>OY997266.1:273449398-274649398 GCA_963921465.1 Triticum timopheevii
CGCGCTATCTCAGAGTGCAATCTTGACATTTTCTTTTTAGCATGTTCTAGTGGTTTCTAGAGATATGTCTGTGTCCATGTTTTGTAATGTTTTACCTGTACATCACGCCCAGGCCTTTTGTTTTCATGTTGGGGGTTGTAGCATACTCTCATGATGCTTGCAAGTTGCCTAGTTGCTGTTTTGAACAGATTGTTGTTATGTCTTGTTTGGAGTGTATGTGTTGCACCGTTGCTCCGTTTGGAGTGTGCTCTATATGAAACTTGCTTAGTTTTGCATGAGGTTTCATATTACCTTGTTGCACCCATGTTTTGAGTGTGTTTGCTTGATGTTTGTATGCATTTTGCATCAATGCCATGTTTGACTTGTTTTGCTCATATCTTCTAGGCCGTAGCTCCGAATTAAATGAACTTCATATGTAACTTGACTAGAATTTCGTGTAGATCATCTTGGTGCATTTTAACTTGCTGTTTAACTACTTGAACATACGTTTTATTCAGATCTGGACCAATTTCAAAATTTGCATATGAAGACTTACCGGACTTGTTATATGTTGTTTCCGGCCTCATTCGGACTTGCTTTGATGTGTTGTTCTTGTATGCATCATCTCTTGCCATGAGTAGCTGCATATAGCCTTGTCATGCATCATACTTGGTTGAGCATCATGCCATGTCTATGTGTTGTGTGTTTACCTTGTTGTTTGCTTCTTTCCGGTTGTGCTCCTTCTCGTTAGTTCCTGTTTCGTTGCGACCGTGAGGATTCGTTCGTCTATGCTTGGTTCGTCTTCATGGCTTCATCTTCTTCATGGAGTCGTTCTTCTTCCTAGCAGGATTTCCGGTAAGATGACCGTCACCTTGGATCTCATTACTATCATTGCTATGCTAGTTGCTTCGCTCTATTGCTATGTTGCGCTACCTATCACTTGCATACCAAGCCTCCCAAATTGCCATGCCAGCCTCTAACCTTTTTCACCCTTCCTAGCAAACCGTTGCTTGGCTATGTTACCGCATTGCTCAGCCCCTCTTATAGCGTTGTTAGTTGCAGGTGAAGTTGAAGATTTCTCCATGTTGGATCCGGTTTATGTTGGGATATCACAATATCTCTTATTTAATTAATGCGTCTACATACTTGGTAAAGGGTGGAAGGCTCGGCCTTATGCCTGGTGTTTTGTTCCACTCTTGCCGCCCTAGTTTCCGTCATACCGGTGTTATGTTCCTTGATTTTGCGTTCCTTACACGGTTGGGTGTTATGGGAACCCCTTGACAGTTCGCCTTGAATAAAACTCCTCCAGCAAGGCCCAACCTTGGTTTTACATTTGCCTCACCTAAGCCTTTTTTACCTTGGGAGTCGCGCTCCCGAGGGTCATCTTATCTTACCCCCCCCCACGGGCTAGTGCTCATCTGGAGTGTTGGTCCAACCTGTCAGCCGCCGGTGGCCACCAGGGGCAACTCTGGGCTAGCCTACCGGAAGTTAGGACAATCTGGTGTGCCCTGAGAACGAGATATGTGCAGCTCCTATCGGGATTTATCGGCACATTCGGGCGGCTTTGCTGGTCTTGTTTTACCATTGTCGAAATGTCTTGTAACCGGGATTCCGAGTCTGATCGGGTCTTCCTGGGAGAAGGAATATCCTTCGTTGACCGTGAGAGCTTGTGATGGGATAAGTTGGGACACCCCCTGCAGGGTATAAACTTTCGAAAGCCGTGCCCGCGGTTATGTGGCAGATGGGAATTTGTTAATATCCGGTTATAGAGAAATTGACACCAGATTCGAATTAAAATGCATCAACCGCGTGTGTAGCCGTGATGGTCTCTTTTCGGTGGAGTCCGGGAAGTGAACACAGTTTTGGGTTATGTATGAATGTATGTAGTTTCAGGATCACTTCTTGATCACTTCTAGCTTCTTGACCGTTCCGTTAGCTTCTAGCTTCGAGTTCCTTTAGGATAGGGTCGCATATTGGGCGTGACAAGTTGGTATCAGAGCCTTGACCGACCATAGGAGCCCCCCCTTGATTGTTCGTAGTTGGCCGTTGTCGAGTCTAGAAGAAAACTTTTCGGAGTCTAGTTATATCGGAGAGTAGGAATTCTTTTTACTCCTCAGCCCCTTCGTCGCTCTGGTGAGGAATCTTGACGTAGGTGTTTTGACTTCTTCCTCTTCCCCTTCAAACTTTCTTTAGGATCACGCAGTTGGTTTTTTCGATTGTTGGTTCTCAGCTCTTTTCATCCGGTGCATTTCTCGTCAAGTTGACTCGAGCCTCTTCTTCTTTGCCAAGTTCAATCCTCAGTTGTTTTCTTTTTCCCACCCGCCCACCCCTTTTCTTCTTTTTCCCACCGCCCACCCCTTTTCATCTCGGAGTCAGAGTCCGTAATCGAGTATCCATCCTACTCGTGTGAAGTCTTTGCTTTCTTTCCTCAATTATTTCAACTCTTCAAGTTATTCATCGGGTTTTCCCCTTCCAAGTTGCCTTTGTTTTCCCGCTCTCCCACCCTCTTCTTCCCAGAGCCTGAGTCTCTTTCGAGCATCAATTTTCATTCGTACGGAGGCTCTTCAGTCTTCCCTGAATCATTCCAACCGGTGAATTCTCGTCTCGGTGGACATTCTTCATCTCTTTTTCTTCTCTGGTGGATTCAATTCCAATTTTCGGTAGTGATTATATTCTTTCCCTCGGCTCAAGTATTTTCCCTGCTCGTTCGCCTCTTGCTAGTTTATCCTTCCGGAGTGTTCAAGACATCTCAGGAGATTCGTCTGTGTTTGAATTAACTCGAGGTTATCACCTCATTCAAATATTTCAGTTGTTCCGGTGTATCATCTATCTTTTCAACAATCCTTTCCAACCATATTTTTATCTTCAGTGGGCCCTAACCCACAGGTCTTTTCCCAGGATCTTACCTGACTCTTCTAATTATTTCAGAGCTATTCTCAAATCCTTTTCAAAGTTTAACGTAAGTATGAAATTCATCAGTCAGATCTTTTTCAAGATCAATTTCAAATCATTTTCATTGTTTCCTCAACCTCTTCGCTTTTCATTCCCCCGGAGTGCCTTAACAATTTTGGTGGTGTTTCTCGTCGTCATTTGAACATAGAAGAAGAGTTTTTCTTAAATCTTGTCCGTTCTCTTGAAGTTTCGTGGTTCTAGCTTCATGTTATCCTCTCGAATTATTCCATTTGTCAAATATTCCTTTTTCTCACCTATCCGGAGTATTTCAGGAGTTAATTTCTGTTTCGCTTCACCAGAGGCCATCATTCCAGAAGAATTCTTCATCCTCACATTTTAGCTACAGTTATCCAATTATCCCGGCGCTTTGTTCAAGTGCTCTTTAATAAGATCGAGTTCTTCCCGTTCTTTTGCATCTAAATCCCCTCAAGCATATTTGTTCTTCTAATTCTCCTTGGTGATACATTCTCTTTCATCAGTCATTTTCGAATTCTTATGGTGGTTCGATCAATATTTTTTTCCTTGATTATCATTTTAATCCATTCGTTCTTTCCAATCCTAACGGTGGTTCATTGAAGACTTTCCTAAAGGTGGCGCCATATACTCCTAAATCCTTTTCAAGGGGAATAAGTTGCATGCCAAATCCGGTTGTCATCAATTAAATTTGATGAGGATAAGCATAACGTAATTCTTATTCTTATTTCATCATCGTCAAGTAATCCCCTTTCTTCGGAGTTTGTTCGTGAGGAATAAATTCTAGCTCCAAATGTTTTCATCTTTTCTTTTTCTGGAGTTCAAATTTCCTCGGCCATTTCGTCGGAACCTCCATCTAAATCACCGCAAGGCTTGTGTTATTCTTCCATCCTTCATTCTATCTCATCATCTTTTTGTCACCGGAGATCTTCATGGTGGTTCTTCATGATTTAATTCATTCTTCAAGAGTTCATCAAGATTCTTATTGCAGGAGTTCAAGTATATTTTCTTCTCGCATCTCGAAGTGCAAATAATTCTCTGTTTTCTTCTGAAGTGGAGTTTTGCATTTCTTCATTCTTCTCAGCTTTTCAGACTTTTGGTTGTGGTATAATTTCACCTCAAGTTTTGAGCTGTTTTGATAAGTCCACAACAAGCTTATTCTTTCGTTGTTGATTTTCTCAACAACTCCATTCAACCCTTCCTTTTAAGTTCTTTTCATTCCATTCTTTCAATTCTTCCGGAGGCATTGCGTTGTTCATCTCATCAAGTGCCATCCCATCTTGTGAAGTTCATGTTCTATTCCTTCCATTTTCAGCCGGAGTGCTGCATAAATTCTTCCATTCTTATTCCTTTCCTGTCTTGTTCTAACCGGAGTAGTTTCAGAGTCTATCTTGTTTCCATGAGCTTTTGATTCTTGTCATATTTGTTGTTCCTCTTTTCTCCCTGAGTACTCTTGGAGTTTGTTCATCTTCTCTCGCGTTCTTACTTCACCTCTTCCTCTTTCCCTTCCATCTTGTTCCTAAGATCTCGGGACGAGATCTCTTGTTAGTGGAGGAGAGTTGTAACGCCCCGAATCCGATGCGCCAGGTGTCTTCCAGGTGTTCACCGTCGTTGCCATGTCATTTACTTGTGTGTTGCATTCTGCCATGTCATCATCTGCATCTCATCTACACGTTTTTCAAAACTTGCATCCGTTCGGGTTCCCCCAGTTCTCTCCATTGTCCGTTTTGAGCCCAATCACTCTCGCACGCGCCCGTAACACCTCCCAGTTCTTGTTTTGTGAGCCGCCGAAAAACATTCTCGGAATGGACCGCGATTTGCCGAGTGGCCTTGTTATATCACCGGTAGACCGCCCGTCAAATTTCGTTCCATTTGGAGGTTGTTTTGATGCCCCAACGGTTAACCGAGCTAACCGAAACCCCCTTCTCTTTGCAGCCCAGCACCTCTTCACACAGCCACCTAGCCCATCTAAACCCCTCCATGCGCTCCGCCGTTTGATCACGATTGTGTGGGCGAAAACCGCTCCCCATTTGGACTCTCCTAGCTTCCCCTAGCTATAAATAGGTGTCCTCCCCGAATTTTCGCAGTCCAAACCCTACCCTCTCCCCCTCCGCGCCGCCGGACCAGTGGCCGCCCGCCACGTGGCCTCCTCCTCCGCCCGCTCCCGCCGGCCCGCTCGGCCCGCGTCAGGCCCACGGGGCCCGAACCGCGCGCCGCCGCTCGCCTGCGGGTGCCCCCGCGCCCGAGCCCGCGGCTCCGCCCGCCGGCGTCGCCCCTCGCCGCCCGTCGCCGCCCAGCGCTCCGCCGCCGCGCAACCACCGGCCGTTGCCGCCCGGCCGGATCCGCCACCCGGCCGCGTTCCCCGGCGCCCCGACGCCTCCTCCAGCCAGATCCGGGAGCCCCCTCGCCGGATCCGCCTTCCCCGACCGCTCCGGCCACCTTCCCCCGCAGCTCCGGCGTCAACTCCGGTGGACCTCGGGACCCATGCCGAAACCCTAGATCCAGATCCGAGAGGGGTATATTTTCTAAGTCCCGAATCTGCAACATTTGTATGCCTTATTCATCATGTCGTAACTTTGTGCCCGTAGCCCCGTTTCATGCATATGATATATAAAAATGTTCACTGTGAGATGCTCTTAATTTTGTTCCATTGTGCCATGCTTGTTTGTGTCCATCTTGACGCCCTAATCATTGTGTCCATCTTGACGGCCTAATTTGTATGCCTTGTTTGTGTCCATCGTTGCAAGAGTGCTATATGATGTTAACCTACTGAAACTATTATAACTTGCTGTATTGTCATTTTCATTGCATTTTGTGTGTGCATCTTTTGAGGATGATGTCTAAATGTTTTAGAAGCATATTCATGCCATCTTTAAAGTGGGGCAATCCATGTATTTTTGTGAGTCTTATAGTGAGTGCATCAAGCTCATGAAGTAGGGTACTTGTTGTTACTGTTTTGCTAGGCTGAAACTGCTATATCAGGTTACTATGTTTGATTGATGCTACCATCCAATATATGCATAATCTGGAGATGTTCACTAAGGATGTTTTGTTATACATGTTATGCTCTATCCATCCATGCCCTTGTTTGCATTTCTAAACTCCTGTGTCTTGTTGATATCATGCTCCAATGTTGCTAAATAATGTTGCTGTCAGCCTGTTAACATGAAGTTCAGTTTTGCCATGTGTTTTGCTAGTGATCCGTGCACCCTATGACTATGCGTTTGCCATGTTTAGCTCGACAAATGTGTCTTCTTACTGCTGGTCACCTTGTAATGCCATGTATGGCTCTGTGGTGAGTTTTAGAAGCTCACCAACATGCCTACTTATCATTGTTTCTGCCATGTACTGTTATTCACTGTCTGAATCTCTCATATCATTTGCCATGTTTGCATGGATGCTACCATGTTTCTATTGATCTTCGGACTAAGTTCAGTAAGTGGGTCTTGTTATTTGCCTTTAGTATTTGCATGTCATGCCTATGATTGCCATCATAGCTTCTTTTAACTTGTATTTTACTTGCTCTCAACATTGCAACCTGATGTTATTTCTGTCATGTCCAATGAATTTCTGCTAATTCTGTGAAACTGTTATTATTTGCAATCTTGCCATGTCCTTTTTAGCATGTCTAGTGGTTTCTAGAGATATCTCGGTGTTCATGTTTTGTAATGATTTACCGGTACATCACGCCCATTACTTTTGTATTCATATTGAGGGCTGTAGCATATTTTAATGATGCTTGCAAGTTGCCTAGTTGCTGTTTTGGACAGATTGTTGTTATATCTTGTTTGGAGTGTATGTGTTGCACCGTTGCTCCGTTTGGAGTGTGCTCTATATGAAACTTGCTTAGATTTGCATTAGATTTCATATTACCTTGTTGCATCCATGTTTTTAGTGTGTTTGCTTGATGTTTGTATGCATTTTGCATCAATGCCATGTTTGACTTGTTTTGCTCATATCTTCTAGGCTGTAGCTCCGAATTAAATGAACTTTATATGTAACTTGACTAGAATTTCGTGTAGATCATCTTGGTGCATTTTAACTTGCTGTTTAACTACTTGAACATAAGTTTTATTCAGATATGGACCAATTTCGAAATTTGCATATGAGGACTTACCGGACTTGTTATATGTTGTTCCCAGCCTTATTTAGACTTGCTTTGATGTGTTGTTCTTGTATGCATCATCTCTTGCCTTGAGTAGCTGCATATAGCCTTCTCATGCATCATACTTGGTTCATTATCATGCCATGTCTATGTGTTGTGTGTTTACCTTGTTGTTTGCTTCTTTCCGGTTGTGCTCCTTCTTGTTACTTCCTGTTTCGTTGCGATCGTGAGGCTTCGTTCGTCTACGCTTGGTTCGTCTTCGTGGCTTCATCTTCTTCATGGACTCGTTCTTCCTCCTAGCGGGATTTCAGGTAAGATGACCGTCACCTTGAATCTCATTACTATCATCGCTATGCTAGTTGCTTCGCTCTATCGCTATGCTGCGCTACCTATCACTTGTTTACCAAGCCTCCCAAATTGCCATGCCAGCCTCTAACCTTTTTCACCCTTCCTAGCAAACCGTTGCTTGGCTATGTTACCGCATTGCTCAGCCCCTCTTATAGCGTTGTTAGTTGCAGGTGAAGTTGAAGATTGCTCCATGTTGGATCCGGGTTATGTTGGGATATCACAATATCTCTTATTTAATTAATGCATCTATATACTTGGTAAAGGGTGGAAGGCTCGGCCTTATGCCTGGTGTTTTGTTCCACTCTTGCCGCCCTAGTTTCCGTCATACCGGTGTTATGTTCCTTGATTTTGCGTTCCTTACACGGTTGGGTGTTATGGGAACCCCTTGACAGTTCGCCTTGAATAAAACTCCTCCAGCAAGGCCCAACCTTGGTTTTACATTTGCCTCACCTAAGCCTTTTTTACCTTGGGAGTCGCGCTCCCGAGGGACATCTTATCTTACCCCCCCCCCCACGGGCTAGTGCTCATCTGGAGTGTTGGTCCAACCTGTCAGCCGCCGGTGGCCACCAGGGGCAACTCTGGGCTGGCCTACCGGAAGTTTGGACAATCTGGTGTGCCCTGAGAACGAGATATGTGCAGCTCCTATCGGGATTTATCGGCACATTCGGGCAGCTTTGCTGGTCTTGTTTTACCATTGTCGAAATGTCTTGTAACCGGGATTCCGAGTCTGATCGGGTCTTCCTGGGAGAAGGAATATCCTTCGTTGACCGTGAGAGCTTGTGATGGGATAAGTTGGGACACCCCTGCAGGGTATAAACTTTCGAAAGCCGTGCCCGCGGTTATGTGGCAGATGGGAATTTGTTAATATCCGGTTATAGAGAAATTGACACCAGATTCGAATTAAAATGCATCAACCGCGTGTGTAGCCGTGATGGTCTCTTTTCGGTGGAGTCCGGGAAGTGAACACAGTTTTGGGTTATGTATGAATGTATGTAGTTTCAGGATCACTTCTTGATCACTTCTAGCTTCTTGACCGTTCCGTTTGCTTCTCTTCTCGCTCTTATTTGCGTATGTTAGCCACCATATATGCTTAGTCGCTGCTGCAACCTCACCACTTATCCTTTCCATACCCATTAAGCTTTGCTAGTCTTGATACCCATGGTAATGGGATTGCTGAGTCCTCGTGGCTCACAAATTACTACAACAACAGTTGCAGGTACAGGTATTGCGATGATCAGGACGTGAGAGCGATGTTACTTGTTTTGGAGTTCTTCTTCTACTTCTTCTTCTTCGATCAGGGGATAGGTTCCAGGTCGGCAGCCTGGGCTAGAAGGGTGGATGTCGTTTGAGTTTCTGTTTGTGTTTCGTCCGTAGTCGGATGTTGCTCTTATGTATGATGATGTTGTATTCGTGTGGCATTCTATGCCTCTTGTATGTATCCCCAACTATTTTGTAATGATACGATGTAATGATATCCACCTTGCAAAAGCGTCTCCAATATGCGATTCTATCCTTGGTGGGACCTTCGAGTTCCTTTAGGATAGGGTCGCATATTGTGCGTGACAGCGACAATGCAGTGTGCATCCCCGACGAGCGGAGAAATTGGCGAGGGAGGCGAGCTTGGAAGAGGAACAGGGGCAGGCGGCCGAGGCCGAGGAAGCGGCGGCGATGATAGGAGCCTTGGCTGCAGGGTGTGTCTCTGGATTTTTTTAGTGAAGGGAGATTTCACCCTTTGTGCCCGAGCGTTGACAGCGCAAAAAGAGACAGAGGTGGGTGGACATGGAGGTGGGTACGGGGAGGTTAACCCTAAGTGGGGAAGGTGGGTTCAATCAAACAACACATTGCGTTATGGTCGTTGCTAGACATGTGTTGCTATATGGGGGTGTTTGTTGTAGTGTCATAATCACCCAACTAGCATGACTTTAATATTACCACCTCTATATCTCAAAACAATTATCAAGTATCAAATTGATCATAGCATCCAATTCACTTTCTATGATAGTTTTTATTATACCCAACTTGGATGCCCATCATTCTAGGACTAAGTTTATAACCATAGCAAATACCATGTTGTTCTAAGAGACTCTCAAAATAATATAAGTGAAGCATGAGAGATCAACAATTTCTTCAAGATTAAGCCACCGCCGTGCTCTAAAAGATATAAGTGAAGCACTAGAGCAAAAACTATCAAGCTCAAAAGATATAAGTGAAGCACATAGAGTATTCTAATAAATTTCAATCAAGTGTGCTTCTTCCAAAAAGGTGTGTACAGCAAGGATGATTGTGGTAAACTAAAAATCAAAGACTAATATCATACAAGACGCTCCAAGCAAAACACATATCATGTGGCGAATAAAAATATAGCTCCAAGTAAAGTTACCGATAAACGAAGACAAAAGAGGGGATGCCTTTCGAGGCATCCCCAAGCTTAGGCTTTTGGTATTCTTGAATATCTTGGGGTGCCATGGGCATCCCCAAGCTTAGGCTCTTGCCACTCCTTATTCCATAATCCATCAAATCTTTACCCAAAACTTGAGAACTTCACAACACAAAACTCAACAGGAAATCTCATAAGCTCCGTTAGTGAAAGAAAGCAAAACCACCACATAAGGTACTGTAATGAACTCATTCTTTATTTATATTGGTGTTAAACCTACTGTATTCTAAATTCTCTATGGTTCACACCACTAAATACTAGCCATAGATGCATCAAAATAAGTAAACAACACACGGAAAACAAAATCTGTCAAAAACAGAACAGTCTGTAGCAATCTGTAACTTTCGAATACTTCTGGAAATCTAAAACTCCTACCAAAATAGGAAGTCCTGGGAAACTTATCTATTGATCTACATCATAAAGAATCAATGCAAAAGCACGTTTCTGTGAATTACTAAAATTATTTTAGTGTGTGCAATGTTTCTGTTTTTCAGCAGAATCAAATTAACTACCACCATAGGTTATCCTATAGGTTCCACTTGGCACAAACACTAAATAAAACATAAAAATACATCTAAACAGAAGGTAGATGCAAAATTTATTACTAAACAGGAGCAAAAACAAAAAACACAAATAAAATTGGCTTGCCTCCCAACTAGCGCTATCGTTTAACGCCCTTAGCTAGGCATAAAAGCGAGGATAGATCTAACTAGTGCCATCTTTGGCACTCAATTCATAAGTAGCTCGCATGATAGATTCATAAGGTAATTTGACTTTATTTCTTGGAAAGTGCTCCATGCCTTTCCGTAATGGAAATTGGAATCTAATATTCCCTTCCTTCATATCAATAAGGAAAGGACTACCAAGAATAATAGGACAAGAAAGATTGCAATCTATATCAAGAACGATAAAATCTACGAGAACCAAATTCATATTTGCAACAATGAGAACATCATTGATCCTTCCCATTGGCTTTTTAATGGTGGAATCCGCAAGGTGCAAATTTAAAGAGCAATCATCAAGATCATGGAAACCTAGAATATCACATAAAGTTTTTGGAATCGTGGAAACACTAGCACCCAAATCACATAAATCATAACATTCATGATCTTTAATTTTAATCTTTATAGTAGGTTCCCACTCATCATAAAGTTTTCTATGTATAAAAACTTCCAAATTAAGTTTTTCATCATAAGATTGCATCAAGGCATCAACAATATGTTTGGTAAAAGCTTTATTTTGACTATAAGCATGAGGAGAATTCACAACGGATTGCAACAAGGAAATACAACCTTCTAAAGAACAATTATCATAATTAAATTCCTTGAAATCCAAGATAGTGGGTTCAATGCTATTTAAAGTCTTGACCTCTCCAGTCCCACTTTTACCAAATTTAGCATCAAGATCTAAGAACTCTGAATCATTGGGACGCCTTTTAACTAAAGTTTACTCATCTCCACTCCCATAGTTATTAAGATTCATATTGCAAAACAAAGATTTAATAGGGGACACATCAATAACTTTTAGATCTTCATCATTATTTTCATGGAAACTAGAAGAACACGCCTTTACAAAGCAATCTTTTTTAGCACGCAATTTAGCGGTTCTTTCTTTGCACTCATCAATGGAAATTATCATAGCTTTGAGAGACTCATTGATATCATGCTTAGGAGGAGTAGATCTATTTTCAAATAATCAACATCAAGCGAAAGTCTATCAACGTTCCTAGACAAATCATCAACTTTAAGCAATTTTTCTTCAAGCAAAGAATTAAAATTCTTTTGAGAGATCATAAATTCTTTCACATTGTTCTCAAAATCAGAGGGCATCTTATTAAAATAACTATAAGAATTATTGTATGAATTTCCATAATTATTAGAGGAATTACTAGGGAACGGTCTAGGATTAAAGCTTCCTCTATAAGCATTGTTACCAAAATTATTCCTACCAACAAAATTCACATCCATAGATTCATTATTATTCTCAATCAAAGTAGACAAAGGCATATCATTGGGATCAATAGAAGCGCTCTTAGTAGCAAATAATTTCATAAGTTCATCCATCTTTCCACTCAAAACATTAATTTCTTCTATAGCATGCACCTTTTTACTAGATCTTTCGGTGTGCCATTGAGAATAATTAGCCATAATATTATCAAGAAGTTTGGTAGCTTCTCCTAAGATGATTTCCATAAACGTGCCTCCCGCGGCCGAATCTAAAAGATTTCTAGAAGCAAAGTTCAATCCGGCATAAAATTTTTGTATGATCATCCATAAATTCAAACCATGAGTAGGGCAATTGCGAATCATCAATTCATTCTTTCCCAAGATTGAGCAACATGCTCATGATCAAGTTGTTTAAAATTCATAATATCGTTCCTAAGAGAGATGATCTTAGCGAAAGGAAAATACTTAGAGATAAAAGCATCTTCGCACTTATTCCATGAATCAATACTATTATTAGGCAAAGACGAAAACCAAACTTTAGCACGATCTCTAAGTGAAAACGGAAATAACTTCAATTTAACAATATCATTATCCGTATCTTTCTTCTTTTGCATCTCACACAACTCAACAAAGTTGTTTAGATGGGTAGCGGCATCTTCACTAGGAAGGCCGGAGAATTGATCTTTCATAACAAGATTCAGCAAAGCAGCATTGATTTCACAAGACTCAACATCATTAAGAGGAGCAATAGGAGTACTAAGGAAATCATTATTATTGGTATTGGAAAAGTCACACAATTTGGTATTGTCTTGCGCCATCACGACAAGAAATCCAACACACAAGCAAACAAAAAGGCAAGCGAAAGAGAGAGAGGAGGTTGGGAAAGAGAGGGCGAATAAAATGGCAAGGGTGAAGTGGGGGAGAGGAAAACGAGAGGCAAATGGAAAATAATGTAAATGCGAGGGAGATGAGTTTGTGATGGGTACTTGGTATGTCTTGACTTGAGAGAAGACCTCCCCGGCAACGGCGCCAGAAATCCTTCCTGCTACGTCTTGAGCTTGCATTGGTTTTCCTTGAAGAGGAAAGGGTGATGCAGCAACAGTAGCATAATTATTTCCCTTAGTTTATGAGAACCAAGGTATCAATCCAGTAGGAGGCTCCTCAAAAGTCCCACGCACCTACACAAACAAACAAGAACTCGCAACCAACGCAATAAAGGGGTTGTCAATCCCTTCACGGCCACTTGCGAAAGTGAGATCTGATAGAGATAGTATGATAAGATAAATATATTTTTGGTATTTTATAATATAGATTGGAAAGTAAAGATTGCAAATAAAAGATAGATTAAAATCTTATATGATGGAAGATAGACCCGGGGGCCATAGGTTTCACTAGTGGCTTCTCTCAAGATAGCATAAGTATTACGGTGGGTGAACAAATTACTGTCGAGCAATTGATAGAAAAGCGAATAATTATGAGATTATCTAGGCATGATCATGTATATAGGCATCACGTGCGTGACAAGTAGACCGACTCCTGCCTGCATCTACTACTATTACTCAACACATCGACGGCTATCCAGCATGCATCTAGAGTATTAAGTTCATAAAGAACAGAGTAACGCATTAAGAAAGATGACATGATGTAGAGGGATAAACTCATGCAATATGATATAAACCCCATCTTTTTATCCTCGATGGCAACAATACAATACATGCCTTGTTGCCCCAGCTGTCACTGGGAAAGGACACCGCAAGATTGAACCCAAAGCTAAGCACTTCTCCCATTGCAAGAAAGATCAATCTAGTAGGCCAAACCAAACTGATAATTCGAAGAGACTTGCAAAGATAACTTAATCACACATAAAAGAATTTAGAGGCGATTTAAATATTTCTCATAGATAAACTTGATCATAAACCCACAATTCATCGGATCTCGAAAAACACACCGCAAAAATAGTTACATCGAATAGATCTCCAAGAAGATCGACGAGAACTTGGTATTGAGATTCAAAGAGAGAGAATAAGCCATCTAGCTAATAATTATGGACCCGAAGGTCTGTGGTAAACTACTCACAACTCATAGGAGAGGCCTTGGAGATGATGTAGAGGCCCTCCATGGTGGATTCCCCCTCCGGCGAAGCGCTGGCGAAGGCTCCAAGATGGGATCTCGCGGATACAAAAGGTTACGGTGGTGGATTAGGTTTTTGTGGGCTCATCTGATGTTTTCGGGGTACATGGGTATATATAGGAGGAAGAAGTAGGTCGGTGGACGCCCGAGGGTCCCACGAGACAGGGGGCGCACCCAGTAGGGGGGCGCGCCCTCCACCCTCGTGGACGCCTCGATTGTTGCTTGACTTCCACTCCAAGTCCTCTGAATCACGTTCGTTCCAAAAATCACGCTCCCGAAGGTTTCATTCCGTTTGGACTCCGTTTGATATTCCTTTTCTTCGAAACACTGAAATAGGCAAAAAAACGGCAACACGGGCTGGGCCTCCGGTTAGTAGGTTAGTCCCAAAAATGATATAAAAGTGTAAAGTAAAGCCCATAAACATCCAAAACGGGTAATATAATAGCATGGAACAATAAAAAATTATAAATATGTTGGAGAAGTATCACACCCTGCCATGGTAGTATGAGTCCCAAATTAAAGATACCCAAGGAAGATCTTTCTTATTTAGAAAGTTGTTTGCATGCTTGAGTAGGAGAGCTGCACCCCCAAGTTGAGGATACCAAGGCCTCCCCTATTCTTAGGCCTACAAATAAGTTCCCAAGCACCTAAAGATGGAGATGGCTCATCCCTAGGTTTCTTCCACAGACACTGCCTCTGAATTCTCTCAAGTTGTTTCAAAATCCCAGGAGGAACAACCAAACTGCATAAGAAGAAGATATGCATGGAAGACAGGGCAGAGTTCATAAGCTGTAATCTTTCTCCTGGATTGAGGAAAGAAGAGCTAGAGTCATTCTTCTCTCCATATAGTCCACCATGGGCATGAAGTCAATCATCTTTGGCCTTGTAGTACCTACTGGCAGCCCAAGATAGGTGAAAGGCATTTTCCCAATTTGACAACCAAAGCCATCAGCAAGTTCAAACATATGAGAAGGATCAACATTAATTGGGATGATAAAAGACTTATGATAGTTCACATCAAGACCAGTGGACTGAGAGAAAACCTTGAGAATGTATTTCGGAGCAATAAGTTGGGCCTTGTCAGCAGGCAGAATGATCAAAGTGTCATCTGCATATTGAATCACCGGGTAATCCTGGTCATGGCAAGGAATGGGTAAATGAAGAATGCCCCTTCTAAACATATCATTAATTACTGTTTCCAAAAGATCAGCAGCTAGAACAAACAATAGAGGAGAGACAGGATCCCCTGCCTAACTCCCTTTTTGCACAGAAACTTTCTTCCAGGAACACCATTAAGTAAAACTGAAGAAGTGCTAGTAGATAGTAATTGCTTCATCCATAGTATCCACTACTCATTGAAACCTTTGTGCCTCAAAATTTGAACAATAGCCTCATGCTCCAAGGTGTCAAAAGCCTTATCAAAATCAATCTTGAGAATAACAATGAGCCTTTTAGATTGACGATACTGATGCAAATATTCAAAGGTCCAACCAATGCAATCCTGAATTGTTCTGCTTTTGATAAAAGCATACTAGTTCTTGTGGATACATTTCATAATCACATCTTGAAATCTTTTGGCTTCCATTTTTGAAAGGAACTTCAGGCCCATTATCAACTGGCATGTGCTTCACAACATTGTCCATTTCCTCCTCAAATGGCTTGGTGAGCACCTCAAGACCCTCCACAGGAGTGATAAGAGCAGAGAGGTCAAACCCTATCACAATTCCCCTTGAGACACCTATTCTATTCTTAAAACAATTCCAGATCACTCCCTCCATACGGGAATGCTCAGTCACCACTGTACCATCAAACAACCTTAGGCTTGCAATTGAATTCCTCCTATGTCTTTCAGTGGCCATAGCATGGAAAAACTTTGTATCCCCCCCACTTTAATGTACCTAATAGTACATCTTTTCTTCCAATAAAGGAATTGGAGATGAAGAAGTTTTCCCACATGTGCCTTAACAAATTTCCTAAAATTAGACTCCTGTCTGAACAGAGGCCTAGCCTCTTCAAGCTCATACAAAAGCAGGATTACATAATTGCATTTTGTAACCAAGATTTTGAGTTTGGAAACATTCATTTGCCACCTCTTGAGGCTCACTCTCAAAGTCTTCAGCTTATCTGCAATCCTAGCATTAATATGGCCCTTCTAGGAAGGTTTTTGCCAAGATATTCCACACATTCCATAAAACCCTCCGGTTGTAACCAATAGTTTTCAAACCTAAAAATATTTGATTTTGGAATGGAAGTCTTGATGGTAACTACACATGGGACATGATCAGATGCAGTCCTAGCTAGAGGAAGCACCATAGTCATAGGATAGTCAGATATGCAATCCACATAGGTGAAACACCAATCTATTTGTTCAAGAAGTGGGGTGTCTTGCATGTTTGACCATGTAAAATAGATCTTCCCTTGATAGGCAGCTCCAACAGACCCAAATGCCCTATTATCTCATTAAAAATAAAGATATCATTCAAATCACCTCCAGGCAATTTTCTGTTATCCAAGGACCTTAGAAAATTGAAGTCTCCTAAAAGCAGCCAACTTTCTTCCAAGGGAATCTGTAAGTTATAGAGCCAATTAACAAAATTATCTCTGGCTTCACCTTGGCAAGGACCACAGACAGAGACCAATGTCCATTTTTCATTATTCTCCCTAGAAACAAATTCAATTACCACAACAAACTGTTGAACTTCTAATAAATTCACAACAAAAACAGAAGAGTTCCAGACCACAAGGATTCCTCCTGAGACACCCAGGGAAGGAGAATAAGCAAAGCAATCAAATTCTTTGGACAAAAGTTTTTGATTGTTCTAGAATCAAAAGAGGTGCATTTAGTTTCTTGCAAACATGCCATAGCACATTGGCTCTCATCAATTTTTTGCCTGACATCCCTTTTCCTAGTGTCAGCATTCAGACCCCTGACATTCCAACAGAGAACATTCCAATTTCTACAAGGATTACTCATTTAAAAAGATCATCATAGGGTCCACAAACCACATGGCACACCATGCCACATGCCCATAACACACAGATAAGTCTGAGATACCAATATTACATAGAATTTTTTGAAAAAATAAAATCCACGAGCAGGGAAGATAAATAGCACATTTAGGGGCTTGCCAGACCCATAAAGACATAAACACACTATTCATTAGAGGTAGTGTTGCCAGCAGTAGAGGGATCCACCATAAGCGCATCCATCGTTAAGAGCTTTGCATCAATTTGAAGCTCCTTCCCAATTGCCTGAAGATGACTTACTGGAGTTGCTGGGGGTATATCTGCATGTGCAGGGTTATCTGGCATCTCAGCGGGAAGGGGCTTGGCCTTGGGATTTTTTTCATTTGGGCTGCAGGGCCAACCCCTGGAAGGTGGGCATGAACCCATCATGCTGAACCAAACTTCTAGTGCACCTTCTGTCAGATGTTTCTACAATCGGAGTTGGCGCCAAAGTCTTGCGTGGCCTCCTTCCTTTCCTGGCCAAAGCAGTGGGAGAAATAGCCTCTGTTGTTGCTATCTTCTCAACATTCTCAGAGAAAAGAGCCCTAGATACAGGCCTGGCTGGTTCCTGCTCCTTCCAGGATGCAGAGGGAGACCATCCTGACTGAAAGCAAAGTTCCAATTTCTCTTGGACAGAATCATAGGTGATGCAGGCTGGAACATCAATGGTTTCGGCACTTCAAAAACTGTGGGTCAATCCAATAAATTTTCAAAAGACCTCTTCCAAACCATCTCAGGAGACAATGGTGGCCCAAAAGGGATAGCAACAGACTCAATATCCAAAGATGGCAGGTGAATCACAGGAGGTTGATATAGTACTATTGCCCAATTGTTAGCTTCCACCTTTGCTTGAACACCCACCATATGGACATCTTGATTTTCTGGCTTGTCCTCATCAATAGTGATCACTGGAACTGGCTGCACCTGCTGCTGAGCCTCAGAACTAGGCTGATTAGATACATCCATTACCATTGACTCTTGGTCTAGAACTACCGGCTGTTCATCAGGTTCATTCCAGTTACCCCAGTTATCATCTTCCACTTCATTAGGAGCGGGCTGTTCTAGAGGGGGAGGGGGCACATCATTCCATCCCAATGTAGGATATGGGCACAAAATAAACGGCGACATCTCAGAGAAGGGCACACCAGGCAGGGGATGTAGGTTGCCATTGATGGGCATCCAATCATCATCCTGGGGCATCTGCTCAATGAAATTAGCACCAAGAATTTAAAGCAGCACTGTCCAAGATACCCTAGCACCTCCACAAGCCGCATAATCCATGAAAACCACATCCCTTGGCACAAGAATATCTTCTGGGAAGGATGCAAACACTAGAGTTCTGACCAAGTAGGGGTCCTCGCTGTTCCAATGGTGGAACTTTCTAAAAGTGTTCACAGCTGCCCTGATGCATTCAGTATTACAAAGATCCAGAGGGATTCCCAAGAACATAGGCAGACCCTGATGAAAACCCTGCGCACCATGAAAAGACTCTCCCTCATCATGCTTCATAAAGCGGAAAAACAATCATTGCCAAGAGCTTGAGGTGACAGCTGAAGAAGCAACTAATGGACCGCAGCATCCCTGAGCTCAAAAAGACCAACATCACGAATCCATGGCCGCGCATACCTCACTAAAAGCCCATGGGCTTGGAGCCATTGAACAACTTCCTCCCTAGCCGCACCTATCTGATCAAGCGGTGGAATAGGCATTAGCTCAGCGAGCATGAACTCCTCGTGGCGGCGCACAATCGGGATACGTAGCATCACAAAAGTCTGTGGCATACGAGGTTCACCGCCATCAATTATGTGATGGCCCGCCGCACATACTGCATCGGATCAAGGTGGAAGTTGGCCATCGGAGTAGGGTTAGGGGAAGAAGGCCTCGCCACGGACGGCGGGCTCGTCGGCGGTGGAGGTGTCTTAGGCGGCGTAGCCGATGGAGACTTGGGGATGGGCTGATGGAACTGGTCGAAGGAGTAAATGTGGAAGTGCAAGAGGGGTCCAAGTTTGGTAAAATCTGTGTCGGAGAGATATTCCCACTGGCAGCCGAGGGATCCTCGGAAGTTGCAATATTACCGGGTTTTGGTTGCCAAACCAAACCCAAAATCTTAGCAAATCTGTTACAATCCTTTTTAATATGCCCAACTAGGGAGCAAGCTTTACACCAAAGGTTGGACGTGCACGCTGAAGCAAAATGGCCCTTCTTTAAGCATTTCTGACACGTATGAATTTCCTCAACCATTTCTGAAACCATATTATCAAAATCATCCTAAGCCTGCTGAGAAGATGGCACATCAAAAGGCCCATTAGATTGCACAGGCTCAGCTCGGCCTGTGGAAGGCACAGCTAATGGCCTAGCTCGGCCTATAACGTCCACATTTCAAGAGGCAAGATTCCCGCCCAGAGAGGACAACGCCCGATCAGCTGGAGCAATCAAATCTTGCACCGTACCAAAAGAGATTGACGGCATCGTTGATGTCCACCGAAGATTGGCCGGCGCGTAGGATGTATGACGACCCTCTGATGCCTAGGAATTGTATAGCCCGCGATGTCGGTAGTTCCAATGCAATTTTGGGTGGCCGGATAGCGATAACCATGACAAGCCGGATAATTTTGAAAGACTACAAATGATAATTTTTTGCAAATAGAACGATTAGATCTAACCGAGGACTTTGCAGGCTTGGAATGCGTAGCTAACATGCCAAGAGCAGCACGTATTTTTGAGGGACTCACAATGAACCATTCAGCATCACATTCCAATTTCCAAATCTTAAACTCACAAGCCCAATTTGGGTCACTGTTAGCCCATAGATGAAAGTAACATTTAAAATGATCGCATGAGAAAGATCTAAGACTGAGAATAATCATTGCTACTGCCTTGCAAGAAAGTTGAACCCCAAATACCTTATCCTTGATAGAGAAAACCAGGAACTGAATGGCCGAACCACCAATGGCAGACTCAAGTGTCGCCACCACTGAATCCTCATTGAGACGAAAATCATGACGGGCAAAATAAACCACCATGGTAAAATAGCACGCGTCATCCATGGGGTGCACCAAAAACCAGTAGATTGGAAAACCTTATCTGCAAAAACCAAATCCTTGGAGAAATCCAGGCAAAGGGTAGATCCATCATTGAAACCCATAGAAAATGGGTATCAGCGTGTAGATCCCAAGGCGCCAGAGAGATCTATTGGAGAGAAATTAGAAATTGGTGGCTAGTGGATGAGATCGCCGGAGGTGGTGGGTGCCCCTTAGTTGGTGCTTTATAAGAGAAGATGGAAACTCAAATAAAAATAAAAATTGCATAAAGTAAATAGATAGTCCCTTTGTAGAGGGAAGTAGGGATTTGTAGAGGTGCCAGAGCTCAGAGCCTAAATTAACAGATACAATTTTTTGAGAGCATACTTTTCCCGTCAACAAAAACGGCCGAGTAATTCCCAACACTTTCCATGCTGGATATATCATAGGCATTTCCCAAACATAAAATATAGTTTATTCCTTTTTCCACCATACTTTCACATTCCACAGCTAACCGAATCCACGGGTGCCATCCATACCAACACTTTCCAAGGAATTTATTATTTGACAACATAAAGTAAATCATTTTTCATTTCAGGACTGGGCATCCCTAATACCTTTGTCGTACTCTCGTGCAATGACAAGTGAATAAACACTCATCTTGAGGATAACACATCTAGCATGGAAAAATAGCAGCCACCCCCTACCATTTCATGAGCGGTACGAGCACACAAAATAGAATTTATTTTGAGATTTAGAGATGGCACACACAAATTTGCTTAGAACGGCAAAAGAATGCTGCATATAGGTAGTTATAGTGCACTCATATGGCAAAACTAGGTTTAAGGATTTTTCATGCACAAGTAGTGATCATACTTAGTGCAAGTGAAGGCTAGCAAAAGATTGAGAAGCATCCAACCAAGAAGAGAAAAATCACATAAGCAAGCATTAAGCATAACTAACACCGAATAATGCACGACAAGTAGGATGTAACTTCATTGCATAACTATTGACTTGCGTGCTTGCATAGGGAATCACAAACCTTAACACCAATATTCTTACTAAAGAAAAATTACTCATCAGCATGACTCACATATTATATCATCATATCTCAAAACCATTACAAAGAATCAAGTTTATTTTGTCCAATGATCTTCATGAAAAATTTATTATATCCCTCTTGAATATCTATCACTTTGGCACTAATTTCATAAGTTCCTTTTGATAGCTCAAACAAATCTAAGTGAAGAACATGAGCATAAAAAATTTCTTCTCTCAAAATAATTTAAGTGAAGCAAGAGAGAATTTCTTAAAAAAATTACTAACTCTCAGACAAATCTAACTGAATCATGAGAGCATTTCTTCAAAAATACTAAAGCACACCATGCTCAAAAAGATATAAGTGAAGCACTAGAGCAATTCCATGGCTCATAAAGATTTAAGTGAAGCATAGAGAGCAATTCTAACAAGCCATAGCATAATTTTGGCTCTCTCAAATAGATGTGTCCAGCAAGGCTAGATGACACAAAATAAAAAGCAAAACAATCAAATACTAATATCATACAAGACGCTCCAAGAAAAACTCATGATATGTGATGAATAAAAATATAGCTCCAAGTAAAATACCGATGGTCGTTAAAGAAAGAGGGGATGCCACTTGGGCATTCCCAAGCTTAGTTGCTGGCTTCTCTTTCAGATAATAGCTTTGGATGCCATGGGCATCCCCAAGCTTAGGATCTTCTTACTCCTTATTCCTTCATCCATCGTGATCTCACCCAAAACATGAAAACTTCAATCACACAAAACTCAACAAAACCTTCGTGGGATCCGTTAGTATAACAAAGCAAATCACTACTCTAAGTACTGCTGCAAACCCATTCATATTTTATTTTTGCATTATATAAAATGTATTCCAACTTTACTATAGCTTATACCCTCCAATAAAAATCATAGATTCATCGAAATAAGCACACAACACAAAGAAAACAGAATCTATCAAAAACAAAACAGTCTGTAGCAATCTAAAAACTTTGAATACTTCTAGAACTCAAAAAATTCTGAAAATTAGGACAATGTGGGAAATATTTATAGCAATCGTGTGTAAAAATCTTGGAGCAAAAGCACGTTTCTGTGATTTATGAAAATTATTTTACTGAGCGCAAAAGTTAATGTTTTTCAACAAGATCATAGCAACTATCACCCAACATGATACCAAAGGCTTTGCTTGGCACAAACACTAACTAAAACATAAAAACACATCTAATCAGAGGCATAATTATATAAACACACAAGATTAGATAATAGAAAGCAAAAAAATATTTTATTTGTTGAGTTGCCTCCCAACAAACTCTTTCTTTCACTACAAGAATCAACTACTTTGCCATCTGCCATTGTAGACGGCAAAGGCAAGGATGGCGGACGACAAAGGCCTTTGCCGTCTGCCGCGGACGGCAAAAGGCTCCGGCAAAGATAGGATCGGTAAAGAGCTACTTTGCCGTCTGCTTTTTGAAGCGGGCGACAAAGGTGTCTTTGCCATCAGCAGCTGACGGCAAAGAAAGCAGACGACAATAATACGTTGTTAGTCCGTTAGGTGGCTAACGGCAGCCTTTGTCGTCCGCCGCTGACGGCAAAAAGCATCAGGCCTTTGCTGTCTGCCGAATGACGTCAGCTGGATGTCACTGCCCATCAAGCCTTTGTCGTCTGCCGCTGTAGGCAAACATGGTGATTCTTTGTCATCTGCCACTGTAGGCAAAGGCTTTGCGGTCCGCCACTGTAGGCAAACTGACCAAATGGGTCAGCTCTTATTGGGCACAGGTGGCCGCCGCATGGCTTCTTTGCCGTCCACGGCTGACGGCAAAGGTGCCTTTGCCATCAGCGGCTGACGGCAAAGATCCTGCATTGCCTCTTTTTCTGTTTTTTTTAATCCAACAATTTTCACAGCAAATATATATGACACATATACATATATATTTCACAGGGCTATTTAACAGCAAACATATGACATATCCAGCACATAAGTTTCATCGTACATACATATATAGTTCCATCCATTCATACATAGCAAGCTGCACATACACATTGTTCCATCCATACATATTACCACTACTAGGGAAAACCCTAGCAGTAGCGCGGGTTTTGTGTCCACTAGCAGCGCAGGGAGCCGCGCTACTAATAAGGCGCTACAGCTATTGCTTAGCAGTAACGCATGCCCGCATGCGCTACTGCTAGGACAAATAGCTGCAGCGTTTATTACCACGCTACTGCTAAGGTGACTACTTGCAACGTGTTTTCTGTCCATCGCTACTAGTATTTTTTTAATTTTTTTATTTTTAGTGTATTTATGCGTCGTCGTACAAATATTGGTACAATACCAGTTATGAGGTTTACATCATTATGTCCATAACAGTGTGTCAAATGAAGGTGGATTAGGTTCAAGTGGAGGCAATATGTGGTGCATGTCAAAAGTATACTACTAATCCAAACTTGATCTAGTTTGGACTAGTAGTACTTTCGATGTGCACCACATGTTGCCTCCACTTTAATCTAATCCGCCAGCACAAGCTATTTAATCATCATCATAGTCATTACCACCAACAGTATTTATTTAATCACCACTAACACTAGCTAATAATAATCATCATAGTCATTACCACCAACACTAGCTATTTTATCATCATAGTAATAGTGTAGCACATCATCATCCTCAGAGTCATTTCTAGCTAGCTAATCACTCCTGCTGCTCTCTCTTAGGTAAAATAACATAAAACATGTATAGCTCTCCTCCTTGATCAAACTGGAGCATGCAGATGAACCTGTCTCCTAATCGTGGGTAGCGCATCTGTTTGCTGCCCCCTAGTACTTCTCTGCGCTCCCCCATCACATATTTGGTCCAGTCTTGCACTATTAAGCATCCGTCGCTAATCTTGAATGCACTAAAGTAATCTGTAGGATATCTTGGTCGTAAGCTGATAATACTCATGGTACCTTTAGTCTCGATCCCATAAGGCACAACATTCATCGGGAGTCCCTGTTGAAGAACATCGTACGGTAACATACTTAGCAATGAAGTTTAGCTTCAAAAATAATGTATGGAAAAGATGCACTGATGACAAATAGTAAAAATCTTACCATCCTTCCTAAATAGATGTGACCGTAGTTCATTACGAACACTATTGGTCGCACATTTTTAGTACTAACATTTCTAAATGCAGGAAGAAAATTTGTCTTGACAGTATCAAGATCCTCAAGCCATGAAACATAATGAATGAGCTCCTCGCAGTTGAGTTCAGCCCCAGGAAAGTATATGGTCCTGTCTACCAAGCGCTGGACATGTTTGCTTGCACGGAAATAAGCTGACAATACAAATTAGTTGTCAACTATTTTTGAATTAACAATATCAAAGACATAAATATGGTTGAGAAACTTACATAATGGTATAACTGGAGGCATCTGCACATCGACCCAGATGTCGGTATTACCTTCAATATCATCTTCCGGATGAATATCAAAGGTGATAACATATCAGGCTCAAATGCATAAGTCTTGCATAGTGCTCGCCATGTTTTGCATCCAAAATAGGTGTAGTCATCTGAATTGTATAATTTTGCATGGAAAATATAACCATGCTCGGTCTTCAAGTAAAATTTCTTTTCCTCCATACTATGACTGAAACCTATCTTATTCAATACAAAAACTCTTGCATGGCAGGGGATACGCTAGTAGAATAGTAAAAAAAATATAAGTTGAAGCAAATGAAGCAGATGTCATGCTTAATTACGAAAGAAGACTTGTCGTTGTGACTTACTGTATCCACTTCGAAGTTCTCGTCCAGCTTGATGTTGAAGCGCCTATCATCATCTAGGAAGATTCCGTCGCACAGGCCGGCTCGCCTTCGCAGTATTTGCAAATACCGAAATCCTTTTCGTCGTCAGACATTTCCTATGTTCATAGTTAAAACATTAATTCAAAATCGATCGAAGACAACTACCAAGATACTCAACACACAAATCCGGGGCACTCGATATTTCCTACATATTCTGGCACAAGTCATGCCAAAATTCATGGAAAAATCCGGCATGACCTTTGCTAAAATAGACATATCGAGCGCCTGAAATTTGCCGGAATGGAAATGAATCAACACTCCGGCAAAACATAGGCCACTCGCAGGTGTAACCTGCAAACATGACCGGCCACTTGGATATTGAGCAACACAAGATATACATTTCAAAATATCTTATAGGACTCAAATTAGCATGCATTCAATAAGCAAAAGTAAATCATCTCATGCGTCCGTACATTGTCGAATATTATCACTAATACATCACGAATAGTGTCATACATATAACATCACTAATACAACTAAAACTCTAGCACACGACGGGTATCGGCGCGGGCGGTGGACACCCATAGAGAAGGAACCATCACGGGGTCATAGCTCCAGTGAGATCCCCGGAGAACCTGCCAGGTATTGGAGAACGGCATGTGCTCCAACGCAAACAAGTAGCGACGGACGTGCGCGTC
Source organism: Triticum timopheevii (assembly GCA_963921465.1). NCBI lineage: Eukaryota > Viridiplantae > Streptophyta > Magnoliopsida > Poales > Poaceae > Triticum > Triticum timopheevii. The sequence goes on from OY997266.1 coordinate 273,474,815, forward strand.
CTCCTCACTGTCACGGTGATGCACCACCTCCGCGGAGTCCTCGAGCCTCTGGATCTTCACTGGCCCACGCGACCACCACCAAAGAAGGTTCGGGTCAACGACAGGCTGGCTCCTCACCAACCTGCGCCCCCCGGTAGGTAGCACCTCCCAGTACCACCCCGGCGGAGCCCAGTCCCGGACATGGCCGATCTGGTCAAGCAGGTGTCGTCCTCCGCCGATTCAACGACGAGGATGCGAGATAGGCATCGTCCATGTCGAGGCGGGAAAAATTGCTTTAACTAAAAAATAGAAACAAGTTCTTACTAACTAGTTCTATTAATTCAACTAGTTCTTACTAAAAATAAACTTACTATAAATAAAAATATTCTAGTACCTAATTAGTACCTAGTTCTTACTAACTAATTAGTACCTAGGAACTACTGCCCTAATTATCATCTAAGTAATTAACTAACTAGCACTAAAAATAGCCTAGGGTTCATACTAACTAGCACTAAATAGCTAGGGTTCATACTAAGCAGAGAAGAGGGATCGGAAGGGGAGAGTGCTTACAGAGGGCGGGGAGAGAGATGGGGTCGGGGGAGACGGCGGCACCGAGGCGCGGCGAGGCGGGGTCGGGGGAGACGGCGGCGAGGCGGGGTTGGGGGAGACGGCGGCCAGGCGGGTCGAGGGAGACGGCGGCGAGGCGGGGTCGGGGGAGACGGCGGCGAGGCGGGGTCAGGGGAGACGGCGGCGAGGCGGGGTCGGGGAGACGGCGGCGAGGCGGGGTCGGGGGAGACGGCGACGAGGAGAAGGCGACGAGGAATAGTAGAGGAGAATTGGGGGAGGAAGCAAAGGAGAGGGAATGAGGTCACGCGGGGGGTTAGGTGAAAATAGCTTTAACTGTAGCGTGGGGAGGAAAAACGCGCTGCTGCTAAAATCCGTAGTAGTAGCGTTGTTCGTAGAAGGGCGCTACTACTATACCTAGCACGTCGGGAACGGTGTGGCAATTATAGTAGTAGCGCTTTCTGTTCATGCCGCGCTACTGCTAAGCGGCTAACAGTAGCGCGGTTCTGCCAGACGCGCTACTGCTAAGTAGCAGTAGCGCCTCATTTTAACAAGCGCTACTGGTAACATTCTGTGTATAAGGTTTTCCCTAGTAGTGTACAATGCAAAGTTTCATCAAGATAGCAAGTTCCATCATAGCAAGCTAGAAGAATACTAGAAGAGAATGAAAGAAAAAACAAGCACTCCATCATAGCAAGCTAGCTTCCGTGAAGTGAATGAAATCTGCAAAATGGCAAATAAGAAAGTTAGAAAAATGTGACTAGAAGAAGAAGACTAGAAGAAGAAGTATGTCATTTATGAGCTAACTTAGGTGAAAATGGATCATTTATGAGCTAACTTAGTTGAATGGATCGTTTATGAGCTAACCAAGGTGAAATGGATCGTTTATGAGCTAACTTACTTGAAATGGATCGTTTATGAGCTAACTAAGGTGAAATGGATCATTTATGAGCTAACTTAGGTGAAATGGATCGTTTATGAGCTAACTTAGGTGATGGATTGTTTATGAGCTAATTTAGGTGAAATGGATCGCTTTTTAGCTAACTTAGGTGAAATGGATCATTTATGAGCTAACCTAGGTGAAATGGATCGTTTATGAGCTAACTTAGGTATAATGCATCATTTTAGAGCTAACCTAGGTAAGATGGGTCATTTTGGAGCTAATCTAGGTCAAATGGATCGTTTTTGAGCTAACTTAGGTGAAATGGATCGTTTATGAGCTCACGTATGTGAAATGGATCGTTTATGAGCTAACTTAGGTATAATGCATCATTTTAGAGCTAACCTTGGTGTGATGGGTCATTTTGGAGCTAACCAAGGTAAAATGGATCGTTTGTGAGCTAACCTAGGTGAAATGAATCGTTTATGAGCTAACATACGTAAAATGCATCATTTTAGAGCTAACCTATGTAAGATGGGTCATTTTGGAGCTAACCTGGGTAAAATGGATCATTTTAGAGCTAACGTAGGTAAAATGGATCATTTTGGAGCCAATCTAGGTAAAATGGGTCATTTTAGAGCTAACTTGGGTAAAATGGATCATTTATGAGCTAACTAAGGTAAAATGGGTCATTTTAGAGCTAACTTAGGTAAAATCGATCGTTTATGAGCTAACTAAGCTAATTATGCCATTTTTGACATAAGTAAGCTAAGTACATGCCATTATTGAGCAAACCTAGTTAACTAAGCATATTAGAGATAACTTAGGTCGTTTTGGAGGAAACAAAGCTAAGTATAATCGTTTTAGAGCTAACTTAGGTAAAATGGATGGTTTTGGAGGTCAGTAAGCTTATTAAGTCATTTTGGAGTAAAAGAAGCTAACTCTATGTCATTATGGTAAGCATATTGGAGGAAATAAAGCTAAGTCTAGGTCTTTATGCATTTGTTAAGCAAAACACTAGAGAAACTTACCGTGATCATGGAGGTGTAGGAGTGGGCTGGCTCGTGCCGGTAGCTGGAGAAGGATCGTGCGATGCTTGTCTGGAGTTACGCTACACCAAAGATCATTTCCAATGTCTTGTTAGCATGATGAAACTCAAATGTTAAGACTAGAAAGTAATGTCCATTCAAATTAAACTCACCGTAGTCCCAGGAGCAATCTCTGGCATCGGCGGAGCGGTCTGACCAAACTTCTCGCACACAGACTGCACATTTGGTTTTGAAGACTTAGTCATACTAGTTAGTAATGAGAAAAACACTACATGGATGTTTTGGCTAATCTGAAGAAGGAACTTACCACAAGGAGCTCGTACATGGCCCTTGCTTGCATGTCATTCCGTGCCCTCTCCTCCTCCAACATCTTTGTCGTCCTCTCCTCCAACTCCCGCTGCCTCTCCGCCGCCTCCGCCAGAAGTTTCTCCGTTCTATCTCTCTCACTGAAAGTGCGTTATATCGACTAGAGGGGGGTGAATAGGCGATTTTTATGAATTCTTCACTGAGGAATTCGCTGGTGAGGAAATTCCTAAATGAAGAACTACCAGCAGAGGAATAAGTACTCAGAAGTAAACATAACAGAATACAAGCATAGTCATCATGACGAGATGAAGACAAGCACATAGTACAGAAAGCGTAAACACATGATAACACAAGAAAGAAGATGCACAGACTAAAGAAATTGAACTGAGGAAATTGAGAAAGTCTTCAGTCAAAGTCTTCAAATAGATATGAACAGGCACACAATAACAGACATGAGGAAATCAAAGAGTTGTGGAAATAGAACCAGTAAGCTCGGTGAAGACAATGATTTGGTAGACCAGTTCCAACTGCTGTCTCAGTTGTACATCTGGTTGGAGCGGCTGAGTATTTAAACTCGAGGACACCCAATCCCGGACACACAGTCCTCACCATATTCTCCTTGAGCTAACGTCACATAGACCTCGCCCAATCACTCGTGGTAAGTCTTCAGGTGACTTCCTAACCTTCACATACTTGGTCACTCAGCGATCCACAATTCCTCTTAGATGCTCTAGACCTTGACGCCTAACCGTCTAGAAGAAGCACAGTCTTCAAAGGAAACAAGCGTCGGATCCATGCAGGATCAATCTCTTCAGTGATGCTCAATCACTTTGGGTTTGTAGGTGTTGGGTTTGGGTTTTCCTCACTTGATGATTTTCGCTCAAAGTCCTTAGAGGATGGGATGCTCTCAAATGAAAAGTGTCTGTTTCTCTTGGAGCAGCCAACCAGCTAGTGGTTGTAGGGGGGGCGGCTATTTATAGAATAGGGAGCAGCCCAACATGATAAGACATAAATGCCCTTGTCTAATATGACCATTAGGTGGGTAGATATTTTGGAACAGCTGGCGCATAGCACAGCAACGGTCGGAATTTTGACTATCAAAATCCTCAGGGCTATCATGTTCTTCACTGTGTAGGCAATTCGCACTGGCGAATTCCTAACTCCTCAGTCAGAACAAATTCCTCAGAGACGAGAAGAACTTCGTCTCTGTCACTGAAGAATACGACTGAACTGTATGAGATTTCCAATGGCTTCACTCGAAGGGATTGATAGGTGTAGGATTTTGAGTTGAGCATCACATGGAAATTTTTCCTTAATATTTCCTCGACCCCCATTAACAGTACGGTGTTTCATATGACTCAAGAAAGAGAAAATGAAATTACGAAAACAAAAGTCTTCACGCTTCAAGTTCCTCGAATGAATACCAAGTCTTCAAGGTCACACCAATTTCTTCACTTTCAAAGTCTTCAGAAATCCAAAGTCTTCAGTTGAAGAACTTCATTTTTAGGGGTTGACTTTCTCTGTAAATATCAAACTCCTCATAGACTTATAGACCTGTATACACTCACAAACGCATCAGTCCCTTGACCTATAAGTCTTCAATACACCAAAATCACTAAGGGGCACTAGATGCACTTACAATCTCACCCTTTTTGGTGATTGATGACAATATAGGTTAACTTTTCAACAGGGATAAATATATGAAGTGTAGATACTGATGTTGAGGAAATTAATTGCAAGATATAGAAGAACTCCCCCTGAAGATGTGCATAGTGAGGAATTTGCTTTTGAAGCAATGCACACTTGAAGAGTATAATCATGGAGATCTCCCCCTATATCTTGTAATTCATACACGCATTTGATATATAATATGAATAATTTGAAATGCATGATGAAATATGGTGACTGATGTAATTCAGCATGCGTGCATTGACATTAATGAGGAATAAGCATGCAGAAGAACACAGCAAAAGTATCAGGCCACCATAGAGTTTAAGATTACAACTCGATCCAGCAAAGTCATCAGAAGAACAAGATTTGTAACTTAGCCAAAAAAAATGCCCATATAGGTTAGACCCGCTTGAAGACTAACTCAAATTTCTCCCCCTTTGTCATCGGATGACCAAAAGGGATGAAATTGAGGACTAACGCCCCTGAAGAATATCATGATGATGGAGGAGCGCCAGCATTGTCAGGATCTTGAGTCGTTGTAGGGCCTGCTGCAGTGTCGTCCAAGTCTCCATGCTCGTCCGGGGCACGAGATGAAGAATATGAGCTAGCCACCAAGGAAGGAACCTTGACCTTCTTGTATTTCTTTGGTGGAGGAGCAAACCAGTCAAAGTCTTCCTTGAAGCCCATTTGCTTCAGATCTTCTTCACCATATAGATGTGACAGAATAGCCCAGGTGCGATCAAACACTTCACGGAGGTAGTAATGGTTTTTCTTCACTGCATTATGTGTGGAAGTCATGTTGTGAAGAATGGAGCCAAACTGACGCTTAACCCACTTGTGGTTGCGATCCACCTTCTGGTGAAGACTTATAAGCAGTTCACGGTCAGTCACCACACGAGGAGCAGTAGCTTGAGGACTTGACTTGGTAGCATTGGGAGCAGAATCATGAGTGGCAGAGTCATCATTGGTGGAGTAAGATGCACCTTTGCGGTACTAACCATCCAATGTACGAATGCCTTCATCGATAATGGCTGGTGACTTGCCCTTCTCATCAGATGAGGAAATTGTCCGCTTTAGGACTTCAATAGGGGGCAAGTAGCTGAGGTGATTCTGAAAATCAGCCTTGTAGTTGCGCGAAGACCTTGTTCTGAGGAATCTCATGATCCACGGCACGTAAGGCTTCAGCTCAAATGGTGAAAGTGCAACATTCGCCAGAGTCCTCATGAAGAAATCATGATAGTTTATGGGGATGCCATGCATGATGTTGAAAAGCATATTCTTCATCATTCCGATAATTTCTTCATCGGATGAGTCATGGCCTTTGATGGGACTCATGGTCTTCGTCAGAATGCGGTAGATGGTTCTTGGGGCTTGACCCGGCTTCAGCGGCTTCATGAGCACTTGCATATAGTGAGCAGTGAGTTCAGGCTCATCTTATAGACAACGAGCACCGTCAGGTGGAGGACTGATTGGTAGGGCACGAAGCAATTCAGAGGCTGGTGCCTTGTAATAAGTGTTTTCAGTCATCCAGTCCAACACCCACGAGTTGATGTCAACAGCATCACCTATGATATGCACAGTTGCCGAGAACTGAAGAATGAGCTCTTCATTCCAATCAACTATGTCAGAGCAGAAATTGAGCAAGCCTGCATCATGAAGCATGCTGAGGACTTGAGAGAAGCAAGGCATGGATTCCATGTCCACGTGAGGAATGTGCTCGGGGTTGAAGACTTTGTCCTTGTTGAAGAGCAGTTAGGAATAGAAGTTGGCCTGGCTGGCAGTCCAGCAATGCTTCCTTCTAAGACGAGCATTGTGATAGGGGTTGAATTCAGTGAAGAACACGTGCTCGCCGAAGAAATCATCAGCCTTGAATTTTTGCTTCTTGGAGAAGGGATCCTTTGGCTTGGGCTGAGGAGTGTTAGTCAATTGCATCACCACCTCCGGAATCGCAATCTCAGGTTCCTCAGGCTGAGGAATTTCATGCTCTTCTGCAGCTTCAGCCTGGGTCTTCAATTCTTCATTGACAATTTCTTCAGCACTAGTGGCTGGAATTTCTTCATGAACACTTGGGGTTGCATGAGGTTCTCCAGATCCCATTTGCACTTCAGTAGCAGCAGGGGACTGAGGAATTGCTTGGAGTGGAGTGAACATTGGAGAGTTGGGGTGCTGACTGTCCCAAATTTCATCATTGAGCACAGGAGTGGTACAGCCAATGTCCACATCCTCATCTTCTATTTCTTCAACACCTGCCTCTTTAGCAGTGAACTGAGGCATAGGTGAGGAAATGAATGGGATCGAAGGGATTTCATCCACTTCAATTTTTTAGTCCAACTGCCCTGTCGAAGCAGGAGAAGGAGTTTCTTCATCAGATTCATTGGGAATCACATAATCTTCACCAAAAGGAACAAGGTCCTTTGATGGCATGGAGGAGACTGGAATGGCATCAATTGGGTTGTCAATTGAGCTAGTCAGTGGCTTCATCTTCTTCGGAGCTGAAGAATTTGATGAAGTTGATGCCTTTATTTTCACAGCTGCATGCTCTGCAGCCTTGGTCTTGTTCGCATCTGATGCAGATGGAAGGATCGGAGTTGGTGAAGGAGCAGGAGATGCAGAGGACTTTGGTTCATTTTCCTCAGGCACAACTGATGCAGTTGCCCTGACTTGTTCACTTTCTTCAGGTGCTCCACTAGTGGATGCCCTGACAATATCTTCACTGGCTGGAATGTAGTCATCAGCCCTGGTACTCTCATATTCTTCAGCAGCCTGATTGTCATCAGCGGTGCTGGCATGTTCTTCAGTAGGCTGAGCAGATGCTTCAGCCTAAGTAACTTAAACTTGCACGGGAGCAGCAGCACTTGAAGCGAATTTCTTCGTTAGATTGATGAACCGCACCTTGGCGCCCTTCCAATCAGCAAGGTAGCGATCAAGTTCATCACTCAGTTGTTTGATTTCAACTTGCAAGGCAAGGAGCTGATCATGAGTGAGAGTGAGGATATTGTCCTTGAGGTAGAGCTGTTTCTTCTACCGCGCTTTCTTCAAACTTCTGCCTTGTTCAAATTTCCACTTTTCTTCCTCAATAAAGGCAGTCAGAACATGACTCTGACCAGGAGTGAGGTTCATCTCCGGCAAAGGCGTGTTAGGGTCCTTGTGCCACAGATCAATGTAGTCGAGGATCAACTTTGGATCCAACATCAACGACACATTGCTGCCTTTGGCTCTAGCGGCCCTGGCTTGCCTGTCTCTGATGATTTTGGCAAGTTTTTATCATCAGCCTCATCATCATCAGAGGGCACTTGGAAGGTGACCTGCTTCTTGTGAGGACTTGGCCGAACGCCTCGTCCAGCAGTGGCCTTTTTCTTCAGCAGAGAGGGACCAGCTGAGGAATTTCGAGCAGCTGAGGAGCTTGCAGATGCTCCTGAGGCAATTGAGAAACCTTGAGTCCTTTGGCATGAGGCGAGATGCATAGGTGCCGAGGATTTGTTCGGAGCAGCTGAAGACTTTGACAGAGGAGCTGAGGACTTTGAAGGAGCAGTATGAGGAATTTGCCGTGAGGGCCTTGAAGAATCTGGCCTTGAGGCTGGTGGCCAATTTGGCCTGGCGCTTTGCCCATTCATTAGCATAGTCCTCACCGCGCTTGAGGCTGGTGGGATCTGCCAATTGGCCTGGTGCCAATGGAGGTCTTGAGCATGGAGGGTTGAGCACGCATTTCTTCATATACTTGGGAGTAACATACCTGTACTCCCTCCATTCTCGTGCCCATCTCCTCTCTATCCTTTGTATGCGCACCTTGCACTGATTCTTTTCCTCCTTGCCAAACTTGGCTTCATCAGGAGTGCAGTATCCGGCATAAATGTCCTCAGGAATTTCAAACGCAGTATTGACCTCAGGCCTCTTTCCTCCCTTCTGTGGCTTCTTGTCAGCCATTTTCTTCAGCTGAGGAATATGAACAACTGAAGTTTCTGAAGAGGTGTGCAACTTTTCTTCGAGGAACGCTGCAAATGAGTTAAGTTGATGAGAACCTAGTGATTCAGCAGCGAACATTTGTAGCTGTGAACAGAGTATAGTCGCGAGGAATTTGGAGAGATCATATGCGTTCTCAGAAGGTTTTTCCAAAAATTAATAGGTTTTGAGGAATTTGACCAGATGAGTCTTGAGGAATTTCACTAAGCGTTCTTTGTCTTAGGTTCCAGAGTTGTATAGATTAAAAATCCACACAATTGAGGAATCTTGAAGAAAATCATTGCTTAGAGAAACGAATCAAGAGCAGATGACATGTGAGGTGTTCATGTGTGTGAAGATTTGAAGAATAAACACCTTTGAAGATTTTCAAGAAAACTTGAGAATCAAGGAGGGCAGTAGAAGTAACTTTTAATTACCCGAAGTGAAGAACACGACGAACTGGAAAGAGTAGATGTGAATTTCGTCGGGTCAGATCTTCCACGCCCTAACTCGGCAGAGGAAGACAGCTATGGCGGTGGCGGAGTGAAGAAGTCCACAACCGGCGTGAGTACGACGGCGACGAGGTCGAGGCAGTGAAGCTCTTCCTCACCGACGAAGATGAAGTAGCGGCAGCGCTAGGGTTTCAGGAAGCTCGAGTGGGAGAGAGCGCGAGCGAGGTGAAAGTGAAGTGAGGAAGAGACAGGGGTATTTATAGAGGGAGTGAAAAACTGTTCACCCGAGGAAATCGGACGAACGTGCCCCTGGCCCTTCTCATTCGCGTGACATGTGTCACCCACGTACTGAGAGGTGGCGATCGTGTAGGATCATGGGTGAATAGATAAGTATTTTCATGAGAAGTGGAACGGTTGGAGCGGCAAAGCCAAAAATTTAGATAAGATAAGTTTAAAAATTCCGTTCGCAATTTCTTCAACTGTCAAGGACATAGTGAAGATTTTAAACAAGTTTCAATTAGAACGCACATGAAGAATTTGTGAATAGACTGGGTTGAGTCTAGCATAGAAGGGAAGGGTCCGATCACATTCACTTAGCAGAAGAAAAACAACTTGAAGAATTAGCAATAAGTGAATGTTGTAGAGGACATAAAACTCATATATATATATATATATATATATATATATATATATATATATATATATATATATATATATATATATTCAAATGAAGAACAACACCGGAAAGAGTGAAGACAATGTAAAGTTGAAGAATTTGAAAGACTGAGGAATTTCAACGAACAAAAGCTCAAATTGAAGATTTCCAACTTTGGGTGGTGGCGTAACCCACCGTATAAGAAAGCTGATTTCAGACACCGCGTACAATTGTCGTAGGGCTCTGAGAATCAATTTCTTCATTAATTTCTTCACACTTAGAGGGTTATCTTCATTGATTGAAGAAAAACGTTACTTCGTGTGTTGCGCATCTAAGTCATCAAGTCAGCATAAGTGTTAGGATGTGTGTCCATTTCAGAGAACATTCGAAGATTCTAGGATATTTAGTTCACACCGCAACTTGCTAAATCTCTTCTCATCCAAGGGCTTAGTGAAGATATCGGCCAGTTGATCTTCAGTGCTGACGTGGTCGATGGAGATGTCACCCTTCAACACATGATCACGAAGAAAATGATGATGAATCTGGATGTGCTTGGTCTTCGAGTGCTGAACTGGTTATGAGCAATCTTGATAGCACTCTCATTGTCACAGTAGATAGGCACATTCTTCATGTTTACGCCATAGTCCTTGAGTGTTTGCTTCATCCATAGTAGTTGAGCATAGCACGATCCAGCAACAATGTACTCAGCTTCCGTAGTGGAGAGTGATACGCAGTTCTGTTTCTTCGAGGACCAACAGACCAAAGATCATCTAAGGAAATGACATGTGCCTGATGTTGACTTGCAGTCCACGCGATCGCCAGCATAGTCAGAGTCTGAATATCCGATGAGATCAAAAGAAGAGCCCTTGGGATACCATAATCCAAGTGTGGGTGTGTGAGCTATGTATAGAAGAATATGCTTCACAGCCTTATGGTGTGATTCCTTCGGTGTAGCTTGTAATCGGGCACACATGCAAACACTAAGCATAATATCCGGCCTAAATGCACATAGGTACCATAAAGAGCCAATCATGGAGCAGTACACCTTTTGATCGAAGTCATGACCATTTTCATCAGTGCACAGATGGCCACTTGTGGGCATTGGAATTTTGACCCCTTTGCAATCTTGCATGCTGAATTTCCTCAATACGTCCTTGAGGTATTTCTCCTGAGACATGAATATCCCATTGCGCTGTTGACGAATTTGAAGACCTAAAAAGAACTTCAATTCTCCCATCATAGACATTTGATATTCTTCACTCATCATATAGGCAAATTCATCACTATATCGTTGGTCAGTACAGCCAAAAATGATATCATCAACATATATTTGGCACACAAACAATTCATCATCATAAGACTTAGTGAAAAGAGTTAGGTCGAGTGAACTGGGTTTGAAGCCTTTCTTCATGAGGAATTCCTTCAAAGTATCATACCATGCCCGAGGGGCTTACTTGAGGCCATACAGGGCCTTGTTGAGCTTGAAGACTTTGTCAGGATTCTTTGGATCTTCAAAACCTGGTGGTTGAGCAACATATACCTCTTCCTCAAGCTTACCATTGAGGAATGCACTTTTCACATCCATTTTTTGTAAGATAATATCATGATGGTTAGCATAAGCAAGTAATATGCGAATAGCCTCAAGTCTAGCAACAGGTGCAAAAGTTTCATCGAAGTCAATTCCTTCAACCTATGTGTAGCCTTGAGATACAAGCCGTGCCTTATTCCTCACCACAAGGCCATTTTCATCTTGCTTGTTGCAGTAGATCCACTTTGTGCCAATAATGTTGTGCTTGCGAGGATCTGGACATTTGACCAGCTCCCAGACGTTTTTGAGCTCGAACTGATGTAATTCTTCTTGCATAGCTTGAGTCCACTCAGGCTCCAGAAATTCTTCATCTACCTTAGTGGGCTCTGTGATAGAGACAAAAGCAAAGTGCCCACAAAAGCTAGACAAATGTGAAGCTTTTGATCGTGTGAGAGGACCTGGTGCTTCAATGTCATTGATGATATTCTCGATTTGCACTTCATTTGCAATACAAGAATGAGCGGGTTGTCTTCGAGGAATTTGATTTGCATTTTCTTGACGTGCATTTTCCTCAGCACCATTTTCTTCAGGTGCTCCAGCTTGACTTTCATCACGTTCTGGAATGAATTCTTCAGCAGATTCTTCAGTAGGAATGACATCCTCAGTGGCTTTGAACTTGATAGAATCCTCAGGTGCTGGTTCATCTATCACAGAAGGTAGGTGCTCTCTTTGCGAGCCATTAGTTTCATCGAACCACACATCCACAGTTTCAACAACCTTGTGAAGAACGTTGTTGAAGACTTTGTAGGTGTCCGAGTCCTTTCCGTAACCAAACCTGAAACCCTCATGTGCTTTCGGTGCAAATTTAGAATTGTGATGAGGATCTCTAATCCAACATTTAGCACCGAAGACTTTGAAGTAACTCACATTGGGTTTCATGTCAATGAGGAGTTCATAGGTAGTCTTCTTGAAGAATTTGTGAAGATATACTCTATTTATGATGTGGCACGCAGTATCAATTGCCTCACTCCAGAAACGACGAGCGTCTTGTATTCATCAAGCAAGTGCGAGCCATCTCAACAAGAGTTCTGTTCTTGCACTCCACGACGCCATTCTGTCGAGGAGTATAAGGAGCAGATAACTCATGAGTAATACCAAGTTCATCAAGATAGTCGTCAAGACCAGAATTCTTGAACTCAGTTCCATTGTCACTCCTGATGTCCTTGATCTTCACACCAAAGTTGGTTGAAGCCCTCGAGGAGAGTCGTTTGAAGACTTCTTGCACCTCATGTTTGTAAGTGACAATGTGTACCCATGTGTAGTGAGAGTAATCATCAACAATAACAAAGCCATATAGAGATGCATCATTTGTACCAGCAGAATAATGATTAGGACCAAAGGGATCCATGTGAAGCAATTCAAATGGTCGAGTGGTAGTCATGATAGTCTTCGCTGGATGCTTGCCTTTGTCATCTTCCCAGCTTCACAGGCTCCACATAAGTGATCCATGAGGAATTTGACATTCTCAATGCCAATGACACGCTTCTTCTTCGAGAGCATGTGCAGATTCCTCATGCCAGCATGACCAAGTCGTTGATGCCATAGCCAGCCTTCTGAAGCTTTTGCAAGTAAGCATACGGCCGGTTGTGGTCCTGTAGAGAAATCAACAACGTACAAGTCTCCTCTCCTAAAGCCCTCGAAGACTTTGGAATTGTCAGCTTCCATGATCACAACACAACGATACTTACCAAAGACAACAACCATATCAAGATCACAAAGCATTGAGACAGACATGAGGTTGTATCCTAAGGACTTGACAAGAATGACTTTGTCCATGTGTATGTCCTTAGAGATCGCAACCTTACCTAGACCCAATACCTGACTTTTGCCTTTGTTAGCGAAGATGATAGGCTTCAAATGTGATGGTAATAAAGGAGCATCCATCAATAGATTCTTGTCACCAGTCATGTGATTTGTACATCCACTATCGAGGACCCACTCATTGGCTTTGGGTTGATCATCCTGCAGATGAATTAGTGCAACTTATGAACTCATATACTTCATCAGTGAAGAATATAACATCAATATCATCAGATCAATTTCATCAAGCAATAGAACATATAAATTGGTAGGAGGACGTGTGAAATGAAAGTTCATTTCATCATGATTAGCGTGCGTCCTATCAGGCATTGTTCAGGTCTCCAGCAAATTCTTAAGACGTTTTGAGTACGTCTGGAGACCTCACCCTGCATAAGAGATTAGTTCTTTTTCTTCACCACCCACATCTGAAGGGGTGGCAAGGAATTCATCACTCTGTAAGCACCATATGAGAAAGGTGGCATAGACGCCAGTCCACTTTGTTTCACATAAGAGGGGTTAGGGTAAGCATATGAATAAGCATAGAAATTCTTCGAGGACTTATGAACATAATGATTTGAAGAATAATGCACATATTCATAGCCCTTAGCTCTACCCTGCGAAACAGAAGGGTTAGCATGATGATGATCATATGAGGACTTTGATCCTTTTGAGGAATTTGATCCACGTGAGGAATTTGGTCCACTTGAGGACTTGGATCCATATGAAGAATTTGGTTCATATGAAGAAGTTGATCTGGGGTTCCTAGTCTTCATAGGTGGTGTATGAGGACATTCACCTGAAGACTTTCTAGACAACTTTTGGGAACCCAGATTTTCTTCATAGGTGAACCGTTCCTGCAGTTAGAGCCAACATATCTAGCATATACTTCACCATTCTGGTTTTTGAACAGTTTATAGTTGGAGTCAAATGACTCATCAGAAGAATGAGGAGATTCACATGTAAAGCCAGATAAGTTGGATGGATCAACTGGAGGTCCCTTTGTAGCAACCCACGAGGTTTTGGGGTACTGCTCAGGCTTCCAATATGTTCCATCAGCATTGAGTTTCCTCTCAAAGGCAATACCCTCTTTCCTAGGGTTTCTGTTGAGGATCTGCTTTTTGAGCACATCACAAAGAGTCTGATGCCCTTTGAGGCTTTTGTACATGCCTGTCATGTACAATTCCTTCAGCCCTGCATCATTAGTGATACTTGCATTGTCCTTAGATGAGGAATTAGTGACAGCAGAGAGAGAGGAAGAATTTGCAGTATTAGAAGCATTTGAACATTCAGGTGAAGAATTAGCAGTTTCACATTCAATGCACTTCAGACATGGTGGAATAAATTCTTCCTGAGTAGCGCTGATTTGTTGAGCAAGTGATGAATCGCACTCCTTCTGAAGATCTTCATAATCCACTCTTAGCTTTTCAAGATCTTGCTTTCTTTGAAGAGATTCCTAAGAAAGCTTCTCGTGATCAGATAAGAGAGTGTTATGATGATCTTGAAGGGCGTCAAATTTGGACTGAAGTCTTTGAAGACTCTCAGCCAATGCTTTTGACTGATCCATTTCTTCACCTAATGTATCATCGCTCTTATTTAGCATGTATTGAACTTTTTCCAAAGCTCTTTGTTGTTTAGTGGCAAGGGAAGCAAGTTTGACATAGCTGGGGCCAAATTCATCACCTGATTCATCATCACTAGACTCGGAAAGGTAGCATTCAGCTACCTTGGCACCCTCTGCCATAAGGCATGGTGAAGAGGATGACAATTCAGGTGCGAAAGTCATCTCCTTGAGAGAATCCTTGTAATCCTCAAACCAAGGATCATGACGAGTACGATGACCTTCGTAGACCTCAGAGAGCTGGTCCCAGATTAGCTTTGCGTGATTGAGGTGCATGATGTTCCTGAACTAATTTTAGGACAGACAGGAGCAGATGACATCGTTCGTTGTGAGGTTGAGTAGAGTGTACTTGCGAATGTCATCAGCCTCCGCCATCTTGCATAGATCGGTAAGACCAATCTCAGTGACGGTCCACAGTTTGCTGTCTATAGCCATGAGTCGCTTCTTCATCATGGCCTTCCACCAAGGATACTCATGACCGTCAAAGATGGGGCAGGATATGTTACCCAATCCTGTAGTCGACATAACTAAAACTCCAGGCGGTTAAACCAAAATCACACAGAACAAGGGAGTACCTTGCTCTGATACCAATTGAAAGTGCGTTATATCGACTGGAGGGGGGTGAATAGGCAATTTTTATGAATTCTTCACTGAGGAATTTGCTGGTGAGGAAATTCCTAATGAAGAACTACCAGCAGCGGATAAGTACTCAGAAGTAAACATAACAGAATACAAGCATAGTCATCATGACGAGATGAAGACAAGCACAGAGTACAGAAAGCGTAAACACATGATAACACAAGAAAGAAGACGGACAGACTGAAGAAATTGAACTGAGGAAATTGAGAAAGTCTTCAGTCAAAGTCTTCAAACAGATATGAACAGGCACACAACAATAGACATGAGGAAATGAAAGAGTTGAGGAAATAGAACCACTAAGCTCGGTGAAGACAATGATTTGGTAGACCAGCTCCAACAGCTGTCTCAGTTGTACATCTGGTTGGAGCAGCTGAGTATTTAAACTCGAGGACACCCAGTCCCGGACACATAATCCTCACCATGTTCTCCTTGACCTAAGGTCACACAGACATCGCCCAATCACTCGTGGTAAGTCTTCAGATGACTTCCTAACCTTCAAAAACTCGGTCACTCAGTGATCCACAATTCCTCTTGGATGCTCTAGACCTTGACGCCTAACCATATGGAAGAAGCACAGTCTTCAAAGGAAACAAGCGTCGGATCCACGCAGGATCAATCTCTTCAGTGATGCTCAATCACTTTGGGTTTGTAGGTGTTGGGTTTGGGTTTTCCTCACTTGATGATTTTCGCTTAAAGTCCTCAGAGGATGGGATGCTCTCAAATGACAAGTGTTTGTTTCTCTCGGAGCAGCCAACCAGCTAGTGGTTGTAGGGGGCGGCTATTTGTAGACTAGGAAGCTGCCCGACATGATAAGACATAAATTCCCTTGTCTGATATGACCATTAGGTGGGTAGATATTTTGGAACAGCTGGCGCATAACACAGCAACGGTCGGAATTTTGACTATCAAAATCCTCAGGGCTATCATGTTCCTCACTGTGTAGGCAATTCACACTGGCGAATTCCTAACTCCTCAGTCAAAACAAATTCCTCAGAGACCAGAAGAACTTCATCTCTGTCACTGAAGAATATGACTGAACTGTATGAGATTTCCAATGGCTTCACTCGAAGGGATTGGTAGGTGTAGGATTTTGAGTTGAGCATCACATGGAAATTTTTTCATAGTATTTCCTCGACCCCGTTTAACAGTACGGTGTTTCCTATGACTCAAGTAAGAGAAAATGAAATTACGAAAACAAAAGTCTTCACACTTCATGTTCCTCGAATGAATACCAAGTCTTCAAGGTCACACCAATTTCTTCACTTTCAATGTCTTCAGAAATCGAAAGTCTTCAGTTGAAGAACTTCATTTTCAGGGGTCGACTTTCTCTGTAAATATCAAACTCCTCATAGACTTATAGACCTGTGTACACTCACAAATGCATCTGTCCCTTAACCTATAAGTCTTCAATACACCAAAATCACTAAGGGGAACTAGATGCACTTACAATCTCCCCCTTTTTGGTGATTGATGACAATATAGGTTAAGTTTTCAACAAGGATAAATATATGAAGTGTAGATACTGATGTTGAGGAAATTGATTGCAAGATATAGAAGAACTCCCCCTGAAGATGTGCATAGTGAGGAATTTTCTTTTGAAGCAATACACACTTGAAGAGTATAATCATGGAGATCTCCCCCTATATCTTGTAATTCATACACGCATTTGATATATAATATGAAGAATTTGAAATGCATGATTAAATATGGTGACTGATGTAATTCAGCATGCATGCATTGACATTAATGAGGAATAAGCATGCAGAAGAACACAGCAGAAGTATCAGGCCACCATAGATTTTAAGATTACAACTCGATCCAGCAAAGTCATCAGAAGAACAAGAGTTGTAACTTAGCCAAAAAATGCCCATATAGGTTAGACCCGCTTGAAGACTAACTCAAATTTCTCCCCCTTTGTCATCAGATGACCAAAAGGGATGAAACTGAGGACTAACGCCCCTCAAGAATATCATGATGATGAAGGAGCGCCAGCATTGTCAGGGTCTTGAGTCGTTGTAGGGCCTGCTGCAGTGTCGTCCATGTCTTCATGCTCGTCCGTGGCACGTGATGAAGAATATGAGCTAGCCACCAAGGAAGGAACCTTGACCTTCTTGTATTTCTTTGGTGGAGGAGCAGACCAGTCAAAGTCTTCCTTGAAGCCCATTTGCTTCAGATCTTCTTCACCATATAGATGTGACAGAATAGCCCAGGTGCGATCAAAAACTTCATGGAGGTAGTAATAGTTTTTCTTCACTGCATTATGTGTGGAAGTCATGTTGTGAAGAATGCAGCCAAACTGACGCTTAATCCACTTGTGGTTGCGATCCACCTTCTGGTGAAGACTTATAAGCAGTTCACGGTCAGTCATCACACGAGGAGCAGTAGCTTGAGGACTTGACTTGGTAGCATTGGCAGCAAAATCATGAGTGGCAGAGTCATCATTGGTGGAGTAAGATGCAGCTTTGCGGAACTAACCATCCAATGGACGAATGCCTTCATCGATAACGGCTGGTGACTTGCCCTTCTCATCAGATGAGGAAATTGTCCGCTTGAGGACTTCAATAGGGGGCAAGTAGCTGAGGTTATTCTGAAAATCAGCCTTGTAGTTGCGTGAAGACCTTATTCTGAGGAATCTCATGATCAGCTCAAATGGTGAAAGTGCAACATTTGCCAGAGTCCTCATGAAGAAATCATGATAGTTTATGGGGATGCCATGCATGATGTTGAAAAGCATATTCTTCATCATTCCGATAATTTCTGCATCAGATGAGTCATGGCCTTTGATGGGACTCATGGTCTTCGTCAGAATGCGGTAGATGGTTCTTGGCACATAGAGCAATTCCTTCACGAGGAATTTGGTCCTTGGGGCTTGACCCGGCTTCAGCGGCTTCATGAGCACTTGCATATAGTGAGCAGTGAGTTCAGGCTCATCATACAGACAACGAGCACCGTCAGGTTGAGGACTGATTGGCAGGGCACGAAGCAATTCAGAGGTTGGTGCCTTGTAATGAGTGTTTTCAGTCATCCAGTCCAACACCCACGAGTTGACGTCAGCAGCATCACCTGTGATATGCAGAGTTGCATAGAACTGAAGAATGAGCTCTTCAGTCCAATCAACTATGTCAGAGCAGAAATTGAGCAAGCCTGCATCATGAAGCATGTTGAGGACTTGAGAGAAGCAAGGCATGGATTCCATGTCCACGTGAGGAATGTGCTCGGGGTCGAAGACTTTGTCCTTGTTGAAGAGCAGTAAGGAATAGAAGTTGGCCTGGCTGGCAGTCCAGCAATGCTTCCTTCTAAGACGAGCATTGTCATAGCGATTGAATTCAGTGAAGAACACGTGCTCACCGAAGAAATCATCAGCCTTGAATTTTTGCTTCTTGGAGAAGGGATCCTTTGGCTTGGGCTGAGGAGTGTCACTCAATTGCATCACCACCTCCGGAATCGCAATCTCAGGTTCCTCGGGCTGAGGAATTTCAGGCTCTTCTGCAGCTTTAGCCTGGGTCTTCAATTCTTCATTGACAATTTCTTCAGCACTAGTGGCTGGAATTTATTCATGAACACTTGGGGTTGCATGAGGTTCTTCAGATCCCATTTGCACTTCAGTAGCAGCAGGGGACTGAGGAATTGCTTGGAGTGGAGTGTACATTGGAGAGTTGGGGTGCTGACTGTCCCAAAATTCATCGTTGAGCACAGGAGTGGTACACCCAATGTCCACATCCTCATCTTCTATTTCTTCAACACCTGCCTCTTCAGCAGTGAACTGAGGCATAGGTGAGGAAATGACTGCGATTGAAGGGATTTCATCCACTTCAATTTCTTCATCCAACTGCTCTGTCGAAGCAGCAGAAGGAGTTTCTTCATCAGATTCATTGGGAATCACATAATCTTCACCAAAAGGTACAAGGTCCTTTGATGGCATGGTGGAGACTGGAATGGCATCAATTGGGTTGTCAACTGAGCTAGTCCGTGGCTTCTTCTTCTTCGGAGCTGACGAATTTGATGAAGTTGATGCCTTTCTTTTCACAGCTGCACGCTCTGCAGCCTTGGTCTTGTTCGCATCTGATGCAGATGGAAGGATCGGAATTGGTGAAGGAGCAGGAGATGGAGAGGACTTTGGTTCATTTTCCTCAGGCGCAACTGATGCAGTTGCCCTGACTTGTTCACTTTCTTCAGGCGCACCACTAGTGGATGCCCTGACAATATCTTCAGCGGCTGGAATGGAGTCATCAGCCCTGGTACTCTCATTTTCTTCAGCAGCCTGATTGTCATCAGCGGTGCTGGCATGTTCTTCAGTAGGCTGAGCAGATGCTTCAGCCTGAGTAACTTCAACGTGCACAAGAGCAGCAGCACTTGAAGTGAATTTCTTCGTCAGATTGACGAACCACACCTTGGCGCCCTTCCAATAAGCATGGTAGCGATCAAGTTCATCGCTCAGTTGTTTGATTTCAACTTGCAAGGCAAGGAGCTGATCAGGAGTGAGAGTGAGGACATTGTCCTTGAGGTAGCGCTGTTTCTTGTACTGCGCTTTCTTCAAACTTCTGCCTTGTTCAAATTTCCACTTTTCTTCCTCAATAAAGGCAGTCAGAACATGACTCTGACCAGGAGTGAGGTTCATCTCCGGCAAAGGCGTGTTAGGGTCCTTGTATCACAGATCAATGTAGTCGAGGATCAACTTTGGATCCAACATCAGCGGCACATTGCTGCCTTTGGCTCTAGCGGCCCTATCTTGCCTGTCTCTGATGATTTCGACAAGTTTTCCATCATCGGCCTCATCATCATCAGAGGGCACTTGGAAGGCGACCTGCTTCTTGTGAGGACTTGGCCGAACGCCTCGTCCAGCAGTGGCCTTTTTCTTCAGCGGAGAGGGACCAGCTGAGGAGCTTGCAGATGCTCCTGAGGCAATTGAGAAACCTTGAGTCCTTTGGCACGAGGCGAGATGCACAGGTGCCAGGATTTGGTCGGAGTAGCTGAAGACTTTGACAGAGGTGCTGAGGACTTTGAAGGAGCAGTACAAGGAATTTGCCGTGAGGGCCTTGAAGAATCTGGCCTTGAGGGCATAGCAGAGGAGCTTGGCCATGAGGGCATTGAAGGTGAAGCACTGGACTTATGCGTAGGCTTCTTATGCGTTGCCTTCTTTGGCTGACTAGCAGAGGCCTCAGCAGAGGCAGCAGCAGCAGCAGAGTCTGCATTGAATTTCTTCACTGCTTCCTTTGCTTGCTTGGCCAATTTGTCCTGGTGCTTTGCCCATTCATTAGCATAGTCCTCACCGCGCTTGAGGCTGGTGGGATCTGCCAATTGGCCTGGTGCCAATGGAGGTCTTGAGCATGGAGGGTTGAGCGCGAATTTCTTCATATACTTGGGAGTAACATACATGTACTCCCTCCATTCTCGTGCCCATCTCCTCTCTATCCTTTGTATGCGCACCTTGCGCTGATTCTTGTCCTCCTTGCCAAACTTGGCTTCATCAGGAGTGCAGTATCCAGCATAAATGTCCTCAGGAATTTCAAACGCAGTATTGACCTCAGGCCTCTTTCCTCCCTTCTGTGGCTTCTTGTCAGCCATTTTCTTCAGCTGAGGAATATGAACAACTGAAGTTTCTGAAGAGGTGTGCAACTTTTCTTCGAGGAACGCTACAAATGAGTTAAGTTGATGAGAACCTAGTGATTCAGCAGCGGACATTTTTACCTGTGAACAAAGTATAGTTGCGAGGAATTTGGTGAGGTCATATGCATTCTCAGAAGGTTTTTCAAAAAATGAATAGGTTTTGAGGAATTTGACCAGATGAGTCTTGAGGAATTTCACTAAGCGTTCTTTGTCTTAGGTTCCAGAGTTGTATAGATTAAAAATCCACACAATTGAGGAATCTTGAAGAAAATCATTGCTTATAGAAACGAATCAAGAGCAGATCGCATGTGAGGTGTTCATGTGTGTGAAGATTTGAAGAATAAACACCTTCGAAGATTTTCAAAAAAACTTGAGGATCAAGGAGGGCAGTAAAAGTAACTTTTAATTACTCGAAGTGAAGAACGCGACGAACTAGAAAGAGTAGATGTGAAGTTCGTCGGGTCAGATCTTCCATGCCCTAACTCGGCAGAGGAAGACAGCTACGGCGGCGGCGGAGTGAAGAAGTCCACAACCGGCGTGAGTACGATTTCGACGAGGTCGAGGCAGTGAAGCTCTTCCTCACCGGCGACGATGAAGTAGCGGCGGCACTAGGGTTTCGGGAAGCTCGAGCGGGAGAGAGCGCGAGCGAGGTGAAAGTGAAGTGAGGAAGAGATAGGGGTATTTATAGAGGGAGAGAAAAAATGTTCACCCGAGGAAATCGGACGAACGTGCCACTGGCCCTTCTCATTCGCGTGACATGTATCAGCAACGTACTGAGAGGTGGCGATCGTGTAGGATCGTGGGTGAATAGATAAGTATTGTCATGAGAAGTGGAACGGTTGGAGCGGCAAAGCCAAAAATTTAGATAAGATAAGTTTAAAAATTCCGTTCGCAATTTCTTCAACTGTCAAGGACACAATGAAGATTTTGAACGAGTTTCAATTAGAATGCACATGAAGAATTTGTGAATAGACTGGGTTGAGTCTAGCATAGAAGGGAAGGGTCCGATCACATTCACTTAGCAGAAGAAAAACAACTTGAAGAATTAGCAATAAGTGAATGTTGTAGAGGACATAAAACTCATATATATATATATATATATATATATATATATATATATATATATATATATATATATATATATATATAGGGTGGGTCTATTATGATAACACCCCTTAAGACCTTATTCTGCACACCAAAACGCCTTATTCTGCACACCACCAACAGATCGCGCCGCCGCCCCTCCCCTCCCGGCCTTCTACCGCGGCAGCGGCTTGGGCGAGCCGCCGCCCCTCCCCTCCCTGCCTCCTTCCACAAGAGCGGCCGGCAGCGGTGCCGCCCCTCCCTTCCCCGCTTTCTCCCCTTCCTCTCCACACCTTTTACCGCAACAGCGGGCTGTGCGGGTTCTTCCCCAAATCACCATCCCCAGAGCCGGCGTGCACCCGCCACCTCCTCCCATGGATCTGCACGCATCCCGGTCGATGAGGGCAACTAGTTCAATGGTGAAGCTCGACCTTCAAGATCCACTGCAGCAGCTATGAGGGCTGGCCTCATGGAGCAGAGCTGAGCTACGCCCTTCCCATGCTCTTCATCGATCTGCCTCGCCGCTGTGCCGGATGGCGCCGCCTTGCTTTCTCTCCTTATTTTCCCTCCTTACCCTCACTCAATCTCTCTCGTGCTGTATGTGAAGCCATGGCCATCTCGAAAATCTTTTCCACCCGCCGCTGCTCTAGATTCGGCCATCACCATGGTTTCTCATGTCGGATCCAGCCACCGTCGGCCAAATCCGGCGCCTAGCTAGCTGCCCGGATAATTTCCGCCACCTCGCCGTGTCTCGCAGCACCGGGAGACACCGCCGTGCTCCCATCTTCCGCCCCTGCACCCGCAGCTGCTCAGGGCGCCATCCCCCAAATGCAGCTCGGTTGCCGCTCCCGTGCAGCTCGGGTGCTGCCTTCTCTCCTTTCCGCTTGCCATGCTGCTTGGGGAGGAATGGAGTAGCGACGGAGGAGCGTGCTCATGGCGGGGGCAGAAGTGAACAGGTGCAGTTCACCCCACCAAAAGGAGCGCCACCGAGTTCCCGAGCCCGATGCTGGCGATTTGGCTTCCTTGTGCAGTTCAACAGGGCCACCAACGGCCCTCCCGCGACGACCAGCTGCAGGCGGTTTGGCCAGCAGCTACGGCGACCACTCTGCTCTCTCCCCCTTGTCCACATGTGTTCATTCACACAGCAGTCTGGCAGCTCCACCTGCGGCATGTGCAGTTCACTCCATGCGAGGTGAGGTGCTTCTCCTTGATGGCCGAAGATTTCATAAAAAGGATTGTGCCTCATAGTATGTGGGTGTTGTGGTCGTGCAGCTCAGAGATGCTCGCGATCTCGTTCGGAGCTTCTGTGCGTGCAATACAGTGAGCACCATCTCTTCCCATTGGTAGCTGGACCATGGCCATGCAACTCGGAGATGCTCGCCATGCAGTTAGGGGCTTGTGTGCATACAGTCGAGAGAGCACCATCTCCATCTCTTCCCATGTGGTCCGTCGACCATGGTTCTGCAGCTCGGACACGGTCGCCATGCGGTTCAGGGCTCATGCGTGTGGAGTCCGGCAAGGGCCATCTCTTTCCCTGCAATCCGCCGACCATGACATGCAGTTTTGGCGACTCTCGCGTGCGGTTCAGGGCTCGTTCGCATGCAATCCGACAAGCGTCCATGCACAGCAGCGCTCTACCACAACATTTAGAAAAAGAGGATTCTCCGGGTTGGAAAATGGATAGCTCTGGAATCTACTCCTCAATCGTTATATGCTGCTCTTAACTTGCGTGTGTGCTGTTATGCTTGTCTTTAGCCCGGCTCTATGGCAGCTTCATGATCCCCCTAGGTTGCATGTGTTCCTCTTGCTGTAGCTGGTAGTAGCTCATAATATATATATTTTTAAAAATGTGACAATCTTGTAAAAGAAAAAGTATCTCTAACGCTTTTGGCAATTCACCTATTTTGCTCTGGAGTTGTCTTAAATATTTCACTGTGATTGAGAAAAAGCTTGTGAAGTTCACTAGCAAAATGAGCAACCCTGTGCTTGCAAGGCAGGCACCACATTGTGTCATTGCGTGCGGGCATTTAAAAATGTGTAGTGGGCTGTATTTTGTGTGTGATGATTATAACGTGGAGACAAAAGAAAAGAAAGGGACATAATTTTGTTACACAACATCATGGGTTATTGCTTAGTTTGTAAAATCTTTCTCTGTAAAAGCAGTGCCCTCGGTGAACAGAAGAAGTACATTTTTTCAAAGTATTGTAGTTCATTTTTAAAAATCCGTGAGGTCCGCTTTATAAAGTTTCTGTGTTCCACTATGCATTTTTTTAAAAAAAAATCAGTACACCTGAATCGTTCATGCAGGTTCACTGGCCTCAGTCTGTAGTCCAGAAATCCTTTATACTTTAAAAAACAACAAGGAAAAACCATGCAGCCCACTTCGATTTATGTTGTGGTTCACTTCTCCCAAAAGAACAAATTGCACTCATGTGTTAAAAAAACAAAAATTCATTAGGAGTTGCAGACTACAAGCAAAAAATAGTGTGGTTCACTCGCCTTGTCCTAGCGGCTCACTCACCTTGTCCTTGAAGTGCGGAATAATTTCTAGAATTAAAAATAAAACAAAGAAATGTGTGGTCGTATGAGAAAGACAACAAAAACTCGTATGAGAAAAATTACGTCTGACAAAAGAAATTATGCAGCTCGCTTGCCCGTCTGATGCGGTGCGGTTTTCATTCTAAAGCAGTGCGTTCGGCCTATGATGTTGTTCATCCCGTAAGGGCAAAAAAATTGTTGCGAAAGCGAAAAAAATTAATGCGGTTCACTTCTTGATAGTGTAGTGGTTCATTTACACCCGATGTGAAGTGCACTCTACTTTCTCGTCCTTGAAAAAAATACGTTTGAATAAAAGAAACCATGCAGTTCTCTTACCCGTGTGATGCAATGCGGTTTTTCGTCCGTTGTAGTGCGCTTTTCAGTCGGATGAAGTACCCACGTCGATTTGGGTGTCGCGAAAAACAGAGTGTCCGCATTTTGATAAATTCGAAATTCCTCTTAAACCGTAAAGAATTAGAGAGAGTGTTCTACATGAAAGAGTTGCGTATCGTCGATATCTTTCCAACGGCATATCATTTGAATCATTTCGACAAACGGTTTGTAAAAATTTCAAAAAAAAACGGCCGCTGCCACTCGTCCTCCGCCGCAAGATTTTCAAAATTAACTTAAAACCGTAAGCAATCTCAAAACCATTCCTACATATGATAGTTGTGCCTTGTCCATAGCTTTCCAATGACGTATTACACGCCTCGTTTCGACAAACGGTTCAAAAACTAGAGCGAAAACAGTACCAAAAATTTGAAAAAAATTGAAAAACAGAATTCCGCGATTTAGTAAATTTGAAACTGCTCTTAAACCGTAATGAATTAGAGAAAGATTTATATATGAAAAAGATGCGCCTCGACGATATCTATCCAACGACATATCATTTGCTTCATTCCGACAAGTAGTTTAGAAAAAACGCAAAAAAAGCTCGCTGTCACTCGTCATCCGCCGCACCATTTTCAAAACTGCTCTTAAACCGTGTGGAATCTCGAAAAGTTTTCAACATGTCGAAGTTGCGCCTAATCCATAGCTTTTCAATGGTATATTACACGCCTCTTTCCAATAAACGGTTAAAAAATTAGAGCAAAAATAGTACCGAAAAAATAACTCGTGCAGTTTTTTACGACGAGAAGTTCACTAGTCTCTATTGTAGTGCTCGTCGTCAAAATGATGCAGTGCGCTTCTGTTGAGCGTGCAGTGCCGAAGTGGTGTGCAGAATAGTTCTTCTGCTAATATTAGCAGAATAGACCGTCAACACCGGAAAGAGTGAAGACAATGCAAAGTTGAAGAATTTGAAATACTGAGGAATTTCAACGAAGAAAAGCTCAAATTGAAGATTTCCAACTTTGGGTGGTGGCGTAAACCACCGTATAAGAAAGCTGATTTCAGACACCGCGTACAATTGTCGTAGGGCTTTGACAATCAATGTCTTCATTAATTTCTTCACACTTAGAGGGTTAGTCTTCATTGATTGAAGAAAAACGTTACATCATGTGTTGCGCATCTAAGTCATCAAGTCAGCATAAGTGTTAGGATGTGTGTCCATTTTAGAGAACATTCGAAGATTCTAGGATATTTAGCTCACACTGCAACTTGCTAAATCTCTTCTCATCCAAGGGCTTAGTGAAGATATCAGCCAGTTGATCTTCAGTGCTGACGTGGTCGATGGAGATGTCGCCCTTCAACACATGATCACGAAGAAAATGATGACGAATCTGGATGTGCTTGGTCTTCGAGTGCTGAACTGGGTTATGAGAAATCTTTATAGCACTCTCATTGTCACAGTAGAGAGGCACATTCTTCACGTTGACACTATAATCCTTGAGGGTTTGCTTCATCCATAGTAGTTGAGTATAGCATGATCCAACAGCAATGTACTCAGCTTCTGCAGTGGAGAGTGATACGCAGTTCTGTTTCTTCGAGGACCAACAGACCAAAGATCGTCCGAGGAAATGACATGTGCCTGATGTTGACTTGCGGTCCACGCGATCGCCAGCATAGCCAGAGTCTGAATATCCGATGAGATCAAAAGAAGAGCCCTAGGGATACCATAATCCATGTGTTGGTGTGTGAGCTAAGTATCGAAGAATATGCTTCACAGCCTTATGGTGTGATTCCTTCGATGTAGCTTGAAATCGGGCACACATGCAAACACTAAGCATAATATCTGGCCTAGATGCACATAGGTACAGTAAAGAGCCAATCGTGGAGCGGTATACCTTTTGATTGAAGTCATGACCATTTTCATCAGGGCACACATGGCCATTTGTGGGCATTTGAATTTTGACCCCTTTGCAATCTTGCATGCCGAATTTCCTCAATACGTCCTTGAGGTATTTCTCCTGAGATATGAATATCCCATTGCGCTGTTGACAAATTTGAAGACCTAAAAAGAACTTCAACTCTCCCATCATAGACATTTGATATTCTTCACTCATCATATAGGCAAATTCATCACTATACCGTTGGTCAGTACAGCCAAAAATGATATCATCAACATATATTTGGCGCACAAACAATTCATCATCATAAGACTTAGTGACAAGAGTTGGGTTGAGTGAACCGGGTTTGAAGCCTTTCTTCATGAGGAATTCCTTCAAAGTATCATACCACGCCCGAGGGGCTTGCTTGAGGCCATACAGGGCCTTGTTGAGCTTGAAGAGTTTGTTAGGATTCTTTGGATCTTCAAAACCTGGTGGTTGAGCAACATATCCCTCTTCCTCAAGCTTACCATTGAGGAATGCACTTTTCACATCCATTTGTTGTAATATAATATCATGATGGTTAGCATAAGCAAGTAATATGCGAATAGCCTCAAGTCTAGCAACAGGTGCAAAAGTTTCATCGAAGTCAATTCCTTCAACCTGTGTGTAGCCTTGAGCTACAAGACGTGCCTTATTCCTCACCACAGGGCCATTTTCATCATGCTTGTTGCGGTAGATCTACTTTGTGCCAATAATGTTGTGCTTGCGAGGATCTGGACGTTTGACCAGCTCCCAGACGTTGTTGAGCTCGAACTGATGTAATTCTTCTTGCATAGCTTGAATCCACTCAGGCTCCTGAAATGCTTCATCTACCTTAGTGGGATTTGTGATAGAGACTAAAGCAAAGTGCCCACAAAAGTTAGACAAATGTGAAGCTTTTGAGCGTGTGAGAGGACCTGGTGCTTTAATGTCATCGATGATCTTCTCGATTTGCACTTAGTTTGCAATACGAGAATGAGCGGGTTGTCTTCGAGGAATTTCATCTGCATTTTCTTGACGTGCATTTTCCTCGGCACCATTTTCTTCAGGTGCTCCAGCTCGACGTTCATCATGTTCTGGAATGAATTCTAAAGCAGATTCTTCAGTAGGAATGACATCCTCAGTGGCTTTGAACTTGATAGAATCCTCAGGTGCCGGTTCATCTATCACAGAAGGTACGTGCTCTCTTTGCGAGCCATTAGTTTCATCGAACCACACATCCACAGTTTCAACGACCTTGTGAAGAACGTTGTTGAAGACTTTGTAGGTGTGCGAGTCCTTTCCGTAACCAAGCATGAAACCCTCATGTGCTTTCGGTGCAAATTTAGAATTGTGATGAGGATCTCTAATCCAACATTTAGCACCGAAGACTTTGAAGTAACTCACATTGGGTTTCTTGTCAGTGAGGAGTTCATAGGCAGGCTTCTTGAAGAATTTGTGAAGATATACTCTGTTGATGATGTGGCACGCAGTGTTAATTGCCTCACTCCAGAAACGATGAGGCATCTTGTATTCATCAAGCATAGTGCGAGCCATCTCAACAAGAGTTCTGTTCTTGCGCTCCACGACGCCATTCTGTCGAGGAGTATAAGGAGCAGATAACTCATGAGTAATACCAAGTTCATCAAGATAGTCGTCAAGACCAGAATTCTTGAACTCAGTTCCATTGTCACTCCTGATGTGCTTGATCTTCACACCAAAGTTGGTTGAAGCCCTTGAGGAGAATCGTTTGAAGACTTCCAGCACCTCATGTTTGTAAGTGACAATGTGTACCCGTGTGTAGCGAGAGTAATCATCAACAATAACAAAGCCATATCGAGATGCATCATTTGTAACAGCAGAATAATGATTAGGACCAAAGAGATCCATGTGAAGCAATTCACATGGTCGAGTGGTAGTCATGATAGTCTTCGCTGGATGCTTGCCTTTGTCATCTTCCCAGCTTCACAGGCTCCGCATAAGTGATCCTTGAGGAATTTGACATTCTCAATGACAATGACACTCTTCTTCTTCGAGAGCGTGTGCATATTCCTCGTGCCAGCATGACCAAGTCATCGATGCCATAGCCAGCCTTCTGAAGCTTTTGCAAGTAAAAACACAACAGGTTGTAGTCCTGTAGAGAAATCAACAACGTACAAGTCTCCTCTCCTAAAGCCTTCGAAGACTTTGGAATTGTCAGCTTCCATGATCACAACACAACGATACTTGCCAAAGACAACAACCATATCAAGATCATAAAGCATTGAGACAGACATGAGGTTGTATCCTAAGGACTCGACAAGCATGACTTTGTCCATGTGTATGTCCTTAGAGATCGCAACCTTACCTAGACCAATACCTGACTTTTGCCTTTGTCAGCGAAGATGATATGCTTCAGATGTGACGGTGATAAAGGAGCATCCATCAATAGATTCTTGTCACCAGTCATGTGATTTGTACATCCACTATCGAGGACCCACTCATTTGCTTTGGGTTGATCATCCTGCAGATGAATTAGTGCAACTTACGAACTCATATACTTCATCAGTGAAGAATATGGCATCAATATCATCAGATCAATTTCATCAAGCAATAGAACTGATAAATTGGTAGGAGTACGTGTGAAATGAAAGTTCATTTCATCATGATTAGCCTGCGTCCTATCAGGCATTGTTCAGGTCTCCAGCAAATTCTTCAGATGTTTTGAGTACGTCTGGAGACCTGACCTTGCATAAGAGATTAGTTCTTTTTCTTCACCACCCACATCTGAAGGGGTGGCAAAGAATTCATCACTTTGTAAGCACCATATGAGAAAGGTGGCATAGATGCCAGTCCACTTCGTTTCACATAAGAGGGGTTAGGGTAAGCGTATGAATAAGCATAGAAATTCTTCGAGGACTTATGAACATAATGATTTGAAGAATAATGCACATATTCATAGCCCTTAGCTCTACCCTGTGAAATAGAAGGGTTAGCATGATGATGATCATATGAGGACTTTGATCCATTTGAGGAATTTGATCCACGTGAGGAATTTGGTCCACTTGAGGACTTGGATCCATATGAAGAATTTGGTTCATATGAAGAAGTTGATCTGGGGTTCCTATTCTACACAAGTGGTGTCATGAGGACATTCACCTGAAAACTTTCAAGACAACTTTTGGGAACCCAGATTTTCTTCATAGGTGAACCGTTCCTGCAGTTAGAGCCAACATATCTAGCATATACTTCACCATTCTGGTTTTTGAACAGTTTATAGTTGGAGTCAAATGACTCATCAGAAGAATGAGGAGATTCACATGTAAAGCCAGATAAGTTGGATGGATCAACTGGAGGTCCCTTCGCAGCAACCCATGAGGTTTTGGGGTACTGCTCAGGCTTCCAATATGTTCCATCAGCATTGAGTTTCCTCTCAAAGGCAATACCCTCTTTCCTAGGGTTTCTGTTGAGGATCTGCTTTTTGAGCACATCACAAAGAGTCTGATGCCCTTTGAGGCTTTTGTACATGCCTGTCATGTACAATTCCTTCAGCCCTGCATCATCAGTGATACTTGCATTATCCTTAGATGAGGAATTAGTGACAGCTGAGACAGATGAAGAATTTGCAGCATTAGAAGCATTTGAACATTCAGGTGAAGAATTAGCAGTTTCACATTCAATGCACTTCAGACATGGTAGAATAAATTCTTCCTGAGTAGCGCTGATTTGTTGAGCAAGTAATGAATCGCGCTCCTTCTGAAGATTTTCATAATCCACTCTTAGCTTTTCAAGATCTTGCTTTCTTTGATGAGATTCCGAAGAAAGCTTCTCGTGATCAGATAAGAGAGTGTTATGATGAGCTTGAAGGGCGTCAAATTTGGACTGAAGTCTTTGAAGACTCTCAGCCAATGCTTTTGACTGATCCATTTCTTCACCTAACGTATCATCGCTCTTATTTAGCATGTATTGAACTTTTTCCAAAGCTCTTTGTTGTTTAGTGGCAAGGGAAGCAAGTTTGACATAGCTAGGGCCAAATTCATCACCTGATTCATCATCACTAGACTCGGAAAGGTAGCATTCAGTTACCTTGGCACCCTCTGCCATAAGGCACGGTGAAGAGGATGACAATTCAGGTGCGAAAGTCATCTCCTTGAGAGAATCCTTGTAATCCTCAAACATGACGAGTACGATGACCTTCGTAGACCTCAGAGAGCCGGTCCCAGATTAGCTTTGCCTGATTGAGGTGCATGACGTTCCTAAACTGATTTCAGGACAGACAGGAGCAGATGACATCCTTAGCTGTGAGGTTGAGTAGAGTGTACTTGCGAATGTCATCAGCCTCCGCCATCTTGCATAGATCAGTAAGACCCAATCTCAGTGATGGTCCACAGTTGGCTGTCCATAGCCATGAGTCGCTTCTTCATCGTGGCCTTCCACCGACGATACTCATGACCGTCAAAGATGGGGCAGGATATGTTCCTCAATCCTGAAGTCAACATAACTAAAACTCCAGATGGTTAAACCAAAATCACACAGGACAAGGGAGTACCTTGCTCTGATACCAATTGAAAGTGCGTTATATCGACTAGAGGGGGGTGAATAGGCTATTTTTATGAATTCTTCACTGAGGATTTTGCTGGTGAGGAAATTCCTAAATGAAGAACTACCATCAACGGAATAAGTACTCAGAAGTAAACATAACAGAATACAAGCATAGTCATCATGACAAGATGAAGACAAGCATGGAGTACAGAAAGCGTAAACACAGGATAACACAAGAAAGAAGACGGACAGACTGAAGAAATTGAACTGAGGAAATTGAGAAAGTCTTCAGTCAAAGTCTTCAAACAGATATGAACAGGCACAGAACAATAGACATGAGGGAATGAAAGAGTTGAGGAAATAGAACCAGTAAGCTAAGTGAAGACAATGATTTGGTAGACCAATTCCAACTACTATCTCAGTTGTACATCTGGTTGGAGCGGCTGAGTATTTAAACTCGAGGACACCCAGTCCAGGACACACAATCCTCACCGTATTCTCCTTGAGCTAAGGTCACACAGACCTCGCCCAATCACTCGTGGTAAGTCTTCAGGTGACTTCGTAACCTTCACAAACTCGGTCACTCGGCGATCCACAATCCTCTTGGATGCTCTAGACCTTGACGCCTAACCGTCTGGAAGAAGCACAGTCTTCAAAGGAAACAAGCGTCGGATCCATGAAGGATCAATCTCTTTAGTGATGCTCAATCACTTTGGGTTTGTAGGTGTTGGGTTTGGGTTTTCCTCACTTGATGATTTTCGCTCAAAGTCCTCGGAGGATGGGATGCTCTCAAATGATAAGTGTCAGTTTCTCTCGGAGCAGCCAACCAGCTAGTGGTTGTAGGGGGCGGCTATTTATAGCCTAGTGAGCAGCCCGACATGATAAGACATAAATGCCGTTGTCTGATATGACCGTTAGGTGGGTAGATATTTTGGAACAGCTGGCGCATAGCACAGCAACGGTCGGAATTTTGACTATCAAAATCCTCAGGGCTATCATGTTCCTCACTGTGTAGGCAATTCGCACTGGCGAATTCCTAACTCCTCAGTCAGAACAAATTCCTCAGAGACCAGAAGAACTTCGTCTCTGTCACTGAAGAATATGACTGAACTGTATGAGATTTCCAATGGCTTCACTCGAAGGGATTAGTAGGTGTAGGATTTTGAGTTGAGCATCACATGGAAATTTTTCCTTAGTATTTCCTTGACACCCTTTAACAGTACGGTGTTTCCTATGACTCAAGAAAGAGAAAATGAAATTATGAAAACAAAAGTCTTCACGCTTCTTGTTCCTCGAATGAATACCAAGTCTTCAAGGTCACACCAATTTCTTCACTTTCAAAGTCTTCAGAAATCCAAAGTCTTCAGTTGAAGAACTTCATTTTTAGGGGTCGACTTTCTCTGTAAATATCAAACTCCTCATAGACTTATAGACCTGTGTACACTCACAAACGCATTAGTCCCTTAATCTATAAGTCTTCAATACACCAAAATCACTAACGGGCACTAGATGCACTTACACTCATTCTGTATAGCAGCCTGCAACACCACTCCTCGTTACCATTTGTAATCATTGATGGAAGTACACACAATGTAATGGAGAAAGATAGCTGAGTACATATAACTAACCTTGAAGGCGAGTTGGACTGGCCGTTCACGAGGCCTTATCTCAGGAGTGGAGCTCGACTGGCGCGCCTTGATCTCTGGGAGAGTGCTAGGACAACGGATAAGTCCATCTCCAATGGCTATGGAGCCATGGGACATCCCGCCACCAGATATCATCACCAGCTCTGGATCAATGGGACCCTGGCTCGGGTTAAAGTCCTCCCCTTTCCTCGCCTTCCCCTAATCTCTATATTTCATGAGCTTGTCATGGGAGGAGATGGTGGTGAAGTTGTTTGGATCATCAAGGTCAGACGGAGAGAATGCCTTGACTTTCTTGTAAGAGGCAGTGTGGGCCATGGCATACAGGTCGTACACCTCTGGCACCTTATCCGCCTTATTGTAGCGTGTCTGAAAGAGAGAAACAATGTAAATTAGTAATTAAAGGGCTCAAGCTAGCATGATGAATGAATTGCATGAATCATGAAGCAAACCACATACCCAGTTTCGCCCGAACTGATATAAGTTGGGGCTGTCTTTTGAGAACCACTCATTGACCAACACCTCCCAACAATCCATCCGATCCGCACACCATCTCGGAGGCGCCTAAGTTAGCAAATAGAAACTTGAGCGGTGCGGCTATGAATTACTGAATGAAGGAAGTAAAACCACTCTTCTGCATCTCGTGGAGCGGACATTTTGAAGACTCCAACATTTCATTGAAGGCCTTTGCAGATTCCTCCATCTCCTCGTCCGAATCCCGAGCATCATCCAAGTCTTGCACCATGTTTTCCATCCCGGTACCATGCTCGTCCGTGCGACGATGATCCACCTCAGCTCGGTCACGTTGGGCAGACTCACCATGAAATGTCCACACCATATAATCGGGCGTAAAACCACTCTTCTGCAGGTGTTTGCCCATTACAGCCTCTATCCTCTTTTTCCAATTGCCCCACCGGAAAAAGGGGCACCAGGTTTTCCTCTGGCCATTTGCAAATGCGGCTTGCACAAACTCCTTGGTTTTTGTGAACCATTCAGTGCTCTATTTGTTCTGACCAGTGTGACCGGTGTACATCCACGCATGATCACTCATCTTGACTTTCAGAGCTACTGGACACACAACATATATATATATATATATATATATATATATATATATATATATATATATATATATATATATATATATATATATATGTATGTATATAGACAGTCTATCCTGCTAATATTAGCAGAATAACTATTCTGCACACCACTTCGGCACTGCACGCTCAACAGAAGCGCACTGCATCATTTTGACGACGAGCACTGCAATAGAGACTAGTGAACTTCGTGTCGAAAAAAACTGCACGCGGTGTTTTTTCGGTACTGTTTTCGCTCTAATTTTTTAACCGTTTATCAAAATGAGGCGTGTAATATACCATTGAAAAGCTATGGATTAGGCGCAACTTCGACATGTTGAACACTTTTCGAGATTCCACACGGTTTAAGAGCAGTTTTGAAAATACTGCGGCGGATGACGAGTGGCAGCGAGCGTTTTTTCGCGTTTTTTTCTAAACCGCTTGTCAGAATGAAGCAAATGATATGCCGTTGGATAGATATCGTCGAGGCACATCTTTTTCATATATAAACCTTTCTCTAATTCATTACGGTTTAAGAGCAGTTTCAAATTTACTAAATCGCGGAATTCTATTTTTTTAATTTTTTTCAAATTTTCGGTACTGTTTTTGCTCTAGTTTTTGAACCGTTTGTCGAAACGAGGCGTGTGATACGCCGTTGGAAAGGTACGAACAAGGTGCAACTTTCATATGTTGAAATATTTTTGAGATTCCTTACGGTTTTAAGTTAATTTTGAAAATTGTGCGGCAGACGACGAGTGGCAGCAGCCGTTTTTTGCGAATTTTTTTACAAACCACTGATCGGAATGATTCAAATTATATGGCGTTGGAAAGATATTGACAAGGCGCAGCTTTTTCATGTAGAACATGCTATCTAATTCCTTATGGTTTAAGAGTAATTTTAAAAATACAAAACGCAAACACTCTGTTTTTCACGCGACTAAAATCGTCGTGTTTTCTGCATGAGACACACGAACGCACTGCTTCAGACCAGAAACCGCACTGCATCAGACAGTTAAATGAACTTCATGGTTTCTTTCGTAATTTTATAAAAAAAGTAGTTTTCTTTGACTTTTTTTCTAACAAGTGTACCGCAGGGGATCGAGCAAGTGAACTACATCCAATATAAGAAGCGAGCTTCTTTTGAGATGTTTTTGTTTCTGTATTACTAAGTGAGCCACATATGCATTTAATAGCGACTACTTCAGGTCGAAAAACGCACTTCATCAAATGGGCAAATGAACTGCATGATTTATTTTTCGCTTTTGTAGTTTTTGGGTCTTTTGGTAGCGACATCTACACAGACGGAGAAAGCGAACCACATGGTTGAGAAAAACGAACCCCAACACAATTCCATATGCGCTGCATCTTTTAACAAACTCATATACATGTGCCTGAAAAAACAACACAACCACCACTCAAAAACAAAAGTTTTATTTACAAGT
Organism: Triticum timopheevii; assembly: GCA_963921465.1. Lineage (NCBI taxonomy): Eukaryota > Viridiplantae > Streptophyta > Magnoliopsida > Poales > Poaceae > Triticum > Triticum timopheevii. Next base: position 273,510,096 of record OY997266.1, read on the forward strand.
AAACTGCATTTGTTTTTTTAACTCCCAAACGTCCTGTTTTTTGTGCAGAACAAACTCACACACATACAACCCACTCTCACACGCACACACATCAAACCGCAGGCACAACCGGCACACCTACACAACCTGTGCTGCACGGGACGAGACACCAAACCGCTTGCCTGTGCAAATCGAGCTGCACGGGACGAGCTGCCAGAACTGGACCGTAGACAAAACTGTGGAGATATCTTTTTCCGTCATCCCACGATGAGACCGTGAAATGCAAAAGTTTCTATACCACACAGTGAGCCAAAAACTGTAGTGCACTGACAAAAATTCCATCCAAAACAAAGTAAGAAGTCAACCGCACACTGCCCTGAGTTTACAAATAAATTGCATATATGTTTCTAACATTTTATACAAAACCAAAATCCTTGAGCAGTTCGGCATGATGAACTTTCCCTAAAAATGGAAAACAAAGGGAAAAAAGAACTGCATGCATAGGGAAACGAGCTGCATCGACACCCTCCCGCACTAGAGATGATGAAGGGGAGGAGCAGCTTGGATCCGCTGAAGTGATCAACCTCAGCAGACCGGAGTGGGGCGACGCCCTGCACGCCGACGGGCGCCATCTCAACCTCCTGTGGCCGCCACACGGGGGAGCAGGTCGACGCGGTGGAGAAGGAAGGCAGTTGATTGGTTCCGGATGCCGTGGCGCAGCGGGAGGTTGCAGGAAGGAGCCAGGTGGTGGAGCACCTCGGTGGCCGTGCCGTTTTCTTTGCCGACGGAGTAGAAGGAAGGGGGAGGAAGGGGTACTCGACAGGACGGCGAAGGGGAGGTGGGCGCGGGGGCAGCCCCGGCCAGATCCAGATGGGCTGGTGCGGGGGAGGCGGCTCATCTGCTCGCCGGTGCAGGATTCGGCGCCCGACGGATCCGGCCGAGGTGGCGCGCTGGTTGGGGTGGGGCGGCCGACGAGCGTGGCACGTGGTGGTGGCCGGGGCGGTGCGGCTCGGGGTGGCGGCGCGTGTGGGGCGCCGCGGGGGTGGGAGGTGGTGGCGCGCCGGAGGAGGTAGGGATGGTGGCGCGCCGGAGAGGGGGTGGGGGTGGTGGCGCGACGGAGAGGGGGTCGGGGTGGTGTGGGGCGGCGGGAGTGGGAGCAGTGGGGCGCCAGAGGGGTGGGGTTGGTGGGGCGCCGGATGGTGGTGGTGGTGGAGGTGAAGAAGATGGGTTGCTGCGGGGGTAGAAAGTGGGGGTTCGGGGGTTGGGCCAGTGCAGTTTTCTCGGGTTGACGTGCGGTTCAGGTCAGGTGGATCAAGTAGTACAGAAGTGTTAGCAGAATAAGAGATTCGGGGTGTAGAATAAGACTCTTAAGGGTGTTATTAGAATAGACCTACCCTATATATATATATATATATATATATATATATATATATATATATATATATATCACCATGTATATATTCATCAGTTGATCTAGTTTGTCAATTTTATTACGTCCATGCAACCTACACTCTAATAGGTAATGATAGGTCCTAATCCCACCCGAGTATGTTTAGATTGGGTTCATTTTCCCATGCTATGCTCCGGATCCGACGCAAAATTTTGGCAGCACCTCCCCGCTGTTCTCCTGATACACGTCTCTGCAATAAACAGAGAGGATGTGTACCCGGAGAACAACAGGGGAGGCATTGAAGAAATTTATGCGTCGAATCCGGAGCAAAGCATATGGGAAAACGAACCCAATCTACACATACTCAGGCTGTCCATGGATAGCGTTGGACAATTCGAAAGAATCACGGTTATAAATATGCAAATGCATGCATATTTATAACTATAACCCTTTCGAACGGGAGACACATATTGGTTACGAATACTCATGATTCAAGACACATATATAGCTAGCTAGCAAGTTTCATCGGCACGAACACCGGAACAGAGCAAATAATTAAGGGGGGAGGAGGACATGTCATTTGTGCTCACCCATGAACGAAGGGGCAGAGCTTGTCAAACACACGGGGAGGTCGTCGAACACCAAACCTCGCAGCGATGAAACAACTGCACATTTAAATTTACCCGATCAACACAATTATATATGATGTTTTTCATAACAAAATCAAAAAAATATATGACCTAACTCATAATTCACAAATATATGACCCCGTCGGCCTCTGGTGTCGTGGGTGTCGTGTCGGGGTCGGGGTGCCGTTTTGGGGTCGGGGTGTTGTTTCGGGGTCGGGGTGCTGTTTCGGGGTCGGGGTGTCGGGGTCGGGGTGTGGTGTCAGGGTGTCGGGGGTCGGGAGTTGGGGTCGGGGTGTCATGCCGGGGTGTCGGGGTGGCGTGTCAGGGTCGTAGTGTCAGGGTGTCGGGGTCAGGGTGTGGGTCGGGGTGTGGTGTCAGGGTGTCGGGGTCGTGGTGTGGTGTCAGGGTGTCAGGGGTCGGGGGTCGGGGTCGGGGTCGGGGTGTCGTGCCGGGGTGTCGGGGTGGCGTGTCGGGGTCGGAGTGTCAGGGTGTCGGGGTCGGGGTCGGGGTGTCGGGGTCGGTGTCGGGGTGTGGTGTCAGGGTGTCGGGGGTCGGGGGTCGGGGTGTCGTGCCGGGGTCGGAGTGTCAGGGTGTCGGGGTGTCGGGGTGTCAGCATGTCTTTTTCTTCTTCTTCTTCTCCTTTTTCCTCTTCTTCTTCTTTTCTTATTCTTCTTCTCCTCCTCTTCCTCCCTCCTCCTCCTCCTATTCCTCTTCTTTCTTCCTCTTCTTTTTCTTCTTCTTCTTCTTCTTCTTCTTCTTCTTCTTCTTCTTCTTTCTTCTTCTTCTTTTCTTTCTTCTTCTCCCTCCTCCTCTTCCTCCCTCCTCCTCCTCCTTCAACTCTTCGTCTTCTTCTAAACTAAAACTAAAGCTAATCTAAAATAAACTAAACTAAAAATAAAACTAAAACTAAAATGAAACCAAAACTAAAGTAAAACTATAACTAAAACAGAAACTAAATTAACTAAAAAATCTAAAATAAACTAAACTAAAAAAGGGGGGAAAGATTACTCACCGGTGGAGGGGGAGGCGGCGGCCCGATGGAGGGGGAGGCTGCGGCGGGTGGGGGAGGCGGCGGCCCGTGGAGGGGGAGGCCGCGGCGGGTGGTGGCGGCGGCAGCCTGGTGGAGGGGGCCGCGGCGGCTGGGGACAGCGGCCGCCCGGTGGAGAAGGTGGTCGCGGCGGGTGGTGCGGCAACGGGGCGAGGGGCGAGGGTGCGAGGGGCGAGGGGGCGACGGCAGGTGGGGCGACGGGGCGAGGGGCGGCGGGTGGTGGGGCAACGAGGCGAGGGGCGAGGGGCGGTGGAGGTGGGTGGTCGGGAGATGGGGCGAGGGGCGAGGGGGCGGCGGCGGGTGGTGGGGCAACGGGGCAAGGGGGCGGAGGCTGGTCGGGGCGACGGGGCGAGGGGCGGCGACGGGTGGTGGGGGCGGCGGTGGTCTCGTCGGGGAGAGGCGGGCAGAAAGAGAGAGAGACAGGGAGGGGTGGGGTGGGGGCAGCCGTTAGTTAGGTTAACCCTTTGTCGTCTGCCCCCTTTGCCGTCCGCTTTTTTCTCTTTGTCGTCCGCTAGCGGACGGCAAAGAGCTGGTCGTTAGTTTTTTTTAGCTGCTCATTAGTGGGGGCCACCTCCCTCTTTGTCGTCCGCCTGCTGACAGCAAAAAACTGGCTGATGGCAAAGACCTTCTTTGCCATCAGCCAGTTCTTTGTCGTCCGTTTTATGTAAGCGAACGGCAAAGACCTTCTTTGCCGTCAGCCAGCTGATGGCAAAGAACTGGCAGACGACAAATAACTGGATTCTGGTAGTGTTTATAGCCATTAAGATAGGCTTGGGATTTCAATGATGCTCACATGAAAGACAAGAATTGAGGCACAAAGAGAGCATCATAAAACATGTGACAAACACATTTAAGTCTATCATACTTCCTATGCATAGGCATTTTGTAGACAACCAAATTATCTAGACAAGAAACATCTAGCATATGCAAGGAAGGAGGAAGAAGCAATAACAATCTCAACTTGAAGAGAGGTAATTTTGTAACATGAAAATTTCTACAACCATATTTTCCTCTCTCATAATAATTACATGTGGGATCATATTCAAATTCAACAATGTAGCTATCACATAACATATTCTCTATATGATCCACATGCATGCAAAGTTGACACTCTTCCAAAATAGTGGGATTATCGAATAAAGTCATGACCTCTCCAAACCCACTTTTATCAAAAATTTCATAAGATTGATCACTCTCCAAAGTAGTGGGATCAATATTACTTAAATTTGACACTCTTCCAAACCCACTTTCAATATTATTGCAAACGCTATTATCGAAATCATATTCATCATGAGGAATAAATAACTTTTCAAGATCATAAGAAGAATCACCCCAATCATGATCATTGCAACAAGTAGTAGACATAGAAAAAATAGCATCCCCAAGCTTGGGGTTTTGCATATTATTAGCACAATTGACATTACAAGAATTTATAATAACATTTGCAATTATCCTTTTCATTCAAGGAGCTATCATTAATCACTTTATAAATATCTTCTTTTAACACTTCATCATAATTTTCAGATTCATGAATCTCAAGCAAACTTCATAAAGATAATCTAGTGCACTCAAATCACTAGCAGTTGGTTCATCATAATTGGATCTTTTAAAAAGATTAGCAAGTGGATGAGGATACATAAACTTTTTGTTTTCTAGTTTTCAATAAACATACAAAGATGCCAAACAAACAAGCAAACAAACCAAGTAAGACATAAGGGCAAACCACCCAAAAAACAGATCTGACGAGAAAAACAGCGAACGGGAAAAAGAGGGCGAATAAAATGGAAAAATTTTGTGAAGTGGGGGAGAGGAAAATGAGAGGCAAATGGCAAATAATATAAATTGCAAGGAGATGAGATTTTTGATTAGGAACCAGGTAGATGTTGATGATGTCTTGAAAGTGCGTTATATCGACTAGAAATTTGTATGCTAATCTTGTGTAAAAAATTAAGAATTTTTTGTCGCTTATTTGATTTCTGAAAATTATATTACTGGACGCAAGAATTTCCATTTTCCAACAAGATCAAATCAACTATCACCAAACATAATCCCAAAGGCTTTACTTGGCACAAAAACTAAATAAAACATAAAACACAATCATAACAGTAGCATAATTGTGTAAACACTCAAAAGCAGAAAGAAAAAGGCAAAAATAAATTTTATTCATTGTGGCCTCCCAACAAGCACTATCGTTTTATGCCCCTAGCTAGGCATAAAATTTCAATGATGCTCATATGAAAGATAAGAATTGAAACACAAAGAGAGAGCATCGTGAAACATGTGCCAAACACATTTAAGTCTAACATACTTCCTATGTATAGGAATTTTATAAGCAAACAAGTTATAAAGACAAGAAATATCTAGCATATGCAAAGGAGGGGAATAAAACACTGAACATAATGAGAGGTAATTCAGTAACATGAAAACTTCTACAACCATATTTTCCTCTCTCATAATAATTACATGTAGGATCATATTCAAATTAAACAATATAGCAATCATATAAAAAAATTATTTTCATGATCCACATGCATAAAAGTCTTATGATCTTCCCAGGAGTGGGATTAACATCAACTAAAGTCATGTCCTCTCCGAACCCACTTTCATAGAAAAAATCATAAGATTGAACACTCCCCAAATATGTGGGATTATTTTTACTTAAAGTTGACGCTCTTCTAAACCCAGTTTTAATATTATTGCAAACATTATTATCAATATCATATTCATCATGAGGCTTAAATAAATTTTCAAGATCATAAGAAGAATCACCCCAATTATGATCCTTGCAATAAGTAATGCATATAGCAAAATTAGCATCCCCAAGATTGGGGTTTTGCATATTATTAGCACAATTGACATTAATAGAATTTATAGTAAAATCATTGCAACCATGCTTTCCATTTAAGGAGTTATCATATATCACTTCATAAATTTCTTCATCACAATTTTCAGATTCACGAATCTCAAGCAAAAACTACATAAAGATAATCCAGTGCACTCAACTCACTAGCAATTGGTTCATCGTGATTGGATGTTTTAAAAAGATTAGCAAGTGGATGGGGATCCATATCAATAGATTTTTGGCAAACGAAGTTGCAAGCATATAGAAGGAACATGGCAACACAAGCAAACAAAAGATCAAACAAGAAAGAAAGAAAAAGGCAAAACAAAAGAAGGCGAATAAGAAGGAAAATTTTTGTGAACTGGCAGAAATGAAAACGAGAGGAAAATGGCAAACAATGTAAATTGCAAGGAGATGAGATTTTCTGATTAGGAACCTGATAGATGTTGATGATGTCTCTCCGGCAACGGCACAAGAAATTCCTTTTGATGTTGCTTGAACTACGTCGGTATTTCCCCAAAGAGGAAGGGATGATGCAGCACAACTACGGTAGGTATTTTACTCAGTTATGAAACCAAGGCATCAAATTAGTAGGAGAACCAAACAACACTATGTAAACGGTACCTACACACAAAGAACAAATACTTGCAACCCGACGCGTATAAGGGGTTGTCAATCCCTTCTTTGGGTAATGGCGCCAGAAATTGTCAAGTTGACGGGATAAAATTGTGATAGATTGGATAAATATATCTCGATAAAACACGAAATAAAAGATGCAAATAGAAAGTGCAACAAGGTATTTTTGGATTTTTGGAATAATAGATCTGAAAATAAAAGTGGCAAATAATAGATCGGAAAGCAAATATGATAAAGAATAGACCCCGGGACCGTAGATTTCACTAGTGGCTTCTCTCAAGAAATAGCATATGGTGGGTAAAAAAATTACTGTTGGGCAATTGCTAGAAAATCGAATATTTATGACGATATCCAAGGCAATGATCAATATATAGGCATCACGTCTAAGATTAGTAGACCGACTCTTGCCTACATCTACTACTATTACTCCACACATCGACCGCTATCTAGCATGCACCTAGTGTATTAAGTTCATGGAGAAACGGAGTAATGCATTAAGAATGATGACATGATGTAGACGAGATCTATTAATGTAGGAATATCCCCCATCTTGTTATCCTTAATAGCAATGATACATGTGTGTCTTGTTGCCCCTTTTGTCACTGGGAAACAACACCGCCCGATCGAACCCATCACAAAGCACCTCTTCCCATGGCAAGAAAAATTGATCTAGTTGGCCTAAATAAACAAAAGATTTGAAGAAGAAATACGAGGCTATAGATAAATGCATATAAGAGATCTACGAAGACTCAAATAATATTCATGGATAAAACATCTGATCATAAACTAAAAGTTCATCGGATCCCAGCAAACACACCGCAAAAAGAGTTACATCAAATAGATCTCCCGGAGACCATTGTATTGAAAATCAAGAGAGAGAGAGAGAGAGAAAGTGAGAGAGAGAGAGGAAGCCATCTATCTACTGCCTACGGACTCGTAGGTCTATGATGAACTACTCACGCATCATCGGAGAGGCACCAATGAGGTTGATGAACCCCTCTGTGATGGTGTTTAGATTGGATCTCATGGTTCTGGAACTTGTGGTGACTGGAATTGTGTTTCATCGACTCCCCTAGGGTTTTTGGAATATTTGGGGATTTATAGGGTGAAGAGGCGGTGTGGGCCGAGGTGGGCATAACCCACCTGGGTGCGCCTGGGCCCCCAGGTGCACCTTGGTTGGTTGTGCTCCCCTCAGAGCCCCCCTCTGGTACTTCTTTGTCCCAAGAGGTGTCTTCTGGTCCAGAAAAATTCTCCAAAAAATTTCACTGCGTTTGGACTCCGTTTGATATTGATTTTCTACGAAGTAAAAAACAAGCAAAAAACAGCATCTAGCACTAGGCACTATGTCAATAGGTTAGTCCCAAAAATGATATAAAGTTGCTATAAAATGATTGTTAGACATCCAAGAACGATAATATAATATCATGGAACAAGCAAAAATTATAGATACGTGGAGACGTATCAATGCCCTTAAGTTCGTCAAGAGTATATCCATTAGCAGCTCGGTGCTTCTTCAGAATTTTTAATAATCTTTCTTCTTCATTTTCTGAAAGGTTAACGCTAATAATAACAGGATATATCTTTTTCTCATCAAGATAAGCATACTTCAAAGTTTCTGGCAATTGTTTTAATTCAAACATAGGATCACCTTTAGGTGGAGGAGGACCTCCTAGAGTTTCAATAGGCAAATTGTGTTTAAGCACAGGTTGTTGTTCAAAGTAAATTTTATCTATTTCTTTTCTTTCACGCAAGTGTGTATCATTTTCATGGTCTAGCAAATATTGTTCTAGTGGATCGGTAGGAGGCATAGCAATAGAAGCAAGTCCAATTATTTCGTCCTTACTAGGTAATTATTCCTATGAGGTTGTCTACTAAACTTAGAGAAATTAAACTCATGAGACTCATCACCAAAGCTAACGCTTAATGTTTCTTTATGGCAATCTATCATAGCATTGATAGTGTTCAAGAAAGGTCTACCAAAGATAATGCGACAAAGTCATCTTGTGGGGAACCAAGAACTAGAAAATCAGTAGGGTATTTTATTTTCCCACACAAAACTTCAACATCTCTAACAATCCCAAGTGATGTGATGGTGTCTCTATTAGGAAGTTCAAGAGTAACATCTATGTCTTCCATTGCAGCGGGTGCCACGCCATTCATAACTTCTTGATATAAGGTAAAAGGAATATCACTCAAAATAGAACCTAAGTCACATAAACCATGATAACAATGATCTCCTATTTTAGCTGAGACAACAGGCATGCCGGCATTGGGCGTATGATTATCTTTTTCATCAGGTTTGGCAATTCTAGCAGCTTCATCATAGAAATAAATAACATGCCCATCAATATTTTCTACCAAGAGATCTTTAACCATAGAAACACTAGGTTCTACTTTAATTTGTTCAGAGGGTTTATGTGCTTTAATATTACTTTTGCGAACCACAGTTGATACATTTGCATGTTCCTTTATCCTAACAAGGAAAGGTGGGTTTTTCATATAAGCAGTAGGCACAACTGGATCAACCTTGTAAATAATAGTTTCATCCCTGGATTTTACCGGTTCTTTAATTTCTTCTTTAATAGGGGGATAATATTTAAACCACTTCTCCTTAGGGAGATCAACATGAGTAGCAAATGCTTCACAAAAAGAGGCTACTATCTTAGATTCAAGTCCATATTTAGTGCTAAACTTGTGAAAATCATCGGTATTCATAAAAGATTAACACAATCAAACACAAGCTTAATATACCTAACTCTTTACCTTCGTCGAGTTCCCAATCTTTTGATTTGCATTTAATTCTTTCTAAAAGATCCCACTTGAATTCAATAGTCTACAAGAAGTATCAAGCATGGATTGATCATCATGAGAAAGCTGAGCATAAAAATTCTGAATAATAATTTCTTTCTAGAGCTCATGATTGGAGAATGAATATAACATTGACTTAAGCCTTTCCCAAGCTAGAGCGATACTTTCTCCTTCACAAGGCCAAAAATTATATATATATAATTCTGATCATGATGAACTAGATGCATAGGATAATTTTTTTGGTGAAATTCCAACTTCAATCGATTCCAGATCCAAGATCCAATATCATTGCATAGCGTATACCATGTCAATGTTTTTCCCTTCAAAGATAAAGGGAAAACCTTCTTCTCAACTTCATCTCCGGGTAAACCTGCAAGCTTAAATAATCCACAAATTTCATCCACATGTATCAGATGCATATCAGGATGTTCTATTCCATCTCCTGCATAAGGATTAGCTAGTAGTTGTTCTATCATACCCGAAGGAATTTCATAACCAATATTTTCAGAAGGTACATTATGTTGAGAGGCAAATCTTTGTGTTTCTGGTCGAGGTGAAGATACCTCAAACAAATCCCTCGAAGGATTATCTTCCATAGTAGCAAGTGACAATAAATTTCAGCACGTAGTATAAATTTTTCCTTACCGATTTCCACTTACCAAGAGCGCTTCACTCCCCGGAAATGGAGCCAGAAAAGAGTCTTGATGACCCACAAGTATAGGGGATCAATCATAGTCCTTTCGATAAGTAAGAGTGTCAAACCCAACGAGGAGCAGAAGGAAATGATAAGTGGTTTTCAGCAAGTTATTTTCTGCAAGCACTGAAATAGTCGGTAACGGGTAGTTTGATAGCAAGATAATTTGTAACGAACAAGTAGTGGTAATGGTAATAAAGTGCAGCAGGGTAGCCCAATCCTTTTATGGAAAAGGACAGGCCAAAACGTTCTCTTATAATAAGCAAAATGTTCTTGAGGGCACACGGGAATTTCATCTAATCACTTTCATCATGTTGGTTTGATTCGTGTTTGCTACTTTGATAATTTGATACGTGGGTGGACCGGTGCTTGGGTGATGTTCTTACTTGAACAAACCTCCCACTTATGATTAACCCCCTCGCAAGCATCCGCAATTACGAGAAAAGTATTAAGATAAAATCTAACCATAGCATTAAACATTTGGATCCAAATCGGTCCCTTACGAAATAGCACATAAACTAGGGTCTAAGCTTCTGTCACTCTAGCAACCCATCATCTAATAACTACTCCACAATGCATTCCCTTAGGCCCAAAGATGGTGAAGTGCCTTGTAGTCAACGTTCACATGACACCACTAAGGGAATCAAAACATACATATCATCAAAATATCAAACACATATCAAATTCACATGATTAGTTGCAACATGACTTCTACCTTGACCTCAAGAACAAAAGTAACTACTCATAAATGATATTCATGCTCAAGATCATAGGGGTATTAAATACTATAATGGATCTGAACATATAATCTTCCACCAAATAAGCCTTATAGTAATCAACTACAAGATGTAATCAACACTACTAGTCACCCACATGTACCAATCTGAGTTTCCGGTACAAAGATTGAACACAAGAGATGAACTAGGGTTTGAGAGGAGATGGTGTTGTTGAAGATGTTGATGGAGATTGGCCTCCCAAAGATGATAGGGTTGTTGGTGATGACAATGGCCTCGATTTCCCCCTTTAGGAGTGAAGTTTCCCTGGAGGAATCGCTCCGCCGAAGGGCAGAAGTGCTCCTGCCCAAGTTCTGCTTCGAGATGGCGGAGCTCCATCCCAAAGTCCTCTCTTTATTTTTTTAGGTCAAAATGACTTATATACCAGAAGATGGGCACCGAAGGTGGGCTGGGCTGGCCACAACCCACCAGGGCATGCCCTGGTGTCTTGTGCGCCCTGGTGTCTTGTGGTCACCAGGTGTCCCCCCTCCGGTAGTTATTTGCTCCTGTATTTTTTATATATTACAAAATAACTCTCCGTAAATTTTCAGCTCATTTGGAGATGTGGCGAATAGGTGTCTCTAGCATAGCTTTTTCATGTCCAGAGTCGGTACTCTCCCTCCTTGTGTAAACCTTGCATATTATGAGAGAAAATGCATTATAATTACCCCATAAAGCATTATGATGCATCAAAACATTATAAATAATAATAGTAGGAAAACATGACGCAAAATGGACGTATCAACAACCAAGTATATAGATGAATTAATTAAATAAGAGATATTGTGATATCCCATGATATCCACGTCCCAAAATGGAACAACTTGACTACACCTGCAACTAGCAACTATATAAGAGGGCTGAGCAAAGCGGTAACATAGCCAAACAATGTTTTGTTGGGATGGTGGAAGGTTAGAGGTAGTATCATGACAGTTTAGGACGCCGACAAACAAGTGATAGCCATCGAGACATAGAGACAGCATTGAGACAACTAGCAAGCAAAGATAGTAGTGATATCCAAGGTAATGGCCATCTTGCCTGAAATCCTGCTAGGAAGAAGACTGAATCCATGAAGTAGACGAACCATCATAGTCGAACGAATCCTCATAATCGCAATGTTACCGAAACTATCGAGAGAAGCACAACCGAAAAGAAGCAAACAACATGGTAAACACATAAGCATAACCATGGAATACTTCATAATCAAGTATGATGCATGTCCGGTTTAATGAGACATGGCATGGCAAAGTGCAACAAGCAAATACTACACGTTAAGTAAAGCTCAATATGCAACGGGTTGCATATTGACAAAACCCCATGTTCAAATTATTTAGTTTACTCACATTTAGGTACATGACAAGATTAGGTGTTGGTTAACATGACAAGAGGTGAAGCATAAGTAATCTATCTATCTAGGCAATTTACATGAGGCCGCAAACAAACAAAAACAATTATGGAAAATCCCCATATATTATTTTGAATTTGCTATTGTTCTGCCTAAAACACAATTTCAATGTTGTTAAACATGCAAAGTAAGTGCACCAAGTTAATCTACACACTTTCCTACTCCATTTACATATATAATTTATATAATTCGGAGCTATGGTTATTTAGTTATGAAATAAACCGTTTTAACATGTCATTTATGCAAATTAATGGAAACAGAAATTTTAAACATTTTTATCATGGATGAAAGTTAGATATTATTAATCTACACAAAATTTTGATCAATTTACATATATAAGTTGTTTAATTCTGATGCACTGTTATTTAAATATGTGCAATGCAAAGTATGGGCAGTTTTCTGTAATTATGCATGTCCTCGAAATTGGTTAAATTCGCTGGACAGGAAAAACACATGAACTGGGCTGAATCTGGGTGAGCACTGGATAATAGTGCAGCGCACAGGGCGTGGGATAGGTAGGCGGTCCTCACCATGGCCCATGGGCCGGATCTGGGCAACTGCGGTAGCGGATGCAGCACCGAGCTCCATGGGGCGGGGGGGAGCTGTTCACTACAAAAAAAATACACTTCCATGATGATACGTGTTTGTCACAGTAGGTCACATTTTCTGTCATGCATGTACATCCATGACGATTTTATGACAGAATCAAGATAGTCATACCTGTGTTGTCGTAGAAGTGTTCCATGACATTACCAAAATTATCATCACGCAAGTGTCCACTTCCATGACGATAAATCGCGCGTCATAGAAGTGCTTTCGTCAAGGGTGACCGACACGTGGCATCCACCGTAACAGGATGCCGTTAAGCGTCGTTAAGCTATCGGGTCCGGTTTTGGATCCGATAACCCGCTAACAGCCACGACCAATGCCGATTTTCCACGTGTAAAATTCACATTGGCCGACGGAACCACGCGTTAGCTCTGCGTTGGCATAGGTGTCACTCATCCAACAGTCAAGATGGGGCCTATGATATGCTGACACGTGGACGGGCCCAAAAGTGGCCCATAAAGTTTAAATGGGCCGACACAACTAAAGGCCCGCAATATTTAGCGGACCATAATGGGCCGGCCAAGCTAAAGGTCCACAACATTTTGCAGACCATAATGGGCCGGCCCAGCTAAAGCCCACAAGATTTAGTGGACCATAATGGGCCGACCCAGCTGAAGGCCCACAAGATTTTGCAGACCATAATGGGCCGGCCCAGCTAAAGGCCCAACATTCTCAGTTAAAGCCCGTACAGCTAGTGTCAAATCGGCCCGTCAACAGCCTGTTCTAAACTTGTCATCATCGCGGCCCATGGTCACTTCTGGCCCATTAACAGTCCGCTAAGTATTTGGGCCGAATTACGGCCCGGTGTATTTCTGGCCTGTTAAAGGTCCTGCTTCATTTGGTCACTTCTGGCCCATTAACAGTCCGCTAAGTATTTGGGCCGAATTACGGCCCGGTGTATTTCTGGCCTGTTAAAGGTCCTGCTTCATTTGGACCCATTTGCAGGCCATTGAAACTTTCGGCCCATAAATGACCGTGAAGGATTTGGGTCATATTCGACCATGTCTGACATTCGGCCTGTTAGAGGCTCACTATAGATTTGGGCCACTTTCGACTTGTTGTGATTTTCGGCCTCTTAACATCGGACGAAATCCATGGGCCATATGTGGCCCAACGTCACAGCGGGCCCATTAATGGCCCATATAAAAATGACGCTAATCTAGACCGACCGAACTTCCGGCCTATTAAAGGCCCTTGTATTAGTTCGGCGCATTTACGGCCCGTCCGAATTTCGGCCTATGAAAGATCCGCATTTTAAATGGCCACCATTTCGGCCTGCTAAGACCAATGGGTTATTTGGCACAATCGAGGCCCCATCTCACTTCCGGCCTATTAAAGGCCCATGTTTTTTTGGGCTCAAGATATTTACACCTGTAAACGACCTATTGTTACCGAGGGCCCAAATTATGTTTAGGCCTGTTAGAGGCCCACTATGGGCACAGGCCTACCATGAAAAATATGAAAGCTTATACTGATTTAGGCCCAGATATTTTTAGTGGGCTACATGCAAATTTTGGCCCATAATCGTTTTTAGTTCAATTGGAATGGGCCCGACGAATGTTGGCATGTTGGGCTCCTACGAAGCTTTCGGCCGAATACATTACTAAGATAGACCTACACTATACAAAAATAGCATCGTAGTTACTGCAGCCTTTGTTAGCATCATAAAAATTGTATCACAATAAAATAAATTCCAACCATACAACAAAAGGCCTGTTGGCATAAAGTTTACAATCCTTGCATATGAAAGCACCATCAGATGTATAGAAGCACAGATCATTTGACCTGAGTGCTAATGTTTCAGGCTATAGAATCTGATGGAGCAGCACGATCTTCACCTTTTTTCCGCCATTGCTCTTGAACAATGAAGTGAATGTCTGATAGTCTGGTTTCAAAACCATTCATATCTTGATTACATTTGTCAACCACTATTCTTGTTTCCAAAACAACGTCCATTAGGGATTGGACTTGTGTATGGAGCACAGATATATCACTCTGTCTAACTGGAAGATTTTGTTCAGTAGGCGATTTGGATGAGGTTAACTTGACAACGAACCCAGAATTACGCAAGAAGGTGCTTTTTGCACTGTTAATGGAGAGATACTGACGCACTGCAGCAAGAGGTGACATTGTGCCTATTGTAGCCTCGTCACCTTCAGGTGGTTGTGGTTGTTCAATCATTTGTTTGATAGCTTGAAGAAAGATTGAACTTGTAGATTAGTGTACGAGATAAGTTACTAATGAGACAGAAACAAAGAAAGTAGGTTACACGTTTATACATAACTTATTTTGGTGAACTACTGTAATACATTAGCATGTATTGTAGTGCCAACTACATAATAAAATAACTTTCGGAACATATGTCCATGTAGCATGCCTACTGTATTGTCTATTTCCTCACATTCGTTGACATCTAAGGAGACATGGTTTAAAGTAGGATGAACATAGTATGGCATCATTCATATCATGGGCAAACAAATATAAAACAAACATGCTATTTTATCATTGTGTGCGCACGTGAACATAACAACTAGATTACAAATCAAGACCAAAAAAATATCATTCATCTCTTTTAAACCATGTAAGGTGAAATGATACGTTAAGACAACTGTGTATAAAAGTGAACAAACTAACTGACATTGGCTGCAAACCAAGTAGTTAAATAAACACATCACAGTACCAATTAGTTCAAAGGCAGGAGGGGTAAGGACTTACAACAGCGGCTTGAACTGGTGTGCTCATGCCCTTCATCTTGCTGGTGTGGCAACCCTTGAAGATTTGCACTGCATTCGGTTCGGTATCTTTTTGGTCCGCACGGGTTTTCCTCTATATTTGGAACAAGTCAATATAGATACGATAATATGGCACAGAAAAAAGAATGAAGTAGCAGCTATTTACAAGATCCTCGCAATGTGCAATATAGCTACAAGATCCTGTTGTCTGTTGGAATTTCACTTTAAAACGGTTGGTCTTGTTCTTCAAACAGTTATCCTAGAAGAAGATACACTTGTAAGGCACATACATAAATACAAGTTCAATATGTGGTCCGATCAAATACATATAGCCTACCTGATACTTTAGATCAGACCAGTGTTTAACGAGGGTTGTCCAATCTTCATCTGTAATATATTCCACTGGAGATGTTTGGGCGATTTCATTGTTAGCCTTGCCTTCAAAGTGAGATTTTCTAACGTGGTACTGTCGTAGAGCAGACTGAAAAACATGAGTGCATGCTTGTTTAGTTGCATCATCTTTCGGATCCAACTTGAACCTCATCTGTTGAAAAAAGAATGTGAGTCTTATTAGGAGGAAGCTAGAAAGTATGGGACAGAGCAAGAAAATATTACTAATTGCGATGAATAACATTACTTATGGATAAATGGTCAAGGAAGGTGTTAAACTGGGTATTGTCTTTCTCATTCCTATACTGGATCCACGTTGGGAGGATATGTGCATGACACCTAACGGCAACGACTGCCTTTGATACTAACTTGGTTGACTCTGTAGCATCACGTGGCCTTTTTAAACCTGCCTGAAAATGGATCTCCATTCTTCCTCATTTAGATTTTATTAATTTGTCAAGCATTATCCCTGATGTCTGTTTCCACTTGCGCCGTGGTGCTAGTTCAACAACGAATATGGAAAGTGTAAGTGTACATCAAACTATGAGAGTACATATAAAGGAGCATTCATCTGCAACTTGACTCGGTCAGGTACCGTCTTGGTGTTGATGCTCATGAGGTTCATCTGATCTTGCCAAGTCCTGTTGTGTCAGCAGTGCTTCGGAAGTAGTGTTACGTGTGAAGGCAGCTTGGGAACTGGCCAGTTCCGGAGCAAATGAACGAGCAACTCGTTGAGATGCTGGTATAGTTGAAGCGGATGTTGCAGTTGGTGGAGCAGGTGATACTGTGTTTGTAGATTTAGCCAGTGGACTTGGACCTTCTACTGCACTATAAGTACCAGCAGAATCTCGATGGCAGATCCTTTTCCGTTTCACCCAACGAGTAACACCACTCCCTACTATATTATTTTCCTTGCTCTTTTTTGACTTTGCCATGTCAAGCCGTACCCACAACACAAAAGAATAAAATTGCTCTACAGAACTCATTGATGCATGATACAGACAAGCAATACTTTGATGTAAGACAACCGTGTGAGGATGGAATATGTAAGAAAAACAGGGTGGCGTGACATATTCACAGCTAGGATGTGTAAACTAAGCAGATGAATTTTCAAGAAAATATAAGTAATGCAAGCTAGACACCATATGAAAGATGCAACCAATATTACTCTGCCAAGTTAAGTGTCTTGTCATACGTGGCAATTCGAAAAATTAGAAGCAGTACAACATAGTAATCAATGCAAGATGCAACCACTATCAAACTGCCATGTTAAAAGCGTTCAATCATGAGTGACTGATGTGGGATACACAATAGCAGTACTTTGATGTAAGAACATGGTATGATAGGTAGATGCAGTGTATTCTAGACACAGAAAGCCATGCCATATGCACATGTATAACGTACAAACTCAGCAGGTGCAATTTAATCAAAATAGAAGAAATATAGGCTAGACAACATATGCAACATGAAACCAATTATCACATTGTCAACTTAGAGCAAGCACCTGCAATGGTGGAGTACAGGAGATGAACTCATCATGTAGACTTGGGACTTCAACTTCATTAGCAGTATCAGTGGCAAATCTAGAGAGTCTCTATTTGCGTCGGTGCGGAGGACCACCAACATCCCCTAACTTACGCTTTTCCTTCCTATTTTCTAATATTGCCTTATGAAGTCAAAACCACAAGAAGATGAATAAAATTAGCTCTGCATAACTGGTTGATGCATGATACAGACGAGCACTACTTTGATGTAAGGCAAGCGCAGGATAGGAGGATGGAATATATACAAAAAAGGACAGCGTTGCATATTCACACGTACGATAGGAGGATGGAATGTGTATGAAAAAACAGTAAGCGGAAGGCATTTCAACAAAACTAGAAGAAATGAAAGCTAGGCACCATATGAACATGCAACCAATATCACTCTATAGGGTAAAAAGTGTCTCGTCGTAAGTGCCATTTCAAGAAATTAGAAGCAGTACAAGCTAGAAGACAATGCAAGATGCAACCTACATCACAGTCCCAAGTTAAATGTGTCTTATGGGTAAGTGATCATTGCAGGTATAAGTTGTAAGCTACGCAGATGCAATTCAACATAATCAGAAACAATACAAACTAGACATCATACGGAAAACGCAACCACATATAACGGTTCCAAGTTAGAGCAAGCACCTGTGATGGTGAAGTAGGGGAGATGTGCTCATCATGTACACGTATGTTATAGAAACAGGAACACGTGTCATATTCACAGGCATTACGTGTAAAGTAAGCAGATGCAATTGAACAAAGTTAGAAGCAATACAAGCTAGACATCATACGCAACATGCAACCACATATAATAGTGCCAAGATAGAGCAAGCACCTGTGATGGTGGAGTAGGGGAGATGTGCTCATCATCTACACAGCTACGTTGACTGTCTAGCCTTGTGTTGTCTCGCGAATCTTGTTGGGAGGATGGTGGAGTAGAATCTATAGAGAACCTCCATTTCAATTGCTCGGAAGGACCACCATCATCCAATACCTTGCCAATTTCCTTTCGCTTTATTGATTTTGCATTGTGAGGTCAAACCGACAAGAAAAAGGAATCTAATTCTCTCTTCAGAACTCATTCATGCATGATACTGACGAACACTACTCGGATGAAAGGAAAACACATGATGTGAGGATGGAATATGTATGAAAAACAGGATGGCATGACATATTCACACCTATGATGTGGTAACTAAGCAGAAGGCATTTCAACAAATTAGAAGCACTACAAGCTAGACACCATATGAAAGATGCAACCAATATCACTCTGCCAAGTTCAAACTATATGGCGTTTCAACAAATTAGAAGCAGTGCATGCTAGAAATCATATGCACGACACAACAAATATCACAGTGGCGACTTAAAGGTGCCTTATCATAAGTGACTGATGCGGGATATGCAAGAACAGTAGTCTGATGAAAGAACATGGTGTGATCACATATAGTATGTTCTAGAAACATGAACACATGTCATATTCACAGGCATTACGTGTAAAGTAAGCATATGCAATTCAACAAAGTTAGAAGCAATACATGCTAGACATCATACGCAACATGCAACCACATATAATAGTGCCAAGTTAGAGCAAGCACCTGTGATGGTGGAGTAGGGGAGATGTGCTCATCATCTACACAGCTACGTTGACTGTCTAGCCTTGCGTTGTCTCGCGAATCTTGTTGGGAGGATGGTGGAGTAGAATCTATAGAGAACCTCCGTTTCAGTTGCTCGGAAGGACCACCATCATCCAATGCCTTGTCAATTTCCTTTGACTTTATTGATTTTGCATTGTGAGGTCAAACCGACAAGAAAAAGGAATATAATTCTCTCTTCAGAACTCATTCATGCATGATACTGTCGAACACTACTCTGATGAAAGGCAAAGTCATGATACATGGATGGATATGTACGAAAAACTGGACGGCTTGACATATTCACACCTATGATGTGGTAACTAAGCAGAAGGCACTTCAACAAATTAGAAGCACTGCAAGCTAGACACCATATGGAAGGTGCAATCAATATCACTCTGCCAAGTTAAAACTGTCTCGTCATAGGTGGCGTTCATCAAACTAGAAGCAATACATGCTAGAAATCATATTCAAGACGCAAACCAATATCACACTGCCAACTTAAAGGTGCCCCATCATAAGTGACTGATGCAGTATACACAAGAAGAGTAGTTTCATGTAAGAACATGGTGTGATAGACAGATACAGTATGTACCAAAAACAGGAAAGCGTGTCATATTCACACGTATCATGTGTAAGCTAAGCAGATGCAGTTTACACTAATTAGGAGCAATATAAGCTAGACACTATATGCAACATGCAACCAGATATCACACTGCCAAGTTAGAGCAAGCACCTTGGATGGTGGAGTAGGGGAGCGGAGGCTTGGAACTTGTAATGCACTAGCATTACAAGGAGAATCCATACAGATGCTCCATTTACGTTGCTGCATAGGACCACCATCATCGCCTTCCTTACTCTTTTCCTTCCTCTTTCTTGATTTTTCCTTGTCAAGTCAAACCCACAAGAAAAAGGAATAAAATTTTCTCTTTAGAACTCATTTATGTATGATACTGACGAACACTACTTTCATGTAAGGCAGCTGCATGATAGGAGGATGGAATATGTGTGAAAAACAGGACGGCGTGACATATTGACATGTATGATGTATAAAGTGTAAACTAAGAACAAGGTGCTTGAACTTGTTAGAAGCAATGCAAGCTAGAAACCATATGAAAGATGAAACCAGTATCACTCTGCCAAATTAAAAGGGTGCCCTAACAAATGTATTTGACCAAATTAGAAGCAATACATGGCAACAGGCTAGAAATAACATGCAATATGCAACAAATAAAGGTGACTCATCGTAAGTCATTGATGCAGGATACAGAAGAGAGGTAGTTTCATGTAAGAACAAGGTTAACACATAGATGTAGTGTGTTCCAAAAATAGGAAGGCATGTCATATGCATAGGTATAATGTGTAAACTAAGCAGATCCAATTTACCCTAATTAGAAGCATTACAAGATAGACACCGTATGCAACATGCAACCACATATCACACTGCGAAGTTAGAGCAAGCACCTGTGATGGTGGTGTAGAGGAAGTGCGGTCTTTAAGTACAGAGCTACGTTCAGTATCTTCATTTAGTCTTGTTGTTTCTTGACAATCATGTGGAGAAGATGAAACTGCATCCTTTATAAGAGTAGTGCCTCTCATACTAACCCACGGGTGTGACTGTCTCATCATAAGCGATAGATGTAGGATACACAAGAACAGTAGTTTGATGTAAGAACATGGTGTGATAGGAAGATGTAGTATGTACCAAAAACAGGAAGGCGTGTCATATTCACATGTATAATGTGTAAGCTAAGGAGATGCAACTTAACAAATTAGGAGCAATACAAGCTAGGCACCATATGCAACATGCAACCAGATATCACACTGCCATGTTAGAGCAAGCACCTTGGGTTGTGGAGTAGGTGAGATGAGATTTGGAATTTGCACTGTAGTAGGAGTAGCAGGAGAATCTGCAGAGATCATCTATTTCGGTTGCTAGAGAGGAACACCATCATTCCGTGCCTTTGTCCTTTCAGATTTTGCCTTGTCAAGTAAACACAGAGGGAAAAGGAATGAAATTCACACTTCCAAATTCGTTGATGCATGATACTGACGAACACAACTTTTATGTATTGCAACCACATTGTAGGAGGATGGAATACGTATGGAAAACACTAAGTAGAAGGCATTTCAACAAATTGGAAGCAATGCAATCTAGACACCATATGAAAGATCCAACCAAAATCACTCTACCAAGTTAGATGTGTCTCATTATAAGTGGCACTTCAACAAATTAGAGGCAATACATGTTTGAAATGATATGCAAGATGCAACCAATATTACACTGTCAACTTGAAGGTGTATCGTCAGAAATGATTGAAGAGGGATACACAAGAAAAGTAGTTTGATGTAAGAACATGGTTAATAGAAAGACATAATATGTACCAAAAACAGGAAGGCATGTAATATTCACATGTATAATGTGTTACCTAAGCAGATGCAATTTACCCTAATTAGAAGCATTACAAGGTAGACACCATATGCAACATGCAACCACATATTACACTGCCAAGTAAGAGCAAGCACCTGCGATGGTGGTGTGGGGGAATTGCGGTCATCAACTAGAGAGCTACGTTGACTATCTTCATTTACCCTTGCTGTTTCTTGAGAATCATGTGGGGAGGATGACACTGCACTCTTTAAATGAGTAGGGCGTCTCACAGTAACCCACTGGGGTGACTGTCTCATCATAAGTGATTGATGAGGGATACAAAAAGCATTAGTTTGATGTACGAACATGGTTAAAAGACATATGTAGTATGTATCAAAAATAGGAAGGCATGTCATTATCAAAGGTATAATGTGTAAAGTAAGCAGATGCAATTTAACCAAATTGGAGGCAATACAAGCTAGACACCATATGCAACATGCAACCACATTTGATAGCGTGAAGTTAAAGCAAGCACCTGGGATGGTTGTGTGTGGCAATTGAGATCATCAACTGCAGAGCTACGTTTATTGTCTCCAATTGCTGACACTGCACCCTTTAGAGTGCTGAAACGCTTAATGCTTATCTTCGAATTAAACTGGAGCGACTTCTGTCTTTTCTTTTCTGCATTCATCAACACTGCGTCAGAGTCTAAAATACCCATGCATAAAGAACAATAGTGTGAGTATGGGTGAAATGTGTGCACAATTAGTACAGTGTAACGGTAGCAGATAGCAGGTCGGTGAGAAATAAATGACGGGAGACATATGATAGCTCTACAACATGCATGGCACACTAAATTACTACATGATTCTATGAAAATAACAGTCGAATGAAAACAAATAGGTCAGTCCATTTTTTCTGCACCGTCCGATGTACAAAGAACGGGTAGATCGCCTTCATCTACCTCCAACCAGTCAGTGTTGACGATCTTCCTCGAAATGCCAGCGACCACTGGCCCACTCCCCTGCCTCCGCCCTCCCCTCGACCTCACCGCACCGCCGTGCTTGGCACCACCCCCAGCCATCCATTCAAGCCCCGCTGACCTGCAGATTGGGCGCAAGCAGCTCCTGCGCCCCATACCCCTATGATAGACACGTATGTCCCGCTTCCCGGCGAATAGGCGGACTAGGTGCTCCACGTGCCTAAGCGGGTGCTGCTTCTTTTAGTTGCGATTTGACTGACCCAGAATTGAAATCCGGGCGGGCTACTGACCTCTAGCAAAGGTGAAATAGTAAAGGGAGGAAACCTTGTGCATTTTGTATCACGAAGAAGATGCAGTAAGAAGCGATCAACTAGTTTCTTTCGTGGGATGAATACGGTGTAAGCAGAGACGTAAGATTTGCACGAATAAGGGAAGAGGAGTACCTCTTTCTGCTGGCAGTGTTGTGTCCTCCTTCTGTTTTTCCAACGATCTTCTTGTGGCTCGCTGGAAACGAGAAGTTGTAGAGGACGGTGGAGCCTTGGATGAACCCATGGCCAAGTTGTTGAGTGTGGTGCGGTGGCCATCTGTCGGCGGTGGGGAACCAGATCCAAGGTGGCGAACAATGGCGTAGCGGGAACAGCTCCGGTGCGGTGGACGGTTGTGACAGTGGAGCAGCAGCGGTGAGGTGCAAGACGGCATGGTCGAAGTGGTTCTGGTACGGCGCACGTCGACGTCGGCGTCATGGAGGCAGCTCTACCTCGGCTTTAGCTGCTAAGTCCTTGAGGGCATTGCGGTTGTGGTTGCGTTGGACGACGACGTCGGGGTACCGGCTCCGGCGTGATGGAGAAGGGCGGCGGTGGATTGGGCGCTATGGGGTGGAGGACGGAGGAGGCTGGGGTTTCGCGGCTGGTGGAGAGGGCGTTTTGGCGCCCACGGAGTATGAATGGGGAAACGGAGGGAGTGGGAACTAAGGGGGAACAATGTTTCGGTTTGGGATGCGCTTGTATGAAATTTGGGGAAAGTTACAAACTTTGCCCCCATCTAAAATTTCAGACATATTGCAGGTTGGGGGTAGGACAGTAATGGCAGGTGTCCCAAATGTGGGCGGGATAGATTCCGGCCGAGCGCATGGATGTTTAGGCACCCACGGCGTATGAATGATTCTCGGAGGTGGTTGAGACTGGCGTCTTGGTGAAGTTACAAACCTACCCCGGTTTAGACCTTTGGACATCGGGCCGATAGGCTACATGGGCCAGAGTCAGGACAGTAATTTCCTACCACCAAACATTAGTCTTGCACGGTTTCGGGTGACCAGAGGCTTATTTGGCGCATCGTTCAATATTTGGGAGCAGAAGCATTAACATTTTTGGTTCTCTTGAATTGAACATTCAGGATTTGTCAAACTTCACAAATCTTTACTCTTGAAAATCTAAAGCTATGATTATTTTGGAATGGAGGGGGTACATTGGAATATACATTGTACATGAGTATATATTAAAAAATATGCAACTTACCTCAGTTCATGCATGGTTCCAGATATAATCTCCTTGGTTGCAAAAAAAAAAGTTAGACATGCGTATGAATATATAGCATGTTCAAACGCACAACAAAGATTGATGCCCCCTTTTAGATCTGATTTAAAAATGCCATTATCTCGGGTTCAAATAGATGAATGCACTTCCTATGAATTTGAATCTTCGAAACCCCCTTTATGTTGAATTCAACATGTATTCTATTTCGTAACTAGCAATTTGGAATGTATCCGTGCAAGTGACAAATGTATAAAGTGCTTCACACTAACAACATGGAGTGCACTAATTAATGTTTATATATGAATTCAAAAGCAATACATTGCATGTATTTCAAGCCGTTCTCAATCTATGGATCGATAGTATGAAATAAACACATGCACATGCTAGAATTCGATAGAGTATGGGTGTCTAATAGACGGATTTTCGTCCATACGCAATTTGCAAAGTTCATGATCTCATCCAAAAATAATAATGCCATTTATATTTTAATTTAAGGCGTAGAACCGCCTTTTACACGTAGATGCACTATGCCTCGGCCCGTTCTCACAAACGTGCTATATATCTCTCTATCTAACGCATAAGTGCACACACTTTATATGCATCAGCAGTTCTCTTTCACACATGTTCAAAATCTCTCCCGGGGTGTCGGGGTGTCTCACGCACATGCTCTCTCTCTCTCTCTCTCTCTCTCTCTCTCTCTTTCTGACTACTATGTACCAATCTTTTCACTAATCTCAGTTGGAAAATAGTATTTCTCCCACATGCATATATACACACGCATGGTCTCTACTAGCCCTCTATACGCACATATATGTGCATACGTGTCTCCCGCACGCACATTATCTTTAGGCCTCTCTCGCACACATTGCCCCCGACCCCCCCCCCCAAGACACACCTCTCTCTTAGTAGTTGCCAGATATGATTCCATCATATCATTCGGTAGGATATCCCTGACTGTTAGGCTGGATGGTAATACGAGGCAAAGTTTTACCCTAGTTCGGACCATTGCAGTTGAGGAAAAAGCCTACTCTTGGTTCTGTATATTAGTGATAGGGGTGTGTACAAAGTACACATGAATACAAGGCATTGTGCGTGTGTGTATAGTATCGACGAACTGGCCCCCAAGCTTCTATAACATACTCGGGGCCTAGGGTTACAAATCATATATAGTCGTCTTATCACCAGTGGGGATAGAGTCCTCCATGACTCTGGTAGCTTCGTGTTGTACGCTGAGTCCTCCACATGGGTCTTCGTATAATGCGTCTCGGTCCAACCTATGTGGCGCAGGATGGAACCGACCAATGAGTCCTCACGTTGACCCACCACAACTAGAAATGATGTGCCCACCACACCACACACGCAATTGGCCACTAAGAAAATAAGCATATACAATAGTACAATGTTATACATGAAAGTTAATTGCATGGTGCATCCAAAAATATTTGTTCTGCATTTTGAATGTTTATATATTCTCCTAAAATATTAGTCACGGGAAAGAGAAACGAAGGGCATATCTCTCCTTGTCTCCACCGGACACCCCCTCTTTCTACGCCACTTTCACGTACGCACACAAACTATCTCTTGGCCCTCTAAAAGTATGCATGCCCATGACACATTCACGCGTGACGGTCACTGTATTTCAAGCTAAAGCACTACGGTCACTAGACTTCAGAATATGCTCATTACGGTCACCGTATACATTCTCGTGGTGATCATATGGTATCCAGCTCACGATACGTCTCCGTATTTTCTTGATGACACTGACGAACTTTGCATTTGATGCGTGCTCCGTATTTTGTTGACGACACTTATGGTCATTGTATTTGAAGAGAAAGCACAATATGGTCACTTGACTTCAGAATAAGCTCATCATGGTCACCACATACATTGTCATGCTAACCAACATGTGGTTGGATGGTTAGGAGGACAGTGGTTTCTCGAGCCCACCAGGGTTAAAGTCCCGGTGCTCGCATTTAACCTGGGTTAATTTCAGTATTTTCCGGCAATGTGCGTTCAGTGGGAGGAGACGTTCCACTCGACTATGAGGCTCCTATGGTGACTTCATAAAATCTCAAGATCATATGCTGGCTCACTCTCTCGAAGGTGCTCATAGGGGTAGGGTCTGCGTGTGTGCGCTTATAGCGGTGAGTGTTTGCGCGTATATATGAGCCCTTGCATCTGTACCGTGTTAAAAAATACATGTCATGATTATACGGTCACTGGCTCACCCGTACAACTCAGTATTTTGTTGATGACAAAATCAATTTACCAGTCAAACGTTCCACATGGCGCAACTAGTGTTGCACCATCGGGGCGCGTAACCGTGGGGCCCACCTGTCAGCCTGTATATGAAAGAAAGAAATGGTAGTTTGAGTCTGTACTGTGTTAATAAAATACATTTTAGGGTGATCATACGGTCACTGGCCCACCATACAGCTCTATAATTTGTTGATGACACGACCAATTGACCAGTCAAACGGTCCACATTCAGCAGTGCACATTACCATAGGGCCCACCCGCCAACGCATATATGAAGGACAAAAATGGTAATAACTTAGTGGTCGGTGGGGATTCAAAGTCGTGAGACTTCTGGTTGGCAGTCGCTGGCGGTGGGCGCAGTGATTGGGCGGTGGCGTGGGATTGCCTGAGAAAAAGCTCGGCGCGGGGGGTCCTAGAGGGATGGCCGGTGCGGCGGCGGACCGGCGGTGGGGAGTGGTTTCGGGGCGACGTGGCGGCGCGGGCCGGCGGTTCGGCCGGTGGTGGTTGGCGGCTCAGGGGGTGGTTTGAAGATAAACTGTAGGCCCATGATTTCGTATCCAACGGCTGGAAAATCTAATGACCAGAGATGAAAAAGTTAGTCAACTGACGTGTAGCCTCACCCCGCACGTACACATGCATGCACGCAACACATGCACGCATGCAGGCATGCAACACTGACACGTACACATAACGAACACACGCGCGCATGCGGGCGTGCAACACTGACACGTACACATGCACTCACGAACACACGCACGTACACACACATGCATGCAACACTGAAATGCACCCTTGCACGCACGCAACACTCGCACGCCTGCATACACACAACACACGATGCAAGACACACGCTCAACCTATATGTGCATGCACCCTTTGTTAAGGACATGGATTGTTACGGGTATTAATCAATCTTATCTGCAATAAGCAGAACATTGATGTTTGCGGCGGTCTTTATGAATCACAAGGTATCGAATGGGCTATCATCATAGTAGGCTTATCTACATGAAATAGCTGATGTTGCACTCAATGAACAATCATCGGTTTACGAAATGCCCGCTTCTGACCGACCTGGCCCACCAAAAGTTCCTCTGCTGTACGCTGCCTGCATTGGGTCACTGACATGCAGGCCATGTACCCAAAGAGCCCACACGTCAGTGGAAGAACGGCGTGGTGTCATACGTCAGAGTCGAGGGCGCCACTCGCTGCACGCCCGGATGAACATGCCTCCTTGCCGCATTCAAACACCTCCATAAAACACGCTCGTCTGGAAGCCGAGAAACCCACTCTGGACACACGTCCATTCATGGGCGGGCCGGCATTAAATGCAACGTTGGCCGAGCTCCTCCCGTCCGCCGTCTATTTAATCTCCTATTTAAACAAGGCCAAACGCCAGCCAAGAATCGCACACCTCCGCTGCTCCCTATCTCCTCCTTCACCATTTTGTCCACTCTTACAATGGCTTACGAAGAGTAGTTATCCCGCATCCTAGCCGGCTGGGTGGCCCGCCGAGCCCACCAGATACGAGCTATGCAGCTCGCTTATCCACCTCCCTCCCCTCGCCCGACGGAGCTAGTTGCCGCCCCAAGCCGGCGTGCGGTTCAGCAACTCGCTGCTCCAGGCCAGCTCGACGAGGAGCGCACACGAGCGTCGTTGCTGCCGTCCACGCTGCCGCCTCGTACCGCGCCTCCCGTGTCTGCGACCGCGTCTCCCGTTTCTATGGCCAAGATTCCCATGCCGGCGGCCGCGCCATGCAAGCGTCGACAGAAGCGAGTGCGTGGAGAGCAACGAGTCGATGGCCAGCGTCCCCGCATCCGCCGCCGTCATCGAGGAGAAGTAGAACACGGGAGGTCTCCGTCGCTTGGGTCCCATGAAGGCCATCGCGGAGACAACGCCGGCGTACAAAGCAGGTGTCTTACCGAATCCTTTTGTTGTGAGGACCTTCGCCGACCCCGCATGGGATCCACAGAAGCGGGGAAGCCCCCTTCCACCATCATCTTCGGCATCAGCCAATGTTATCAGTTGGGCAGTGGGGAGGCGAGCTGTCCTTTGCACTGAAGCATATACCTCCAGGGCTCCCAGCAGTCCGGTGATCTTGCTGCCGGACATGAGGAACACAAATGGATCAGCGGGCGACCATTTAGGCCAGGTATTATATACCTGTGTTGTCCAGAACTAGCATCGTGTAGTTCATTTGAATGTAATGAAATCCATCATGTTTGTATGAAAATCCGGTATTTTATGTGATTTCCATCATTGTTTATATGAAATACCGCCGTGTTTGCATGAATTTCGTCCGGTTGGTTGAGTTGCTGCCATAATATTTGTGGCTACGGTTGGATGGCGTAATTTGCGGGTCACCGGTCAGTCTACGGGCGGCTCGGGTGGCATGGTGGGACAAAAAAACACAACTCGTGAGAGCTCATCTCCAACATGCGCGCTGGAGGATGCATGAGCACCCGAGCCATTCCTCGTTCATCGGTGGCAAAGGCACTGGTGGACAAAAGGGTTGCCAATATTTTGGCTACCCCAGGCAAGATCCAAACAGCCCCTCCCAGCAGATTCAAATCCCTCGTTTGCCGTGGAATTTTTCCATGTGTTGTTTTCATGGACTAGCAAGATGCCCGTGCATTGCATGGAACATCAAGATGCATTTTTTTACAAAACACCTGATGTGATTGACCCATGCAGGAGTAAGCCCATTTGTAAAAACTAATGATATCTCGAGAATTTTATCGGAAAATGGTATCTCGAGAATTTTATCGGACTCCATATTTGTATACAAGGCCACAAACCCATATTATAGGTACCAAGGCAAAAATTAATGTCTTCTAAGTCAATGTTGCAAGCCACCTTGTTTCCTTGTTTGGCGTGTAAATTAATGTGTATTCTTCTCTTTCATGCACATCAAGCCAATGCTCACACTTCTGCATGCATGCAAGGGATAATTAATGTCCTCCTTTGCTAGTACTACAAGGCAAACACCATTAATATTGCATCGATTAGTGTTAGTGGCCTTGTATATCTGTAAACTGTAATTTTGATAGTGGCCTTGTATGTAAAAATGGAGGGAGAAAGATGAGAGATAAGGTGTGGAGGAGTGGGGCGTGGTGGTGACTGGTGGTCGGACTGGGCGGAGGCATGGGGATGGACGGTGCATTATGTCTAGGTTTGTATCTCTCTCTCTCTCACACACACACGTAGGTGAGGGACATGCACGAAGAGAAGAGGTGCACGCACGGCGCACGTACTCCCGTCACTTTCCCAACCACACCCGCGCGGGTACACGGTGGAGCTCATTTCTGTATGAATAGGCAGCCCACGTGGTAATTTGACACGTGTACTAGTTGTCCACTTGATGGAGGGAGTATCGTCTACCACGGGTGAACAAACAAATTGCGACTTGACGCGTTATGTTAAAAAAGAGGCAAACCATGTGGGGCCTACCTTAGAGGCAAGGCTCTATACACTGGAGTACTTTTGATGTGTCCCGTCAACTCGCAGAACAAGGAGAAGCTTGCTTAGTACACCGTCTCCCCCGCCCACGGGCGCGATGGCTCGCAGGATGAGGTGAAGCTTGCTTACTACTAGTATTGTATGCCTTACGCCCGCTCCCTCGCCCACGCGCGCGATGCCTCACAGGACGAGGAGAAAACTTTACTACTCCCTCTGTTTACTCCTTGTCCCTACCTTGGTTAGAGAGATTATCATATTGTTTGGAATATATATTTCCTTTAGTACTCCCTCCATTTACTTATACAAGGCCACTATAAAAGAATACATTTTGCATCTATGCAAGGCCACAAATAGTAATCGAGACTACTACTCCCTCCTTTTCAGTTTATGGCTCAATTTCAAAATCTCTCCAACCAAGGTAGACGGTGAGTGGTGGAATTAATTTCGTAGTTTGCACAAGTAATTAGTATGCTCGTTTTTCTCAAGAAGTTATGTTTACCGAGGCATTACTTAGAACGAATGCATGCATGACCACTAAATTTCCATGAACTTCTACATGCATTGGTGAGTTTTCTCTTGACACTGCTTGCATAGGGTGATTTAACGCACCTCGGAATCCAACATGTGATGGTACAACTACTACTAGTAGAATTGAGACTTATAAAACGGAAACACGAATTTTTTTAGATGAGCCCTATAAACCCTAGTGGGTACGTACTCCGTAAAATCAGATTTTGCCAAAACTAAGTCACTCAACCTTTATTTGTTGTTTCCCTTCCTGCCCCCTTTCCTCGAACAGACTATGCCAAACTCCCTTGCCTGCCACGCGGGTAAAGACCCGCCCTCGCCTTTTTTTAGTCCGGGTTTGTAACGATGGATCGCGCAAAGAAGCAAAAACCAAGTTGTGTCTTGTACTCCTCCGTTGACGCTCGCTTTCATGAATTATGTACTTCCTCTCATTGACATGTGGTAAATATAGCAACCGGGTCGACGTGTCAAGCACCAAATAACAGTGAAGAACAGCAGGGGGACGCACCCCAGTCATACCGCCCCAGTAGTAGTAATGAGCAATGAGATGTCAAATCACAATGTCGCACCTTCCCAGATGAACGAAGCAACCATCATTTCACACTTCGGTTCGCCATCATCTCAAACCACGTGGGACCGCATGACAGGCCATGCTCAAGAGGGACACGCGCATCGCCTTGGTACATCATGACACATGGGACCGCATGACAGGCCATGCTCCCCCGCCAATCGCTCGGTAAAATCACCTCATTTTTACTACTTCCTCTGTATCGGTTTACATGGCATGCATGTCGTTCTAGGTTGAGAATTTAACTGGCTATATATGTGATGAACAGTATACGTTTAGAAACTACATCCGCTTAAGATTCCAATGATATACTTTTTGTGACATAGTAACTCATATTTAGTTAGTCAAATGGATGACCTAGAACTACGTGCACGCCCTATAAACCGAGACGCCTTAAAAAACGAGACGGAGAGGGTAGTACAGTACGTATCTTTTTAGATCAATATAGTCGAGATTCACCAAGGAGCAAAGCCAAGTGGTAGGCTGCTCCTGTCGTGTTGGCGTAGCAACTCAAGCAGGGTCAGTCCACACACGAAATGGCGACACACTTAACAGGACCCCTTTGGCCGACATGTGGCTCATCCACCGTCTTGTTCCATGTGCGATGCACCAAATTATAGTTCGGAGTAGCAGTTGGAATTGGAGACACCCCGGTCGTAGCGCCACAGTAGTAGAAAATGAGCGATGAGGGGTCAAATCACAAAGCCCCACCCTTCCCGCATTAAGCTGGACGGTCGAAGCAACCATCATTTCACTTTAGGGTGCAAGAGCATAAAGAAAAGAGAAAACAAATGATGCATGCGGCAGCTACCTAGGGCACCCTAGGGTAGTGGTCTCCACTACAAATCCGTTTTTTAAAGCGCCTCCACTACAAATAGGCTTCTCCCTTGTCCTCTTGAAGAAAACCGATAATGCGTGCGGCGGTAGGGTTTGTAGGAGTACTATGGCATACGGGGCCACGTTGTAGTAAACGGGAGAGGGATTGAGTTCGAGTCGGCGCCTTAAATATGTGTGGGCTGCTTGGTTTTACGGGAACAAGGCAGCATTTTGGGTTCGGGGACCAGGGGAGATATACGTACAAAAAATTGTGGACGTAGGTTCGACCGAAAGGCAATGATGCATGGGCCCTGCATTTTGATATACCCGGGGCCTCATGAAATTTGCTACTCTACTCAAAACCAGTAAGGTACACATGCATTGAACGCATGAGATTTGGAAACCAAATTATGAATAAATACACACTATAGCATGTAAAGCTTTGAGTCATATATGCATGATGTATATGTTCGTTTAGTTCTTATAGTTAATCTCATTCAAAATCAATTAGTTTTACAAAAATGTTAAGATTCATGGGGTTGTGCATTGTAAAAGCATAAAGTAAAAAACAAATAATGGCAATTCATTTAGAAAAAAATGGGCAATTATGATATGAAAGATTCTAGAACAAAGGAGAAGTGCTTGTGTTTTGAGGTCTGTGCATTATGCTTAAGTTCAACCATGGAGTCTTCTAATTTGTACATGTGGCAGATCTAGTGGAATGTGGATGATATCCAATGGCCAGTAGTGCTCAGATTTGCCATCTCTGCACTATCGGATTAGCTTCATCCAGCGACCATCTTTCAAAGTTATTCGCACACTATACAGTTCTTCTGCCATTTTTGCATGTCTTGAAAAAAAGCTACTAGTGGGTTGTACTAGCTATTTAGGAATAGAAGATGTACACATGGAAGTTGTAGGGAAAGAGATGACATGGAGTAACTCAATTCCTATGAGTAGGGATTGGAAAAGAGATGTTATTTGGTTCACATCATAGGAACGTTTCTGTTGAATCTAGAGATGACATGTATCTCAATTCCTATGAGGAGGGATTAGAAAAGAGATGTTATTTGGTTCATATCATAGGAACTTTTCTATTGAATATACGCTAATGTTTATTTTCCTTTGAAATTATGGGAGTATAGGAATCCATTCATATGAACCAAGTGGCTCAAAATCTATAAAAATGATATCATGTTTATTTCCTTTGAAATGTGGAGTATATGAATCTATTCCTATGAACCAATTGTCTCTAAAGGAAAAAATCTTATAAAAATCATATCATATAGAGTTCCTATGATATTCCTCCACACCAAAGGATGGTTAAAATTGTTGCAAGTGATACGATGGTCTTTCTTTGTAGACTCCTCCCCCATCTTTATAGTTACCTCTCGAAGATGAATGAAATGATATATACTGGGTATTCTATATATGCAATTTGGTACACGAAAACTCGGTAAAAGTTTGCGAGGTTTGAATTTTCAATAAAGCTATATGCACTGCATTTCGGAACAGAGGGAGCATACAGCAGTTGCTAACACTCACGTGGAGGATTTGTGTGTAGGAGGAGTGGCTGTTCTGGTAAATGACATGGCAAAACTGACATTGTCGGATGCCGATCTAACGGTTCTTACGGCGTTCGTCAGGAAAAGGCTTGTGGCGAACGTTTGTCGGATAATGATTTATGGACACATGCATTGCATTGATACGTGTCTCCTCTCTCTCACGCACACATGCACCCTCACGAGTCACGACTCTCCCGAGTCCTCTCGCACCCACCGTCTATCTGTAGGTAGACGTCACACATATATGTGCTCTTCACACCCTACCCTCAGAACTTCTAAAAAACAAAATACGTTGCTCACATTTTATTTTAGCTCACACGTCACACACTTATACTATTACTCTTATGGCGAACGTTCTTTGGGCATAGTATATTGTACTCTCACGAAGAGAAGCGGTGCACGCATGCACTATTTCTCTCACACCCACTCGCGGGTACACGTAGGAGCGCATTTTTTTGAAGCTTGTACAACAAAATCACTCCACTATATATATAAGCAGGAGCCTTAGTGCTTGCTTTACCATGGTTCCTCTCTTTCACTCTCTCATGCTCTCCAGATCTAAGCAAGACATAGGTGGCCACACTCTCTCTCTCTGCTCACGGCTGGTCACAAATCCGACCGGACAACCTCGACCGGGGCAGGGGTGTAGGTGCATCGTTCATGCTGTCATCGGCGGCGAGGGAGGAGACCAACGGCTGCCCGCGCGTCCTGATCGGCGGCTGTGTCGTTCTCTCCGAGAGAGCGTCGGCTCGGGAGGGCCTCCGAGCCCTTCTTCCTCCCTGCGGTATTTTGGCCAAGATGCGTCCTCCCGACGCCGTCTTTGCCACATGCCGACGACCCTCATGTATATATTCCTTCGAAACCTGCCTTGCTCTACTGCCCCATCTCCCCACTTGGCTTCGTGTGGATCTTTTTCTACTTCCGTCTGCTGTTCCAAAGCCACCTAGACTTTTGCTGTTATTAGAGGTAAAGCTAGTTCATACAGTCGACTCTAAGAGTTGGTTCAAACAGGGAAGAAAGTGGGAAAGCTGTAGCATGAATCTAGGACTTGGTTCTAAGAGGAAACAGGGGAAAGTAGTAGATACTGGCTACCTAACCGGTCTCTTGGTTGAAAAGGCGAAGAAAGCATGGTGGATGGCGAAGGGTGGGGGGAAGTGGACCTGTCTCTTGGTTGAAAAAGGAAAGAAAGTGACGGGTGTTGGGGGACCATGCAAATAAGAATGAGTAGGTCTAGATTTCCTATGCTCACATAAGAAAATGTCGCCGAGGAGATAAAAAATGGTACAAATGCAGACATGATGCCTGAGTGTTTGCCGCTCTCGGCAACCACATCTGCCTCACCACTTTATGCCCCTGCTGTCCCTACGCCCATATCGCTACCATTAATGTAAAATCACATGAAGCATTAAGCAATGCCACCTAATGTCACTATAAGTAAAGGTCTAGTGCCGTCGATAAATTGAAGCAATGCCACCACCATTTTATGAAGTGCTTCCGTCTTGCTTTATTTCCCATGAATTGTGTTTTTCCAGTTCCAATTAAATCTCACACCGCTAACATTGCTTCATCTCAGTGGAACTGCACAAATTTGATTGCACATTTACTGACCATGTGCTACTCTCATGACAGTAATACTAATGCTATTGTTCTGCATGTTAATCTAGTGGCAGTGTTGATGTGATGTGATGCTACTTACTTAAGGGCACTTTCATACTGTCAATCTAGTGCCAATTATAACACAATAGATGTTGTTGTTAATCATACGCCACTGCAAATATCGGTCCCTATTTAAATAACCGTATTTTGTATTTGCACAAACAGGGATGTTTGTCTCCATATCATTTCTTGTCTGCGCAAGCAAAAGTACGCAACTCTGTTTTAGTACAACTGCACAAAATGAGATGGCTATTCCTAGTTGTCATCCTCTAACCACCAGTGTTCCAGGTATTCCTACATTGGTAGTAACTAGGTAGAATGACCAACGCAATCTAAAAGAAGCTGATTTGTACGTTTTACTTCTTGATTGTAGTGCAGGGATGAGCAAAAACAACTGCATCCTAGTCTGAAATGCACTTTCTACCTGTTCATCCATGGAACGAGGACTAGCTGGCACGGCTGCACGGCGGTTTTTTGGACAGGTGTGTGGACAAGAGGCATTGTGGTCTGCTTATTTCTACAAATAGCGGTGCTTAAATTTAGTGGAATGCACAAGAATTTCAGCTAGTAAGTACACTGCATGGTTCAGTTCAGCATTCCAGCTGAGACCATGATTATAATTGGTTATTCTGGAATGAGAGAACCTAACCCTGGATGGTGGCAACAATAAAAAACCAGAGTGAACTCCAGGAAATTTAAGCCTGCCAGGAGGCCCTTTGCTCAGAGAAGCCTTGCTTGTTTTTTCTTGATTTGTAACCTTCTCACAACATTGTCTTTTGCTGTGAA
Source organism: Triticum timopheevii (assembly GCA_963921465.1). Classification (NCBI taxonomy): domain Eukaryota; kingdom Viridiplantae; phylum Streptophyta; class Magnoliopsida; order Poales; family Poaceae; genus Triticum; species Triticum timopheevii. Next base: position 273,545,710 of record OY997266.1, read on the forward strand.
CTAGTATATGTTTGTTATGTTCTATGAATCATTGAGATGTATAAAATTGCTTAACTTATGCTTTTCAAGTTTTTTATGAAGCCGAGTTTAATGTGAGTGTTCCACATGAACGCTGGACTAGCGTGTGAACGTTTGGAATTTACATTGTGGCCTCAGTTAACTGCATGAACCACTGTAACAAGATACATAGTTGCTTATATGTCAGACAGCAGATTGTTGATTGTTAGCTGGTCGATAGCCTAGTGTTGAAGCGAGTTGAGCCAATGTGTCGTGTTTTGCACAACTGCTTACAAGTGGGGTAGCACCAACAGTGTTTACAAGTACTTATGTATACGTCGGTGCACAGTTCTCAAACGAGTACTCTATTTCATCAAACACACACTGCTCGTATGATAAACCGTGACAACTTATGTCTTACCATGCCATATTCATGAAAAAACTAGTGAGGATGCATCTATTTCGGCAACAAGTACGATGGTTCTCACATGGTTCATAGGCACACAAAAGTAGCAGCAGTTCCCATAGACGGATTCAAACAGAGTACTAGCCCCAGAGGGCTCGATAACAGGCAAGGTTCGGATAATTAGACACAATCCAAACTACTATTAAACACTAGCTGAGGCAACTATTTCATGCCTCGATCTAATTTGGGCTGGACACAAGACAGACCTTGCCATGAACATCATCGAGGATGTCCGGCAGTAGCTCAATCCTGTGAACCTTCATGAAGACAACATTGTGGCCTTGCCACTCATAAACTTGTTTGTGGAGGCATGCCACGTCATCTTCCTCCGTAAGCTTGACAAGAATAGTATGCCTCACAAACGAAGGAGTAGCTTTGAACTTCTTGTGATTTAGTACACCCTGGACAACACGCCTGACAACAGTGAGGCTGGAATACAACTCGACATTGGTATAAGCACAAATGGCTTCCAGGATCCAACAGCCTAAGAACTCTGTTTTCCTGGTGCGTATATTCACGTCATCCGCCTCATAGCGAGTGACATGTACAACCACACAATCCTTGTCTGCATCAGGGCTCTAATTGAAACAGAAACAAATTTTGAATTACTTTCCAGTATAAGAAACACAAGTTATTTAAACCACTATGTATAGCATGGCATCGAAGCTAATAAAATTTTGCATTATTCATCACCACATACTTAGATGAAAAACCACAATCGAGATCGGCAAAGAAGATAATCACCATGGGCAGCTCAGCGGGGGGGACACATCCTCGAAGGGTGGAAACTGCTCCTGTAGTGCCACAGGGGCTGTAACCTCAAACGAGCATTGACCATCTCAGTAGTGGCTGTGAGCGTATCTGGGGTCGGCTCGGTGGCTGCCTCCATCTTCTTGGAGCTCTCTGTCTCGTGGGGATCAGCCTCTCGCGTCTGCTCCAATATCGGCAGACCTTTGCCTAGTTCTCCTTGGTCCATCATGAAACTAATGAATACTAGGTGACCACTAAAAGGAAAACACAATCGCAATGACAATGAAACAAAAAAGAGAGTGAGGATCAATTACTGCTTTGCAAAAGTTCTTTTTTTCTGAACGAAAATATACCAACATCACGGATCCGCTTACCTTCCCTTCGTTGGGAGAGAAGAACAATGGCAGATGCGAGTGTTGCCTTTCTTGAAGACGGTGAGGGAGAAGGGGATTCAGCAAAGAGTGAAATGATGGTTGCTTCGTCCGTCAAACTTAGACTGCGGGGAGGTGGGGTTTTGTGATACAACGGCTTGTTACTGCCGCGCTACGACCGGGGTGACTCTCCGCCTACAAACTGCCTTCTAATTTGGTGGATGGCCTTTGGGTCCGCGCGCTGCATGGCCCGCATGTCAGTGAACAAAAGTATAACGGCATTCAGTAGAGGGAGACATTTCGATGACCTAGGAGGAGCCAGAAGCGGTATTGTATCCACTGTACTAGTAGTAATTGTTTTTCTGGGTAGCTGTAGAGTGTCTCCACTATACTAGTAGTAATTATTTCTCCAGGCCCAAGAAAAAACAGCCCATCCACCCTAGTAAATAGTAAAATCAATTCAAAGCCCATATATTTACTGAATGAGAGGCACTACTCACACCCAGCACACCGCCCCCCAAAAAACATGGGTGCTCTTCTTCCTCCTCACTCCCACCCACCTCAAGTCAGCTCGCTCCACTCGTACCCCCAAATTCCTCACCTCACTCCTACAGAAAACCCCAGCTCCCCTTCTTCCCCACTACTACAGAAAAACCCCAGCTCCCCTTCTTCTTCACTCGCACTACAACTAGGCTCGTCATTCGTTACTCTGCTCAAATCCGTGAGCGCGACGCGACACCCTCGAGGAAGATGGAGTCGGCTGACCTCAGTGCCAAGAAGACGAGGCTCCCTCCAGCAGAGACGCCTGTTGTAGATCCCGTACCCGGCAGCGCGGGGAGAAGTGGCGACCCCGCCCCCACCGGATCCCAGGAACCCGTAGAATCTCGGGTGGACCGCATCAGCGATCTCCCGGACACCATCCTTGGGGATATCATCTCGCTTCTCCCCACCAAGGATTGATGCGACACCCAAGTCCTCTCAATTCGGTGGCGCCTCTATGGCACACCGCGCCCCTTAATCTCGACTGTCGCCAGCTATCTCTCTTCAATGATTTTGAAATCCCTAGAGCCATCATCTCCTACCACCAGGGCTCCGTTCAAAGCCTCTGCATCCCATCATGCTACCTGAGCAAGCATACCATGCCCTGCATGGTGGACGCCTGGCTGAAATCCCCTGAATTCATAGAACTACAGCTACTTGAGTTCTACTATTCCCCTGGAAATCACCTACCACATACTGAACGCCAAGTACTTGTGCCCTCAGCACCGATGTCCATCTCGTGGTTTTTCTCCTCTCTCCACACCGCCACCTTTGCATTGTGCTACCTACCAGACAATCTGGTACTAAACCTTCGACTCCCATTTCTCAAGAAACTTTCACTTGTGCGGGTTCGTATATCGGAGGCCTCATTGCACAACATCATCCACTCCAGTTGCCCTGCCCTGGAGTGCTAGATGCTTGTTTTCACAGTTAAAATCGGTTGTCTCCAAATAAAGTTGCCTAACCTTGTAAGAATTGGAATTTCTTTTGACGGAAGGCAGCTCATCATCCAAGATGCCCCTTCACTTCAAAGGTTGATCCCTGATTCTAGTTATTTACCGTTGCAAATAACCGTCCTCTCTGCGCCTAAACTGGAGATCTTGGGTGTAATACATGATCTCTGTGCTCATTTCAATATGGTGTTTGGCTCCACAGTTCTTCAAGTACTTTATATTATCATCTACATTTGTAACCATAAGTTGCATTTTAAATTTCTACACATAAGTTATATATCATCTTGGAGTACACATTTTGTACTAATATTATGTTCTATGCTCAATGAAGAGTTTCTCCGTGGATGGCCTATCAATGGTGTTGGATCCTGTCAAGATCTTATATATCCAAATGAATAGTTTTGATCTAAACAAGATTATTGGCTTGCTGAAATGCTTTCCATGTCTAGAGAAGTTGCATATAAAGGTGATAATTTCACGCACATTGGAAGCCCGCATATAGTGTACTAGAATTAACCGTTCAGCTGTTGCTCTTTCGACACTCTTTTTTTAGACCTTAACTGTGTTCATCTTCATGTCTATTTAGGCAACAAGACGGGGTAAGAAAGTTATAACCAATCAGTGGATTCGTAAGCACCGGGATTTTCTCACTTCTCATGAGATTCGATTGAAGACTATAACGCTAGAATGATATGTAGCCAACCATGCAAACACTAGATTTGTCACATTCTTCCTGCTGAATGCGAGGTTACTATTGTCCATCAGGCTTAAGTTTATCAGCAGCATGGTTTTGATGGATGGGTATGTCAAAGAGCAAAAAAGGAGATTCGGGTGGGAAAAAGAGCTTCTGAACGTGTCGGGCTTCTATTTACAACATACTGTGGTCATAATCCAGTAAATTTTACGACCCAGGATGTTCATTTTATGGACCTGACCGATCCATTTGACTGTGACTGCCGAAAATAGTGCTGGAGTTAGATGTTGTTGCCCTTTACAACCTGGGTTTTGTGTCAACCTGATGAACAATTAACCCTCGTGCTTTTGTACAGTTTGTAAGCTGGAGTTAGATGTTCTTGCCCTTTTCAACTCAGCGGTGACAGTCATATTTTGTTTGAAATAAGGCAAATGGCTTGCCATTCATTTAATTTAGAGTGAAATATTGTAACAAATCCCAACCAAGGGAAATAGCATTACTCTCGCCAGTTGGTTGAGCTCACTATACATTACAGAAGCCAAGTGATTAGCCCCCGCCAACACACACAAACTTATTTCGAACTAGCACATCAAATGGGCTGTAAATTTTCATAGGAAAGGCTGCATGACCGTGACAGATTTGGATTCTGACATTTGGGACCCGCAAGGAAATAGCCTATCCAAGGAGGTGTCAACTTACTAGCCAGTCAACAAACAATTCTGCCTACCAGCCGTTGGATTGACATCCAACATTTGTCGTGTATCTTCCAGCCACCCAAACCAAACCACCCAATTGGCTCTGCCTGCTCCCGCCTCCCATGGTTGGCTACGCCTCCGCCGCCCTACCATACCCTCCAACTTTGGCCAGTCCCTCCCTCTATTCCCCCACACGTCCTGTTATTCTCCAGCGACGTCAGCCCCAACACGCACCCGCACCCGAAACAGTCAACCCTCGTACTCTCTCCGCCTGCGACTGGACCGGCGCATCTTCCACGGCTCATGTTTGTTTCGTCCGAGGCCTCGCCGTCGTCCTCCGCCTTGGTTCGCTCGCCGTGCGTGGTGCGCCACCGTCTTGCGTTGTCAACGTAGTCAACAACCGAGAGGAACAAGGAGATGACTGTACGTGGAGAGGATGACAGTAGGGACCCACCAGCGTCATGGCAGCACGCAAGCAAGTGCCTCCTTATTACAAGCCCCAAAAAATGGTTCCTCCTAATGGTTGGACACCTGGGGCTCACGCCATTGTCAACATAGTCAATAAACGAGAGAATTACACTACGAGCGGCTGACACTAGGGACCTAGCAGGTCGCGCAGTTTTTTTTTTTGAGGAACAAGCAGTTGTTATTTATACTAGTTTTAGGGACGGATCAGGGTAACAACGGGGCTGTGCGGGGGCTATGTCCCGTCTAGCCAGGGTTTTATTTATGTTTACCACATCATGAGCCCAGTTGTGTTTTTTTCTTGCTGAAAATGGCTAGCCCAGTTCTATTTTTTAAAAAGAAATACCCAAACAAGGCCTACTTGCTTTATCAGCCCTGCTGGGCTGCAAATCTTTCAAGACGAGGAGAGTTTCATTCAGTTTGCCTAGAAATGGGTTGTACATTTTTAAAACACATCAAACCGGGAATTAGTTTCAATTTTTTTTCATTACAAGATTTTAAATTCCATTGATTTTTATGCGTGGACAATTATTTGGATTTTATATTTATATAAATTATTTTTTCAAAATAGTTTGAATTTGAATCGATATTTCAGGATTAAAAATAGTTGACCGCTCCGAAATATGCAAAACTCCGTATAATTTTTAACCGTGGCCAGAATATGGGGTGTAATGCTAACAAAAAGAAGATGAGCTCCAAAATAATTCTTAAGAATTAGCAAATGGGTTGTACATTATTAGAAATAATGGCAGATGGGTTGTATGTTGTTTTCCACAGATTTGAGGCTGACTTGTGCGCCTACTACTTGTTGACGCGTATGCTTTCCTAAAAAAAGGTTGACGCGCACGCAACGTCGTGTCAACTTAGTCAACACATGAGAGCAGTGACTGTTGGATGTCCATCCAACGGCCGTCATGCTTCTTCAATCTCTACTCTTCCTGCTCCAGCCGCTTAAACAAGCGCTGGCGGGACTGCCTGCTCCCTCCTCCCGCAGCCGGCTATGCTGCCGTGCAGGCCTCACCGCCTCACCGTACTCCCATCGCTGGCCTAGCCATCCCTCTACTCACCCACACCTGCTATTTTTCTCTGGGGACGGCGGATGAACCAGTAAACCCTCGTACTCCCCTCCGCGTGGGAAACAACTGTCAAGTCTTCCCTGGCTATAGAGCCGTTCCATTCCTAGGCCTTGCCTTAGTCCATCGCCCTGGTGCTCTCGACATCCATCAGAAGTGGACTGTACGTGGAGAGGCTGACAGCTGGGTCCACGACCGCACACAAGAAAATGCCTCCTTATTACGCGCAAAATAATGATTCCTCCACCTGACAGCTAGGACCCACCGGAAGGGCCTCTGTATTTCACAAAAAAATGTTCCTCCCGCTGATAGGTCAGACCCACAAGTTATATCTTCGCACTCAAGGAAGTGCCTCCTTATTACGCACAAAAAAACGAATACCCCCCTGCTAGCTGGGACCCACCATAGTGGGAGGCTAACTTGTGGGCCTACTAAGTTGACGGGGATGAATGGCTTTGTCAACTTAGTCAATATGAACGATTCTAGCTCCAGTGACAGTACAATGTCCATCCAATGGCCGTACTGCTTCTTCAACCTCTGGTCTTCTTGCTCTAGCCGCCCAAACCAGCGTTGGTCGTGCCGCGTGCTCCTGCCTCCCGTGGCTGACTGTGATGCCGTGTAGGCCTCACCGCCCCCTACTACTCCCACCGCTGGCCAGGCCATCCCTCTACTCACCCACACCCCCTGTTATTCTGCGGCGACGGCAGCCTCACACCGTAGCCGAACCAGTGAACCCTCGTACTCCTCTCCGCATGGGCATCCACTTCCGTGTCGTCCCCTTCCTAGGCCTCGCCGTCGTCCACCGCCCTGGTGCTCTTGGCACGGCGTGGTCAACGTGGTGAAGGAACGACTTCCATCAAAAGAGTACTATACGTGGAGAGGCTGACAGCTGGGTCCACGGCAGCCGCAACTGGCTCCTTATTACGCGCAAAATAATTATTCCTCGACCTGACAGCAGAGACCCACCGGATGGACCACTGTATTTCATGAAAAAAATGTTTCCCCCCTGACTGCTGGGACCCACCAGCTACATCTTCGCACGCAAGGAAGTGTGTCCATATTATGAAAAAAAACAATTCGCCCCCCTGACTGTTGGGACGCACCAGCTACATCTTCACACGCAAGGAAGTGCCTGACAGTCGGGACCCACCTGGTCGAAGCGTCCATAGCGTTGTCATTTTGGTCGCGAACGTGTACGTACATATTGGTCGATGTAGAGGCGCGCACGTGTCGTAGTAGAGGCGCGCACATAGCATGTACACATACGTACAGCGGCCAGGGTGCAAGAAAGAAAATACAGCCATGTACGTACATACGGGTGGGGTCTCGAACGCCTACTCGCGCATCTGTACGGCCAGGGCTTGTGTACATGGCTGGGTCGGAATGGAGAAACTGCATCGTCGTCGTGTTCATGGGGAGCCAACCGGCTGGATCGGAACGGAATGCATCGTCGTGTTCATCGGGAGGGCTTGGATGGAACAGCCGATGGAAATGAGGCTTGGCGTACCGCAGAACAGAGGATACGGCCTTGTATTCGACCGGCCATGGTCAAAATGGGATCATGTTCATCGGGAGGGGTCTGGCATACCACAAAACGGAGGAAACGAACTTCTGTTGGACCTCCTACTGTCAAAACGGTGTCCTGTTGATTGGGGGTGTGGCGTACCGCAAAACTGAGGAAACAGACTTGTGTTGGAGCTCTACGGTCGAAACGGGGATCCTGTTCATCGGGAGGGGTGTGGCATGCCGCAAACAGAACTCCACGGGATAGTGTTCATCTCCACCGTCGACCTCCTCCAGCCTCCACGGGCTACTGTTCATCCATCGTCGACCTCCTCCAGCCTCCACCTACGACTGTTCATCCACGGGCTCATGTTCATCCACGGGCTCCTGTTCATCCAGCCTCCACCGCGCTCTACTCCACCGGCTACTGTTCAACCAGCCCTCTCCACGGGCTCCTGTTCAACCACCCCTCCACGAGTTACTATTCGTCCAACCCTCCACCGGCTACTGTTCAACCAGCCCTCCACCGGCTACTGTTCAACCTTCCCTCCATGGGGTCCTGTTCATCCACGCCCAACTGGCTCGATCGATCGGGGTCCTGCTCATCCAACGGCAACACCACGGGGTCATGTTCATCCAACCCCCACCGGGAACTGTTCATCCACCCCCCCCTAGCAACGCTCACTGTTCATCCAGAGGCAGCATCGATCGGCATTAGTTAGTAGCAGTAGCGAAGGAATCGCTCGATCGCTCAGGTTCAGTAACGCGTAGCCTGAAGTGCAATTGCTCGGGTTCAGTTAGGCGACGTCTTGCTCAGGTTCAGTTAGAGCCCAACGCCTTGCACCCATGCGCGTACGATATGAGAGAAATGCGCATCGCTCGGCCCCCGACCACCCACCGTAACTGGGAACTCCCCAATATTTTCCTCGCCCACGCTTCTACCACGGTTTTTTCGTCATGGACGGCCCAAAGAATGTCATGCACCTGCGTCTCCGGCCCGCCCAGGACGAAAAGCCCATTTTCTGTCATGATTTTTTGTCATAGAAGTAGGAGCCCGCCACATCTATGATGATACCGGGTTTTGTCACAATTATCATCATAGAAGTGTCATAAGTACGACAGAAAAAAATCGTTCAGCCCAAAATGTCACGGATGTGTCTTTTTTTGTAGTGGTTGTCCATGGAAAGAGAGAGAGATCATGAGAAAGAGGGAGGAAAGAAGAGGTAAGGCAACGAGGGAAAAGAAGAGGACAACAGACCGCCTACTGGTTGTTGGAGACACAACGACGGGGCCCGGTGAGGTCCAGGCACGCGGGGCAACGAGGTGGAGCGACAGGAGGAGCGGGCGTGGGGGAAATCCTTCCCCGGGAGCTGGCGGCGGTGAGCTCGGCCTGGATCGGGCCCCGATGGGCCTCCAGATGGGCTTCGTAGACCCTGCACGAGGTGGGAGACACTGGCGTTCAGGTGGAGGCGGCTTAGTGGAGGGGCGCAAAAAATGAGGCTACAACTAGGGTTTCCGGAAAAGAAGGGTCGATGGCTTCCCTATATATGCAGGGATGATTTTGAGACAGTTTTGAGCTAATTTCGGACCATGTGATCTCGATCGGGCAGTTCCGAACAGAGGGGGCTAGGTTAGTTGGTAGGTGGGCTGTGTAGCTAGGATTGAGCTAAGAGGAGAGGGAAGTGGTGCAGCTCGGTGACAGTTTTGTTTGCAAAATTATTTGTGTATTAAGCCGGCTAGAGTGCCGCTATAACTTAACGGTTGGGGTATCAAATGACTTTCGAATGCGACAAAATTTGGGAGGCGATCTACCTACAATATAACAAGACCACACACCAACTTTCAACCCATTTCGAGAAAATTTTATTCCCACTTAGAAAATAATATTTGAACGATGTCGCAAGCGTGTGCAAGTGTGGTTGGTCCAGTAGTGATCAAAGGAAGCAACGGGGATAAGCGGCAACTACAAGCGAATGCAAGTTTTGAAAAATGATGGCAACAAACTACCGATGCAATCCGAATGATGAAATGATGAATGCAACACAAAAATAAAACACACGACGATCACGAAAAACATGGAAGGCATCTAGAGTGTCGGTCTTGGGTTGTTACACGCCACTTTCCCATGGCTCTAGGTGTTGCACACCCATGCCTCCAGATGCTTCTCACCCATGCCTCTTGGTGCTGCACACTCGTGCCTCTGGAGGTGCCATGTGTAGGCGAAGCCGACTGCACGACCAACACGTTGCACGACCAACACACACTTTGACCTATGCCCCCTTCAAGGTGTTTATAAAAATTTGACGAGTCGAAGGCGAGCAGGAGCCACACGCCGGAGGCGCCGTGTGCCCGTGTGCTGGCGAGGCTGGATGCACTAGGTTGCACAACCAACACGTTGTATGACCAACACACATGTCAACCTTTGCCCCCTTCGGGATGTTTATGAAAATTTAATGAGCCAAAGGCGAGAAGGAGCCGCGCACCGGCGAAGCCGAATGCACAAAGTTGCACGACCAACACACACTTCGACCTATGCCCCCCTTCAAGATGTTTATGAAAATTTAATGACCGGAAGGCGAGCAGGAGCCACGCCCTGCAGGCATCGTAATATTATCTAAAGTTCATGTTTCCCACCGGTAATTACCCCATTAATATCCATTTCCCGAAAATATAATGGGAAAAAGCGAAAAGTAATGGGAAAGGGGGAATCAAGGACCTACTTGTTGGGTTTTTCTGTGTGTTATCGCGCGGAATGGAAAAACGGAAAATGAAAGTACTATAAGGGGTAAACTATAAAATGTATGAAACCAGAAACCGGAAAAGGAAAACTGGGAAGCAACTGCATTGGTTGGTTTTCACGCGCGGGAGTGCTCTACGCGTGACACTTGTCATGCGCAGAGCGCTCCCGAACTTTCGCTCGCAGTGTTTCGACGGAGCGCTCCTCAGCTAGTTGCTCCCTGCTTTGGCTATTTTAGGGGTTTTGAAATTATTTAAAAAACACACAGAAATTAAATAGGGCCGGCCCTTTTAAGGTGCATGCCAGACCAATCCATGAGATTAAGCCTCCAAGCCGGTACGGCGAGAGCAACTAGTTGATGAGCGCTCCTTCGGGAGTTTTCTTTTTTCTATTTTTTCGCACTCATTATCGACTTCTAGATGGTTTTTTCTGGGTTTTTTTAACTTTTTGATTTTCCACCAGTCTTTCACTTTTCGAAAAAAGTTGGAATTTTTTTCACGCAAAAATACACATCTTTTTTTTCTTCCTTAAGAGGCACGATTTTGCTTTCACGAGAGGCATGGTTTTGCTTCCATGAGAGGCCCGGCCATGCCTCTCGGAAACAGGAAAAAATGCATTTTCATTTTTTATTCTCAGTGAGAGGTACGGTTTTGCTTTCGTCAGAGGCATAGTCGTGTCTCTTGTAAATGAAAAAACCTGTTTTTTTTAATTTTCCTTTTCGCGAGAGGCACGGTTTTGCTTCCATGAGAGGCACGGTCGTGCCTCTCGGAAACGACAAAAAATCATGTTTCTTTTTTCCTGTCGTGTGAGGCACGGTTTTGCTTCCGCAAGAGGCACGGCCGTGTCTCTCGGCGCAAAAAAATCAAATTTTCCCTTTTTTTCCCTTTGGCGAGAGACATGTTTTGCTTCTGCGAGAGGCATGGATTTGCTTCTGCCGTGCCTCTTGGAAACGGCTTCCGGAAAGGGTAAAAATGTCCCATGTTAAAGTTCTCGGAAACAGCTCCGGTTCGGGTTTTTTGTCTGGTTTTTTCATGAAAAAAGTTCATAAAAACCTATCAACATGTATCTGGTTTTAAAATACCGACGCGAGGAATTCAACGTGAAAACAGTTCGAGATTTGAACGCGCGGTTTGAGAGATAAAACATTTTGAATCAACGAATGTACGGAAAAAGAAAACTCATATGTTACTGTCGGGCCCGTGGGACTGGGGGTACCAAGGCTCGTCTGCATGTGGCCCATCGCGTGGCACCATCGGAAGGCCCAGCGCGTCCTAGCTCCAAGGCTCCATGAAAAAGACCCTCGCAAGGCGAGCATCGGCAAGGGTCTTCAGGTTCCCCCGAGGGCTTCACATGGGGCGGCCTCCCATGGCCCCTCGTGGGGCGGATATCTCTAGGCTCGCCATCCTGCCTGCTGATGCACGTGGGTGACGCGAGCCATGACAAGCGGAGCTAGAAGGGCGTTAACAGACGCGCATAAGGATGCTTTCTACTTTGGTGCTAAGGAGGCAAGGACGGTATGCGGGTTCATGAAGCAATCCCCAAAGGTTGCCACTTTCGTGCAAGAAGGCCAGGACAACGGGCTCGCCAAGACGGAGGTCAGCACCGAGCCCACCACCGCGTCACGACAGGAGGCTTTGGCAGGCGAAGACCACCTTTAGCCAGGATAGGATGTACTCATGTCCCCCTTTGAAATTGGTCGTTGTGGTATCCCTTCCCACCTAGAGATTTTGGGGGAAGAGGGCCAGGGACATTGTAAGTATAGGCTAGTCTCCACCATAGAAGGGGGTCGAAACTTGAGCCCTCCTGAGGCAGTTCATCCTTGTACTCTCATGTTCATCCTCCCTCATGAGGCATTCCACATAAAGCAGGAGTAGGGTCTACGCCGCAAGGTGGCCCGAACCTGGGTAAATCGCCATGTTGTGTCTTCCTTCCTCTCGCACGAGCACGTGAGAGCACCGCTGTGAGGCAGTGAGTAGAGGGGCATAGTTTGGTGGAGTTCTTCACGCACACCTTGCGTGTGGCCTACATGCGCCATCATTTTCAACTTCCGGGACCACCACAAGTCCGTGGCCCCCACCGACGTGCTCCCCATGTTATGCGCACCCACCGTCAGCAACATCTCTATCACCAAGACCATCATCGATGGTGGTGCCAGCCTCAACGTCCTTATACCTTCGAGACACATCAAGTGCCTTATGGCCACCTCATGCCCATCAGGCCCTTCTCGGGATTGACCGATGGTTCCACTACTCCCCTGGGGCAGGTGCGCCTCCTGGTCACCTTCGCGACTCGCGACAACTGCCGCACCGAGCTCATCAAGTTCGACATGGACCACATTGGGCTCCCATACAAAGCCATCCCGGGGTACCCCGCACTCGCCAAATTCATTGCGACAACCCACCCCAACTACAACATCATCAAGATGCCAGGCAGCGGTAGCATCATTACAATCGTCGGGGACATGGAAGATGCGGTTCAAGCCCTCAAGCACGCCTACAGGGCTCTGGCAGCCTCGTGCCCAGGCCCTGAAGGTGGGGTCGAGCCTCCGGAGGTCGCTCCAGCAAGAAATAAGTTGTTGTTCTCCCAAGACCGCGCCAAGACAAAGAAGGTATTGGTTGACGGCAGCGGCGTAGGCCCTACCTTCACCATCGGCGCCGACCTTCTCCTTGAGCAGGAGTGTGTGTTCATCCCTTTCCTTCAAGCGAACAAGGACATGTTTGCCTGGAAGGTGTCTGATTTGACTAGCGTCCTGAGGGAAGTAATCGAGCACCATTTGGTGTTGTGTCCCAATGCTCGTCCCATCAATCAGAAGGTGCGGTGCCAGGCTCCAGAGAAGCAGGCATTCATCATCCAAGAGATGCACAAGCTTTAGGAAGCTGGGTTCATTCGGCATGTGCGTCATCCCGAGTGGCTCGCCAACCCGGTCATCATTCCCAAGAAAGGCGAAAAGGAGCGCATGTGCATCAACTTCATGAGCCTCAACAAGACCTGCCCCCAGGATCCCTTTTCGCTCCCATGCATTGACCAAATCGTGGAAACCACCACCGAGTGCGACCTGCTGTGTTCTTGGATGCTTTCTCCAGCTACCATCAGATCATGATGGTGAAGGGGGACATCAAAAATACGGACTTCATCTCCCCGTGTCGTGTGTTCTGCTACACCTGCATGCCTTTCGGCTTGAGAAGCGCGGGCGCCACCTTCCAGCGGTTGATGTGCATTACGCTAGGGCCACAGTTGGGAAGGAATGTGGAGGCTTATGTACATGACATTGTGGTCAAGTCGCGCAAAGCAAGAACTCTAATCGAAGACCTAGAAGAAATGTTCGCCAACTTACGCGTAATTAGCCTAAAGCTCAACCCCGACAAATGTGTTTTTGGGGTCCCGTCAGGCAAGCTCCTCGGCTTCCTAGTCTCCCATCGAGGTATCGAGGCCAACCCCGAGAAGATCAAGGCCATAGAGAAGATGTGCCCCCAAAGACCCTCAAGGAAATGCAACGGCTGGCTGGGTGTGTCGCTTCCCTGGGGCGCTTCATCTCCAAGCTAGGCAAGCATGCCTTGTCGTTCTTCAATCTCATGAAGAGAACTGTTTCTTTTGAGTGGACCCTGAGGCAGACACAGCCTTTGAAGACCTCAAGTGGTACCTCATGAGCCCGCCCATAATGGTGGTGTCGCGCTTTCGCGAGCCTTGATCATGTATTTGGTGCCTACACCGCAGACTGCCAGCGTTGCGCTTGTGGCGATACAGGAAAAGCGCATGAAGACCAAGGAAAATCTCCTAGAGCCCCACAGGCCCACCGGCCCCCTGGGCCTTGCGGGATGGTGGAGCCTCTCGAGCCTTCGGCATCTCAGGCTGGTGCCCCGAGGCCGACCGTGCTCGCGACGCCCCTCGAAGCCGCAGAGGCCCATGTGCCCTGCAGGGGCAAGAGCTCGCGGAGGCCGCATGCTTTGTCGAGCACCCCGTGTACTTTGTCAGCATGACCTCGAGGGACGCGCACGCTACCCAATGCGGCAAAAGCTCCTTCTGGCACTTTTGGTCGCCTCCAAAAAGTTGCACCACTACTTTCAAGGACATCCCATCAAGGTCGTCTCCACATACCCCCTGGAGAAAGTTCTGCACAGCCCTAATGTCGCAGGCTGATTCGCCGAGTGGAGCATCGAACTGCAAGCGTTCCGGATGGAATTTTGCACCACCAGGGTCATCAAGGGGGCAGCACTCGCCGATTTCGTGGCGGAATGAACAGACACCAATGAGGAGGAGCACCACGAGGACAAGTCCCTCCTGTGTGGGGATGAGGCGCCGGTTGGTTGGACCATGCACTTCAATGGCGCCTTCTCCAGGCAGGGCGCGGGGGCTGGGTCGTGCTCGTCTCTCCAGCCGATGACAGGCTTTGTTACACCATCCAGCTATGCTTTCAACACGGTGAAAAGGTCTCCAACAATATTGCGAAGTACGAGAGCCTAATTGTCGGTCTCAAGGCCACCTATTCCTTAAGGGTCAAGTGCCTTATCATCAAGGGTGATTCTCAGCTCCTGGTCAACTTCTCCAACAAGAAATACAGGCCCAAGGACAAGCACATGGCGGCCTATTTGGAGGAGGTACGTAAGCTCGAGAAGCGTTTTTGAGGTATAGAGTTGTAGCATATCCCACGCGGCGTCAACAAGGAGGCATGCAACATTGCCAAGTGGGCGTCTGTATGATTGAAAGTATGTCTAGAGGGGGGTGATTAGACTATTGACCAAATAAAAATATATCAATTTCCCAATTTTAGTTGTGGGAGGATTTTAGCAATTAGCACAAGTCAAGCAATCAACCTACACATGCAATTCTAAGAGTATATCAGCGGAAAGTAAAACATTGCATATGAAGGTAAAGGGAAGGGAAGGGATTGGAGAAGGCAAATGCAATGGAGACACGGAGATTTTTGGCGTGGTTCCGATAGGTGGTGCTATTGTATGTCCATGTTGATGGAGACTTCAACCCACAAAGTATAATGGTTGCGCGAGTCCACGGAGGCCTCCACCCACGAATGGTCCATGAAGAAGCAACCTTGTCTATCCCACCATGGCCATCGCCCATGAAGGACTTGCCTCGCTCGGGTAGAACTTCACGAAGTAGGCAATCTCCTTGCCCTTACAAACTTCTTGGTTGAACTCCACATCTTGACGGAGGCTCTCAAGCGACACCTAACCAATCTAGGAGGCACCACTCTCCAAAAGGTAATAGATGGAGTGTTGATGATGAACTCCTTTCTTTTGTGCTTCAAATGGTGGTCTCGCCAACACTCAACTCTCTCTCTCTCTCTCATATTTGGTTGTGATGGAAGAGTGATTTGAGTGGAAAGGAACTTGGGGAAGGCTAGAAATCAAGGTTCAAATGGTAGGAATGGATTCTCTTGATCTAAACACATGAGTAGGTGGTTCTATCTCAGAGTATGTATGGTGGAAGTGTAGGCACGTTCTGATGGCTCTCTCACAAATGGAGAAGGGCGTGGAGGGCTATATATAGCCTCCACACAAAATCCAACTGTTACACACATTTGACTCATCTCGGTGGGACCGAATGGTTAAACTCGGTGGCACCGATTAGTTCAAAAATGTGAATGTTAGGAATCTCGGTGGGACCGACTGGAACAACTCAGTGGGACTGATGTGCTAGGGCTTAGGGAAAACCGCGTCTCAATGGCACCGATTGCATCAACTCGGTGAGACCGCAGTGAAGCAATAAGGCAATAGAGAGTTCGTCAAGCCATATCGGTGAGACCGATTTCTATTTCGATGAGATAAAAATAATTGCAACAGGCAAAAGAGTGTTGGCAAGGCTATCTCGGTGAGACCGAGATCCGTATCGGTGTGACCGAACTGTTAGGTTTTCTGGCTGTGGCTATGTCATATGAACTTGAAGGCTCTGGGTAGAAAGAATTGGTGGGGCCGAGTTGAAGTTTAGGGTTTTGACATATTTGGATGGAGAAAGTGGTTGAGGGTTTTGGAGCAATATCACTAAGCATTTGAGCAAGCAAGCCATTAAGCAACACCTCATCCCCTTTTAATAGTATTGGCTTTCCTATGGACTCAATGTCATTTTGGATCACTAAAATAAAGATGAAGAGTCTTGAGCTTTTGCCAATATTTGTCCTTATCATTTTGAAGGGTCCGTATCTCTAATCCATGCCATGCCATTCATCGAACTTCGTGAAACGCTTAACTTGAATGGATATTAGTTCAATGAGCTATATGTTGTTATGAATTACCAAAACCACCTGGGGATTAGTTGCACTTTCAGTCTCCCCCTTTTTGGTAATTGATGACAACATATAGATCAAAGCTCCGACAAATGATAAAATGAATGAAATACATCGTCGCTTTGAGAAGTATGTGATAAGCAAGAGCTCCCCCTAAATTTGTGAATTGTTTAAAATTTGCGTTTGAATGCAAATGCACAATCGATTAGGAGCATGGGTCACTCTTCCATGTCACATACATCTTGGTGGAGCACACAAAATGATAAGAGTTAAATAACATGCACGCATCACCAAATACATAAGTGAATGATCATACCCAAGAAATTGTAGAGATAAGCATAAATCGCACATTAAGCATAGTATGATCAATTACACAACCACACAAAGTATCTCACGAGCACAAAACAATAAGTAACACAAATCAAACAGACAAAGTAGCAATGTGCAATAAAAACCAACGAGCAAAAGAACGAGACACACACTCTCTCTCGAAGCCTATGATCTATACATTTTCTCCCCGTTTGGCAACAAGTTACCAAAAAGCTTGAAAAGGTATAGTGTTATACGGCACTCTAGGCACGATCACCGGGAGCTCCTGAAGGGTTCTTCTGGCTTGCTGCTCCGGTGTGCATAGATGGCATTGAGAGAACTGCTACTACAAATGCTTTGGCTGATGTCTGCTGAGCTAGTGGTGTTGATACTGGGGGTGGCACTGTAGCAGTAGTGGCAGGTGCGGAGTGAGTAGTTCTGGTGTCTGCTACTAGCACAGCTGAAGACCTGGGTGCCCTTGGCACTGTTTGAAACCTCTTAGTAGTAGTGTCCTCATTGCCATCTTCAGCATCATCTCTCAACTTCTCCACAATAGATTGTATCTCTGTGACCTTGACATCAAGATTGTACATTTTGTCCTCGATTATTCGCTCTAGGCTCTCCTGTTTCTTGGCTAAGTTGGCCAGACTTCACTCAATCCTCAGTGTTGCTTCTAGCAGATATGTCAACTGGTCTTGCTTTGATTTGAGAATGATTATTGAAGCATTGGTTGCATTTGCTGCCTTTGCTGTTGTTGCCTCTGCCTTCTCTTTAGCCTCAACTGAACTTGGATGTGAAGCACCCGTGACCACTTCATTGTCTTTGAATTCTGGCAAAAGAGGAAGGTGTTCATTATCAAGTAGATATATATCCATACCAACTTTGGATTTGATAAGTATATGGATGTGTGGTTGACCTCTTCTGTTCAGCGGTTGTCCTCTTGATTGTTTCACCAATCAGGCTGATGACTTTGAACTTCTGTGGAACATCAAACAAATGGAGTAGGTTGATGGAGTGGCCACGAATCATCCTCTCATCTCCAGACTTGGGCAACAAGGTGTGCCTCAAAATATAGTTTTTGGTGGCCAAACCAGCAAGCAAATAGTATATGGATCCAAACTTGTGAGTGTCCAAATCCTTGTCAGGAATGCTCTTGTACATATGTGCTATAGTGTTATGGTTCATCCTAGGATTCCCAAATACATCACAATTAGTTTCATCTTCCTCTGGGGCATTAATGAGAGCAGCCCAGTCAGAGATAGATGACTAGTATCTTGTGCCCTCAGTCATCCACCCAATTCTGCCATCCGGATAGAAATGTGTTGTGGAATAGAATTGCATCACCATCTCACCATTCCATTTTGTATGCTTTTGTTCAATAAAGGAATCAACTCTAGTAAGCCTGAAGCTCTCATTAACATGGGGGAAGTAATCTTCATTTGCATCTATGTACTTCCAGTCCACCCATTTCATGTTGCTTATGATGGGCTTCTTGTCAAGCAACACTGTCTCATAGAAATCTTGTTGTTCATGGGTATGGAAACAATAGTCACAAGTTGTTCTACTCCTTGCAGAATACGAATCACTTTTCCTCCAATATCTTAGACCTTTTTCCTTTCTAAGCTTCATATTTTCAGCAACTGGATGTCCATCATCATGATCTGGAATCTTTGGCTTCAACTTTCTAAGCACTAGTGGCTCATCATCCTCTTGAACTTATGGCACTGGGCCTTGTTCTTTTCAGCAGCTAGGATATTCCTAGTTGATCTCTTGGGTGGAGCAGACTTAGGTTTAGGCTTGGGATTAGATGGAGTAGCACCTAACTTCATGGCATCTGCCATGAGCTTCTGAGATTTAGCAGAAGGTGTGGCTGGTTCCTCTTCCTCCTCTTCTTCATCATCCACCATCATAGATGGTCTGCCAATCACTCTGGCAATGATCTTCTTCACTCTCTCTTTCCTCTTTTTCTTTCTAGTAGCAGCTTTTTCTTCTCCTGTTTGCTCAAGAGTGAATTACATAGTCTCTTGTGGAACCTAGATTTTCTAGCTTTAAACATAGGAACCCTTTTGGAAGGGGCTTTCTTCTTGAGAGCTAGTTTAGTAGCAGCTGCAGTGCCATAAGAGGGGCTGAGCAAAGCGGTAACATAGCCAAACAACGGTTTGCTAGGAATGGTGTCAAAGGTTAGAGGTTCATGGCAATTTGGGGAGGCTTGATGAGCAAAAGATAGGTAACGCAGCATAGCGATAGAACGAAGCAACTAGCATAGCAATGATAGTAGTGAGATCCAGGGTAACGGTCATCTTGCCTGAAATCCCACAAGGAAGAAGAACGAGTCCATGAAGAAGATGAAGCCACGAAGACGAACCACACGTACACGAACGCATCCTCACGATCGCAACGAAACGGGAACTATCGAGAAGAAGCACACAACATGGTAAACACACCACACATAGGCAAGACATGATGCACAACAAGCATGATGCATGAAAAGGCTACATGAAGCTACTCATGGCAAGAGATGATGCAAACAAAAACAACATATCAAGGCAAGTTTAAATGAGGCCGGAAACAACATATAACAATTCCGGTAAGTCCTCATATAAATATTTCGAAATGGGTCCAGAACTGAATAAACATTATGTTCACGTTGTTAAACAGCAAGTTAAGAAGCACCAAGATGATCTACACGAGATTCTAGTCAAGTTACATATAAAGTTCATTAGATTTGGAGCTACGGCCTAGAAGATATGAGCAAAACAAGTTAAGCATGGCATTGATGCAAAATGCATACAAACATCAAGAAAACACCTCAAAACAAGGATGCAACATGATAATATGAAGCTACATGCAAAAACAAGCAAGTTTCATACAGAGCACACTCAAAACGGAGCAACGGTTCAACACATACACTCTATACAAGTCATAGCAACAATCTGTCCAAAACAGCAACTAGGCATAATGCAAGCATCAAAACAACATGCTACAGCACCCCAACATAATAACAAAAGGCATGGGCATGAAGTACTAGTAAAGCATAACAAAACATGAACACTAAGCTATCTCCAGAAACAACTAGAACATGTTCAAAAAGACATGGAGATATTGCAAATAATAACAGTTTCAGACTTTAGCAGAAATAACATCAGATTGCAATGTTTAGAGCTACCAAACAACATGTTACAGGAACATATCATGGCAAACAAAAGCATGGCATGAATCTAGTAATTGCATAGATCAAAAGACCCTTACTGACCATGAGTCAAAAGGGCACAGAAAATATGATAGCACCCATGTAAACATGCCAAGTTATATTACAGAATCAAACATGGCAGGAACAACAATAAGTAGGCATGTTCGTGAGCTTGAACCACTCACCACAGAGCAATACATGGCATGGCAAGGCAACCAACAGTAAGAAGGCATGTTTATGAAGCTAAGCATGGCAAGAACAAGTTCATAGGGTGCATGGATCACTAGGAAAACACATGGGAACAAGTGAACTTAACGGTAACAGGCTGACAGCAACATCATTTAGCAAACTTTAGAGCAAGATAACAACATGTTCCAGCAGGCTATAATTGCAACCAAGGGCATGAATGGATAGAGGATGACATGTAGATCAAAACATGTTTATAGAACATCTCCAGATTATGCATAGAATGATTAGTAGCAACATGTTAACATAGCAACAAAATATAACAGAATCTGCCAAGCAAAACAGTAACAACAACTACCCTACTTAACAAGCTCAATGCACTCAGCACACAACTCACAAAAATACATGGGTAGCACCACTGGAAATATGGCATGGCATAGATCAACATACATGTAGACATCAACCTCATAGGATGCACACATTAATCATGGCAAAAATGACAAATGAGCAAGTTATAACAGTTTCAGCAGGTTAACATTAACATGCACTCTTCCAACAGCATTTCGGGCACCAAGATGAGCTCAAATGAAAATGATTCACTGGAATGAAATGAAGTACTCGTCGAGACGAACAACTTGACATATTATACGCACGAAACGGAGCTACGGATGCAGAGAACGTGATGCGATGAACATGGCATGTTTATGTCAGGAATCTGGGACTTGGGCGTTTTACTGAAAAAAATGAATGCGCGCGTGATAGCTAAAAGTCGCATGGGCGGAGAACAGGGGCTGCTCACCTAGTAGGCTTCGGCCCAGGAAGGAGGGAGGCAGGCCGGGCGTGGGGAAGCTGGGCCGGCCTTGCTGGACTGGGCCGGGGCCCACGTGGGCGCGGAGCGGGCGGCCGGGGCGTCGAGCTCCTGCTCGAAGTGGCCGACGCAGGGGAGGCGGCGGCGCTGCACCGGCGAGGCGGGACGGCGCTCCGGCGAGCGGGGCAAGACCAGAGGGCCGGGAACGGGACGAGGGACCCCGTATCCGGCAAGGGCGGGGCCGGCAGAGGCCGGATCTGGCCGGAGGGGACCGGCTCTGGGGCGCGGAGGCGAGATTTCATGGCGGCGGCGGCGGCGGTTTCCTGGATGGAGGCTCTCGCCGGCGGCGGGGCTCCGGTGGCCGGCGGGGGAGGCGCAGGACGGCGGAGGAGGCGACGGAGAGCAGCGAGGCGCGGGGCGGCGCCGGGAGCCCGGACGCGCGGCGCGCCGGCCGGCGACGAAGGCGGAGCGGGGCGGCGGATGGCGACCGGTGGCGAGGCGGCGGGGCGCCGGACGGAGCCCGGGCGGCGGCGGGCGGCGCGCGGGCCGGCAGGGCCCCGCCTGGGCCCCGGCGGGCCGACGCGTGGGTGGCGGCGCGGGGAAGTGGGCGCGGGGCGGCGGAGAATCAGGAGGCGCCACACGGCGGCGGAGCTGAGGTGGCAGCGCGGGATTGGGCGGGGTGAGGTGGCGGCTGGACGTGTCCGGTGGCGGCAGAGGGCGATTTTAGGGTTTCATCCGCGAAAATGAAGGGGGAGGCACCTATTTATAGGTAGAGGGAGCTAGGAGAGTCCAAATGAGGAGCGGTTTTCGGCCACGCGATCGTGATCGAACGACCGAGGGCATAGAGGGGAGTTTGGTG
Organism: Triticum timopheevii; assembly: GCA_963921465.1. Classification (NCBI taxonomy): domain Eukaryota; kingdom Viridiplantae; phylum Streptophyta; class Magnoliopsida; order Poales; family Poaceae; genus Triticum; species Triticum timopheevii. The sequence continues at coordinate 273,567,544 of OY997266.1, forward strand.
GGTTTTGGGCAACTTTGGAAGGGGTGTTGGGCTGCACCCAAAAGAGGCCTTTGCGGTTACCCGGTTAACCGTTGGAGTATCAAACGACCTCCAAATGGCACGAAACTTGACAGGCGGTCTACCGGTGCTATACCAAGGCCACTTGGCAAATCTCGGGCCATTCCGAGAAAGTTTAATACCCGCTCACAACAGAAGACAAAAGGGGAACGCCGGATGACATAGGAGCGCCGGATTGCAAAACGGACAACGGGGAAAAAGCTCGGATGCATGAGACGAACACGTATGCCAATGAGATGCACATGATGACATGATATGAAATGCATATGATGACATGGCAAAGTGCAACACGCAAGCAAATGACATGGCAACGACGGTGAAAAACTGGCAGACACCTGGCGCAACGAACCCGGGGCGTTACAACACTCCTCCACTAACAAGAGATCTCGTCCCGAGATCTTAGGACCGAGACGGAAGGGAAAAGGGATGAGGTGAAACAAGAATTCAAGAGAAGAAGCAAAGAATCGAGAGCACTCAAGAAGAAGAGAGGAGCGACGAGAATGACGGGAATCGAAAACTCACGAAATCAGATAGGCTATGAAATCACTCGTTCTAACCGGAGTGGTTAGAAGGAGAAAAGAAACGAATAAGACTGAAAGGATTTAGGCAGCACTTCGGCTGAAACATGGGGGAATAGAACACGAGCTTGAGAGGATGGAATGACACTTGATGAACTCTTGAGGAATGAATTAAATCATGAAGAACTCCGGTGACAAAGGATGATGAGATAGAATGAAGGATGAAATAATAAGATGAGCCTTGAGATGATTCCGATGGATGTACCGACGAGATGGCCAAGGAAATTTGAACTCCGGAAAAGAAAAGATGAGAAGACTTGGAACTGGAATTTATTCATCAAGAACAAACACCGAAGGATGGAATTACTCACTTGGATGAAATAAGAATAAGATTTATTGTATGCTTCTCCTTCATCAAATTAAATTGATGACAGGCAATGGATTTTGCATACTACTTATTCTTCTTGAAAAAGAATTGAGAGGAAAAATAGCACAAAACTTGAGAAAGTCTTCATGAACCACCGGTAGGATTGAAAAGATCGAATGAATTAATATGATAATAAAGGAAAAGAATCTTAAAGAACCACCGTGAGAATTCGAAAATTGAATGAGGAAAGAGAGTGAATCACCAGGAAGAATTAGTAAAGCACAAAGATACTTGAGGGAATTTAGATGCAAACGAACAAAGAGATCATGAGCTAATTAAAGAACACTTGAACGAAGCACCGGGATAAATAGAGAACGATAACTGGAATGATGGCCTCCGGTGAAACGAAAAAGAAATCAACTCCTGAAATACTCCGGATGGATGAAAAGAATTCGCATGACTTGAAACAATTTGATAGGATAACATCGAGCTAGCACCGTGAAACTCCGGGAGAACGGACAAGAAATCTTCTTCTTTGGTCTTCAAATGATGACGAGAAACACCACCAAAATTGCTGAGGTACTCCGGGAGAAATAAAAGCGAAAAGGTTGAGCCAACGATGAAAAGAATTTGAAAGCGATCTTGGAGAAGGCATGTGACTGATGGAATCCATTCTTACGTCACACTTGAAAAGAATTGAGAATAATTCCGGGGAATTAGAAGAGTCAGGTAAGATCCTGGGAAAAGACCTGTGGGTTAGGGCCCACTGAAGATTAAAACACCGTTGAAAAGGGGTGTTGAACAGATAGATGATGCACCGGAATAATTGAAATATTTGAATGAGGTGACAACCTCGAATCAATTCGAACACAGACGAATCTCTTGAGATTTCTTCCGAACTCCGGAATGATAAACTGGTGAGAGGTGAACGAGCAAGGAGAACACTTGATCCGGGGAAAAGAATATGATTAACCCGAAAAAAAACTTGAATTGTGTCCACCGGAGAAGAAATGAGATGAAGAATGACGAACGAGACGAGAATTCACCGGTAGAAATAATTGAGGGAAGACTGAAGAGGCTCCGCATGAATGAAATTGATGGTCAAAAGATACTCAGACTCCGGGAAGAAGAGGGTGGGAGGCGGGAAAAAAACAAAGGCAACTTGGAAGGGGGAACCGACGAATATCTTGAAGAGAAAACACCAGTTGAAATCATTGAGGAAAGAAAGCAAAGACTTCGCACGAGTAGGATGGATGCTCGATTACGGACTCCGGATTCAAGAAGAAGAAGGGAGGGCGGGTGGGAAAAGAAAACACCTGAGGATTGAACTTGGCAAAGATGAAGAGGCTCGAATCAACTTGATGAGAAATGCACCGGATAAAAGAGCTGAGGAACAACGATCGGAAAACCAAACTGTGAACCTAAAGAAAAATTTGAAAGGGAAAAGGAATAGTTCAAAACACCTACGTCAAGATTCCTCACCACAGCGACGAGGGGGCTGAGGAGTAAAAGAATTCCTACTCTCCGATATAACTAGACTCCGAAAACAGTTTTCTTCTAAACTCAACAACGGCCAAACTACACGAACAATCAAGGGGGGCTCCTAGGGTCGGTCGAGGCTCTGATACCAACTTGTCACGCCCAAGATGCGACCCTATCCTAAAGGAACTCAAAGGTCCCACCAAGGATAGAAGCGCATCTTGAAGACGCTTTTGCAAGGTGGATATCATTACATCAACATTACATAATAGATGGGGATACATACATAAGGCAAACAATGCCACACGAATACAACAATACAACATACAAGAACAACATCCCACTACGGATGAATCACAAACAGAAACTCAAACGACATCCACCCTGCTAGCCCAGGCTGCCGACCTGGAACCTATCCCCTGATCGAAGAAGAAGAAGAAGAAGAACTCCAAAACAAGGAAACATCGCTCTCGCGTCATGATCATCGCATAACCTGTACCTGCAACTGTTGTTGTAGGAATCTGTGAGCCACGAGGACTCAGCAATCCCATTACCATGGGTATCAAGACTAGCAAAGCTTAATAGGAAAGGAAGGGGTAAAGTGGTGAGGTTGCAGCAGCGACTAAGCATATATGGTGGCTAACATACGCAAATGAGAGCGAGAAGAGAAACAAGAGGAACGGTCGTGAAACTAGCAATGATCAAGAGGTGATCCTGAACACCTACTTATGTCAAACATAACCCAGAAACCGTGTTCACTTCCCGGACTCCGCCGAGAAGAGACCATCACGGCTACACACGCGGTTGATGCATTTTAATTCGGATCTGGTGTCAAGTTATCTACAACCGGACATTAACAAATTCCCATCTGCCACATAACCGCGGGCACGGCTCTCGAAAGTTTAAACCCTGCAGGGGTGTCCCAACTTAGCCCATGACAAGCTCTCGCGATCAACGAAGGAATAGACCTTCTCCCAGGAAGACCCGATCAGTCTCGAAATCCTGGTTTACAAGACATTTCGACAATGATAAAACAAGACCAGCAAAGCCTCCCGGCATGCCGACATCCTGATAGTAGCCGCGCGTATCTCTTCTCAGGCCACGACCGGATGAGCAGTCCGTACAACTAAAACCAGACCTCAAGTTTCCCTGAGGGGGCGCTGCAAAGCGCTCTAGTTTGGACCAACACTTAGACAAGCATTGGCCCGGGGGGGCTGAATAAAGATGACCCTTGGGTTAATTACTGCCAAGGGAAATATAGGTGGTGGTGAGGCAAATGGTAAAACCAATGTTGGCCCTTGCTGGAGGAGTTTTATTCAAAGCGAACTGTCAGGGGGGTCCCATAAATCACCCGACCGCATTAGGAACGCAAAATCCGGGAACATAACACCGGTATGACGGAAACTAGGGCGGCAAGAGTGGAACAAAACACCAGGCATAAGGCCGAGCCTTCCACCCTTTACCAAATATATAGATGCATTAATAATATAAGAGATATTGTGATATCCCAACATAAACCTTGTCCACCATGGAGCAATCTTCAACTTCACCTGCAACTAGCAACGCTATAAGAGGGGCTGAGCAAAGCGGTAACATAGCCAAACAACAGTTTGCTAGGAATGGTGTCAAAGGATAGAGGTTCATGGCAATTTGGGGAGGCTTGATGAGCAAAAGATAGGTAACGCAGCATAGCGATAGAACGAAGCAACTAGCATAGCAATGATAGTAGTGAGATCCAGGGTAACGGTCATCTTGCCTGAAATCCCGCAAGGAAGAAGAACGAGTCCATGAAGAAGATGAAGCCACGAAGACGAACCACACGTAGACGAACGCATCCTCACGATCGCAACGAAACGGGAACTATCGAGAAGAAGCACACAACATGGTAAACACACCACACATAGGCAAGACATGATGCACAACAAGCATGATGCATGAAAAGGCTACATGAAGCTACTCATGGCAAGAGATGATGCAAACAAAAACAACATATCAAGGCAAGTTTAAATGAGGCCGGAAACAACATATAACAATTCCGGTAAGTCCTCATATGCATATTTCGAAATGGGTCCAGAACTGAATAAACATTATGTTCACGTTGTTAAACAGCAAGTTAAGAAGCACCAAGATGATCTACACGAGATTCTAGTCAAGTTACATATAAAGTTCATTAGATTTGGAGCTACGGCCTAGAAGATATGAGCAAAACAAATTAAGCATGGCATTGATGCAAAATGCATACAAACATCAAGAAAACACCTCAAAACAAGGATGCAACATGATAATATGAAGCTACATGCAAAAACAAGCAAGTTTCATACAAAGCACACTCAAAACGGAGCAACGGTTCAACACATACACTCTATACAAGTCATAGCAACAATCTGTCCAAAACAGCAACTAGGCATAATGCAAGCATCAAAACAACATGCTATAGCACCCCAACATAATAACAAAAGGCATGGGCATGAAGTACTAGTAAAGCATAACAAAACATGAACACTAAGCTATCTCCAGAAACAACTAGAACATGCTCAAAAAGACATGGAGATATTGCAAATAATAACAGTTTCAGACTTTAGCAGAAATAACATCAGGTTGCAATGTTTAGAGCTATCAAACAACATGTTACAGGAACATATCATGGCAAACAAAAGCATGGCATGAATCTAGTAATTGCATAGATCAAAAGACCCTTACTGACCATGAGCCAAAAGGGCACAGAAAATATGATGGCACCCATGTAAACATGGCAAGTTATATTACAGAATCAAACATGGCAGGAACAACAATAAGTAGGCATGTTCGTGAGCTTGAACCACTCACCACAGAGCAATACATAGCATGGCAAGGCAACCAACAGTAAGAAGGCATGTTTATGAAGCTAAGCATGGCAAGAACAAGTTCATAGGGTGCATGGATCACTAGGAAAACACATGGGAACAAGTGAACTTAACGTTAACAGGCTAACAGCAACATCATTTAGCAAACTTTAGAGCAAGATAACAACATGTTCCAGCAGGCTATAATTGCAACCAAGGGCATGAATGGATAGAGGATGACATGTAGATCAAAACATGTTTATAGAACACCTCCAGATTATGCATCGAATGATTAGTAGCAACATGTTAACATAGCAACAAAATATAACAGAATCTACCAAGCAAAACAGTAACAACAACTACCCTACTTAACAAGCTCAATGCACTCAGCACACAACTCACAAAAATACATGGGTAGCACCACTGGAAATATGGCATGGCATAGATCAACATACATGTAGACATCAACCTCATAGGATGCACACATTAATCATGGCAAAAATGACAAATGAGCAAGTTATAACAGTTTCAGCAGGTTAACATCAACATGCACTCTTCCAACAGCATTTCGGGCACCAAGATGAGCTCAAATGAAAATGATTCAATGGAATGAAATGAAGTACTCGTCGATACGAACAATTTGACATATTATACGCACGAAATGAAGCTACGGATGCAGAGAACGTGATGCGATGAACATGGCATGTTTATGTCAGGAATCTGGGACTTGGGTGTTTTACTGGAAAAAAAATGAATGCGCGCGTGATAGCTAAAAGTCGCACGGGCGGAGAACAGGGACTGCTCACCTAGTGGGCTTCGGCCCAGGAAGGAGGGAGGCAGGCCGGGCGTGGGGAAGCTGGGCCGGCCTTGCTGGACTGGGCCGGGGCCCACGTGGGCGCGGAGCGGGCGGCCGGGGCGTCGAGCTCCTGCTCAAAGTGGCCGACGCAGGGGAGGCGGCGGCGCTGCACCGGCGAGGCGGGACGGCGCTCCGGCGAGCGGGGCAAGACCGGAGGGCCGGGAACGGGATGAGGGACCCCGGATCCGGCAAGGGCGGGGCCGGCAGAGGCCGGATCTGGCCGGAGGGGACCGGCTCCAGGGCGCGGAGGCGAGATTCCATGGCGGCGGCGGCGGCGGTTTCCTGGACGGAGGCTCTCACCGGCGGCGGGGCTCCGGTGGCCGGCGGGGGAGGCGCAGGACGGCGGAGGAGGCGACGGAGAGCGGCGAGGCGCGGGGCGGCGCCGGGAGCCCGGATGCGTGGCGCGCCGGCCGGCGACGAAGGAGGAGCGGGGTGGCGGATGGCGACCAGCGGCGAGGCGGTGGGGCGCCGGAGGGAGCCCGGGCGGCGGCGGGCGGCGCGCGGGCCAGCAGGGCCCCGCCTGGGCCCCGACGGGCCGACGCGCGGGTGGCGGCGCGGGGAAGTGGGCACGGGGCGGCGGCGAATCAGGAGGCGCCACGCGGCGGCGGAGCTGAGGTGGCAGCGCGGGATTGGGCGGGGTGAGGTGGCGGCTGGACGTGTCCGGCGCGGGCGGACGCGTCCGGTGGCTGCAGAGGGCGATTTTAGGGTTTCATCCGCGAAAATGGAGGGGGAGGCACGTATTTATAGGTAGAGGGAGCTAGGAGAGTCCAAATGTTGAGCGGTTTTCGGCCACGCGATCGTGATCGAATGACCGAGGGCATAGAGGGGAGTTTGGTGGGTTTTGGGCCACTTTGGAAGGGTTGTTGGGCTGCACCCAAAAGAGGCCTTTGCGGTTACCGGTTAACCGTTGGAGTATCAAACGACCTCCAAATGGCACGAAACTTGACAGGCGGTCTACCGGTGCTATACCAAGTCCGCTTGGCAAATCTCGGGCCATTCCGAGAAAGTTTAATACCCGCTCACAACAGAAGACAAAAGGGGAACGCCGGATGACATAGGAGCGCCGGATTGCAAAACGGACAACGGGGAAAAAGCTCGGATGCATGAGACGAACACGTATGCCAATGCGATGCACATGATGACATGATATGAAATGCATATGATGACATGGCAAAGTGCAACACGCAAGCAAATGACATGGCAACGACGGCGAAAAACTGGCAGACACCTGGCGCAACGAACCCGGGGCGTTACATCAGACATCTTGCAAAGCAAACCCTTTGAATAGATAGGTATGGGAAGAGTGGATGAGCATCACAAAAAGTAGTTGTTTGCAAAATTTTGAATCAAAACTTTAGTTTTAGTTCTCTACAAAAAGCATTTCGGAGCTACCGATATGAACATCTCGGTGAGACCGAAGCATTAACAGAGTCTAAACACACAAGATCGGACAGACCGAGTTGAGGTTCCATGGCTCTGAGATGCTAGGGTTTCACTGAGATTCTACTGTCGATCTCACCAATTAGTACATTTCGGTGGCACCGAGTTGTACTTAGTGCAATGGCCAGAGCCAATTGGTGGGACCGAAAGTTTCATTTTGGTCGGTCCGAGATGAGTTCGGCGGAAACCTAACCCTAATTTTTTTCAAATCTAATCTAATGGAACTTTTCAGTGGATAGAATGATTTCAAACGTGGCAAGATACTAGGCATTTTCCTTGTGCATAGAATCGGAAGGGGATAGCACGAGGAAATCAAATTATACCCTAGTTCGGTGACGATTCTCTACGGCAGCAACGGCAGTGTAGATTCGCGCTGACGGCGACGGAGACCTACGATGAAGGCGCACGGGGAAAGAAGATGATCCGGAGATCAAGGGGGAGGCAACACTAGGCGCGGGCTCGTGAGGTTTGAAGTATTTTTCAACCAAACAGATTTGCTGAGTATTTATACCCAGGTGTTGTCGGTGAAGTAGAATGGAATGTTCGGTGGCACCGAGATGCAAAACTGTGTGCAGTTATTGCAACTCGATGGGACCGAGTCATTCTAATGGGTAGCACCGAGATGAAAACCTAGATCAGTCTAGTGCTTTCGGTGTGACCGAGTTTGAGTGAGTTGGTCTAACCGAAATGCACAAGAAGGTTTTGGAAAGCAGCTCTTGACAGATCGGTGGCTCCGAGTGCACCTCAGCCAGAGGGTCCGAAAAGACTTGATCAATTTTTGTGATGTAGCATGAATAGAGTTTGAGACAAGAAGAGCATAGATAGCTAGAGAAAGTTCTTATGCATTCTTGTCCATCCATTTCGCCACTAAAAACCAAGAAAATCAAAACAAAAAATGGATGTCCTCGAATGGAGTAAATATGCAACCAAAATGCTCACACAATAAGAGAGCAATTGAAACATGTGTCAAAGCATTCACAAACAATTCTAGCATCTATCAAGCAATTGGCGATGACTAAGTCATCTATATATGAGTATATTAACCGAGGAGTCAAATGAGAACATTTGATCGTAGGCCATACTCATCGATTAAGCACGAGTGGGGTTACCACTTTTACATAAGCATTAATGTGTTCACACCATTAGTGTTGCTTTAGCTCAATTTTTTAGAGTAAAGCTCCCCCTAGATGTGATATCCCCCCTAAGAGGGATGAAACAACCTAGGGTTTTGTCGATGATGACTTCATGTAGATAGTGAAGATGGGGATGCTCAATGTTGATGTAGATCATTTGAATCAATCCATTGGAGTGTTGCACTTTCAATACCTACATGCGCTAGTCCCACCAGGAACATACAAAGATATCCATAGACATAGAGTGAATTGCACATACGATGATGTCCACGAAAGCATTAGGTTACCTTGTCCCTTGTCTTACCAACAAGAGGGTTTGTGACTCCATGAACTAGTGAAAGATATGAAAGTTGATTGCACAAGTCCCTGCCAAAAAGAATATGAGTGTATTATGTTGGCGGAGTCACCCTCAAGAACACTCTAGTTCTTCTTCTTTGGGATCCACATCAACTTGATGGGATTCCTTGGAGTTGTAGTTCAACCTGATGATGTAGAGCTTGATGTAGTCTTGGGAAGCAACTTGACCATGGCCTTAGGAGCTTCTTCAAATGAGTTAATCTCTTCTTGAAGCTTGTCCTTGCCTTTTAGCTTGTGGTCTTGTGGTGGAAGATCATCTTGAGCTTATGTTCCCTTGAAAGAAGTGGGGTCATACTTCTCTTGTTGAGGAACAAACTTCGTCTTGGGGTATTGATCTTCTTCCCACTCAACTCCATTGGCATTGAACTTTCGTTCAAAACCAACACCTTGATTCTTCCGGTTCCTTCCTTGCTTGCGTATAGTTTCCTCAAATTGCTTGCTCCCAGCAAGGCTCTTGTAAACACCTTTCTCTATAATTCCCTTCAATAAGCTATTTTCTTGCTCAAGTGTAACTTGGCTAAGAGAATCATTAGTGGAATCAAGAGAACTACTAGAAGCAACAATATTGGATTTAGCATGATTATTGTTACTACTAGAGGAAGAATCTTTCTTGCTCTTATTGCTAGATTTTACTTGTGGAGTATATGTAGACAAGAGGAGATGTTTGGCAAGATAATAAGAACTCTTTTTTCGAACATCATCATTGATTGCTTTTGGAAACTCATGCTCTTGCTCTCTATTTAGCTTCTCGAAGCGTAGCTTCTCATGAGTCCTTAGGAGCTCTCTATGATCCTCTAGAGTTGGTTCATGAGCTAACCTAAGAGTGTTCAGTTTTTTAGTTACATGCTCAATCTCCTTCCTATCATTGTCATTCGTTTCATCTTGATTAGCATGATTACTAGCAAGTTCATCATAGTTTTATTAGTGTTGTCAACAAGTAAATCATCATCACCTAGCAAATCATCTTCATCACTATTAAAATCAACATACTCGGGGTGTGATACCTTGGGGCCTTTAGCCATGAAGCATCTTCCAATTCCTTCATTTGGCGAGTCAAATATGTCGTAGGAGTTGGATGACACAAGTGCAAGACCGGCAACACCTCATCTTGAGTATAGTCAGAGTCGGCGTGATAGCTTCTCTTAGAGTAGTTGTTGGAGTCAGAACCGGATACCCATTCACCAACATGATCCTGATCTTCGTGTTGTGTAGCTCTTTGATGACTTGTCCCTCCTTTCCGAATCCTTTCTTCTACAAGAGGGTCTTCGTTCATAACGATCATCACTACTCCTCTCTCTTGAAGGTGAGTCATCTCTTCACTCCTCCTTTTTGGTGAGTCTTCTCTTTTCTTGTAGGGAGTCGTACACTCATTGGAGTAGTGTCCGGGTCTTCCACAGTTGTAGCAATTACAATCACTACTACAAGATCTTTTGTCATTGTATGACCTTGACTTGGAGCTTCTCTCTTTGCTTCTATTCTTGTAGAACTTGTTGAAGTTCTTCACCATTAAGCTCAATTCTTCATTAGAGACTTGCTTCTCACTTGATGTTGTGGGAGCATCACTTGAATCTTTGTAAGCATCACTTGACTTGTTGTGGAGCTCTTCCTTATCCTTGAGTGACATCTCATGAGCAACAATTCTACCAATGACTTCCATGGGCTTGAGATATTTGTAAATGGGCATGATTTGGATCAAAGTGCACACGGTATCATATTTTCCATCCAAGGCTCTTAGGATCTTATTGATAATGAATTTGTCAGTCATCTCTTCATTTCCTAAGCCGACAATCTCATTTGTGATGAGAGAAATTCTAGAGTACATTTCAGTGACTTGTTAACCATCCTTCATCTTGAACTTGTCAAGTTGACTCTGAAGCACATCCAACTTGGATTCCTTGACGTACTCAGTACCTTCGTGCATATCAACCAAAGTATCCCAAATTTCCTTTGCATCCTCAAGGCGGCTGATTTAGTTGAACTCTTCGGGGCACAATCCATTGAAGAGAATATCGCAAGCTTGAGCATTGTATTGCAACATCTTCATTTCTTCCACTATTGCTTCACGATCTGGTTCTTTTCCATCCTCGAAGAAATCACCTTGCAAGCCAATACGCACAACAGCCCAAACGGCGGGGTTATGACCAAGAATACGCATTTTCATCTTATGCTTCCAACTAGCAAAATTTCTACCATCAAAGTAAGGACCTCTACGGTGATAATTTCCCTCGCTAGACGCCATACTCTCCTAGGTTGTGAAACCAAGGCTATAACCACCAAAGCTATGGAAATCAAGGCAAAAGGAGACCAAAGCCCTCATACCACTTGTAGGATCGAAAGTATGTGTAGAGGGGGGGTGATTAGACTACTTGACCAAATAAAAATCTATCCTTTTCCCAATTTAAGTTGTGGGCATATTTTAGCAATTATCACAAGTCAAGCAATCAACCTACACATGCAATTCTAAGAGTATAGCAGCGGAAGGTAAAAAAATTGCATATGAAGTTAAAGGGAAGGGTTTCGAGAAGGCAAATGCAATGGAGACATGAAGATTTTTGGTGTGGTTCTGATAGGTGGTGCTATCATACGTCCACGTTGATGGAGACTTCAACCCACGAAGGGTCATGACTGCGCGAGTCCACGGAGGGCTCCACCAATGAAGGGTCCACGAAGAAGCAACCTTATCTATCCCACCATGGCCATCACCCACGAAGGACTTGCCTCACTCGGGTAGATCTTCACGAAGTAGGCGATCTCTTCACCCTTACAAACTTCTTGGTTCAACTCCACATCTTGACGGAGGCTCCCGAGCGACACCTAACCAATCTAGGAGACACCACTCTCCAAAAGATAATAGATGGTGTGTTGATGATGAACTCCTTGCTCTTGTGCTTTGAATGATAGTTTCCCCAACACTCAACTCTCTCTCTCTCTCTCTAATTTGGCTGTGGTGGAAGAGTGATTTGAGTGGAAAGCAACTTGGGGAAGGCTAGAAATCAAGGTTCAAATGGTAGAAATGGATTCTCTTGATCTCAACACATGAGTAGGTGGTTCTCTCTCCGAAAATGTATGGTGGAAGTGTAGGCACGTTCTGATGGCTCTCTCGCAAATGGAGAAGGGGTGGAGGGGTATATATAGCCTCCACACAAAATCCAACTCTTAAACACATTTGACTCATCTCGGTTGGACCGGATGGTTAAACTCGGTGGCACCGATTAGTTCAAAAATGTGAGCGTTAGGAATCTCGGTGGGACCGACTGGAGCAACTCAGCGAGATTGATGTGCTAGGGCTTAGGGCAAACCGCGTCTCCGTGGCACCGATTGCATAAACTCGATGAGACCAAAGTGAAGCAATAAGGAAATAGAGAGTTGGTCAAGCCATCTCGGTGAGACCGATTTCTATTTCGGTGAGACCGAAATAATTGCAACAGGAAACAGAGAGTTGGCAAGGTCATCTCGGTGAGACCGAGATCCGTATCGGTGTGACCGAAATGCTAGGGTTTCTTGGTGGTGGCTATGTCATACGAACTCAGTGGCTCCAGGTAGAAAGAATCGGTGGGGCCAAGTTGGAGTTTAGGGTTTTGACATATTTGGATGGAGAAAGTGGTTGAGGGTTTTGGAGCAATATCGCTAAGCATTTGAGCAAGCAAGCCATTAAGCAACACCTCATCCCCTTTTAATAGTATTGGCTTTCCTACAAACTCAATGTGATCTCCGATCACTAAAATAAAGATGAAGAGTCTTGAGCTTTTGCCAATATTTGTCCATAGCATTTTGAAGGGTCCACATCTCTAATCCATGCCATGCCATTCATTGAACTTCCTGTAATATTTATCTTGAATGGATATTTGTTCAATGACCTATATGTTTTTATGATTTACCAAAACCACCCGGGATTAGTTGCACTTTCAGCGTCCCGCCATGAGCCCCAGGGCCCTAGTGCCTTCAAAGAAAGGCTCTTTGCACTGTCAGCCGTTCCCCTGCCGCCGATGCAACGCTGCTCCACGAGGAGCTCCCGCTCGCACCACTCATGGTGTGTTGGACTGCGGCCCAGCCTCTGGAGCCCGTTTACTGCTAGCGCTGGAGTCTCAGGCGGGTAGTTGGGTCACGGAGTTCAAGGCCTATTTGCTCCAGGTACCTTGCCGGAAAAGGATGTAGAAGCGAGTGCATGGCCCGGCAAGCCACAGCTTATTGCCTACAAGATGGCAAACTGTACCGCAGGCGCCCCAATGACGTCTCACTGCGGTGGATTTCAAAAGAAAAAAGAACGCGAGCTGTTAGCTGACATCCTTGGGGGAGATTGCGGGAATCACTCCTCGTCGTGTACTCTCGTGGGTAAGGTGTTCCACAATGGGTTCTACTGGCCCTCAGCGATGCCGTCGAGCTGGTCCGATCCTGCGAAGCTTGCCAGTTCCACGGTAAGCAAATCCATCAACCTGCGCAAGGACGTCAGACAATCCCACTCTCGTGGCCCTTCGTAGTATGGGGGCTGGACATACTGGGCCCTTCCCCTCGTGCCAACGACAAGTTCACCAAGTGGGCGGAGGTGGAGCCCATTGAGGGAGTCCTAGATTATGGGGTCCTCGGGGAGCCGGCCTATGTGCCATGGGCCGGACTAATGGGCCGTGAAGATACAATACAGAAGGCCTTCTCCCATGTCCGTTTGGGACTCTCCTTTGCGTGGATGTCAACTGTCGGTGTCAAAACCGGCGGATCTCGGGTAGGGGGTCCCGAACTGTGCGTCTAGGCGGATGGTAACAGGAGACAAGAGACACGATGTTTTTTACCCAGGTTCGGGCCCTCTCGATGGAGGTAAAACCCTACTCCTGCTTGATTGATATTGATGATATGGGTAGTACAAGAGTAGATCTACCACGAGATCAAGGAGGCTAAACCCTAGAAGCTAGCCTATGGTATGATTGTTGTAATGTATGTTGTCCTACGGACTAAAGCCCTTCGGTTTATATAGATACCGGAGAGGGCTAGGGTTACACAGAGTCGGTTACAATAGTAGGAGATCTACGTATCCGTATCGCCAGGCTTTCCTTCCACGCCAAGTAAAGTGCCTTCCGGACACGAGCCGGAGTCTTCAATCTTGTATCTTCGTAGTCTTGGAGTCCGGCGGACATTGATAGTCCGGCAGTCCGAACACCCCCTAGTCCAGGACTCCCTCAGTAGCCCCTGAACCAGTCTTCAATGACGATAAGTCCGGCGTGCATAATGTTCGGCATTGCAAGGCGGGTTCCTCCCTTGAATAATCCAGAGAAGATAATGAACACCAGGATAGTGTCCGGCTCTGCAAAATAAATTCCACCTTCCACCGTAGAGAGAATAAAATGTACACTTAGTTCAATCTGCTGACGTATTATGCGGCGCGACATCACATCACCACCAGGCCTTTGTTTGAATCATTATACCACCCCAGCATTAGCAGAGCGGTTTCCTCGGCACGTCCTATCGAAGCAGAGATCGTGTTCCCCTTATTCCGGGATTCTCATCAATACGTGCGTGGGTAACCCAACCGCGCCATCAACGGTGACGCTTGGGAGATAAGCGAGTTTTACCAGGCCGGTGGGGGACACATAGTTTTGTCCGCCTATATATAAGGGATAAGGATTCACCTTCTCACCTACGCCTTCTTCCTCCTTTGCTCATCAATCCCCGCGAATTCAAGCTCCAACGCCCGAACTCGCGCATCTCACCTCGACCTTCTCCGAATATGACTGGAGCGGGAGGCAAATGGTTAGCCTCCACCATCAAGGAGGAGGACATCACCAAACTGCGCAGCGCCGGATACCTTTCCGGCGATATCGCGCATCGGCTGCCCGACGAGGGGCAGCTCATCCGTACCCCCGGGCCTCATGAGAGGGTCGTCTTCCTTCCCCACTTCCTCCGCGGACTGGGCTTTCCGCTCCATCCATTTGTCCGGGGGCTCATGTTTTACTACAGCCTGGATTTCCACGATCTGGCGCCGAACTTTATCCTCAACATCTCGGCGTTTATCGTCGTGTGCGAGGCCTTTCTCTGCATCCGGCCCCACTTCGGTCTGTGGCTCAAGACCTTTAACGTCAAGCCGAAGGTTGTGAAGGGTACGCAAGCGGAATGCGGAGGCGCTATGTTGGGCAAATTTCCCAACGTCCCTTGGCTAGAAGGGACCTTCGTGGACTCCGTCAAGGGGTGGCAATCGGGGTGGTTCTACATCACCGAGCCGCGCAAATCCACATGGGCGGTGGCCCCCGAGTTTAGATCAGGCATCCCCATGTAGCTCACCTCCTGGAAAGAGAAGGGCTTGCAGTGGGGGAATCCGGTGGAGGTGACGGGACTCCGAGCATGTATCAAGAAGATGGTGAGCAATAGGCTCAGGCTCGTCGACGTGGTCCAAGTCATGCTCATCCGGCGGATCCTCCCATGCCAAGAACGGGCATTTAATTTGTGGGAGTTCAATCCGGAACAGCACCAGGCGCTAAGCGGGCTCTTCGATACAACATACGAAGGCGCCTGGAGGGTGCTGTTCAAGGGCGCCGAAGCCCCCGCGTCCGCGACCGAAGACCGCGGATTCAGCTCGCAGTATCCAACTGACGAGGTAAGTGATTCAACCCCATTACGGGACACTTGTGATAATTAGATTGACTCTAGTGAGGTTTCATTCTGCCTCTTCCTTTGACAGGAATGGATGGAGAAGGCCAAGCTGCTCATCAGCCCAGCTCCCATGCCAGAAGACCCAGTGGACGCCCGCTTAACAGGGCTGCTGGTTCCGGCACCGCTTGTGGTGCCGGAGAAGAAGGCCAAGAAGGTGGCCGCGGGGACTCGAAAGAGTTCCCGCAATCAAGCGTCTGATGACGACGAGGACTCCTCCCCCGAAGATGAGGAGGAGGAGTACTCTCTCCCGGAGGAGGGAGAGAAGAAAAGGAAGGCTTCCCCCATTGGGGAGGCCGAAGGGTCCAAGAGGGGGAGAACTATCCCCCCGGACAGTTTCGCCAACATCAGCGTTGGTGAGGATGAGTGGCCTCCAAGGGCCAGGCGTCCGGCAAGATCGTAAGTATCCGGATCCTTGATGTGTAATTTCTTTTATGTCGCGTAGTATCCTTCTAACGCCGCATTCTGCCCGTAGTCCGGCCAATGATGATCTCCCCGACTCATCGAGCGAGTCATTGGCCTCGTCGGATGTGAATTCCATCCCGACTGCCTCCACCCCACGCGCCAACGAGGACGCCGAGGTGGGATCCCAAAGAGGGACCCATCAGGAGGAGGCTCCGGAGGCGCCGTCAGGCAGCCCCCCGGACTTCGTGCCGGACTCCACATTGGAACCCGCAGTGGTTCCAGAGTCCGGCAAGCGGCCCCTTCGAAAGAAGGGCAGGACCATGACGCCGGTGGCCTCCGTCCAACCGGAGGCGCCGGATAACCTGCTGGAAGCGCTTAAAGGCGCTTCCATCGAGGAAGAACACCGCACCATCATGAGTGCGGTGATTGAGAAGGTTCAGCTCGCGAAAAGCGGGCTGACCGAAGCCTGCAGTAGCCTTTTAACAGGCTTTGAGGTAAGAAGTTAAAATTATGGAATATAATACCGCATAGACAGTAGCCCCTGATGCTTGGTTCGGTGTTCGGAAAGAAAAGCCGGACTAAGGATCTATAACAAGAAATACGCAGGGTTGCCTAAAATATGTCAATATGGGTTTGCAGGCAGCACTGCTGACCTCTGCCGCACTAACAGCGGAGGTTGACGTGCTGAAAAAGAATCTCGAGCGGTCCGAGCAAGAGCTCGGCCAGGCAAAGAAGCAGCTCGAGGAAAAAGAAAGTGAGTAACACCTCTTTGAATAAGTACCTTACAGAAAAGGATTTTGGTTGCGAATAAAATTGACAAGGATAATATGTGCATTGCAGGGGCCACTAACGAGGTGGCAACCCTGAAGGATGCTGTGTCCGCGGCCGAACGCAATGCGGCCGCGGAACGGGCTGAGCGAGAAAAGCAAGAAGTGCGGGTGGCGGAAGTTCAGCAAGAGCTCCAGGTTCTCATGGAAAAACATGAGAGTTTGGAGCGTGACTCCAAGACTCGAGAGTCCGAGCTTGCCTCGGCTCTCGAAAGTGCCAAGTCCGCCAAGGCCGAGGCCCAGAAGGCCCTTCAGGAGGTTGAGGACATAAAGAAGATAGCGGCGGGTAAGGCGTTTTTCATGCAAAGCAGGCATGTTAATGTGAACTACCGGACACTTACCCGAATTCGGCGCTCTCCAGGGGCATTTGCAGATCTGCCGCGTAGTGCGGCTGATGCCGCTGCATTCTATCGTGGCGAGGAGGGGAGCTCGACGGAGAAGGTCTTCTGGTCTCAGTATACTGAGGCCGGCCATCCGGTGCCCCCAAGCGACCAGCTGAAGCAGTTGATCGAACTCCACAAAGTAGCTGAGGAGGCCATGAAGGGCCTCATAGTCCGGCTGTGGCCTGGACAGGCCATGCCTGGTAGCTACTTTGGCCTCGTGCGGCGGCTGGTGGATGCATGCCCTAGGCTGGATATAGTCAAGCGCTCCGCCTGTATCGAAGGTGCTCGTCGGGCCCTTGCCCGCATAAAGGTGCAATGGGGCAAATTGGATGCGGAGAAGCTTCTCACGGACCCACCGCCACCGGGCAAGGAGTATCGCACGCCGGAGAAGTATTATAATATTGTCCTGAAGGGAGCCTGCAATATTGCAGATGAGTGCTCCCGAAATGTAATCTTTGAGTGAACTCGCTGTGTATTTATCCTGTGCGCTGAAAACTTCGTTCATATGCGCCATGAGCAACGCTTGTTTAATTTAAAATATTACCTTCTGTGCGGCCGTTTATAAAATCTGAGAGATGGCAAGTCGTTGGCTTCAGCCCCCAAGCCACAAGTGCTGGGGTGTTTGGTGATAAACTTGAGCACTCTTGTTCCCATATTTGGGTCCATCTAGGGAGGCGCTCAACACGACGAACAAGGCAACCGGACTTATAATGCTTGAACACTCTCACTTAGCCATAGAATTCTATAATTTTAAATTTCGGCGAACCCCCTGGTATTCGGAAGACCGAATCCAGGGCGCTATCCACGCCTTCATCGGACATAATCCGGAACTTCGCTCGAAGCGGCGTGAGTCTTTAAGGACCCGAAAAAACCTCTCGAACAGCGACCAGTCTCTCGCCTTATCATGTCGGTCAGTTTTAGCTTTCTCCACTGCGGCGTTAACCCAGCTCAACCGGGGCACAATCGCAGTGGTTCTCCCAGTGCTACCTTAGCCGACGGAACGGAAATGTAAGGAGCCAAACATGGGAGCCGGGCAAACCCAACTATTGACCCAAGACATGATTCGGAGCCGATTCATTTAATGCTATAAGTTCGGGGTGCCGCACTTGTGAAAGTGTTCGGACTTTATCACGCCATAAAGTGGGGAACATAAGCCCCTGGTGTATTATGCCGTACCAAGAATATACGGGTGCCAGAATGTCATATAATGAACATATATATAAAATGTAATGCAATTGCGATCATAAAGGTGCTGCATTATTAGTGAAAGAAAAAGTCTGCTAGTAGAGCGGACTGATACAAATAGTGCGGTAAGCAAGGGATTTGGACTAAATAAACATGTCCCCCTCCAGGGATGAGCTGCAGATTTGGTGTATATAATCGAATTTAATGCTCGTAACTGAGACCACCTGAGTGTTCGATGCGGCCTTCTTTAGTCCCTGACTATTGCATCATGAGTTCGGCAGGTTCACCGCCGGACAGGGCTTCTGGTTAACAGAGTCCTGTGTACAAAAAATAAGAAAAATAATAATAATAAAAAAGAGGCACATTTGCGAGCCCCTGGTGTGGTCGAACCGCACTCTGGGTCCGTTGTGGTCGTGCCCCCTCCCCTGTGCCCATGGTATCTCCAAAGCGTAATAATGTACGCGGAGTGTTATTCTTGCGATCATACGCGGGCGAGGGTTGGGGCCGCATTGCTACGCATGCTCTGATCGCGCCAGGTGGTCTTGGTTGATATTGCTCCGGGCGCGCTTTGCTGTATCCGGCCGTTTAACGGCCGGGCTCGAGAATTGCCTTAAAAGGCTGCTCTGTACTTCTGCCGCGAGAGCCGCTGTGTGTTCCTCCATTCGGAGGGAGCGTTCCGTATTTCCATTGACCGTGATGACTCCACGAGGGCCTGGCATCTTGAGCTTTAGGTATGCATAGTGCGGCACCGCGTTGAATTTGGCAAACGCGGTTCGTCCGAGCAGAGCGTGATAGCCGCTGCGAAACGGGACTATGTCGAAGACTAACTCTTCGCTCCGGAAATTATCCAGGGATCCGAAGACCACTTCCAGTGTGACTGAGCCTGTACAGTTGGCTTCCACTCCTGGTATGACACCTTTAAAGGTTGTCTTTGTAGGTTTAATCCTTGATGGGTCTATGCCCATTTTGCGCACTGTATCCTGATAAAGCAGGTTCAGGCTACTGCCGCCATCCATCAGGACTCTCGTGAGGTGAAACCCATCGACGATTGGGTCTAAGACCAATGCGGCGAATCCGCCATGGCGTATGCTGGTCGGATGGTCTCTTCGATCGAAAGTGATCGGACAAGAGGACCATGGGTTGAACTTTGGGGCGACTGGCTCCATCGCATAGATGTCCCTTAGTGCGCGTTTCCTCTCCCTCTTGGGTATATGGGTCGTGTATATCATATTCACCGTCTGTACTTGTGGGGGAAAACCCTTCTGTCCTCTGTTGTTCGGCGGCCGGGTCACTTCCTCGTCGTCGCTATTTAGCCCCTTGTCATTGTTTTCGGCAATTAACTTGCCGGCTTGCTTGAATACCCAGCAATCTCTATTGGTGTGGTTAGCTGGCCTTTCAGGGGTGCCGTGTATCTGGCATGAGCGGTCGAGTATTCGGTCCAAATTGGACGGACCCGGAATGGTTCTTTTAAATGGCTTCTTCCGTTGACCGGGTTTAGAGCCTCGGAATCCGGCATTGACTGCCGTATCCTCCTTATCATCGCCGTTAATTCGGCGCTTGTTTTTATTTCGACGTGACCTACCGTTGTTGTCCTTAGTATCCGGACTGCCAGAACTTTTACGGAGATTGTTGCTGCGGGCTAGCCAGTTGTCCTCTCCCGCACAAAAGTGGGTCATTAACGATGTGAGGGCTGCCATGGATTTTGGCTTTTCCTGCCCGAGGTGTCGGGCTAGCCATTCGTCCCGGATATTATGTTTGAAGGCTGCAAGGGCCTCTGCGTCCGGACAATCGACGATTTGATTTTTCTTTGTCAAGAACCGTGTCCAGAATTGCCTGGCCGATTCGTCTAGCTGCTGAATGATGTGGCTGAGGTCATCGGCGTCTGGTGGTCGCACATATGTGCCTTGGAAGTTATCAAGGAATGCGGCCTCCAGGTCCTTCCAACACCCAATTGACTCTGCGGGCAAGCTGTTAAGCCAATGCCGAGCTGGTCCTCTAAGCTTGAGTGGGAGGTATTTTATGGCGTGGAGATCATCGCCGCGGGCCATATGAATGTGGAGAAGATAGTCTTCGATCCACACCGCGGGGTCTGTTGTGCCATCGTAAGATTCGATGTTTACGGGTTTAAACCCTTCGGGGATCTGATGATCCATTACTTCGTCAGTGAAGCATAACGGGTGTGCGGCGCCCCTGTATTGAGCAATATCGCGACGCAGCTCGAGAGAGCGCTGTCTGCTGTGTTCGGCCCGGCCGGGGTTATTGTATCCGGCACGACGGTATTCGTCATGGGTCGTAGGGCGCCCACGTGATCCATAGATGGATCTGGATTGCCTTGCTTTGTCCTCCAATATGTCTCGCAAGTCCGGCGCGTTCCCTCTTGGCTTCGTACTTTTGGAGCGATGCCAGGGTATGGTCTTGGCTGGGGGCCTGGATG
The DNA here is from genome assembly GCA_963921465.1 of Triticum timopheevii. NCBI lineage: Eukaryota > Viridiplantae > Streptophyta > Magnoliopsida > Poales > Poaceae > Triticum > Triticum timopheevii. The sequence continues at coordinate 273,588,440 of OY997266.1, forward strand.
CCTCTCTGTCACGACCACGGGGTGGTCGGTCAGCCATATCGTGCGCTGGTGATGGATGTATGTATGCTTCCTCCTCTAATCGGGGGAGCAGCTTGCGTTTTGCGTAACTTTTGGAGGGACGTTCGAGTTTATACTCTTCGGCCGCGAGGACCTCGGTCCATCGATCGGCCAGCAGGTCCTGATCAGCTTGAAGCTGCTGCTGCTTTTTCTTTAGGCTGTTTGCTGTGGCGATAAGCCTGCGCTTGAAGCGCTCTTGTTCAACGGGATCCTCGGGTACGATGAATTCGTCATTGTTGAGGCTTGCTTCGTCTTTGGAGGGAGGCATATAATCATGATCCTCAACCTCTTCATCTGCCGCCCCCTCATGAGGGCTTGCTTCTGCATCCTCCTGCGCTGAGTCTTGCGGGAGGGGATTGTCTTCGGCACTCTCTGGAGTGTTATTATCTCCTGTGCCGGAATCTCCATTTTTGCTGTGGCGAGATTTAGAGCGGCGCCGCTGACGCTGGCGCTTGGGCTGTTTCTTTAAGGAATCTGCCTCCGCTGTTCCTTCGCCGTCCCCATCTTTTGGGGTATCCACCATGTATACGTCATATGACGAGGTGGCCTTCTAGTGCCCTGTGGGCGCTGGTTCCTGTTCGTCTCCGGCATCGTCTTCCATAGCGTCGATGTCTTCGGAGTCGTAGTCTAGCATGTCGGTTAAATCGTCGACAGTGGCTACAAAGTGGGTGGTGGGTGGGCTCTGAATTTCTTCGTCGTCCGCATCCCAACCATCCTGGCCATAATCCGGCCAGGACTCTCCTGATAACGAGAGATGCTTTAGTGAATTTAAGATATCGCCGAAAGGCGAGCATTGAAAGATGTCCGCGGCGGTGAATTCCATAACCGGCGCCCAATCTGGATCGATTGGTAGGGACGCGGGAGGTTCGGAGTCCGACGAGGAGTCCGGCGCCTCGGAATCATGAGTTTCGCAAGGGACAAGATTGGTGTTCGGCTCCATCGCCGTGGATGTTGAAGCCCCCGGGGCGGCGTCTACCCACCAGCCCTCGATCTGGGCGATCGGCTCCGGGCTAATGGCCGGAGCGGATTCGTGTGCGGCCACCAAAGCACTGTTCGGCGGCAGAGCTAGATCATGCCCATCGTCACAGTGCGGGCGCGCTTGGCTGTGGCTCGAGTCCATCGAGGATCAAATCTCCTCGGACATCGGCCGTGAAGTTTAAGCTTCCAAATCTGACCTGACGGCCAGGGGCGTAGCTTTCGATCTGCTCCAGATGGCCAAGTGAATTGGCCCGCAGTGCGAAGCCGCCGAATACGAAGATCTGTCCGGGGAGGAAAGTCTCACCCAGGATAGCGTTGTAGGTTGAAGATGCCATCAAGCCTATTGGTGACGACACAGAGGAACTCTCAATGAAAGCACCAATGTCGGTGTCAAAACCGGCGGATCTCGGGTAGGGGGTCCCGAACTGTGCGTCTAGGCGGATGGTAACAGGAGACAAGGGACACGATGTTTTTTACCCAGGTTCGGGCCCTCTCGATGGAGGTAAAACCCTACTCCTGCTTGATTGATATTGATGATATGGGTAGTACAAGAGTAGATCTACCACGAGATCAAGGAGGCTAAACCCTAGAAGCTAGCCTATGGTATGATTGTTGTAATGTATGTTGTCCTACGGACTAAAGCCCTCCGGTTTATATAGATACCGGAGAGGGCTAGGGTTACACAGAGTCGGTTACAATAGTAGGAGATCTACGTATCCGTATCGCCAGGCTTGCCTTCCACGCCAAGTAAAGTGCCTTCCGGACACGAGCCGGAGTCTTCAATCTTGTATCTTCGTAGTCTTGGAGTCCGGCGGACATTGATAGTCCGGCTGTCCGAACACCCCCTAGTCCAGGACTCCCTCATCAACCTTGGCGTCCGGATGTGTAGTTTCCTTCCTCTATAAACCGACTTTGTACAACCCTAGTCCCCTCCGGTGCCTATATAAACCAAAGGGTTTAGTCCGTAGAGGGAATCATAATCATATAGGCTAGACATCTAGGGTTTAGCCATTACGATCTCGAGGTAGATCAACTCTTGAAATAGGCTAGACATCTAGGGTTTAGCCATTACGATCTTGAGGTAGATCAACTCTTGAAACCCCTATACTCATCAAAGTCAATCAAGCAGGAAGTAGGGTATTACCTCCATTAAGAGGGCCCGAACCTAGGTAAACATCGTGTCCCCTGCCTCTTGTTACCTTGGATCCTTAGATGCACAGTTCGGGACCCCCTACCCGAGATCTGCCGGTTTTGACACCGACATTGGTGCTTTCATTGAGAGTTCCTCTATGTCGTCGACAGAAGGGTTGATGGCTCGCCTTGTCATCAAGGACAGTATCACTTCCGGAGGAGCCCTAGCTTCAGGGCAAACCCTCCGGCTTGGCAGCTTCACCATGGGCGCCCGTTCGGCCGTTAAGCCAAAGGCAGCCCAGCCTGTCACCAAAAATCATCTCTGCATCGGCCCCGAATGCTCTGACAAGATGGATCCAGGAGATGTATCATCCTTGAGTGAATAGCTAGATTGCATCGCCGCCCTGGGGGTCGCAACTAACTATGATTGGATTGGTCTTAAACCCGATCAGAGAGAAATCAAATCTCCACCGATCACCCATCAGGTGGCGGTTGTGGAGGAACAAGCTGACAATAACTCTTCTCCTACATTGAGAACAAACTATGTTCGGATTTCTGAGCTCGGAGAGCCGGACACCCATCTTCGGGAGGACACTTACTGTCCTCTGAACATAGAATCGGGCGTTGAGCCTGATAACTCACCGGACACTCCGGAGCCCGGGCTGGTAACCTCAGAAATTCTTCAAACTCCGGACTTCACAGTAGGTTAGGATTCGGATTTAACCCTGCCCACACACCACAAGCAATATTCCGCAAGCAATTCCGGTCCTCCGGATATATTTGACCTAATGTACGTGTGGCAGCAGCCTCAGAAAATAGTCCATCACTTTTGGGCCGGATTCCTCCTTGTTAAAAACAAGATCAAATATTGCTTCGACGATGATGCGACCTCAGTATTTTGCAACAATTGTAGGGATGAGGGAATCCTTAATGCCCTCAACCACCGTCGCGTACTGCACTTTGCAGATTGGGACATTTACATCTGTGCCCCTAACTCGAACCCACTACTCAGATTTACCCTTAATTTTGAAGCATGCTCAAATTTGCCCCTCCGCCATTAAGTCACTACTCAGAAATGCCCTTCCGTACAGTACTGTAGCACTCTCCATCCAATACGGTAGCACTTTTCGTCTGCTACAGTACACATGGGCCTCTGACGGTCAAAGGCCATTGACTGGACGGAAGGGCATTTCTGAGTAGTGACTTAATGGTAGAGGGGCAAATTTGAGCATGCTTTGAAATTAGAGGCAAATCTAAGTAGGTGGTTCGAGTTAGGGGTAGAAATGCAAATGGCCCTTGCAGATTTGGACGCGCAATGGAAAGCGTCTGGAAAACCCGGACAGCCCGCTGGGAACCACAGGCCTTTAGGCCATCTCCTGGACAGGCAAAAAGGATGCACCCTCGCGGGGCACCTGATTATCATCCCACGGACTAGAAAATCAAGCCCTTTATGGGACATAGAATTGACCTCGAGGAATGGCTCGACAGGCCCTGTCAAATTCACATGAGCCGGATACCAAACCAACACACAACCTCCAAGCATGTTGGATACTTCGGCAAGTGGCCAAGAGCGGCAAGGGTATCCTCACCAACACTACCCCAGAGAACTACTCTTCGAAGGACGACGATCTCAAAGTGTGATGCCCCTGATTCAATCGTACACTAATCATACACGGAAACATGTACGATCAAGATCAGGGACTCACGGGAAGATATCACAACACAACTCTAAACACAGAACAAAGACAGACAAGCTTCATATTACAAGCCAGGGGCCTCGAGGGCTCGAATACAAAATCACGATACACAAGTGAGTCAGCGGAAGCAACAATATCTGAGTACAGACATAAGTTAAACAAGTTTTGCCTTAAGAAGGCTAGCACAAACATCAACGATCGAAGAGGCAAGGCCTCCTGCCTGGGACCTCCTAACTACTCCTGGTCGTCGGCGGGCTCCACATAGTAGAAGGCACCCTCTGGGTAGTATTAGTAGTCTGCGGGGGTGGCATCATCTGGCTCATGGGATCCACCATCTGGTTGCAACAACCAGAAAGAAGGAAGAAGGGGGAAAAGGGGAGCAAAGCAGCCGTGAGTACTCATCCAAAGTACTCGCAAGCATCAGATCTATACTAAGTATGCATTGGTATCAAATGGAAGGTTTGTATCTGTGGACTGAACTGCAAAATGCCAGAATAGAGGGGGTAGGCCTAGCCTATCAAAGACTAGCATCTTCAAGCAGCTCCGAGCATCTTGCAGCATGTAGAAGAGTAAAGAATAACATTTTATAATTAACAAGCATGTTGTAACATTAATGCCCAGAGATCCTTCCTCGACTCCCTGCGAGAAAGCAATCCCGGAGCCACATATCTCAAGTATCCATTTGTAGTTGTATAAGATTAGGATATAAGTCTGAACATCCGTTACCATGGACACGGCTATTAATAGATAATCTTCCCTGCAGGGGTGCACCATGTTTTCCAACACGCTCGATCACATTGGCCGGACACACCTTTCTGGGGTCAATGCCCGGCCGCGGAAGATGAACACGTCGTAGCCCTACCTAGGCTCAGCACAGAGGATCCCACCGGTCTACATCCTAAGCACTCCGAGGTCCAGGCCCATCGCCCATTGCACTCCGGATCGTTGTGCGACGAGCCGGGACGAGCACCACCTCATACTGGATGGCACTGGCCCGACAGGCCCACAATGCTGAACTGGACGTCTGACAAAGCTTCGGCTGATACTGCGACGTCGAGGCCCATAAATATTCCTGCGTGGTGGTTGGTGCGTAAAGGCCAGCGGCCAACTCAGAACAAATACCCAAACCTGTTAGTGCATTATTAAAAGGAGTGACGGCTGTCGGGACAAGTCCGGAGCTATCACCCCCTCCCGGGTGATACCGCTAAACAGCCAGCCGCCACTGTCACATCGCACGGGTGCTCTCCAGGCCCGCCCGGCTTTCAGAACGGTCTCCAGTAAAGTCAAGGTAACTGTGTGTAGAGACATCAAGGGGAAAACCCAAGGAATCACCCTCGGTGGATTCCACTCAATGTAATCATCAAGGCGAACGTAAGAGGGACCACCCTCGAGGTTCACACTTGAGGTGTTGAACGACAGAGCCGTATCGGGAATGGTGAAAGAGGAAATCACCCTCGATGACCACGACCGAATAGCTACACTACAGAATTATCATCAGGAGTGCGTTATGAGGGATCACCCTCGGCACTCGATAGTAGCTCTGTAGAGTCGAGCAACAAAAGGGGCGTGATGTGATGTGAGGTGTCGGGCTCTGGTCGTCGATCACGTCGATCGAGGCGTCGATGATGAAGCAGGGGCAACAAGGACAAGTGGGGCTCACTGATGGATCACTAACTAACCTATACTAAGCAGTTTAGGATAAACAGGTAGGTAACAATAAGCAGGTACAAAAGGAGGCTATGCATCAGAATAGGAGCAAACAATAACAGTAGCAAAATCTAATGCAAGCATGAGAGTATAGAATGGGAGATATCGGGATGATCAAAGGGGGGGCTTGCCTGGTTGCTCTGGCACGGAGGGGTCGTCGATCACGTAGTTGATCATAGCGGCCGCATCGGTCTCGGGGTCTAACGAAGAGAAGAGGGGGAAGAAACAGTAAATATAAAGCACACATAGCATCACAAAGAATAACGTGGCAATATGCTGTGCCGGGAGTGACCTAACATAGGCTACACGATATAGGTGAAGGGGGATTCAACCGGGAATGTTTTCCCGGTTCCGGACCTGCGTCAGATAGATGACCGGAGGGGGAATGTCCCATGTTCAGCATGCTAGGGGCATGTGACAGATGAACGGACTGCGCATTCGGATTTGTTGGATTTTTCTGAGCAACTTTCATATAGAAAACATTTTCATCTGAGTTACGGTTTAATTTCTATGAATTTTCAAAGTTTAAACAATAATCTAGAATTATTTAAATTAACAGAAAAGGAATTATGACATCAGCATGACATAGGTGTGATGTCAGCAGTCGACAGTCCGGTTGAATGGGGTGAAGCCTGACCTGTGAGTCCAGGGGGACCCACTGGTCAGTGACTGGACTAATTAAACAGTGTTAATTAGACTAATCTAATACTATTTAACAAGCGGGGCCCACTGTTAGTGTCTAATTGGTGAATAGATTAATTAATCAATTTAATTAACAGATTTTCTATTTATCTAAAATGTTTTATTAACTCGACCCCACATGTCAGAGGGTTGACCCAGTCAACGAGTCAACTGGGACCACCCGTCAGTGGCTCAGCGGGCCCCATACGTCAGCGCCAGGTCGCCTCGCCGGCATCGGCGCCGGAACCACGCCGGCGACTAAACCTACGGCGGCATAGCCTCGGAACTCGCCGGAAAATGCGCTATGGCCACCGTTTTGCGCGTGCGAGGTGGCGTTCGAAAGAGGGGAGCGAGGCGCGTTGCGTGGCGCTAACGGTTGGCCTCGGGAAGGCCTAAAACAACGACGGCACGCGGCGAGGCGGACGCCGGAGTTCGGCAATCTCCGCCAACATCGACAAAGGGCACGAGGAGACGAGCTGGAGGCTCGGGCGGCACCAGGGAGGCGCCCTGAGCACGTTGACGTGCTTGCCCGACCTTGGTAACGACTACAGCGACGCCGACTAGCTGCGCGGCGGAGCTCAGCGCGGCCATCCATGGCGATGGCGGTTACATGCTCGGAAAAGAGCGGCAGAAGGAGGGGGGAGGAGCGGAGCTCACCGTGCGGCTAAGAAAATCCCTCGACGACTTTGTAGCCCGGGTGAGGCGACAAACGGAGAGGTGGAGCTCCGGTGATCCGAGGCGGACGCCGGTTCAATCTGGGGCCTGCAGCATTCCCCACAGCAACGGCTGGCCCCTTGCGATGAGGATGAACGCGGCGGAGCTCGTGGACATGCCAGCTTGGCGCGGGGCGGCCGGTGGCCGCGGGATCGACGTCGAACGGTGACGACGGCGTCGGGCAATGTGGGGGGGAGAGAGAGAGCCAGAGGGAGAGCGGGGTGGATCTGGAAGGTGAGAGAGGGGAGTGGTGAGCGAGGGGGCAAGTGGGAGAGGGGAACGAGGAGCTGGGAGCGTTGGAGGCCTTATCCCCTCCCGGTGTCGCCGGCGAGGTGGTCGGGGGCAGCCATGCCCCTGTAGCGACCGAGACAGAGGAACAGGAAGGGGGGAGCGACCGGGAGGTCTGGTGGGCTGGCTCGGGTGGGTGGTCGACTGGGCCGGCCAGTTAGCCGAGGCCCAAAGGCAGTCAGGGAAGTTTTCCTTTTGTCTTTTCTATTTTGCATTTTCTTTTTGCTCCAAAAGACTTTTGTAAAAAGTGTAACTTGTCTCAATAATTATTATATAGTATTTAGCACTGCCTCAAGAAGTTTAAGAAGCAGTTGGAAAGCCTTAGAATTTGTATAAATTTAAAAGTGATTTAAAAATATTATTTTGACCCCTGTTTTATTCATTTAAGGGCATTTAAATAATTTATAAAATATGGGTTTCAACAGGAAAAATATCCAGAGATTATTTACAAGACTTTGAACATTTTGTTTTCATGTTTGAGAAATTTGAATCTTGGACTTTATTTTAAATTTGAATTTGGATTGTGACTTGGATCAACCGAGGATTTGCAACAGTAATGTGATGACATGGCACCATTAACAAGGGTTTACTGTAGCTTAATTATTCGGGCGTCACACAAAGTATTCACGGTCTTCGAGACCTTTTCATCAAATAATCAGCGCAAAAGGGCGCTCCGTGACCTCGCCGAAGTCTGCCAAGTGGCAGCAATAAATCCTTGGATCAATACGATGATTTCTTTCAATGCCAATGACGAACCAAGATCCTGCTCAGTCTGGGACCAGCCGCTTTGGTCCTAAACCCAATCATGGACGACTTTCGTCTCACTAAAGTGCTAATGGACGGTGGCAGCAAACTGGACCTCATTTGGGAAGACACGCTCAATAAAATGCAAATGGACATGAGTTGCATTGAGCAAAGTAACACAACCTTTCAAGGCATTATCCCCAACCGAGAAGCAAGATGCTTGGGGAAAATCAAACTCGACGTGGTATTCAGCATGCCGGAGAACTATAGGTCCGAAGAGTTACTCTTCCATGTGGCACCTTTCAACAACGGGTATCACGCCCTGCTGGGGCGAGACTCATTCACACGCTTCCAAGCCGTACCCCATTACGGGTATATGAAGCTCAAAATGCCCGGGCCCAACAGAGTTATCACTATCGCCAGTGATCCGGACATAGCACTCCGCACCGAAAACAAAACCGCCTCTCTGGCCCTGAAGGCATTATCCGAGGCCCTTGCGGTCGAAGAATTGACCACCCTACGTTCCACAATGGATAGGGATGACGTAATCCTCGATAAGAGACCCAAGTCCACTTCCTTCAAACCTGCAGAGGAAATAGTCAAATTTCAAGTTCACCCGACGGACTCCAAGAAGACAGCTTCCATTGGGGCACAGCTGGATCCGACGGCTAACACTGCATTACGCGCGTTCCTACGTGAGAATTGGGACATCTTCGCCTGGCACCCTTCGGATATGCCAGGTATCCCACGCGGACTGGCCGAACATAGCCTCAATATACTGAAGGGATGAAAACCAGTCAAGCAAACGTTGCGCCAATTTTCCGAACCCAAATTACAGGCTATGGGGAAGGAGCTAGCCAAGCTACTCGAAGCCGAGTTTATCAGAGAGATCAAACATCCGGACTGGCTAGCAAACCTGGTCATTGTACCGAAGAAGGATAAATCCTCACACCTGTGTGTCGATTTCAAAGACCTTAATAAGGCTTGCCCAAAGGACCCCTTCCCACTACCTCGCATCGACCAGATTATTGACGCAACCGCGGGACACGATTCACTGTGTTTCCTCGACACATACTCCAGATACCATCAAATTAAGATGAAGGAATTTGACTGATACGTCTCCAACGTATTTACTTTTCCAAACACTTTTGCCCTTGATTTGGACTCTAACTTGCATGATTTGAATGAAACTAACCCGGATTGATGTTGTTTTCAGCAGAACTGCCATGATGTTGTTTTATGTGTAGAAAACAAAAGTTCTCGGAATGACCTGAAAATCCACGGAGATAAGTTTTGGAAAATATAAAAAATACTAGCGAAAGAATTAAGACCAGGGGGCCCACACCCTGTCCACGAGGGTGGGGGGCGTGCCCACCCCCCTAGGCTCGCCCCTCTGTCTCGTGGGCCACCTGAGGCTCCACCGACCTCAACTCCAACTCCATATATTCCGTTTCATGGAGAAAAAATAGAGAGAAAGTTTCATCATGTTTTACGATACGGAGCCGCCGCCAAGCCCTAATCTCTCTCGGGAGGGCTGATCTAGAGTCCGTTCAGGGCTCCGGAGAGGGGGATTCATCGCCGTCGTCATCATCAACCATCCTCCATCACCAATTTCATGATGCTCACCGCCGTGCGTGAGTAATTCCATCGTAGGCTTGCTGGACGGTGATGGGTTGGATGAGATTTACCATGTAATCAAGTTAGTTTTGTTAGGGTTTGATCCCTAGTATCCACTATGTTCTGAGATTGATGTTGCTATGACTTTGCTATGCTCAATGCTTGACACTAGGGCCCGAGTGCCATGATTTCAGATCTGAATCTATTATGTTTTCATGAATATATGTGTGTTCTTGAAAATATCTTGCAAGTCTATAGTCACCTATTATGTGTTATGATCCGACAACCCCGAAGTGACAATAATCGGGATACTTCTTGGTAATGAACATAGTTTGAGGAGTTCATGTATTCACTATGTGCTAATGCTTTGTTCCGGTTCTCTATTAAAAGGAGGCCTTAATATCCCTTAGTTTCCGCTAGGACCCCGCTGCCACGGGAGGGTAGTACAAAAGATGCCATGCAAGTTCTTTTCCATAAGCATGTATGAATATATTCGGAATACATGCCTACATTACATTGATGAATTGGAGCTAGTTCTGTGTCACCCTATGTTATAGCTATTACATGAGGAATCGCATCCGACATAATTATCCATCACTGATCCAATGCCTACGAGCTTTTCACATATTGTGTTTCGCTTATTTACTTTTCCGTTGCTACTGTTACATTTACTACAAAACTATTATGTTTACTTTTGCCACTGTTGCCTTTATTATCATACCACTTTGCTACTAAATACTTTGCTGCAGATACTAAGTTATCCAGGTGTGGTTTAATTGACAACTCAACTGCTAATACTTAAGAATATTCTTTGGCTCCCCTTGTGTCGAATCAATAAATTTGGGTTGAATACTCTACCCTCAAAAGTTGTTGCGATCCCCTACACTTGTGGGTTATTAAGACTAATTTCGGGCACCGTTGCCGGGGAGCATAGCTCTATTCTTTGAGTCACTTGGGATTTATATCTGTTGATCACTATGAGGAACTTGAAAGACGAAAGAACCAAGATTTTGCCCTCAACTACGAGGGGAGGTAAGGAACTGCCATCTAGCTCTGCACTAGATTCTCCCTCTGTTATTAGTAAGCTTGCGACACCTAAACGTGCTACTGCTTTGAATTCTGATTTGTCGCATGTTATTGATGATGCCACTTCTGCTATGCATGATACTTATGATGAAACTACTTCTGTCCATGATACTACTTTGCGATTAGGTGAATTTCTTGATGAACAACTTGCTAGGGTTAGAGAAAATGAAATTATTGAAGATGCTATTATTGATGATAGTGATGATGAAAGTTCTCCCCCTGATTATGAATTACCTGTTGTTCATGAGGGTTATGTTATGGATGAGGAAGCTGCTAGAGCTATCTTTGCTTGCAAAGATAGATATGATCTTAAAAAGTTATTAACTAAATGGAAGCAGCAATCTCTTAATGCTAGAATGAAACCTGACCCTGCTTTTGCTACTTCACCTATCTGTGTTACTGATAAGGATTATGAATTCTCTGTTGATCCTGAAATAATTACTTTAGTTTAATCCGATCCTTTTTATGGCCTTGAATCTGAAACTGTTGTGGCACATCTTACCAAGTTGAATGATATAGCCACCCTGTTTACTAATGATGAGAAGTCTCGCTATTATTATATCCTTAAGATATTTCCATTCTCATTAAAGGGTGATGCTAAGACTTGGTTTAATTCTCTTGCTCCTGGTTGTGTGCGTAGTCCCCAGGATATGATTTATTACTTCTCTGCTAAATATTTCCCTACTCATAAGAAAGAAGCTGCCTTGTGGGAAATATATAATTTTGTGCAAATCAAAGAAGAGAGTCTCCCACAAACTTGGGGGAGGCTTCTCCGATTACTTAATGCTTTGCCTGATCATCCTCTTAAGAACAATGAAATACTTGATATCTTTCATAATGGACTAATGAATGCTTCCAAGGACTACTTGGATAGTTGTGCTGGTTGTGTTTTCAGGGAAAGAACAGTCGACGAAGCTGAATTACTATTGAATAATATGTTGACTAATGAAAATAATTGGACTCTTCCTGAGACAATTCCTGAGGAAATTCCTGAACCAATTGAGCCAACTCATGAGCCTATTCCTAAACCCACTCCGAAGAAGAGAGGTGTTTTATTTCTCAGTCCTGAAGATATGCAAGAGGCAAAGAAATCAATGGAAGAAAAAGGCATTAAAGCTGAAGATGTTAAGAATTTACCACCTATTGAAGAAATACATGGTCTTAATATACCGCCTGTTGAAGAAACAAATTGTCTTGATAACCTGACACAGGTAGTAAAGGTAAATTCTCTCTATATATATATATATGATAAAGTTGAAATTCCTTCTACTAAATTCCATAGCCCGTGCCTAGATGAATTTGATGACTTTATGGCTAGACAAGAAAGTTTGAATGCTTATGTTGGTAGAGAGTTAAAGAATAATGCTTTCGAGATAGGACGCTTGAGTGATTATATGGCTAGAGTTAAAGGTGAACTTAAACTCATTAGCAAATATGCTTCTATGGTTACCACTCAAGTTGAGCAAGTACGTAAAGGTCAATGTGATTTGCTTGATGAATTTTAAATAATGAAAATGACTTTGTTGTTAGAGTGGCTACTAGAACTGGTAGAATGATTCAGGAACCTTTGTATCCTGAAGGCCACCCTAAGAGAATCGAGCAAGATTCTCAGAGAAATAATTTAGGGGCACCTAGTTCTTCCAAAAATAAGAAAAAGAAAAACGATAGGACTTTGCATGCTTCTAGTGAACCTGTTGTAGACACACCTGAGAATCCCAACGATATTTTTATTTCTGATGCTGAAACACAATCAAGCGATGAACATGAACCTAGAGATAATGTTAATGATAATGTTCATGTTGATGCTCAACCTAGTACAAATAATGAAGTAGAGACTGAACCTGCTGTTGATCTTGATAACCCACAATCAAAGAATCAACGTTATGATAAGAGAGATTTTGTTGCTAGGAAGCATGGTAGAGAAAGAGAACCATGGGTTCAGAAACCCATGCCCTTTCCTCCTAAACCATCCAAGACAAAGGATGAGGAGGATTTTGAGCGCTTTGCTGAAATGATTAGACCTATCTTCTTACGTATGCGCTTAATTGATATGCTTAAAGTAAATCCTTATGCTAAGTATATGAAGGATATCATTACAAATAAAAGAAAGATACCGGAAGCTGAAATTTCCACCATGCTTGCTAATTATACTTTTAAGGGTGGAATACCAAAGAAACTTGGAGATCCGGGAGTACCAACTATACCATGCTCCATTAAAAGAAATTATGTTAGAACTGCTTTATGTGATCTTGGAGCCGGTGTTAGTGTTATGCCTCTCTCTTTATATCGCAGACTTGAATTGAGTAAGTTGACACCTAATGAAATATCTTTGCAAATGGCTGATAAATCAACTACTATACCTGTCGGTATTTGTGAGGATGTGCCTGTTGTGGTTGCAAATGTCACTATCTTAACGGACTTTGTTATTCTTGATATTCCCGAGGACGATAGTATGTCGATTATCCTTGGTAGACCCTTTTTGAATACTGCAGGGGCTGTTATTGATTACAACAAAAGCAATGTCACTGTTCATGTTAATGATAATGAGCATACGGTACACTTTCCGAGGAAACAATCTCAAGTTCATAGCATCAATTCTATTGGAGAAGTTCCAACTATTATTATTGGAGGTTTTGAATTTCCTCTTCCTACTGTCAAGAAAAAGTATGATATTCTTATTGTTGGGGATGTTCATATCCCCGTTGAGATAACCTAGTGTTATTCAAAATTTCTCCGGTTCCATGTTATTCGGAATGAGCTTGTTAACAAGACTTGATCAACCTTGTTAGTGGATTCATTTTGATGATCATGAGATGGATGAAACTAGAAGGCACAACCTTCTGTACCCTCTTTTTACTCTCTGCTATTTAGAATAAATAAAGCAAAAATAGTATTATATGTCTGTTTTCTGAATTATCCGTGCAATAAAAAATATCCCGAAAATAAAAGTGCTCCAAATGCCCTGCAAATTTAGTATGATTTTTTATGGAATATTTGAGAATTTTAGGCACTGAAAACACTGCAGGAGGGGCAAGCACCTGGCCACGAGGGTGTTGGGCGCACCCACAGCCCCTGGGCGCGCACCCCTGTCTCGTGGGCCCACGGTGGCCCCCCTCCACTTATGCCAGCACCCACACACTCCACCTTCTTCCCAAAAAAATCCCCATCCAGCTGAAGCACGAGTTCTAGCTCATTTTGCTGCGATTTTCGATCTCCTTGCTCAAAGCTCCATTCACAAAACTACTTTGGGAGATTGTTGCTTGGTATGTGACTCCTCCATTGGTCCAATTAGTTTTTGTGCTAGTGCTTTATTCATTGAAAAATTTTGCTGCATAGGTGACCCTATTCTTGAGATTGCATGTCAAATTTATGAGGTCCCAAGTAATTCTAATGCATGATATAGGCTCTAGGCACTTGTAGGAGTAGTTGCCACCAATCTTGTTTAGTTTTATTCACTTTTATTTTGAAGTTACTAAAATTTCAGAAATTTTTCAGAAAAAGAAATATGTCTAGGAGAATGTACCAAGGTGGTTCCTCAGTAAAGAAAGGACCCAGGATTGCTATGCGTGAGCAAGACGATGAACTATCGAGGGACGCAGAAGTACGAGCTTGTGAGTGGCCATCCGACGATTTTATGGTCAAAGCAGGCTTTAAGGAGGAATTTGACGCATATGTGCGTAATGCCGATCTGGAGGACTTCTTACAAGATAAGTGTCCTCAGTACTATCAATTGACTGATTCATTCGTGCAAAGGTTTAAATATAAATGTTCACGTAATTCTCTGAGTGTCCTGTTTGATATCTATGATACATCTTATACCATGGACTTAGAGGATTTTACAACTGCTTGCAAACTTCCGCAGTGGGGTAATATTAATGATCCCCACAAATCTGAATTTAAAGACTTTCTTGCTAGTATTACTGTGGGAGAATCTAGGGATATAGCACAAGCTACCATAGGGAGCATTCATTTTCCTGGTATACATTATTTTGCTCTCTTCATTGGTAGATGCGTTAACGATAAAGATGAAGCATGTCATATGTGTGTCCCTGATCTTAGTGTCCTCAAGAGTGTCGTATTAGGTAATAAAGATTACAACTTGGCGGCAATAGTTGCACGTAGGTTGCATAACAATGGTAGGGCTAGAGATTTATTTGGAGGAATTTATGCAACCCGTCTGGCTAATTAACTTGGTATAGCCCCACGAGAGGGGGATATGATGTTTCCTCCTGCTTATTTAGATTATGACGCTATGGTCAAACATCATTTTCTTAAGAGGAATGAACAATTCCTCTAGTATCGACTAATCTTTGATAGACATAGCGCTGTCCATGTTACTTTTCCTGCTGCTTTCCTTTTTGATTACCAGGCAAAAGGAAGATATGTTGTTACCAGGGAAGAAGCAGCAGAACACGAGGAGAGAGCAGAGGCGGCTCGCCAACATGCCACAGCTCAGGAGGCATTTGTTGTTGCATCTCGGTACGACCCCAGTTACAACTACGGACATCAGCCAGGCTACCCTTGGCCATAGACCAACTTAGGCCAAAAGCCTAAGCTTGGGGGGGGGTACGTATTTCCATCAACTTTACATTCATGTTCACACACTATTCTAGTCGTCGATGCTCATACTCTTTCATTGTATTATCCATGCTAGTTTAATTTTCTTTTTCTCGCTTTCTTCTTGTGTGTTTGATAAACCTTAAGAAAAACCAAAAAAATTAGTTAGTTTACTTTCCATGCTTGTAGTAGAAATTAAAATGAAAACCCAAAAAGATTTCTCGTTCTTCTTCTTGCTTGTTGGGAGCTTTCCCGTGTAAATAGTTTTATTTTCTTTTCTTTCCTTTGGGGGTCGAGAGTAGAAGACCATATTGAAAATGTTTAGCGGCTCTCTTATGCGTGATTGTTGATTTAACTCAGAGCCCATATTACTTTGTCTTCTCTCTTGAGTTGAATGCTTGCAGATTCCAGCTTAGTCCAATGCACGTGCACTATTATTATTATACACATCGTTCGGTCGTGCAAGTGGAAGGCAATAATGACGATATATGATGGACTGATTGAGATGAGAGAAGCCGGTATGAACTCGACCTCTCTTGTTTTTGTAAATATGATGAGTTCATCGTTCCTGATTCAGCTTATTATGAAGTAAACATATTTGCAATGACATTTAGAGATTATGGTTGCTTGTGCCATTCTTGATTAGCTATGAGTTAAAATGGTTTACCTTGCGTGCCAACATGCTATTAAAATGATTGTGGTGTGGTATGATGGGATGGTATCCTCCTTTGAATGAATTGAGTGACTCGACTTGGCACATGTTCACGCATGTAGTTGAAACAAATCAACATAGCCTTCATGATATTTATGTTCATGGTAGATTATATCCTACTCATGCTTGTACTCGGTGTGAATTAATTTTAATGCATGTTCATGACTGTTGTCGCTCTCTCAGTTGGTCGCTTCCCAGTCTTTTGCTAGCCTAAGTGGGAATACTGCTTGTGCATCCAAACTCCTTAAACCCCAAAGTTGTTCCATATGAGTCCACCATACATTCCTATATGCGGTATCTACCTGCCGTTCCAAGTAAATTTGTATGTGCCAAACTCCAAACCTTCAAATGAAATTCTGTTTTGTATGCTCGAGCAGCTCATGTTCCAACTAGGGCTGCCTGTATATTCCATGCTAGGTGTGTTATTCTCAAGAGGAGTGGACTCCGCTGCTCATTCACGAGAAAGGGCCGGTAACCGGGATGCCCAGTCCCATGATCCAAAAAGATCAAAGCAAATCAAAATAATTAAACAAAACTCCCCCAGGGCTGTTGTTAGTTGGAGGCACTTGTTGTTTCGAGCAAGCCATGGATTGATGCTTGTTGGTGGTGGGGGAGTATAAACGTTTACCATTCTATTTGGGAACTGCCTATAATGCATGTAGTATGGAAGATATAGCGATCTCATAGTTGTTGTGTTGACAGTGAAAGTATGCTGCTCAAAATGTTATTCAATCTATATTTTAAAATCGAGCTCTGGCACCTCTACAAATCCCTGCTTCCCTCTGCGAAGGGCCTATCTATTTACTTTTATGTTGAGTCATCATCCTTCTTATTAAAAGCACCCGCTGGAGAGTACACAGTCATTTGCATTCATTACTATTGGTTTATATTGGGTATGACTTGACTGGATCTCTTTTACCATGAATTACAATGTTAGTCAGTCCTTGATCTTTAAAGGTGCTCTGCATTTATGTTTTGCGGTCTCAGAAAGGGCTAGCGAGATACCATTTTGTTATATCATATTATGATTGTTTTGAGAAAGTGTTGTCATCCGAGTTTTATTATTATGGCTCGCTAGCTGATTATGCCATTGATATGAGTAATTGTGAGACCTGAGTGTTATTGTGAGTATGGTTAGTTCATAATATTTGCTGAAACTTGAATGCTGGCTTTACATGTTTACAACAACAAGAGCAAATAGAGTTTGTAAAATCTTTTCTTTATCACTTTCAGTTTATCAACTGAATTGCTTGAGGACAAGCAAAGGTTTAAGCTTGGGGGAGTTGATACGTCTCCAACGTATCTACTTTTCCAAACACTTTTGCCCTTGTTTTGGACTCTAACTTGCATGATTTGAATGAAACTAACCCGGACTGATGTTGTTTTTAGCAGAACTGGCATGATGTTGTTTTATGTGTAGAAAACAAAAGTTCTCAGAATGACCTGAGAATCCACGGAGATAAGTTTTGGAAAATATAAAAAATACTGGCGAAAGAAACAAGACCAGGGGGCCACACCCTGTCCACGAGGGTGGGGGCGTGCCCACCCCCCCTGGGCGCGCCCCCTGTCTCGTGGGCCCCCCACTACTAGGAAAAGGGCTATAGATAGGATTGATACTAATGGCGCACCATGGAAGCAGTGCGCCACTACTATATACTAATGGTGCACCAGTTGGTGATGCGCCATTAGTGTGGAAGACACTAATGGCGCACCAGAGACATGATGCGCCACTAGTATTAATTTTTTTTTCATTTTTCCATACATACTAATGGCACATCAGGTCGAAGTGCGCCATTACTAGTTTTAACTAGTAATGGTGCACCAGGCAGACCGTGCGCCATTACTGTATTTTTTTTATTCTTTTTTTTGCAAAACTACTAATGGCGCACCATTTCACAGTGCGCCATTACTATTTTAAACTAGTAATGGCGCACTATGACCCAGTGCGCCATTAGTATATATATATTTTTCACTTTTCTGCAAAACTACTAATGGCGCACCACCTGCAGGTGCGCCATTAGTAACCAGGGTTACTAATGGCGCATTTGCTGTTGGTGCGCCATTAGTAACCTGGGACCCCAACAAGATATTTTGGACAGCCCCACACCTACCCACTCACTTTCCCCACTTAATTCCCTCCACCTCCTTCTCCAAGCTTTCAGCTGCCTCCTCCTCCTCACCTCATTTCCACCATAGATTCATCAAAATTAAGTGGTGAAATTACCTTTTTTTGATAGGTAAGTAAGGGGAAAGCTATCTTCATGATGTAGATCTACTTTTTTTCTCCCTAGCTCGCTCCAACAACGTGCACATGCACTTTTTGTGGCCTAGCTAGATCTATGTATATTTGTGGTGTTGCATGTGTTTGTGGTGTTGCATATATGTTTGTGTTTGCAGGTACCGGTATTTGAAATGCGATAGTTGCCAATATTTTGCCGGAATGTTGATTCATTTCCGTTTCGGCGAGAATTTTGGCACTATGCATTCTTTTTGGTCCTATTTTTAGGGAAGGTCATGCCAAATTTTTTCTTGGTTCTAAAATATCGTTTTGCTCTACCCCGCAGGCGACCATGGTCTGCACGATGACCGAAGGCATCATGAATAGGTTTTTGAGCTCCACGAAGGCCGAGATGCTTCAAAAGAACGAGACGGAGATAAGATGTCCGTGTCGAAGATGCAAGTTGAAGAGCCTTATTGCGGACCCGGATTCCGGGCAGGTGCGGGACCACCTGCTCTTGCGTGGTTTCATGGATGGCTATCGGTGGCAAGGTGATGAAGATGACTATGAAGTCGTCCATGGGGGCCGGGCAAGAAATGAGGAAGGGCAACAAGACAAGTACCACCGCGGCAAGGGCGGGTGAGAAGACGAAGAATCTCCAGGACATGATCACGGCGGTGATGCTGTACACAGTCATCATGTAGAAGATGTCGTACATGATGATGAGGAAGATCAAGACGAAGGGCATGATCATGAAGATGAAGATGCCGGAGCAGACGATGATGGAGGCTGGGTGCAGGACCCTCATATTCAAGAGTTGCTTCTCAAGCAGACGGATAACGCAAGAGCTGCCGCCCGAGAGAAAGCCAAGCTGGATCAACTGGAGATAGACGCGGTTACTCCATTGTATGAAGGATGCAGGCCTGAGGATACCCGCCTGAAAGTAACGCTCATGGCTCTGGAGATGAAGGTAAAACACAAAATGACCGACGCATGCTTTGACGAGAACATGTCATTCTGGCACGAACGTCTTCCCAAGGGGAAGAAGTGCCCGACCAGTTTCGAGGAGGCGAAGAAAATCGTGTGTCCTCTGGATTTACCGCACGTGAAATACCATGTGTGCATGAACAATTGCATCATTTATCGGGACGAGCACGCGAAGTCTACCATATGTCCGGTGTGCGGCGTCACTCGATACAAGAAGAGGAAGAAAGCTCCTCGAAAATCGGTGTGGTATTTTCCGATCACTCCTCGTCTGCAGCGGTATTTCGCGGACCCTAAGGTAGCAAAGCTCCTGCGTTGGCACGCGGATAGGGAGGAGAAGAAGCGGGAAGATGACGGAAATGATCCGGAGATAAATAAAAAGACAAGATGCTGAGTCACCCTCAGGATGCGAGCCAGTGGCAAGCGTTGAACTTCGAATACCCAGAATTTGGGAAGGATCTAAGGAACATCGTGCTGGGCGCGAGCACCGATGGAGTCAATCCGTTTGGCAGCCAGAGAAGCACACATAGCACCTGGCCTGTGTTTGTGTGGATGTACAACCTTCCCCCCTGGTTGTGCATGAAGAGGAAGTACATTCACATGAGTATGCTAATTGAAGGGCCGAAACAACCAGGGAACGACATCAATTTGTATCTGGGGCTGCTGAAGGAGGAGCTAGAAACGCTGTGGAAAACGCCAGCCAATACGTGGGACGCCGCAGAGAAAGAATATTTCCCTATGAGAGCCGCACTGCTCACGACGGTGCACGACTATCTCGGTTACGGATATCTCGCGGGGCAGGTAGTCCACGGATTTTCTGGATGCGTAAGGTGCATGGATGACACAATGTATCGCCAGCTAGATAGAGATCCCGAGTCTTTGAAAACCGTGTTCATGGGACATCGAAGGTGGCTTCGCGACGATGACCCGTGGAGGAAACGCAAGGATCAGTTCGATGGTGAAACCGAACCCCGAAAACGCCCGTGTACGAGGAGCGGCGAGGAAATAGATGAGCTGTTGAAAAATTGGAAAGACTGCCCACTGCCGGGAAAGAAGCAAAAGGCGCCAGAGCCGGGAAAAAAGCGAAAGGCGCCAGAGCCGCTGCTGAAGGTATGGAAAACGAGGTCTGTTTTCTGGGACTTGCCCTACTGGAAGATCCACCGTGTGCCTCACAGCCTTGATGTCATGCATATCACGAAGAACGTGTGCGAGAGTCTGCTTGGTACCCTGCTCAACATGCCAGAGAGGACCAAAGATGGGCCGAAAGCAAGGGCAGACTTGAAATCAATGGGCATCAGGCAGGAGCTTCACGCTAATGATGATGATGATGATGATGATTAGGCGAAGCAGGACACAGAAAGTCGTCGCAAAGGCAAAAAGGCCAAGAAGACCGGAAATGACTACCCTCCCGCGTGCTTCACTCTAAGTCAGGAGGAGATCGAGCAGTTTTTCACCTGCCTCCTAGGAGTAAAACTTCCTTACAGTTACACGGGGAAGATAAGCAGATACCTAGACCCAGCGAAGCAGAAGTTCAGCGGGATGAAGTCTCACGACTGTCACGTGCTGATGACGCAGATACTTCCAGTTGCAATCCGTGGGATCATGGACGCGCACGTCCATGAAATGCTATTTGGCCTATGCAACTTTTTCGACGTCATCTCTCGGAAGTCGATTGGCGTGAGGCAACTCAGAAGGCTACAGGAAGAGATCGTGGTGATACTATGCGAGCTTGAGATGTACTTCCCGCCCGCATTCTTCGACATTATGGTGCATCTGCTGGTCCATATCATGGAGGATATCATCCAACTCGGGCCGATGTTCCTGCATAGCATGATGCCGTTCGAAAGGATGAATGGTGTCATCAAAGGATACGTTCGCAACATGTCACGTCTAGATGGAAGTATAGCCAGGGGCTTTCTGACCGAAGAGTGCATCTCCTACTGCACAAATTATCTAGGCATCGAGAACCCCGTTGGTCTGCCCGTCAACAGGCACCTCGGCAGGCTCGCTGGATGGGGTCACCGTGAGGGTCGCCGCGAAATGCATGTCGACTTCGAGGGTCGACTCGCCGACTTTGAAAGAGCAAACCTAGTCGCGCTACAACACATAGAAGTGGTCGATCCTTGGGTGGTAGAGCACAAAACCTTTATCGAGAAGACGTACGATGACCGAGGCCAACAGAGGACGGACGGAGATATAATCAAAGAGCACAACTCATGTTTCACGCATTGGTTCAAGTAGAAGCTTCTGTCGTACCCTTTACATGAGGATTCTTCCGCGGAAGAACAACTCATATTCGCCTTGTCACAAGGCGCCGAGCACAACTTGATGACCTATGAGGCGTACGATATCAACGGCTACACATTCTACACCGAGAACAAGGACATGAAGAGCGATGGTTATCAGAACTCCGGGGTAACGATGGAATCCTACACCGGCAACGACAAGGACAGATACTACAGAAGGATCGAGGAGATCTGGGAGCTGAGCTACGCTGGAGAGAAGGTCCCGATGTTCCGTGTCAGATGGGCCAAGAGCGTCCTAAAAGAAGACCGGTATTTCACCACCATGGTTATACCCGAAGCCAAATCCAAGACCGCGGGCGCAAACGTCACTGCGAAAAATGAGCCATGGGTACTGGATTCCCAAGTGGACCAATGCTTCTTCATTACCGACCCGTCAAAGCCCAGACGTGTTATCGTGAGGAGAGGCAAAAGGAAGATCATCGGAATGGATGGAGTAGCCAATGAGCAAGACTTCGACAAGTACGGCGACCCGAAGATCGAACATGACGACGACGATGAAGTAGCAGCACACACCACAAGAAGAAGCAGGACCACCCTACCTAAAGGACGTCTGTTCCACAGAAGAACTCCATTTGCAAAAAAGAAGGGCAAGAAGATTGTGAACAGATAGCTAGCTAAGATCGATTGTATTTAAATCGTAGTCTTCATTTCTCGATTGTATTTCATGGGCACTTTTTGATATCATGAATATTTTTAAATTTCATGGACACTTTTTGAATTCATGAGGACACTTGATCTCGATCCCCCTCCATCTCGATCTCGATCCCACCCGCACCCTCCCCTGCTAGCTCCACCGCCACCGACGACCCACCGCAACCCTCCCCCGCTCCACCGCCGCCGACGAGCACCCGGCCCCCCGCACCCTCCCCCGCTCCATCGCCACCAACGGGCACCCCCCGCACCCTCCCCCGCTCCACCGCCACCGCCAATGATATTTTCAAGTAACAAATTTGAACATATTTTTTAAAAAATTATTACTGTTTTTATAAAAAAAATTACTGTTATGATTTAAACAAGTTTGAACATATTTAAACACAAATAAATATCAAACAAGATTTAAAATGCATAAAAAATATTGGGGAGCCTCGGAATCGAATTCAGGACCTCCTGGTGTGTGTGTTGTGTACTGACCAGTCGAGCTAGTGGGCGGGTTCTGTTGTAGATAGGGTTAGGTGGTATATAACCTGACAAGTCGGGCTAGATTAAATTACTTATGGCGCACCCCTCGGTGGTTCGCCACTGCTATGGATGTACTTATGGCGCACCCCTAGGTGGTGCGCCATTGCTAAGCCTCCCCCCACACTAAAATCCCCAATCTCTCACATTTCTCTCTAATCCCTCCCCTGCCTCATCTCACCCGCCGACCACCACTTCCCCCGTGCTCGCCGTCCCCGGCCGTGCACCCGACCACCCTCCGCTGCCGACCACCTCCCTCACCGTCCCCCCTCCGCCCGCGCCCGCGCCCTCGCCGTCCCCCTCCCCCCGCGGCCCCGCCTGCATCAACCTCCCTCCCGAGCGCGATAGCTAGGGTTCCTAGCCGCCGCCACCGCTGCCGGCCCGCCGCCGCGGCGCGTCCAGCCGGCCGAACCCTCCGCTGCCCCGCCTCCGGTACAGGACCCCAGCAGCGCCTCCCCCCATCAAGCAGCCGCTCCCACCAGCAGCAGCCGGCCCCTGCAGCAGCCGGCGAGCGCGGCCCCGACACGCCCACCCCGCCTGCCCCTATCGTCCTCCACCACCGGTCACCTCCGCAACAACCGACGAGCCAAGGATGGTGTCGTGACCCTCGCCACCACCTCCCGCCGTCTCTTCCTGCGCGTGGCCAGCGGCTGCTCTCCTTCGACCGCGGCCTGGGGTGAGCCTCTCTTCCTTGCCTCTATGCTTCTTATCCATGTCACTGTTCCCTGTTCCTCTCTTGTTACATGGATCAATGGATGTTAGATAGATGTATGTACGTTGATGTTAGTTAGGTATATGATGCTTGATGGATGGATGGATGAGTTGTGCTAGTTGCTTGCTAGATGGATGGATAGTAGTTTGGTTCTATTTTTGCTGGTGTTTGGTTCTAAAGATGAGTAGCAATTATAGTAGGAAGATGATAAATAGTAGTTTTATGTTGTTGTAGTAGTTGTAGTTGTAGATACAGTAGCAGTATCATGTGCTACTATTGTAGATACAGTAGTTGTAGGAACATTAGATACAGTAACAAGTGTCATGTTGTTGTATTAGACACAGTAGTAGTATCATGTGATGCTGAAGATGAGTAGCTGTAGGAAGATGATGCCCTAATGGAAGTGACATGAATATTTGGCCTACCTTTTTTTCTTGTAGAATTTTTTTTATTGACGGTATAAACGAATGAGAGACTCGCTAGGTAGGTTCTCCTAATTAATTAGAAATGATGCATCTTGCAATTAGGGGGAATATTGCAACCTGCTGCTAAACTAGATCATGAATATGTCATTGCTTTTCAGTGAGCTCCTAAGTGTACAAGGCAGCAAGGAGGAAGCGCATCATATATAATAATGTTGTGTTTGTTCTGCTGACTTTGGGAACAGATTCAAAGACAAATAAAAAATTCAGAAAAGAATTTTCCTCTCACTACATCTCTGTCCATCTGGTTTGTCGATGTTGGTTCATTAATCTTAAGCCCATCATGTTTGTTGGTTGTTTGCTGTCATGTTGTTGTTACTTCCATTAGGGCATATGTTGGTTCATTAATCTTAAGCCTGTTATTCCATGGAATAGCTGAACTATAATACTATTATTCATTTATGATAGTTTGTGAGATACAGAAATAGATAAATTTAAGTTTGTAATGGCTAACAACCAGACATGTGAATCTGTTCTTGATACTCCTTTTCCCTTTTATTAGAATCATCATATACAAATTAGAACCTTTCTAACATCTGCATATTTCAGGTTTCCGAGGAGGTAAAAGAAGTGAAGTTCAGACAGTGCAGCAGCAGCAACACCTTCAAGGTGAGAAATATGTTCCTATTTATCTTTTTTTGCTCAAGTTCTTCAGTACATCGTATTATATAGAGAAGTGCAGATCAAGTGGTGCAATCATATACATCTGCCACTTAAGTCATCCTTCCCTTTAAGCAGAGTGATGCCTTTCGATGTCACACAATAATGTTTGTTGCAAGAACATTCTGCTCTTAGTGTTCGTTTGTTTACAAAGATCCTCCTTATATATACTGATGATGAGTCTTGTTGAAACCTTACATATGTTGGTTCCTGCTTATTTGCTCCAATGGCACAAACTTGAGCTGCTAGCATAAAAAGTGTTGCAGGCAACAGAAAGTGAGGAGCTACTGTCAAAAAATTCAGTTAGGTACAGTTAGCATCTTGTAAGAAAATGGCCATAATGTGCCTTGATAATGATGTATTTTGTCATAAAAATATATAGTGGACTGCCATGATAATGACATGGTCCTGTGTTTGCAAGCTGTCATAATCTTTAGTTTACTTGACTTTTGAGCCTGCTAGTAGTTTACTTCCATGAGTTGTTTTATTGAGATGGCACATTTGCAATGTAGTTTTATATATCTTTAGCCACTGTTCATTAACAGCAAGTCAGTTTTGCTGCTGTTATGCCTGTATTCACTGCTGCTGCTGCTATACTTGTGATGATGTTGTACTTGTGATGATGCTACTTGTGATCTTCTGAAATGACCCATTGGCGACTTCATTACGCGGGGATAATGATTTTGCAGGTACCCTGAGAGGCCCCTGAGTTTGCCGGAATGTCGATTAACTTCCGTTCCGGCAAATTCGGGTACTCCATATGTCCTATTTTCAGCAAAGGTCATGCTGAAATTTTCCGTGAATTTTAGCATGACTTTGCTAAAAATAGGACATATGGGGTACTTGCGACTAATGCATGGGCCGGGGTATCTTAGTACTTAGTTAAGTAGGATCAACTGCCCCGCCATTCTTGCTGCATTAAACCATAGGTGGCAATAGAGCCAAGTGATTAGGCCCAACTTAGAATTCTCCTTAGCATCGATAAACCCTAGATGATAAACCCAACATAGGTGGCCCAACCTAGGGTGCCTCGGCATCGATAAACCCTAAATGATGTAAACTTAACTTAGCATTTAGGGTGCCTCGGCGTCGACAAACCCTAAATGATGAAACCTTGGCTTCTATAGAGTGCCTCGGTGTCGATGAGAACCTAAATGATGTACGCTTAGGCTTTTAGGGTGCCTCGGCATCGACAAACCCTAAATGATAAAAGCTTAGCTTTTAGGATGCCTCGGTGTCGACAAACCCTAAATGATGAGACTATGATCTTGTTCCTTGACAATAACCAACTTTTTGACCAAACTTTTTTCCTATTTAGAGCAAAACATGGCCCACAACGATGAGGCCGGTGGTTCGGGCGGCAAGCAATTCTGGGAGCTGTCCCAAGAGATGGAGGAACAACCTCACCGCTATGAGGATGCCGTAGAAGACACCGATCCTGACTACACAACCCCTAGTGGCGTCGGGGATGACACCACTGATGGTGCCACCGAGGATGCCACCACTGATGATGGCGGCGCACACACAGATGGCAGCCAACCGAAGAAGCAAAGGAAGGACCGGCGCCCGAATGCGCTCCGCACCCTCAAGGAGGAATTCACTCAAGTGGACTCCAAAGGGAATCCAACGGAGCCCAAACATATAGTCAAGGGGTACGCGCTTCAGCTCAGGTGCATTCTCCGGAGCACCGTCTCGATCAACACCGATAACCTTAGGAATAAGGATCATGGGAATTTGCGCAACCTCCTCTTCACGAAGCTGCACGAACGATACAAGTTCCCCGCCGAATTTGAAAACACATGCCTCTCAGGGAATAAAGTGAACAGTGCCGCCCTCACGAAGATGAGCACGGCCCTGTCTACTTGGAGAAGCGCGGTGAAGAGAATGATAGATAAAGGTGATAGTTATGAGAAGATCAAGGCGAAATATCCTTTGATGAGCGAAGATGAGTACAAGGAGTTCAAGATCAAGTGCGAGAGCAGCGCAACCTCCGAATCAAGTCAGTGGGGGAAAGAAATGCGGGAGTTGAACTTAGGGGAACACAAACTCGGTCTCGGCGGTTACAGAGTGGCGGAGCCTATATGGGACAAGGAGGACGCGGAGCGTGCCGAGCAAGGCCTACCGCCCCGCTTCAAGAAATACAGCGGTGACAAGCAGACCAGGAACTATGTCAGGGCCCGGTACAAGCAGGACCCGATAACAAAGGAGCTTACCACGGATGCGAAGACCAGGGCGCTTGAGCTTGTTCTGGTAAGGAATACACACTCGCGTAATTAGCTCCATATGGTTGCACTCTAATTAATCCCCAATATTTCTAAATGGTTCACGTTCCTTTTGCAGGACACTGAAAGCAGTAGCGCGGGGTCGTCTCAGAGCTCCCCTTTCGACACCCCTTTAAATAGGGTGTTGAACATAATGAAAAGCAAGGATAAGCTCACTAAGCCGACGTCAGCTGGTCGTGTGGCCGGCAAAGGCTTGTCCACAAAATGGGGGTCATACTATACCGCTGGTGTGCGGAAGGAGAAAAAGGCCAGCTCGGAAAGCCAGACGCGCGAGGTTGAAGCACTCAAGGCACAAGTGGCGCGGATTCCGGAGCTTGTCCAAGAGCAAGTGGAACAACAACTGGGAACGAAGCTCAACGCCATGGTGCCTACGTTGATTCATGGGCTGACGACATGGATTGTGGGCGGCCAACAGGGGCCTCCCCCGGTTCCCAGCTTCACGGCCAGCAACTCGCACAGCGCGCAGGCGGCGCCATTGGTGTCTCCGGCGGAGGCGGTATTCGTGTCTCCGGCGCCGGCACGGGCATTGGAGCTTAATGCACCCGGGTGTATGCCGGCCGGCACCTCGCCAGCAAGCGCCCCCTCCGTCAGTTGCCCGCCCGCCGTTGGCGGTGCCTCGACATTAGCCGAGCTCGACGGCATCACGGTAACTAAGCCTCTCGGCCGATGACTTCATCTCCTTGCCTTTGACTGGGCATCCCTGACGCCCTGTACATGTTTTCGTAGGGCACCGCTGACGTTCCTTGCACTCTTTTGCACTTCATGGGCGCCGAGTTGGTCGATGTCGCCAAGGGCAGAATCGTTCAACCGGGCAACCCCATGTTCCACGGTAATCCGATGCCACCCACAGTGTATAGGGTTGAAGTGGTTCGGGTGCTGCCAGGCTGCGACCAGCTGTTACCTCCGGTTCGACCCACTGGGGCCGACGAAGAAGATGAGATGACCCTCAACGCCTGCGTAAACTGGCCCCTGCTTTGGCCGAAGAGCCAGATTCGTTTGGGGGCGGGGGACACCACCCCACAGACAATACCGCCAGTCGTGTCGGCGCCAAGCCATGGCAAGAACGCCGCAACGCTACCGGACTTGTCGGACATCCCTATGGCACAGGATCCGGACAGCCCTATGGCACAGGATCCGGACGACGACGACAACAACGACGGTACATTTACCAAAGTCGATAAGTACTTTGCCGAACATGGGTACACTGACGAGTTCTGCGAGCCTCTTTCTCAAGAACCCAACCAAGACGACCGCAATCTAGCTGGTACGGCAGAGAAATCCAATTGCAGCAGGCGTCGTCTGGCGTTCAGTTCTCAGGAGACGCCTCCAGCTCCCGCCTTCACCGAGCCTCAGATAGCTGAGGTGCGAAATATTAACAGCCCCAACACGCTCAAGAAGGCGGTCTGTGAGCAGAACTCGGTCCCATTACAGGAGATCAAGAAGAAGGGACAGAAACGAAAGACTAACAAGGGCGCCGGTGCGAGCCAGCCGGCACCAAGTTCGATCCGTGCTCAGGACGGGCCACCTTCACCTAAGGATATCACGAGGAGGGTGCATGTGGAGGGTAGGGTGATGCTACCGCCAAATATGCTGAATGCTGCAACCGGTGCTATACGGAGTCTGCACGACAGTGTTCTTTCTTTGGAGAAGCGGCGTCTCAGAGAGAAGGATGTGGCATACCCGGTTTTCGTGGCCAAGGTGCCAGAGGGCAAGGGCTTTGTGGATGGCGACATCGGGGGTACGATCGTCCTGCGGTTTGATGACATCTTTGCTATGTTTAACCTTCATCCGATGCACTACACCTTCGTTCGGTTGTTTTCGCTGAGTATGGAGATGCGGATCATTAGAGACAAGACCCCGGACATCGTGATAGTCGACCCCTTCTACATGCGTGCCAAGCACTTGAGCAGCGCTGGGGACCGCCAAGTTGCGAGTTCACACCTCGAAGGCGTCATTCTGGCAAACCCAGATAAGGATAACTTCCTTGTGGCTTACTTTCCCGAGTAAGTCATCCCTTAACCGCCCCGTAACATATGATTTCTTAGATTTTGATCGTTCTTTTTTTCTAACATTCCGTGTTCTGTCCAGTGATACACATTGCACACTCATCCTCTTAAGCCCGAAATATTCCATGGCCACGTATTTCGACCCGAACCGTAACTCCAAGATAGACTACACAAATGTCAAGAAAGTTCTTGATGATGTTCTCCCCGGCTAGGCCAAATCTGGAGGCACCTTCACCAGGACAGTTCGTAAGTCTGGCAAGCACATGTTCTCACACAATACGAAGTTCTGCTGCATCAAGCAGCCGCCTGGCGGTCAGAAGGATGCCTACTACGCCCTCCATCACATGTGGGCGATCGTAAGGGACCATCATCAACTTCTACTACCAGATAATCTCAAAGGTTGGGCCGCGAACTTGTCGGCAATCTAGGACGCGGACCTCAGACAAGAATTCTTTCGCATCCAGTCGGAGTTTGCGGACATCATCCATCAAGATGTCCTTCATACCTCGGGGCAGTTCTTCCTCAGATATCAACTGTCCAACAATGAGATAGATGGAATGCTACAAATGCAGGGTGACAACGACCGTGATTTCAGGACCATCACGACAGACGGCGGCTTCATCCACGCTCCTGTCCAATGAGTCGAGTCGAAAGTAGTGATGTGTAGTTCTGAAACATTGATTGGCTCATGTTGTAATTAAACTTTAATGAATTCGTATGTCTCTTTGGTTTGGACAGTCGTTCAACTTAGATGTAATCGATGTTATTTATTAGTAGGACCATGAATTGTGCTATTAATGTCTTGCTTTTCTCTTCCGATCCTTTTGTTGCATACTTACATATTGCTTATGTATTGTCTGTTGTTTGGCTTGTGCATAGAGATGTTGTCGTATGTCGTGTACAAGGGTAAGGTTCCCGGAGTCTACGACGACTGGGAGGAGTGTCGGAGACAGGTTCACCGTTTCAGCGGTAATAGTTACAAAGGGTACACCACTAGGGCGGAGGCCGAATCTAGATACGCCCGCTATCTAGCGGGAGAGAGGAGGGAGCGTTGGAGGAACCGGATGAAGAACAGTTTGATCGCGATGATGCTCATCGTGATGACCACAACCCTCTTCTATGTGATGGTAGTTTAGATGATCGATATCGACTTGTAATGTGAAGACAAACTTGATACTCGCGGTCTTGAGACTTGTAATGTTTTATCTTTGTTCGGTCTTTTGAATTCGGAGACTAATATGATGAATTGTATTCGGAGAGTAATCTTCTATTGTATTCAATGAATCTGATGTTGTTGTGTGCTGCTGTCTATATTCTGTCCAATAATATATTTTGTAACCTGTGCAAAAATCAGAAAAGTAAAAAAAACAAATATTCATACTAATGGCGCATCATCACCATGTGCGCCATTAGTATGCCAAAGGATACTAATGGCGCATCAACACAGCATGCGCCATTAGTATGACAAAGCACATGCTTAGGTATGGCCCCCCGGGAGGCACACTAATGGCGCATGGTGTTACATACTAATGGCGCACTGCTTGGTGCTCCATTAGTATACCAGATACTAATGACGCACCAGCGGTGCGCCATTAGTAAAAAATACTAGTGGCATGCTACTAATGGCGCACTGGTAATGTGCCATTAGTAGGCAAGACCAGTGCGCCATTAGTAGGCCTTTTCCTAGTAGTGCCTTGAGGCTCCACCGACCTCAACTCCAACTCCATATATTCTGTTTCATGGAAAAAAAATCACAGAGAAAGTTTCATCGCGTTTAAGATACAGAGCCGCCACCAAGCCATAATCTCTCTTGGGAGGGCTGATCTGGAGTCCGTTCGGGGCTCCGGAGAGGGGGATTCGCCGTCGTCGTCATCATCAACCATCCTCCATCACCAATTTCATGACGCTCACCGCCGTGCGTGAGTAATTCCATCATAGTCTTGCTGGACGGTGATGGGTTGGATGAGATTTACCATGTAATCAAGTTAGTTTTGTTAGGGTTTGATCCCTAGTATCCACTATGTTCTGAGATTGATGTTGCTATGACTTTGCCATGCTTAATGCTTGCCACTAGGGCCCGGGTGCCATGATTTCATATCTGAACCTATTATGTTTTCATGAATATATGTGTGTTCTTGATCCTATCTTGCAAGTCTATAGTCACCTATTATGTGTTATGATCCGACAACCCCGAAGTGACAATAATCGGGATACTTCTCGGTGATGACCATAGTTTGAGGAGTTCATGTATTCACTATGTGCTAATGCTTTGTTCCGGTTCTCTATTAAAAGGAGGCCTTAATATCCCTTGGTTTTCGCTAGGACCCCGCTGCCACGGGAGGGTAGGACAAAAGATGTCATGCAAGTTCTTTTCCATAAGCACGTATGACTATATTCGGAATACATGCCTACATTACATTGATGAATTGGAGCTAGTTCTGTGTCACCCTATGTTATAGCTATTACATGAGGAATCACATCTTACATAATTATCCATCACTGATCCAATGCCTACAAGCTTTTCACATATTGTGTATCGCTTATTTACTTTTCCGTTGCTACTGTTACAATTACTACAAAACTATTATCTTTACTTTTGCCACTGTTACCTTTATTATCATACCACTTTGCTACTAAATACTTTGCTACAGATACTAAGTTATCCAGGTGTGGTTGAATTGACAACTCAACTGCTGATACTTAAGAATATTCTTTGGCTCCCCTTGTGTTGAATCAATAAATTTGGGTTGAATACTCTACCCTCGAAAGTTGGTGCGATCCCCTACACTTGTGGGTTATCACTGACCAAGCCGCAATGGCATTTATCACACCGTATGGGCCCTTCTGCTTCAACACTATGCCTTTCGGGCACAAGAACGCCGGTGCAACCTACCAACGCATGATTCAAACATGCCTGGAAAAGCAAATCAGCAAGACTGTGGAGGCATATGTAGATGACATAGTCATCAAAACCAAGCATGTTGAATCATTGGTGGATGACTTACGCCTTACATTCGACAACCTCCAAACATTTGACATACGGCTCAATTCGGAAAAGTAAGTTTTCGGCGTTCCCGCTGGAAAAATGCTTGGGTTCATTGTCTCCAATAGAGGAATCGAAGCAAACCTAGCCAAAATCCGAGCCCTATCACAATTGGCAACACAGACATACCTCAAGCAGGTCCAAAAACTAGCCGGGTGCGTGGTAGCTTTGAGCCGTTTTATCTCCAGATGAGGAGAAAAGGCATTGCCATTGTATCGCCTGCTCCGACGCACCGACCACTTCTTGTGGACAGACGCTGCCACAACCGGACTAGAAGAAATAAAAACTTTTTTAGCAAGCAACCCAATCCTGACCGCACCAATCGTCGGTGAACCGATGTTGCTCTACATATCTGCAACTCACCAGATGGTGAGTGCGGTGCTCGTCGTCGAGCGAGAGGATGAGGGACATAAATTCCCACTCCAAAAACCAGTTTACTACGTATCGACGGTCCTTACACTATGCAAATCCCGATACCCACATTATCAAAAGATAGCTGATTACCCACAAGTATAGGGGATCGCAATAGTTTTCGAGGGTAGAGTATTCAACCCAAATTTATTGATTCGACACAAGGGGAGCCAAAGAATATTCTCAAGTATTAGTAGTTGAGTTGTCAATTCAACCACACCTGGATAACTTAATATCTGCATCAAAGTATTTAGTAGCAAAGTAATATGGAAGTAACGGTAATGGTGGCAAAAGTAACAGTAGCAGTTTTGTAGTAATTGTAACAGTGGCAACTGTAAAGTAACTAGGCAAAGATCAATATGTGAAAAGCTCGTAGGCATTGGATCAGTGATGGATGATTATGTCGGATGCGATTCCTCATGCAATAGTTATAACATAGGGTGACACAGAACTAGCTCCAGTTCATCAATGTAATGTAGGCATGTATTTCGAATATAGTCATATGTGCTTATGGAAAGAACTGGCATGACATCTTTTGTCCTACCCTCCCGTGGCAGCGGGGTCCTATTGGAAACTAAGGGATATTAAGGCCTCCTTTTAATAGAGTACCAGACCAAAGCATTAACACTTAGTGAATACATGAACTCCTCAAACTACGGTCATCACCGGGAGTGGTACCAATTATTGTCACTTCGGGGTTGCCGGATCATAACACATAGTAGGTGACTATAGACTTGCAAGATAGGATCAAGAACTCACATATATTCATGAAAACATAATAGGTTCAGATCTGAAATCATAGCACTCGGGCCCTAGTGACAAGCATTAAGCAACATCAATCTCAGAACATAATGGATACTAGGGATCAAACCCTAACAAAACTAACTCAATTACATGGTAAATCTCATCTAACCCATCACCGTCCAGCAAGCCTACGATGGAATTACTCTCGCACGGCAGTGAGCATCATGAAATTGGTGATGGAGGATGGTTGATGATGACGACGGCGACGGATTCCCCTCTCTGGAGCCCCGAACGGACTCCAGATCAGCCCTCCTGAGAGAGTTTAGGGCTTGGCGGCGGCTCCGTATTGTAAAACGCGATGAATCCTTCTCTTTGATTTTTTCTCCCCAAACATGAATATATGGAGTTGGAGTTGAGGTCAGTGGAGCATCAAGGGGCCCACGAGGCAGGGAGGCGCACCCAGGGGGTAGGGCGTGCCCCCACCCTCGTGGACAGGGTGTGGGCCCCTGACCTTGATTCTTTCGCCAGTATTTTTTATTAATTCCCAAAATATTCTCCGTGGAGTTTCAGGTCATTCCGAGAACTTTTATTTCTGCAAAAAAATAACACCATGGCAATTCTGCTGAAAACAGCGTCAGTCTAGGTTAGTTCCATTCAAATCATGCAAGTTAGAGTCCAAAACAAGGACAAAAGTGTTTGGAAAAGTAGATGCGATGGAGACGTATCAACTCCCCCAAGATTAAACCTTTGCTTGTCCTCAAGCAATTCAGTTGATAAACTAAAAGTGATAAAGAAAAACTTTTACAAACTCTGTTTGCTCTTGTTGTTGCAAATATGTAAAGCCAACATTCAAGTTTTCAGCAAAGATTATGAACTAACCACATTCACAATAACACTTAGGTCTCATGTTTACTCATATCAATGGCATAATTAACTAGCGAGCAATAATAATAAATCTCGGATGACAGCACTTTCTCAAAACAATCATAATATGATATAACAAGATGGTATCTCGCTAGCCCTTTCTGAGACCGCAAAACATAAATACAGAGCACCCCTGAAGATCAAGGACTGACTAAGCATTGTAATTCATGGTAAAAGAGATCCAGTCATAGTCATACTCAATATAAATTAATAATAATGCATGCAAATGAAAGTGGTGCTCTCCAACTGGTGCTTTTTAATAAGAGGATAATGACTCAACATAAAAGTAAATAGATAGGCCCTTCACAGAGGGAAGCACGGATTTGTAGAGGTGCCAAAGCTCGATTTTTGAAACAAAGATAAATAATATTTTGGGTGGTATACTTTCATTGCCAACATAACAACCAAGAGATCTTGATATCTTCCATGCTACACACATTATAGGCGGTTCCCAAACAGAATGGTAAAGTTTATACTCCCCCCCCACCAACAATCATCAATCCATGGCTTGCCCGAAACAACAGGTGCCTCCAACTAACAACAATCCTGGGGTAGTTTTGTTTGCAATTATTTTGATTTGATTTGAGCATGGGACTGGGCATCCTAGTACCGGCCATTTTCTCGTGAGTGAGGAGCGGAGTCCACTCCTCGTGAGAATAACCCACCTAGCATGGAAGGTATAGACAGGCCTAGTTGATACATGAGCTGTTCGAGCATACAAAACAGAATTTCATTTGAAGATTTGGAGTTTGGCACATACAAATTTACTTGGAACGGCAGGTAGATACCGCATATAGGAAGGTATGGTGGACTCATATGGAATAACTTTGGGGTTTATAGAAGTGGATCAACAAGCAGTATTCCCACTTAGTACAAGTGAAGGCTAGAAAGAGACTGGGAAGCGACCAACTAGAGAGCGACAACAGTCATGAACATGCATTAAAATTAATAGACATTGAGTGCAAGCATGAGTAGGATATAATCCACCATGAACATAAATATCATGGAGGCTATGTTGATTTTGTTTCAACTCCATGCGTGAACATGTGCCAAGTCAAGTCACTCGAATCATTCGAAGGAGGATACCACCCTATCATACCACATCACAACCATTTTAATAGCATGTTGGCATGCAAGGTAAACCATTATAAACTCCTAGCTAATTAAGCATGGAATAAGCAACTATAATCTCTAATTGTCATTGCAAACATGTTTATTCATAATAGGCTGAATCAGGAACGATGAACTAACCATATTTACAAAAACAAGATAGGTTGAGTTCATACCAGCTTCTCTCATCTCAATCAGTCCATCATATATCATCATTATTGCCTTTCACTTGCACGACCGAACGGTGTGTAAAATAATAATAGTGCACGTGCATTGGACTAAGCTGGAATCTGCAAGAATTCAATTCAAGGGAGAAGACAAGGCAATATGGGCTCTTGGTTTAAATCAACAATAATGCATATGAGAGCCACTCAACATTTTCATCGTGGTCTTTTCCTCTCAACCCTCAAAGAAAAGAAAAGAAATAAAACTACTTACACGGGAAAGCTCCCAACAAGCAAAAGAAGAACGAGAAATCTTTTTGAGTTTTTTTTTAATTACTACTACAAGCATGGAAATTAAACTAGCTAAAAGCTATTACTAAATTTTTTTTGGTTTTTTCTTAAGGTTATTCAAACTCACAAGAAGAAAGCGAGAAAAAGAAAATAAACTAGCATGGATAGTGCAATGAAAAAGTATGAGCACCAACAACTAAAATGAGTGTGTGAACATGAACGTAATGTCGGTGAGAAATACGTACTCCCCCAAGCTTAGGCTTTTGGCCTAAGTTGGTCTATGCCCACGGATCGAGGCTACTCTCTCCGGTGTACTGAGGAGTGTCATCTGAGTGCCACTGATTGGCGATCTCCTCCGGATCCCACTGATAAAAGGACTGTCGATAAGGGTCAAGTGGTGGTTCCGGCTTAGGCTCTGGAGCTGATGTCAGGCTCCGATATGCGTCAACGGCCTCCGGGAAGATGAGGTACATGCCTAAAAATATGTCAAACAAAGAGGGTGCAGGCAAGATAATAGTCTCACTGAGAGTCTTAGTAAATCTCAAACTATACTTAAGCATAATCTCATTATTTTTAACAACAAATTCATGTGCTGCCATACTCTTATAATCTAGAAAAATACAGGGAAGCAACTTTTCCTCTTTCTCATAATGCCTAATAGGTATCTTAAAGTGTTTAGCAAGGCGTGAAGCAAATATGCCTCCAAAGATGGGGCCCTTTGTATGGTTCAGACTTAATCGTTTAGCAATAATAGCGCCTAAACTAAAAGTGTTATCGCGAAACAAAGCATGGCACAAAATAACAATATCAGGGGCACTAAGGTTTCCAAGTTCCTACAACCAATTAAGCATCTACTAGCAAATATTGCAAAGTAACGTAGAACAGGAAAGTGTATGCTAGTAATCCTTGCATCGGAAACCTTCCTTGTTTCCCCTACAGCAATCATATCAATAAATCCATCCACATCACTACGATGTGGTTCCTCTATGTTGCCCGCAAAGGGTATCTTACAAACCCCACAAAAATCAAATAGTGACATCTCCTTAACCTCATCATATAAATGAAACTCCACTGAAGGTGGTGATTTCTTAGCATGAAAGTAAAAAATTTCCACAAAATATTAGAAAGTAGGAGATACTGATCGAGCTGGTCGTGGAGGAATTCGGTGAGGCCTGCATTCTCAGCCAAATAATAAAAATCATCATGTATCCTAGCTGCTCTCAAGAACTCATCACAAGGTCATTCACACGGCCGGACCTCCGTGACGCGAAGGAGATTATATTTGGGCTTTTTATTCTCCTCATTTTGTTTATCCTTCGAGCTTCAGCTCAAAGAGCCCCTCAAAAATCTCTTCATCATTTTCTGAAAATTTCTGAAATTTTTAGTAATTCAAAATAAAAGTGAACCAAACTCAACAAGATTGATAGCAACTACTCCCACAAGTGCC
Source organism: Triticum timopheevii (assembly GCA_963921465.1). Taxonomy (NCBI): domain Eukaryota; kingdom Viridiplantae; phylum Streptophyta; class Magnoliopsida; order Poales; family Poaceae; genus Triticum; species Triticum timopheevii. The sequence continues at coordinate 273,625,369 of OY997266.1, forward strand.
TAGAGACTATATCATGCATTAGAACTACTTGGGACCATATAATTTGACATGCATGCTCAAGAACAGGGTCACCTAGGCAGTAAAAATTTGCAATGAATAAAGCACTAGAACAAAAACTAATTGGACCATTGGAGGAGTCACATACCAAAGAGCAATCCCCCAAAGCAGTTTTGTGAGTGGATCTTTGAGAAAGGAGATCGAAAATGGCAGCAAGATGAGCTAGAACTCGTGCTTGAGCTGGTTGGTGATTTTTTGGGAGGAAGAAGGAGTGTGTGGGTGCAGGAATGAGTGGAGGGGGCCACCAGGGGCCCATGAGGCAGGGGGCGCGCCCCAGGGGGGTGGGCACACCCTGGACCCTCGTGGCCAGGTGCTGGCTCCCCCTGATGTGTTCTTAGTGCCAAATATTCTCAAATATTGTAGAAAAAAACATATTTCATTATCAGGGCATTTGGAGAACTTTTATTTTCGAGGTATTTTTTATTGCAAGGATAATTCGGAAAACAGACAGAAAATACTATTTTGATTTATTTAATCTAAATAATAGAAAGTAAAAGGAGGGTACAGAAGGTTGTACTTTCTAACTTCATCCATCTCATGCTCATCAAAAGGAATCCACTAACAAGGTTGATCAAGTCTTGTTAACAAACTCATTCTGAATCGCATGAAACCGGAGAATTTTCGAATAGCACTAGGTTACTTCGATGGGGATATGTATGTCCCCAATAATAAGAATATCATATTTCTTCTTGACAGTAGGAAGAGGAAATTCAAAACCTCCAATAATAATCGATGGAATTTTTCCAATAGAATTGGTACTGTGAACTTGAGGTTGTTTCCTCGGAAAGTGTACCGTATGCTCAATACCATTAATATGAAAAGTGGCATTGCCTTTGTTGCAATCAATAACAGCCCCTGCGGTATTCAAAAAGGGTCTACCAAGGATAATCGACATACTATCATCCTTGGGAATATCAAGAATAACAAAGTCCATTAAAATGGTAACATTTGCAACCACAACAGGCACATCCTCACAAATACCGATAGGTATAGCGGTTGACTTATCGGCCATTTGCAAAGATATTTCAGTAAGTGTCAACTTATTCAATTCAAGTCTACGATCATAATACTAACACCGGCTCCAAGATCACATAAAGCAGTTTTAACATAGTTTCTTTTAATGGAGCATGGTATAGTTGGTACTCCTAGATCTCCAAGTTTCTTTTGTATTCCACCTTTAAAAGTATAATTAGCAAGCATGGTGGAAATTTCAGCTTCCGGTATCTTTCTTTTATTTGTAACAATATCTTTCATGTACTTAGCATAAGGATTCTTTTTAAGCATATCAGTCAAACGCATACGCAAAAAGATAGGTCTAATCATTTCAGCAAAGCACTCAAAATCCTCATCATCATTTTTCTTGGATGGTTTAGGAGGAAAGGGGCATGGGTTTCTGAACCCATGGTTCTCTTTCTTTACTGTGCTTCCTAGCAACAAAGTCTCTCTTATCATAACGTTGATTCTTTGATTGTGGATTATCAAGATCAACAGCAGGTTCAACCTCTATGTCTTTGTTATTGCTAGGTTGAGCATCAACATGAACATCATCATTAACTTTATCACTAGGTTCATGTTCATCACCATATTGTGTTTCAGCATCAGAAATAGAAATATCATTGGGATTCTCAGGTGTGTCTACAACAGGTTCACTAGAAGCATGCAAAGTCCTATCATTTTTCTTCTTCTTCTTTTTAGAAGGACTAGGTGCATCAACATTATTTCTCTAAGAATCTTGCTCAATTCTATAAGGGTGACCCTCAGGATACAAAGGTTCCTGAGTCATTTTACCCCCGCTAGTCATAACTCTAACAGCATTATCATTTTTCTTATTATTTAATTCATTGAGCAAATCATTTTGAGCTTTAAGCACTTGTTCTAATTGAGTGGTAACCATGGAAGCATGTTTACTAATAAGTTTAAGTTCACCTTTACACTACTAGGGAAAACCTTATACACGACATCTTAGCAGTAGCGCTGGACAAAACAGTGCGCTACTGCTACTTAGTAGTAGCGAGTTTAAATAAACCGTGCTACTGCTACTACTTTAGCCGTAGCGCGTTCTGCTAAAGCGCGCTGCTGCTATACTTGTACTGGGCGCAGATGGCTAGCCCCACTTAGCAGTAGCGTGTATGCCTGACCAGCGCTACTGCTACGTTCCTTAGCAGTAGCGCATTTCTCTGAAACGTGCTACTACTTAATTACATTATCCTAGAGCGGTTCACTGCACTGGTACCCTCTCACTCACTCTCTCCCTCTCACTCGCTCTCGCCCACGCCGAACCCTTCGTCTGCTACAGCCGTGCTGGTCCTCGCCGAGGTACTCCCTCCTTGTCACGCCCAATATGCGATACTATCCTAAAGAGACTCGAAGGTCCCACCAAGGATGGAACCGCATATTGATACGCTTTTGCAAGGTGGATATCATTACATAAACATTACATAATAGATGGGGATACATACAAAAGACATGCAATGCCACACGAATACAACATCATCTTACATAAGAGCACCATCCGACTACGGATGAAACACAAATAGAAACTCAAACGACATCCACCCTGCTAGCCCAGGCTGCCGACCTGGAACCTATCCCCTGGTCGAAGAAGAAGCAGAAGAAGAACTCCAAAACAAGTAAACATCGCTCTCGCGTCAAGATAATCGCAAAACATGTACCTGCAACTGTTGTTGTAGTAATCTGTGAGCCACGAGGACTCAGCAATCCCATTACCATGGGTATCAAGACTAGCAAAGCTTAATCGGTATGGAAAGGATAAGTGGTGAGGTTGCAGCAGCGACTAAGCATATATGGTGGCTAACATACGCAAACAAGAGCGAGAAGAGAAACAAAGGAACGGTCATGAAGCTACCAATGATCAAGAAGTGATCCTGAACTCCTACTTACGTCAAACATAACCCAAAACCGTGTTCACTTCCCGGACTCCGCCGAAAAGAGACCATCACGGCTACACACGCGGTTGATGCGTTTTAATTCGGATCTGGTGTCAAGTTATCTACAACCGGACATTAACAAATTCCCATCTGCCACATAACCGCGGGCACGGCTCTCGAAAGTTTATACCCTGCAGGGGTGTCCCAACTTAACCCATCACAAGCTCTCACGGTCAACGAACGATATTCCTTCTCCCAGGAAGACCCAATCAGTCTCGGAATCCTGGTTTACAAGACATTTCGACAATGGTAAAACAAGACCAACAAAGCCGCCCGATGTGTCGACAATCCCGATAGGAGTCGCACGTATCTCATTTTCAGGACACACCGGATAAGCGAAGCGTACAGGTACCAACGTAACCCAAGTTGCCAAGGGATGGTCCCGCACGGTGCTCTAGTTTGGACCAACACTTAGACCAGCATTGGCCCGGGGGGGCTAAAATAAGATGACCCTCGGGTTAATTACTCCCAAGGGAAAGGTATAGGTGGTAGGCAAATGGTAAAACCAATGTTGGGCCTTGCTGGAGGAGTTTTATTCAAAGAGAACTGTCAAGGCGGTCCCATAAATCACCCAACCGCGTTAGGGACGCAAAATCCGGGAACATAATACCGATATGATGGAAACTAGGGCGGCAATAGTGGAACAAAACACCAGGCATAAGGCCGAGCCTTCCACCCTTTACCAAGTATATAGATGCATTAACTAAATAAGAGATATTGTGATATCCCAACATCATCCTGACCATCATGGGGCAATCTTCAACTTCACCTGCAACTAACAACGCTATAAGAGGGGCTGAGCAAAGCGGTAACATAGCCAAGCAACAGTTTGCTAGGAAGGGTGAAAAAGGATAGAGGCTGACATGGCAATCTGGGAGGCTTGAAGGACAAGTGATAGGTAGCGCAGCATAGCGATAGAACGAAGCAACTAGCATAGAAATGATAGTAGTGAGATCCAGGGTGAGGGTCATCTTGCCTGAAATCCCGCTAGGAAGAAGAACGAGTCCATGAAGAAGACAAACCGACGTAGTCCAACGAAACCTCATAATTCCGGAACGAAGCCGCAACCAGAAAGAAACAAACAACATGGTAAACAAACATCACATAAACATGACATGATGCACAATCAAGTATGATGGATGTCTGGTTTAAATAGGCATGGCATGGCAAAGTGCAACAAACCATACTGCAAGTTAAGTGGAGCTCAATATGCAACGAGTTGCATATTGACAGAACACCACATTGACATATTTAGTTTAATCTCGTTTAAGCTACCAAACAATATTAAATGTTGTTAAACATGGCAAGAGGTGAAGCATAATTAAACTACCTATCTAGCCAAGTTTAAATGAGGCTGGAACAACAAACAACAATTCCGGAAAATCCCCATGTCCATATTTCGAATTTGGTACTGTTCTGCCCTAAACCATATTTTAATGCTATTAAGCAGTAAAACAAAGTGCGCCATGTTAATCTATGCATTTTTCCACCCCATTTACATATAAAGTTTATTAAAATTGGAGCTATGGTTATTTAGTTATGAAATAAATCATTTTACCATGGCATTTAAGCAAATTTCAACAAACATCAATTTAAACATTTTTAACAGGGATGAAAGTTGCATATTGTGAAACTAGATACAATTTTAAGCATTTTACATATATAACATGTTTCATTTGGATGCATGGACATTTAGTTACTAACAATCCAAAACAGTGGCATTCCTATAATTATGCATGCACCGGAAATTAGGAAAATCGTCAGCAGGGGGGAAAATGTAGCCGGGCCGAATCTGGTCTACCGGGCTGCAACAAGACAGGGGTGCTTGCGGGTGGCCTCACCTAGTGGGCTGAGGCCCGGTCGGTGGAAGAGATGAGGCCGACAGGGGGGCTGCTGGGCCTGGCGACGCGGTCAATGCGAGCGAGGCGAGCGAGCTGCTCCTTCTTCGTTACTAAAGAACCGAGACAGCAGCAGCAGGTTCAGGGCAACGGACGGCGGGAACGGCTACCAGCGACGAGCGGAACGTGGGGATGGACGAATCCGGGCAGGAGGCAAGGCGGAGTCCCGGCAGGGCGAAACGGATCCACAAGGGCTCGGACGAGGGGGTCAACGGGGCATGCGGGCGCTGCTCCTGGCGGCGCGCCATGGCTCCTGTGAAGGTTCGGAGAGAGGGAGAGAACTGCGTGAAAGGGAGAAAAACAGAGGAAGGGAGGAGAAATAAGGGGAGGCGGCGAGGGAGAACCGCGGCGGCGCAGCGGATCCAGGCGGAAGGCAAGGATCTCCGCGAGGCAGGGACTTGGCGCGGGCTCGATGGGGTCCATGCAGAGGCATCTCCTCAGCGCTGCAAGCTGGGCGCAGAGTAGGCAAGGCGGCGGCGAGGCATGAAGCAGGGTGGGGCACGACGCTAGGGACCTGCTGGTGGGTCTCCGGCGACGAGCTGCCGGTGGTGGCGCGAGGTGGTTAAGGAGGCCGGCGTCCATCGGGAGGCTTCCATGGCGCTGGTGTCCTCCTGCTTGAACAGAGAGAGAGGCCGAGAGGTGAGAGGCATCCAGAGGAAGCAGAGAAAGCGAGAGGAGGGAGATGGCAGGGAGCGGGATGACCTGGTGGTGGTGAACGACGGCAAAGGGAGCTCCGGTGGTGCTGCTGCGGTGGCGCGCGGGAAGCACGGGAGGAGGGCGATGGGGGTCGGCATGGAGTGGATCGAGGAGCTGCTCTGGTTGGCCGGGCGAGCGAATCAGGGAGGAGCAGTGAGGAGCGCTGGTTGGTGGCTGGAGGAAAACGAGGAGAAGAATGGGTTCGAGGGCTCGGGATCCCGAGGTGGGAGATGAGTGCGGCGGCGGCGGCAAGGACAAACTTCCTAGACTTTAGGGTTAGGCTAGATTAGGTATGAAGTTGGTCTATATATATATATATATATATATATATATATATATATATAGGGAAAGGGGGGTTTAGGGTAGATTTGGACCCTCCGATTAAATCGGATGGCCAAGAATAGAAGGTTAGGGGAGTCCAATGGAGAAACGCAGATATTTTATAGATGTTTGGAGATGATCCGGACGCAATGGTAACGATAGTCCGGGTCGGGTCAAGGGGAGTTTCGGACACGGGCGAGGGGTCGATGCGCTGCACAAAGAGACTCCAGTTTAGGCAAGAGGGAAAACGAAAAACAAGGTTGGTCTCGGAACGGTCAACAAAAGCAAGGGGGGACGCGGCAACTACGAGCGGATGCAAGTTTTATGAAAACTTGCAGATGCAATGCGCATGATGCTATGATATGAAATGCAAGACATGAAAAAAATGCAAAACAAAAGACAAAAACCCAACCACGGAGGAAATAACATATCGCATCTCCGGAAAAGGCAAGAGTTGGAGTTACGAATATGGAAAGTTGTATCCGGGGCGTTACAACACTCCACCACTACGAGAGGATCTCGTCCCGAGATCTAGGATGGCACCGGAGGGAAAAGGAAGAGGAAGATAAGAGGTAAACTAAGTTGCTTCTTCGACAAACGAGTGAAACCATGAACCTTGAGAGGTTGCAAAGCTATGAATGACAAGTACAAAGGACAAGAAGGAATAGGAACAACTCTGGTTGAAACATGATAAACAAGGAACAAGGAAGAACAAATTCAGACAACACTCCAGTTGAAAAGAGATGCAAGAATTGATAAGATGTAAAGAACTTGAGCAGAGGACATAACACTCATGTTAAACGGATAAGCAAGGAAAAGAACATGATATTTACAAAATGAGAAGATGGGTCGAAGAGAGTAACATCACAATACCTCCAGAAAAAAGAATAGAAGATAGATCATTGGAATAACAGAATGGACTAGAAAATGCCAACTTCTGCCACAAATGAGCTCGGAAAGCACCCTTCCAAGAAGGTTACAATGGAGTTGTTGGAAAACCAACAACGAAACAAATAAGCTTGTAGTGGGCTTACGGAAAACATCTCAAGACTATGAGGTGACAACCGGCCACTAATGGAAACCATTGATTGGATTGAGAGCAGCAAAAAGATGACAAACTTCTTCACCGAGATGAGAAGGAGAAAATTGGATCATAGATACGCACCACAAATAGCAACATTCCTTAGGGAAGGTTTAGGTGAAATATGACACAAGATAACTCCAACAAAGGGATTGATGGATTTAAAATATCTCATTCTTGACAACAATATGAATCATGAAACATGAAGGAAATTGTCAAAAGTGACATAACATCACCTCAAAAGATAGTATAGAAGGAATTGCACTTCGGAATGCATGATGAAGGATGCTTGAACTCCTCCAACAAGAATCTTGAAGAACACTTCGAGAATAAATTAAATCCTTAATGAACCACCATGTAGAGCCTCCATGAAGAACTTCAGATAGGACATGATAACATAAAAGAATTGAAGGTTGAAGCGAACAAGATTGAAGCCTTGCAATGATTTAGATGGAACTTCGTGACGAGACATCCAAGAAAACTTGGAACTCCAGAAAAGAAAGGTGAGCAACTTCAATTGAGAATTGATACCATGAATGACTCCAGAAAGAATAGAATCACCTTGAGGAAACAAGAATAAGATATACTATATGTTTATCCTTCGTCAACTTAAATTGATGATAAGCAACGGATTTAGCATACTACTTATTCCTGTAGAAAGGATAGAGATAGCGCAAACTTGGGAAGGTATTGATGGAACCACCGGTGGGATTTGGAAACAATGAATGAATTGATATGATAACAAAGGAAGTGAAATCTTGAACGAACCACCGTAAAAATTGGAAAAGAGAGTAGCGGGGGCACAATTCACCGGAAAGAATTTGAAAATGAATGAAGATACTTGAGGGGATTTAGATACATGAGAATGAAGAGGTCATCAACTGATTAGATGATATTTGAATGATGCACCGGAAGAATTCGAGAACGAGAGTTGAAAGCTGAGAATGAAGAATTATGACATGATGGCCTTTGGAGGAAAGAAATGGAAACAACTCATGAAATGCTCCGAATGGGTGAAAAGAATTCTCACAATCGAAAACAAGTACCAGAGGATGGCATCAAGCTTGAACTACGCATATTTGGAAGAATGGGTAAGGATTTAAGAGGAACTCTTCTTAGGTCTTCAAAGCTGAGAATGACGAGGAGAAACACCACCCAATTGTTGAGACACTCTGGAACAAAGAAGACTAGAAATGATGAACCAACAATGAAAATATTCTGAAAGCAATCTTGGAGAAGGAATATGACTGATGAAAATTCATTCTTACGTCAAACTCTGAAAAGAATTAGGAATGGATCTGGAATAATTAGAAGAGTCAAGTAAGATCCTGGGAACAGACCTGTGGGTTAGGGCCCACTCAAGAGAAAACACTGTTGAAAAGGATTGTTGACGAGATAGATGATGCACCGGAACAATTGAAATATCTGAATGAGGTGACAACCTCGAAATATCTTGAACGGATTGAGAATGGAAACACAAGTCTTGTGAGATATCTTCAGCACTCCAGAACAAATGAATAGGAAGAAGTGAATGATTAAGAGGTGCATCGGCATGAGAAAACATTAGAAACGAGGAAAGGAATATGATGAATATCAAAAGCTTGAATTGGATCCACCGGAGAAGAAACAACAATGAAGGATGATGAACTTGAAATTGTTGAGCATCTTCATGGGAAATCACCGGATAAGAACATTGAAAGAAACGAATGAAGAGACTTCTCACAGATAAAAGGATACACGATTAAGAAAACTGAGTCCTTGAAGTAAAAAAGTGGGAGGGTGGGAAAACAAAGACAACTTGGGACAGATGAAACAAACACCGTTGAGAAAACTTAGAATTGATCTCGCAAATATTGAAATGATCGGATCCACTTGAAGAGAAGCACACCGGTTGGAAAGAATTGACATGACAATCTCGATAAACAAGAAGGATTAGCACTCTCATAGAAATATGAGAACACCGCTTGAAAGGTATGGAATCAACACTTGACATTGAAGCAACTCGAATACCACAACTCAAAACAAAACAAAGGATTGGCTTGCAGAAATAAGCCGGAGCAAATACATATGATAAGAGATTTACCCAATCCCATATCAGGCATCTGACGGAAAGTTATTCTAGGAGCTACTTGAATTCCCACCTATAAACTCCCGAAATTTTCTGTTTATGCAATCTGGTGTTGGGGATACAGGGGAAGCAATATATCTCGACCAAACTAACAATCCCTACATATAGCTGTATCCATCCATCAACACATAACCAAGAAAACTCTGGAAATCGTGTACCTCAACCTTTGAAAAGCATCCGTTATACGAGCTATGGCAATACTCCCGAACTCCCCAGTATTGGGTGGCGTCGAGGTTATCTCACCAACAACTGCATAAAAGAGATTTTTTATGTCGGCAAAACTCAGGTATTCCAGAACTGGAACGATAAAATTGTGACGACAACACCTCGGAGCTCAACTCCCCAGGACACTGCCACAACCCCTAAATGTCAGGAGGCACCAAGAACAATGTTCTCGTCACAAGACTATCGGAACAATCCCAAGATACCCGCGTGATCCTAAAAAAATTGTGAAAAATTAAGGAGAGGAAAGACAAAACATCTACGTCGAGAGTCCTCACCAGAGCGACGAAGGGGCTGAGGAGTAAAAAGAATCCTACTCTCCGATATATATAATCCTAAGACTGAAAATAGTTTTCTTCTAGACTCAACAACGGCCAACAATCAAGGGGGCTCCTATGGTCGGTCGAGGCTCTGATACCAACTTGTCACGCCCAATATGCGATACTATCCTAAAGAGACTCGAAGGTCCCACCAAGGATAGAACCGCATGTTGATATGCTTTTGCAAGGTGGATATCATTACATCAACATTACATAATAGATAGGGATACAGACAAAAGACATACAATGCCACACGAATACAACATCATCTTACATAAGAGCACCATCCGACTACGGATGAAACACAAATAGAAACTCAAACGACATCCACCCTTCTAGCCCAGGCTGCCGACCTGGAACCTATCCCCTAATCAAAGAAGAAGCAGAAGAAGAACTCCAAAACAAGTAAACATCGCTCTCGCGTCAAGATCATCGCAAAACCTGTACCTACAACTGTTGTTGTAGTAATCTATGAGCCACAAGGACTCAGCAATCCCATTACCATGGGTATCAAGACTAGCAAAGCCTAATGGGTATGGAAAGGATAAGTGGTGAGGTTGCAGCAGCGACTAAGCATATATGGTGGCTAACAAATGCAAACAAGAGCGAGAAGAGAAACAAAGGAATAGTCGTGAAGCTAGCAATGATCAAGAAGTGATCCTGAACTCCTACTTACGTCAAACATAACCGAAAACTGTGTTCACTTCCCGGACTCCGCCGAAAAGAGACCATCACGGCTATACACGCGGTTGATGCATTTTAATTCGGATCTGGTGTCAAGTTATCTACAACTAGACATTAACAAATTCCCATCTGCCACATAACCGCGGGCACGGCTCTCGAAAGTTTATACCCTGCAGGGGTGTCCCAACTTAGCCCATCACAAGCTCTCACAGTCAAGAAGGATATTCCTTCTCCCAGGAAGACCCGATCAGTCTCGGAATCCCGGTTTACAAGACATTTCGACAATGGTAAAACAAGACCAGCAAAGCCGCCCGATGTGTCGACAATCCCAATAGGAGTCGCACGTATCTCGTTCTCAGGACACACCGGATAAGCGAAGCGTACAGGTACCGACGTAACCCAAGTTGCCAAGGGATGGTCCCGCACGGTGCTCTAGTTTGGACCAACACTTAGACAAGCATTGGCCCGGGGGGGCTAAAATAAGATGACCCTCGGGCTAATTACTCCCAAGGGAAAGGTATAGGTGGTAGGCAAATGGTAAAACCAATGTTGGGCCTTGCTGGAGGAGTTTTATTCAAAGCGAACTATCAAGGGGGTCCCATAAATCACCCAACTGCGTTAGGGATGCAAAATCCGGGAACATAATACCGATATGACGGAAACTAGGGCGGCAAGAGTGGAACAAAACACCAGGCATAAGGCCTAGCCTTCCACCCTTTACCAAGTATATAGATGCATTAATTAAATAAGAGATATTGTGATATCCCAACATCATTCTGTCCATCATGGGGCAATCTTCAACTTCACCTGCAACTAACAACGCTATAAGAGGGGCTGAGCAAAGCGGTAACATAGCCAAGCAACGGTTTGCTAGGAAGGGTGAAAAAGGTTAGAGGCTGACATGGCAATCTAGGAGGCTTGAAGGACAAGTGATAGGTAGCGCAGCATAGCGATAGAACGAAGCAACTAGCATAGAAATGATAGTAGTGAGATCCAGGGTGAGGGTCATCTTGCCTGAAATCCCGCTAGGAAGAAGAACGAGTCCATGAAGAAGAAAAACGGACGTAGTCAAACGAAACCTCATAATTCCGGAACGAAGCCGAAGCTAACGAGAAGAAGCACAACCGGAAAGAAACAAACAACATGGTAAACAAACATCACATAAACATGGCATGATGCACAATCAAGTATGATCGATGTCCGGTTTAAATAGGCATGGCATGGCAAAGTGCAACAAACAGTACTACAAGTTAAGTGGAGCTCAATATGCAACGAGTTGCATATTGACAGAACACCACATTGACATATTTAGTTTAATCTTGTTTAAGCTACCAAACAATATTAAAAGTTGTTAAACATGGCAAGAGGTGAAGCATAATTAAACTACCTATCTAGTTAAGTTTAAATGAGGCTGGAACAACAAACAACAATTCCGGAAAATCCCCATGTCCATATTTCGAATTTGGTACTGTTCTGCCCTAAACCATATTTTAATGTTGTTAAGCAGTAAAACAAAGTGCACCATGTTAATCTATGCATTTTTTCACCCCATTTACATATAAAGTTTATTAAAATTGGAGCTACGGTTATTTAGTTATGAAATAAATCATTTTACCATGGCATTTAAGCAAATTTAAACAAACATCAATTTAAACATTTTTAACAGGGATGAAAGTTGCATATTGTGAAACTAGATACAATTTTAAGCATTTTACATCTATAACATATTTCATTTGGATGCATGGTCATTTAGTTATTAACAATCCAAAACAGTGGCATTCCTGTAATTATGCATGCACTGGAAATTAGGAAAATCGTCAGCAGGGGGAAAAATGTAGCCGGGCCAAATCTAGTCTACCGGGCTGCAACAGGACAGGGGCGCTTGGGGGTGGCCTCACCTAGTGGGTTGAGGCCTAGTCGGTGGAAGAGATGAGGCCGGCAGGATGGCTGCTCGGCCTGGCGACGCGGTCAACGCAAGCGAGGCGAGCGAGCTGCTCCTTCTTCGTTACTGAAGAACCGGGACAGCAGCAGTAGGTTCAGGGCGATGGACGAATCCGGGCAGGAGGCAAGGCGGAGTCCCGGCAGGGCGGAACGAATCCACAAGGGCTCGGACAAGGGGGTCAACGGGGCATGCAGGCGCTGCTCCTGGCGGCGCGCGATGGCTCCTGTGAAGGTTCAGAGAGAGGGAGAGAACTGTGTGAGAGGGAGAAAAATAGAGGGAGGAAGGAGAAATAAGGGGAGGCGGCAAGGGGAAACCGCGGCGGCGCAGCGGATCCAGGCGAAAGGCGAGGATCTCCGGCGAGGCAGGAACTTGGCGCGGGCTCGGCGGGGTCCATGCAGAGGCATCTCCTTAGTGCTGCAGGCTGGGCGCAGAGCATGCAAGGCAGCAACAAGGCATGAAGCAGGGCGGGGCACGATGCTGGGGACCTGCTGGTGGGTCTCCGGTGACGAGCTGCCGGTGGTGGCGTGAGGTGGTTGAGGAGGCCAGCGTCCATCGGGAGGCTTCCATGGTGCTGGTGTGCTCCTACTTGAACAGAGAGAGAGGCCGAGAGGTGAGAGGCATCCAGAGGAAGCAGAGAAAGCGAGAGGAGGGAGATGGAAGGGAGCGGGATGACCTGGTGGTGGTGACCGACGGCGAAGGGAGCTCTGGTGGTGCTGCTGCTTGCGGTGGCGCGTGGGAAGCACGGGGGGAGGGCGATGGGGGTCGGCATGGAGTGGATTGAGGAGCTGCTCTGGTTGGCTGGGCGAGCGATTCAGGGAGGAGTAGTGAGGAGCGCTGGTTGGTGGCTGGAGGAAAACGAGGAGAAGAATGGGTTCGAGCAATGGGGATCCCGAGGTGGGAGATGAGTGCGGCGGCGGCAGGGACAAACTTCCTAGACTTTAGGGTTAGGCTAGATTAGGTATGAAGTTGGTCTATATATATAGGGAAAGGGGGGTTTAGGGTAGATTTGGACCCTCCAATTAAATCGGACGGCCAAGAATAGAAGGTTAGGGGAGTCCAATGTAGAAACGCAGATATTTTATAGATGTTTGGAGATGATCCGGACGCAATGGTAATGATAGTCCGGGTCGGGTCAAGGGGAGTTTCGGACACGGGCGAGGGGTCGATGCGCTACACAAAGAGACTCCGGTTTAGGCAAGAGGGAAAACAAAAAACAAGGTTGGTCTCGGAACGGTCAACAAAAGCAAGAGGGGACGCGGCAACTACGAGCGGATGCAAGTTTTATGAAAGCATGCAGATGCAATGCACATGATGCTATGAGATGAAATGCAAGACATGAACAAAATGCAAAACAAAAGACAAAAACCCAACCACGGAGGAAATAACATATCGCATCTCCGGAAAAGGCAAGAGTTGGAGTTACGAATATGGAAAGTTGTATCTGGGGCATTACACTCCTCCTCCCTCCTCCTCTGGCCGCCCTCCTCCCACCGCCCCTCCCTCCTCCTCCTTCGACCGCCCCCTCCCTCCTTCTCCGGCCGCCTCTCCCCTCCACCCCCCCCCCGCCCCCTCCCTCCTCCTCCTCCGGGCGCCCCCTCCCCCTCCACCCCCCGCCCCCTCCCTCCTCCTCCTCCTCCGGCCGCCCCCACCCCCTCCTCCCCCCACCCCTCCCTCCTCCGATCCCACCGGCCTCCTCCCCCTCCTCCTTTCTCCTTCTTCCTCCTCCCTCCATCTCTTTTTTTCTCTTTTTTACTATTGTATAATGTAGTTTTTTTTACTGTTTTTAGTAAGTGTTTAAAATAATTAGTAAGTAAATTAATAAACTAGTTGAACTAGTTTGGTTTTAGTAAGAACTAGTTGAATTAATAGAACTAATGTATTTCTAGTAAGAAAATTAATATAACTAGTTGAACTAGTTTATTTTTAGAAAGAACTAGTTTATTTCTATTTATAGTAAGTTTATTTTTAGTAAGAACTAGTTGAATTAATAGAACTAGTTGAACATGTCACATTTGTTGTTATTTTTTTAGTTTAAGCAATTATTCCTGCATCGACATCGACGATGCCTATCTCGTATCCTCGTCGTCGATACCCGGCGTTCGCTAGGGTTTTAGTTGTATTAGTGATGTTATATGTATGATACTATTCGGGATGTAGTAGTGATAACTTATAGGGTTTTTTTTTGCAGAAATCAAGGAGCCCCTCCATCATCCCCGCCGTCGTCCCCGTCACTGACCTCGAGGTAAGACCAGCCAAATCTCCATGTTAATATGAGTCCTATAAGATATGATGTAGATAAAAACATGTATATCTTGTGTTGCTCAAATAGGATATGTGGTTGCCCAAGTGGCCGGTCATGTTTGCAGCTTACACCTCCGAGTGGCCTATGTTTTGCCGGTGTGTTGATTAATTTCCGTTCCGGCAAATTTCAGGCGCTCGATATGTCCTGTTTTAGCAAATGTCATGCTGGAATTTTTCATGAATTTTGGCATGACTTGTGCTAGAATATGTAGGAAATATCGAGTGGCCTGGATTTTCTAGAAAGATAATTAAACGATATTTCGGGTTGACTTTAAGACTGTCGAGGCCGAAGAATCCCGACTATTGTCATGGGGGTCGTTTCTCCTTCTTCTCCGGGTGCTAGATCTTTGTTATGCACTAGGGGAAGGAGGAGTAACGACCATCACCGACGATGGCAAATGTCAGAGAGGAATCAGTGAGGGAGAGTATCCACCATATATGAGAGGACGAAGAATCCCGACTGTTGTCGTGGGGGTAGCATCTCCTTCGTTCCCATGTGCTAGACAATTTGGTGTAATGCACTCGGGAACGGAAGGAGGAGCTACCATCACCGACGGTCGAATATATACACCACGTGAGCTGAGGGTTTTCAAGAAAAGACTCGACAGACCCATAGTCAACCCGTGATGAATAATAATGATCTAATTTAGTTTTTGTAGTACATATATTTAATTGTGCAAGTTTAATCTTTGAATTATGAACATAGGAAATGTCGTCGGACGAAGACGGTCCCGGGGAGTGCTCCTGGTGCGGTGACAACCGTGGTTTCTGCGACAGGCCTCACCTGGACGAAGATCGGCGCTTCAGCATTAAGCTCGAGGAGGCCTTCGATTGTGAAATGGTACGCTACGACGCTAAGTGTTTTTTTCGTAATTAAGCTCGACTTCTACTACTTCAACGTGTAATTTTCATCTTCTACAATTCGACTAGCTTATCCCATTCCATGCAAGACGCTATGTCTTGGAGAGGATGGGTTTTGAAGATCATGAGAGCAATGAAACAAAGAAAATTAACCTAAGGACCCATCATGGTATGGATTTTGAGGTAAATGTATACAATTCTGAGAGCGTATCCAATTTTGGTTGCCCGGGATGGGAAGCACTTTGCAGGATGTATGATTTCAAGAGGGTATGTTTGTCACCATGGATCTTGGTGATCCTGACATCGACCAAGATAATTTGGACATTTGGGTTCTTGTTGATACGCTTCCAATTCTACCGCTATGTGAGTTCCTCAAACATAGTTATTAAGTAATTTATATTGTTTATTTCAAAATAGTTGATAGCTTATTTCCATTGATAGCTTATTTTCATTCTTCAAAGAGTGTGCGGAAGATGGTAGACAGAACCAACTACACCGATGGCTCTGAGTTAACTTATCAAGAGAACAATCATCTGGTCGCATATTGTACTGGCATTGAGAATTACAATGCCTTTTATCGAACTCCTCCAAATTATGGTGAATACGTGCCACTAGTGCATGTGTTGAACAACGATAACTTCCATGGAGATTTCCTGTTAAGATTTTTTACTATTATGACATCCATGCATCTTTTGCATACTTCTAAAACTGAACTACATTGCTAACTATGAAGTTATTACTATATTTTTCAACAGAAAATCCCGATGGATTGTGTGCCTCATTTGATGTATCAGAATGGTCGCCTTGATGTTTTGAACATACAGCCAGGTCGTCCTACAAATCTCACTTGTGCATACCGGATTTCTAAAAATGATGAACACATGATAATTAAAGAATGGAAGAAATGTATGGACATTCGTAAGGAGGTTCTTGGAATGGAGACAGGATAATCTCCATTCTCCATAATGGAGAGTCAGGGGCTAATCTTGTTTTATGCTATTTTACCTAAGATAATATAGTAGGTCCTAAGAGAATGTAGTAGGTCCTATGAGGTACAATATGTTTATGAGAGTTGATGATGATGAGTAGTTGTGATTATGTCTAGTGACCAACTTGTATGTGATGTCTCATTGATGAAAACGATGATCATGAGGAGGTGTTATATGACAATGATGTATTATGATGATAAGTTGTTAATGATATGATGATGATGATATTTATTATATCATTGGGTGAAAGTACTGTGGATTAGTTTCAAGTGGATGTCCATCCACTTGAAACTAGTACACGGTTCTTTCTCCCACTGATGTCATAACTGATTATGATGTAAAATCATTCTCTAAATTGCTGCGGTATGAAAACTTGTATAAAGGTGTATGAATACAACATGAAATAAAAAAGAAATACGGAATAATAGTAGTAGCGCGTGCTAGGAGAAGCGCTACTACTAATTACTAGTAGCGCTCATTTTAAAAAGCACTGCTACTAAGTCGATATAGCAGTAGCGCGGTCCAACCCACGCTACTGCTAACCTTTAGTTGTAGCGCCTTACTAGTAGCGCGGTTCCCCGCGCTACTGATAGGCTCCAAACACACGCTACTGCTAGGGTTTTCCCTAGTAGTGTTAACTCTAGACATATAATCACTCTAGTGTTCAATCATATAAGCATTGTGTTTCAATTGTCTACCAACATAAGCATTGAAGTTTTCTTGTTTAACAATAAAATTATCAAACCCATCAAAGCATTGACTAGCAGACTTATAATGAGGAAAATCACCTTCATTAAATCTATAGAGAGAATTTACCTTTACTACCTGTGTCGGGTTATCAAGACCATGTATTTCTTCAATAGGCGGTAAATTAAGGCCATGTATTTCTTCAACAGGAGGTAAATTCTTAACATCTTCAGCTTTAATACCCTTTTCTTTCATAGATTTCTTTGCCTCTTGCATATCTTCAGGACTGAGAAATAGAACACCTCTTTTCTTCGGAGTTGGATTAGGAGTTGGTTCAGGAAGTGTCCAATTATTTTCATTAGTCAACATATTATTCAATAGCAATTCAGCTTGGTCAACAGTTCTTTCCCTGAAAACACAACCAGCACAACTATCCAGGTGGTCTCTGGAAGCATCGGTTAGTCCATTATAAAAGATATCAAGTATTTCATTTTTCTTGAGAGGATGATCAGGCAAAACATGAAGTAATTGGAGAAGCCTCCCCCAAGCTTGTGGGAGACTCTCTTCTTTAATTTGCACAAAATTATATATTTCCCTTAAGGCAGCTTGTTTCTTATGAGCGGGGAAATATTAGCAGAGAAGTAATAAATCATATCATGGGGACTACGCACACAACCAGGATCAAGAGAATTAAACCATGTTTTAGCATCACCCTTTAATGAGAACGGAAATAATTTAAGGATATAGTAGTAGCGAGTTTTCTCATCATTAGTGAATAGGGTGGCTATATCATTTAATTTAGTAAGATGTGCCACAAAAGTTTCAGATTCATAGCCATAAAAAGGATTAGATTCAACCAAAGTAATTATCTCAGGATCGACGGAGAAATCATAATCCTTATCAGTAATACAGATAGGTGAAGTAGCAAAAGCAGGGTCATATTTCATTCTAGCATTCAGAGACTTTTCTTTCAGCTTAGCTAATAATTTCTTAAGATTAGATCTATCATTGCAAGCAAGAAAATCTCTAGCAGTTCCTTCATCCATAACATAACCCTCAAGCACAACAGGCAATTCATATCTAGGGGGAGAATCTTCATCATCACTATCATCAGTATTATCAGTTTTAATAATTTCATCCTCTCTAGCCCTAGCAAGTTGTTTATCAAGAAATTCACCTAATGGCACAGTAGTATCAAGCATAGAAGTAGTTTCATCATAAGTATCATGCATAGCAGAAGTGGCATCATCAATAACATGCAACATATCTGAATTAATAGCAGAAGCAGGTTTAGGTGTCGCAAGCTTACTCAAAACAGATGGTGAATCAAGTGCGGAGCTAGATGGCAGTTCCTTGCCTCCCCTCGTAGTTGAGGGGAAAATCTTTGTTCTTTCGTCTTTCAAGTTCCTAATAGTGATTAGCAGATATGAATCCCAAGTGACTCAAAGAATAGAGCTATGCTCCCCGGCAACGGCGCCAAAAAATAGTCTTGATAACCCACAAGTATAGGGGATCACAACAGTTTTCGAGGGTAGAGTATTCAACCCAAATTTATTGATTCGACACAAGGGGAGCCAAAGAATATTCTCAAGTATTAGCAGTTGAGTTGTCAATTCAACCACACCTGGATAACTTAATATCTGCAGCAAAGTATTTAGTAGCAAAGTGATATGGAAGTAATGGTTACGGTGGCAAAATTAACAGTAGCAGTTTTGTAGTAATTGTAACAGTGGCAACAGTAAAGTAACTAGGCAAAGATCAATATGTGAAAAGCTCGTAGGCATTGGATCAGTGATGGATGATTATGTCGGATGCAATTCCTCATGCAATAGTTATAACATAGGGTGACACAGAACTAGCTCCAGTTCATCAATGTAATGTAGGCATGTATTCTGAATATAGTCATACGTGCTTATGAAAAAGAACTTGCATGACATCTTTTGTCCTACCCTCCCGTGGCAGCGGGGTCCTATTGGAAACTAAGGGATATTAAGGCCTCCTTTTAATAGAGTACCAGACCAAAGCATTAACACTTAGTGAATACATGAACTCCTCAAACTACGGTCATCACCGGGAGTGGTCTCGATTATTGTCACTTTGGGGTTGTTGGATCACAACACATAGTAGGTGACTATAGACTTGCAAGATAGGATCAAGAACTCACATATATTCATGAAAACATAATAGGTTTAGATCTGAAATCATGGCACTCAGGCCCTAGTGACAAGCATTAAGCATAGCAAAGTCATAGCAACATCAATCTCAGAACATAATGGATACTAGGGATCAAACCCTAACAAAACTAACTCGATCACATGGTAAATCTCATCCAACCCATCACCGTCCAACAAGCCTACGATGGAATTACTCACACACGACGGTGAGCATCATGAAATTGGTGATGGAGGATAGTTGATGATGACGATGGCGACGGATTCCCCTCTCTGGAGCCCCGAACGGACTCCAGATCAGCCCTCCCGAGAGAGTTTAGGGCTTGGCGGCGGCTCCGTATCGTAAAACGCGGTGAATCCTTCGCTCCGATTTTTTTTCTCACCGAACGTGAATATATGGAGTTGGAGTTGAGGTCGGTGGAGCATCAGGGGGGCCACGAGGCAGGGAGGCGCGCCCAGGGGGGTAGGGCGCGCCCCCCACCCTCGTGGACAGGGTGTGGGCCCCCTGACCTTGATTCTTTCGCTAGTATTTTTTATTAATTCCAAAAATATTCTCCATGGCTTTTCAGGTCATTCCGAGAACTTATATTTCCGTACAAAAATAATACCATGGCAATTCTGCTAAAAACAGCGTCAGTCCGGGTTAGTTCCATTCAAATCATGCAAGTTAGAGTCCAAAACAAGGGCAAAAGTGTTGGAAAAATAGATACAATGGAGACGTATCAATAGCACATGCGGTCTTTATGGCATCCCGCAAGCTGCAGCACTACTTTCAATAGTGCTCGGTCACGGTAGCTTCAGAAGTACCACTCAATGATATTATAAACAACCGGGACGCCACTGGCCGGATTGCCAAATGGGCCATTGAGCTCTTACCATTTGAACTAACTTACAAGCCACGTCGAGCCATTAAATCTCAAGTGTTGGCTGACTTCGTCGCCGAATGGACAGAGGCCGAACTCCCTAAAGAGTACAACACATATTCCAACTGGGTGATGCACTTCGATGGCTCTAAAATGCTAGCCGGACTTGGGGCTGGTGTCGTCTTGACATCCCCCACAGGAGACACAGTCCGTTATGTGCTCCAAATACTGTATACAGACTCCAATAATGTTGCCGAATACGAGGCCCTATTGCATGGTCTCCGGATGGCCGTCCCCATGGGCATACAATGCCTCGAGGTGCGCGGGGATTCAAACCTCACAATATCCCAAATAAATGGAGAATTCAACGCAACAGATCTGAAGATGGTGGCTTACCGCAACGCCATACTCAAAATATCAGCTCGGTTTGAGGGCTCGAGTTTCATCACGTGGCTCGAGAGAGTAATCAAGCTGCGGATATCCTTGCTCGCATGGGCGCTAAACGCGACCCCGTACCACCTAACACCTTTGCGGAGAGGCTCTTCAAGCCATCCATGGTGTGGCAGGACGAGAGTGGAAACACTGGTCTAGAGCCGATCATACCCCAGATTCCGAACATAGTTCCGATATCATTGGGGATTCGGGCACCGAAATAACACCATCGGCCCATGAAATCATGGTTGTAATTGCCCCGTGGACTGAACCTTTCCTCGCCTACCTTACTAGGAATGAGCTCCCTGATGATCAGACTGAGGCCCTTCGTATTGTTCGACGCTCGAAGGCCTACAAAGTCCATGAAGGGGAACTATACAAGAAAAGTACTACCAGAGTCCTCCAAAGATGTATGTCCAAAGAAGAGGGACGACAACTCTTGGCTGAAATACACTCTGGTCTTGGTGGCCATCACGTTGCAGCTTGGGCCCTTGTAAGTAAGGCCTTCCATATGGGTTTCTTTTGGCCCACGGCCCAAGCAGACGCATAGGACCTCATACAGCGTTGCGTTGGATGCCAGCTTTTCGCCAGTCAAAGCCATATGTCGCCCACTACCCTACGAACAATCCCCATTACTTGGCCTTTTGCGGTCTGGGGGCTAGACATGGTCGGACCCCTTAAAGGAGGAAGCCATAAGAAGAAATATTTACTGGTTATGGTCGACAAGTTCACTAAATGGATAGAAGCCAAACCAGTCAAAACGGTCGAAGCCAGACCGGTTATAGACTTCACATCCGTGTGTCGTACACCATTATGGTGTCCTGCACAGTATTATTACTGATAACGGCTCTAATTTTACGGCCGATGAGGTGAAAACTTGGTGTGCTAATTTGGGCGTCAAACTTGATTACGCCTCCGTATATCACCCTCAGACAAACGGTCAGGTCGAACGGGCTAACGGCCTGATAATGAGCGGCATCAAACCCAGACTAGTGTGATCTCTGCAAGAATCAGACAAGCACTAGGTTGAGGAACCCGATTCCGTACTCTGGGGGTTGCGGACCACGCCCAATCGCACGACCGGATATACACCTTTCTTCATGGTGTACGGTGTGGAGGCAGTCTTGCCTTGTGACATTATTCATGACTCACCTCGAGTGTGCATGTACGAAGAGAGGGAAGCCGAGCTCGACCGACAGGACGATCTGGACGGCCTGGAGGAGGAGCGCGATGTCGCCAAGGCCCGTTCCGCATTCTACCAACAGCAGGCTCGGCGATATCAAAGCAGGGAAGTACGGGCAAAGACTTATAATGTCGGTGAACTCATTCTACGCCTACCAGAGAAGAAAAAGGACAAGCTCAAGCCCAAATGGGAGGGTCCCTTCATTATAGATGAAGTTCTCACTGGAGGAGCCTATCGCCTTCGCAATGCTTCGGACAATCGCTTGGAACCAAACCCAAGGAATGTTGCCCGGCTTCGAAGATTCTACGCCTAAGTCCGCACTTATACATTTTTCCTCGTTCCTTCTTTTCTCCCTTTCATCTTTTTCTTCTTTCTCGTTTTTATACGCCTTCTAGCTCGTGTTCGGATAAACCGCACAGTTGATGGGCGTACATCCTTAAATGTACATAACCCACAATACCCGGGGGCTTCTTTTCACAGAAGCTTATTATCATTATTATTTTTCGAGCATCAAGCTCACTGTATATATGTGTTGTCTACTCATATATGTCTTTTCTTCGCCATTATATGCACCTTTATGACTTAAGTTTTGCCAAGCTGGGTTGCCTGGCTCCTGTGCTTATGCCCTACGTTCCTGCTTGTTCGGCTAGGGCAAAAAGGGAGCACCTCTGCGATTGTTACAGCCGGGTTATCCGGACATGTACCTCAGATGGGTGAAGCCGAAAGCTAGCATTCTGAAGGGAATAATTGGTCGGCGGGAATAAGACGAACTGCCCCCGCTGCAATATAAGCCCCCAAATAATAATGTGTCTGTGATTTTTAGCACCATAGCTTCGGCATGCACAAAAAGTATGCTGGCCCAGGGAGAGGAACCCTTAACGGAACTATTCTCTCTAGAAGATGTTTCTTACGATCAAATGTAATATAACATAACTCCCCGAATATAACTTGTCTATTGAAGCAACTATGACCGGACTGCCTAGTTTCCGAACATACTTTGGTGTTTACCGACAGTATAGTATTCAAAAACACTCCAAACCTTGGGTTTCGGAGGTCGAAGCAGAAAGTCTACCATGACAATCGTTTTAAAATTCAGCTGGAGATAAGTTTGTCGATAAAAGTACATTGCTACTTATGACTCAAAAACTTCTTCCTCCTCTAGACCATCTAACAAGTTGTCTAGTTTACAATCCTGTTGAGAAAACTTAGCGGCTATCTTTACTTGGTTGTACTAAGCTAACATGAATTTCTTGTCCATTTGGTCCCCAAGGTCCGACCCGGGCCATATGATTCGGATCAAGTCTGGTGTACCGCGTTTTCACCATGGCTCAGGCCTCTCGTGCGCCTTCTCAACATGTTGATATCTTCCATAGCCCAAAACAGCGACGAGCTCCCTTGAATAAATTCACGAGCTCCTCCATACTTCCTGGAGGAGAATCGGATGGCCATAAAGCCTTAGCCATGTTCCTCATGAGCTCGCTCGTGCACTTTGGACAGCTCTTGTAGCAGGTCGCCTTGAAATCCAGACACTTCTCCCTCGGGACGTCTAGTCAGCACACCTACAGAAACAAACTCGTAAAACTTTTCATCAGGGGACCGTGCGAAAGTCAGATTAAAGAGCATACTGAATATGCTGCCTTTCAGCTTTCTGTTCTCCTTCAAGGCATCCGATAGTTGGGCTCTTATGTCCTTTAGTTCTTCAGCTTGCTTGATGTTTGCATCATGTAGTTTGTTCTTCTCATTAATGGTCCCTATTAATACATGTTGACCAGCGGCTTCTTGCCCTTCGGCATGTTGTTTGTCCGCTTGAGCAGCCCTTAGCCTCTCCTCCAGCTGATCTGTTGACCCTACCAACAAAACAAATGCATATTTAAGCAACATCATTGTAGGCACAGAAACTTATTTCCGGGCTACTGTTGTGCTTACCATCAGGTGCCTTCTTGGATTTCTTTAAATTTTCCAGTTTGGCGGTGGCAACAGTTAGCTTAGTTCGGCATTCTT
Organism: Triticum timopheevii; assembly: GCA_963921465.1. Classification (NCBI taxonomy): domain Eukaryota; kingdom Viridiplantae; phylum Streptophyta; class Magnoliopsida; order Poales; family Poaceae; genus Triticum; species Triticum timopheevii. The sequence goes on from OY997266.1 coordinate 273,649,154, forward strand.
CTAGCTACTTGGATAATGTGTTATTTTTCTCCGTGAGTACTTGTTGATGTAACGACCCTTAAAGTAGTTGGGCCAACTGCTTCAAGACTCAGGGGCTACTGGCATATGATTATTAAATCTACACAAAAATTCTTACCCGCATATCCTTTGAAAGCCGGTGAGTGGCTCCAGCAAGTCCATCCCGAGTAGCTTAGATGTATGCATCCGCTGAGCTGAAAGCGATGAATGCCTCTTCGGTAAAAATTTGGGTCGCGCATGGCCGCTCTCCGCTGCCGATGATTCATCGCACTCTCCACTTTGGAGTTGGTGACAAATACATTATCCAAATCCTCTGGGAGTTGACAATCTGGCATTGCCTCCGCATCAACCCCAGTCCTTGTGGTAGGGTCCGGGGTCGGATTAGCCTGTGCATGTCTGGCCAGGTCTCCGAATACAGTCTGGCGTACGCTCCTCCTACGATATGGCACAGCAGGAAACGTCAATGTCTGATCTATCCACTGAGTGCGTTCTGACATCGTTTGCCTTTCTTTTGATGAAGGAGAGGGCTCGGCAGTATCATTGTTTGCCTTTCTTTTCAATGACTCACGCTGTGGAAGCGTCGTCTTCTTAGAGGACGCCTTTGCCGCAGTACAATGGACGAGCGTCGCCCCTTGGGAGCACGATACAGTGTGGTGGGTGAGTCGCAAGGGTAAATCTCTTTTTGAGGGGATGTCTCATGGGTACTTACATGGGAGGAGGGGAGAAGGCCGGGGTAATCGGCTATAATGGCCACTTCCGTGTCGTTGTGGCTCGCCTGCTAAAAGACTCCCTCCTTAAATTCTATAATTATATCCGGATCCTCTTCAAATCCAGGATCTAGGTCTCGAATACGGTTCTCCGGCTGCGGAGCGGGGCTGTATATCCCCGTGATGACCTTTCTCCATTCCTGTTAAAGGTAGCCGAATTAAGTTCGACTAAGCATAATTAAGGAAAAAGATCGAGTGGGGCCTATGATAAAAAAACTCACCCAGTCAATGGGGTTATACATGGAAAAACCTTCTCGGCATTTAAGGTGAGTGAAGTCTTCCTTCTCCCCTTTGTAAAGAACAACCAACATGGCGGCCAAAGCGGCAAAATTGTCCGGACCCTTGCTCCCACAGCGTGATGCGTCATCCTCCCCGTTGTAATGCCACATGGGAAGCCCTCTGGATTGGAGTGGATGAACGCATCACGTTATTAAAATCATCATTACCTCGACTATCGACAGTCATGGGCGAGTATTCTGGTCTTGCTCACTATCCTCTTAATCTCCGCACTGTCTTCTTCCTCAAAGCTTCGAGGACGCCAACTGGCACGCTTCTTTAAAGGAGCAGCGGAGAATTTGGGAAGACCGTGTCGGATTGGGTCCGGGAGAACAACGTCTTCAATATAGAACCATTCTGAGGGCCACTCTTCAGATGCCTTCTTCGGAGTGCCGGACAGGTATCCTGTTCCGTTATGCGCCATACTTTGGCGCCACCCACCTCGAATATGGATCCCTTTTGGGAGCATGGGATGAGGCACAAAAATTTCCTCCATAACTTGAAATGGGCCTCGCAGCCTAGGAACAGCTCGCAAAGAGCAACAAAACCTGCGACGTGCAGGATGGAGCCCGACGTGAGATTGTGTAGTTGGAGGCCCTAATACTCTAGGAGGCCTCTAAGGAAAGGGTGAATCAGAAATCCCACACCTCTCAGCAGGAAGGAAACAAAGCACACCCGCTCCCCTTTAGTAGGATTGGAGAAGTTCTCTGCTAGGGCTTCGCCATTGATGGAAGTTAATCCCGCCCGAACGGGGACTAGATACGAGGGAGGGAGATATCCCTGCGTTTGAAGCTTGGTCAACTGGGCGTGGGATACCGAGCAGCTCTCCCAATCACCTTTTTGAGGACCGTGGGGGCGCGAGGAAGAACTAGGGGTGCCAACCATGTTTGGATGGTTTGCTATGGCAAGCTCTAAGGATTTTTGCCTGGTGAGGAATGGCATATGAGATTCAATCTCTTTAAATAGATGCCTTCCCTACATGGTCAAGGGGTTACCTGTAAAAATACTTAGACCCTTTGTATTCGTTTGACACGAGGAAGCCAAGGCGACAGCAGCACATAAGTTGAAGGATATGGTATTTAATGTAAAAGCCGAACTATACGAAGTACAATGGAGAACCCGCCTTGCAAAGCCGAAGACATGAAGCCGGATACAACGTCATCATTGAAGGAAAGTTCGGGGGCTATTGAGGGAGTCATGGATTATGGGGTCCTTGGGGAGCCGACCTATGTGCCATGGGCCGGACTGATGGGCCAGGAAGATACAAGACAGAGGGCCTTCTCTCGTGTCCGGTTGGGACTCTCCTTTGCGTGGATGGCAAGCTTGGCGTCTGGATGTGTAGTTTCCTTCCTCTGTAAACCGACTTTGTACAACCCTAGTCCCCTCCGGTGCCTATATAAACCAGAGGGTTTAGTCCATAGAGGCAATCATAGTCATACAGGCTAGACATCTAGGGTTTAGCCATTACGATCTCGAGGTAGATCAACTCTTGTAACCCCTATACTCATCAAAGTCAATCAAGTAGGAAGTAGGGTATTACCTCCATTAAGAGGGCCCGAACCTAGGTAAACATCGTGTCCCCTGCCTCATGTTACCTTCGATCCTTAGACGCATAGTTCGAGACCCTCTACCCGAGATCTGCCGGTTTTGACACCGACACCCGTGTGCACCATCCCGACAGGTTCGACCGTGAAGTTCATCAGAGGCCTCGTGAGCTGGTTTGGCGTCCCCAACCGTATCATCACTGATAATGGCTCCCAGTACACGAGCGGCCTCTTCGGGTCATATTGTGCTAACCTTGGAACGCAGATATGCTACGCCTTGGTGGCGCACCCGCAGAGCAAATGGCCAGGCCGAGCGTGCCAACGTGGAGGTCCTCAGGGGCCTCAAGACTAGGAGCTTCAAGAAGAAGCTTGAGGCTTGCGGCAAGGGCTGGCTCGACGAGCTGCAGTCCATGCTGTGGTCCATCCGCACTATCACGACGAAGCCCACCGACGAGACCCCTTTTTTCTTCCTTGTCTATGGGGCTGAGGCGGTCCTCCCGTCTGAGCTCAAGCATGGTTCCCCGTGAGTTCTGACATTCGATGAGGCATGCTAGGACGACTCGCGGGGAGCCGACCTTGTGCTCCTTAAGGAGGTCCGCCGACAGGCCACCCTCCGCGCCGTAAGGTACTAGCAGGCCTTGGGGCGCTACCACAGCGGCAACATCTGCCCCCGCACTCTCGAGGTAGGGTACCTCATCTTGAGGTGGATCCTCTCCAGGGAGGGACTCCACAAACTATCGCCCATGTGGGAAGGCCCTTTCAGGGTCGCCCACGTCTCCAGGCCAGGTGTCGCACACTTGGAGATGGATGATGGGGTTCCCGTGCAGAACACCTGGAACATCCAGCACCTCCGCAGGTTCTAACCGTGACACTCTCACGTAAGAATGAGTAGGGTTGTACACGCGCGAAACCTCCCGGTGCGCCGCCCCATGGCCTCGCAGTAGCTCTCCAACCCACGCCAAAGTGGAAGCCCCATGCTCCGTGCTGGTAGAACGATCGAACAGCGATCATGCCCACGCCCAAGTGGAGGCCCCATGATCCGTGCTGGTGGGAAGACCAATGAAGGTGCCAGACACGGTAGCCTTTTTTCCTTTTTCTAAACAAGTTTGCAATTTCTCTGAATAGAAATTGAGGTTTTTTGCATCTTCACTGAGGAAAGGAATGGGGTTTTCTTTGCGGTGTTTTGTTGGATTTTGTTTTTCGACAGCCACACGCGTTTGACGCCTCCCTCGTGAACCTCGTGCAAGCAGGGGATGGGCATGGCGCTCGGGTCAGTCCCAGTGACACTAAGGGCCCAGGCGGTAGGTGGCTCCGGGCCGCAGGCCTGCCCCTGCGCACACCACCCTACCAAGGCCCTGACGTCTAAGTCCTCGCGCGACGCTCATGAGCGAGCCAGCATGCACGCATTGCTCCCAAAACTTCTCACCTCAGGAGCGCTCACCTCCTGGCCTTGTCCGGGCATCGCGACCCAGCATACCAGTGACGATCGACCCCCACTCGGGGGCTATGTTTAACAACATAGAGCATGAAAATGAGCGTGAAGGAAAAACAAACCCAGGAGGACGCGAATGTGGTTCGGTACATCATTAAAAGATCCCAACAAAATGTTCTTCACATCCCCGCAGGGTCATAATGAAATATCATCAGGTAAGGAAAGGAGACCGGCCTAAGGAGACGCGTCGTTGTTGCCGTCACCGTCGTCACCCCCATGTTTCTTAGCTCCGCGCTGATCTTCGCGGCCGTCAGGGGTGAACCGCGCGCTCAGCGCATCCACATGATCTTCCACCCACTCCCTGAGGGCATCGCGGATCACTTCAGGGATGGCGGTTATCACAACCTCGAAGTCGAAGTCAAGGTCGAAACGAAAGAGGTGGCTGAAGACACGCGTTGACGCATGGGCAAGGAGGTCGCAGCTTTCCTCTTCGACGAGTTTGCCCACCTTCGTCGCGCCCTCTTCAAGCCGTTCCATGACCCTGGTGAAAAAGGCAAGATAGCCGGTGTCGTCAGGCACGAGCGGGCTGGAGACGCTCCCCTTGCAGATGGAGCCTAGAGCGCGATGAGCCCTTTGCTCGAGGTCCTAGAACATCTTGGAGTGCCTGTGTTGCAGCCCCCAGCCCGGTTCGCCTCGTCCGCCACCCGTTCCACGAGGGAGGTGACGCCCCCACCATCTCGTAAAGTGATGCCAGATCAGCCTCGGCGACGGCTTGGGCATCCAGAGCGGCTTTCCATCGCTGATCTACCTCTGCCAGCTTCTTCTTGAGGTCGTCGATCTTGCCCTTTAGCTCCCTGCGCCGGGCGCCAAAACGAGTCTCCTGAAGCTTCAACTTCTTGCGATGGTCCTTGATGAGCGCCCGGAGGGTGCTCGCAATCTTCTTACTGACCTCCGCTTGGATCCTCGCCTCCCGGGAGGCTAGGGAAGCATTGGACTTCTCCTCGCGTTGGGCTAGAGAAGCTTTAGCGGCTATCACCGGGCGCTCCATCACTTCCAACCGTTCATTCTCTAGGCTCTACTCGGACGACACCGGTGCCAGCTCCTCCTCGAGAGCCTAGAGACTCATCTCTCATGTCGATGGCCTTTCTATGGAGGCGGAGAGGGCTGCTCTGCGCTCTCAGATTTGCTGCTCCAGGGCGTCATTCGAGGCTAGGAGCTCCTGTTCACGGACCTCCGCCGCTTCACGCCACTGGTCCGTGGCCTCGGCCTCCTGAGAGCGCGCTCACGAGCTTCCTTCGCTGCAGCGGTGGACTTCTCGTCCTTCGAGCGGGGTGGACTCATGTTGTAGGTGGCTGAGATTTACAACGATCTCAAGTTGATGCCACCCACTCACCAGGTGCAGGCGCTCATCCTCAAGGCGCGCGTTGTCATCATGAAGCTCTTCCTCGAGCTGCCTGAAGAAGGTTGTGCCTGACGACGCTCCGATCGCTCGCGAGCGCCAAGGCCCGGCCAGGGCCGACTCCACGCTCCCGCCTGCTATCGAGCATGATAAGTATTGGCTGCACACGTTCCCCCAATTCGGGGCATCGCTCCCCGCGGGCTCTGTACTCTTCCCCCGAAGGTTGTCAGCCCGTGGCTGCCTCGGGCGCCGGCGAGAGCAGGCACAATGAGTGGTGGCCCCGCCTTCTGTAGATCGCACATGACTGGCCGCAAAGTTCGGGGGGGTGCGAGGTCATCCCCCACCCCGCGCATGCAGTAAGCATGGGGAACACACCCTTCGTCCAGGCGCAATCGCGGCACCCTGATGAGCCATGCCCTCATCACGCCTCACGGCCGGGGCGAGGTGCCAGAATTGGGGGCGCCCCCATTTCTTCACCTATAGAAAACCTGTAAGAGGAAGAGCTTAGGGATGCTTGCTGCGCATGAGGAAAATAAGGTAGAGTGCTTACTCATCCATTGCGACCCACTTTCTCTTCTTCAGCGCCTATGGCAGCACACCGGAGCCGCTCTCCGGCCGGATCTTTCTCCCAGGGATCATTGCCTTGGGGCTCTACACGTGGCTCGTCACGCCTGGGGCGGTGGCCATGCCCCCGGGCTGGGAGGTGCCGCCAACGTTCGCTAGTGCAGGAGTGTGTTGCTGGACGACCCAAGGGGGTAGGTCGACACGTCCCTTTACAGCCGCAGCCCAGGACGTCTCACCCACGGACCCCTCGGGCTCTAGGACCACCAGAAAGGGGTTGTCCCAAGGCCCCTCGTGGCCCTCGGTGAGCATCCCCCACTGGCTGAAGCGTGGCATCCTCTCGGCGAAGGCCTCCTTGATCGTGTAGTTGTATAGGGGGAGCTCCTCCCGGGGAGCATGCTTGCCTCTCTGCCGGTCAAGATTCAGAGTATCCCGCTCATCATGTCGGGGGGCAGGCAGCCCGTTTGGAGATTCATAGCATCTCCAGGGCTAGTGAAGGTCCACATGGGGCGAGAATGGCGCTGGAGCGGGGCAATTCGCCGACGTATGAACTTCCTCACCACCATCGTCACCGTCAATCCCGCCTCCCTTAGGTTGGCCATCCTTGTCGTGACCCGTGATAGCCTCGAGTCAGCAAGCCTCTCGTGTCCCCACCCAGAGCTTGCCTCCACCGGGGACGATGGGGTTTGCAGTCAGGGACTGAACTAGGCCACGTCAATGTATACCCATTGCTGATGGAAGCCCTCGCATCGGGGCGGATCTCCATGTCGATGCCTTCGCCCACCGCCGAGCTCACGGCATAGAGCGACATGCACGCATAGCGATGTGTATCGGCGGTTAGCCGCGGACAGAAGAAGTGGCGGAGCAGCGCCACCGAGGGGGCGACGCCCATGAAGGCCTCACGCAGGAATGCGAGGGCGGAAAGGAGGAGAACAAATTTCATGTCAAGGTGCAACGCATGAACCTGATAATGCGAAAGCACGACATTGAAGAAGTATGAGAATGGAGGCAGGAAGCCGGAGAAGAGGGCGCTGGGATGAATTGGGATGGTGGTGGCTTCCAGCTCGGTGGAAGGCCACGAAGAGGGCCAAATCTTTGTCGCCCTCCACTCGTTGGAGTCGGCCGTGATCATCAGGAGGACCTTGTCGAGCCCATCACGGTTGAGCACCGTGGATCGACCCAGCGCGGGCTCCAGCCCCGCTCGGCTGCCCGCTGCCGCTACGACCTTGCTCCTCTTATTCGGGGGTGACATGGCGGAGTGACGGAACAGGGGCGGCGCAGGACCCGACGGGAAGGGCGCAAGCTTGCTCGAAAAGCAAGATGTGGATGGGCGTGCAGTAAGGTAATCACGGCCCCACGACCCGAATAACTGGCTTTATGCCAGTCCAGACGAATGCCGAGGCATCATGGGGAAGTGGGGGTGTCCCACGCCCCATCATGTGCCACGCGTCTCTCCTGGCCCACAGGGCCCACACCGTTTCGCCGCCTTCCTCAATGGGCGGGGCCGCGGGCGTCGCAGGCCCGGGGGTTACTATCGGGCCCGTGGGACTGGGGGTACCCAGACCCATCTGCCTATGGCCCATCGTGTGGCACCGTCAGAAGGCCTGATGCGGCCTAGCTCCAAGGCTCCACGAACAAGACCCTCGCGAGCCGAGCGTCAGCAAGGGTCGTCAGGTGCCCACGAGGGCTTCACGCAGGGCGGCCTCCCAAGGCCACTCGCGGGGCGGATATCTCTAGGCTTGCCACCCTGCCTCGCGATGCACGTGGGTGACGCGGGCCACGACGAGCGGAGCCAGAAGGGCGCCAGCGGACGCGAATAAGGATGCTTTCATCTTTGGTGTTAAGGAGGCAAGGACGGTATGCGGGTTCCCAAAGCAATCCCCAAAGGTTGCCACTTTGGTGGAAGAAGGCCAGGACAGCGGGCTCGCTAGGGCGGAGGTCAGCACTGAGCCCACCACCGCGTCATGGCGGGAGGCCTTGGTAGGCGAAGACCACATTTAGTCAGGATATGATGTACTTCTGCCCCCCTTCAAAATTGGTCGTTGTGGTATCCCTTCCCGCCTAGAGATTTCGGGGGAAGAGGGTCAAGGGTAGTATAAGTATAGGCTAGTCTCCACCATAGAAGGGGGTTGAACCTTGAGTCCTCCTGAGGCAGTTCATCCTTGTACTCTCATGTTCATCCTCCCCCGCGAGGCAATCCACACAAAGCAGGAGTAGAGTCTTACACCGCAAGGTGGCCCGAACCTGGGTAAATCGCCATGTTGTGTCTTCCTTCCTCTCGCACGAGCACGTCGGAGCGGCGTCGTGAGGCAATGAGTAGCGGGGCGTAGTTTGGTGGAGTTCTTCGCGCACACCCCAGAGTTCGAACTTTTACTTGGGTCTCCGGAGCCCCGATTCCAACCGTTACGACATCTAGGGAGGTGAAAATGATCTTTGGAAGGAGTACTGCTTGATTTGTGATTTCGCGTACCGCAGAACCCAATAAAAGTGTAGCCGTGCCAGACCTTTTTACCGGTTTTTTATTAATAATAAATAATAATGTCGTAATTCTGAAACTAGTAATGATAAGTTGGAAATTTGAAAAATAGGAATGACACCATTATTAGTAGCGTCCAGGCCTGGTCACTGTTGTGAACCACGTCCACACTTGTACGCTGTTGTTAGCAGCATCTAGTGTTTGGTTCAACCTGGTCCATAAACTCTTCGCCTCCGTCCAACCTAAGGGCAACTCCAACGCGACGACCCAAACTGACGTAGATTTTATTTATTCTTTATTTGTTCGATCGGCCAGGCGGACGTAAATTTTCGTTTTTGTCCGTCATTTTAAAGGTGCGAGCAACACGAACGGACATATTTCAAATCTACGCCGGATTTTCATTTTTTAATAAACAAACAACAGAAATCCAATTTACTTTAATTGAACTAAAAAATATTAAATGAAAACATTAGAAAAATAGTTAGGAGCGGGCGGTAGATCTAGGCGTCGTCATTGTCCTCCTCTGCCTTGGTCAGGTCGACATAGACCGGCATCTCCATCCACGGGAACGCCTGTTGGAAAGCTGCCAGCTGCTGCTTTCGCTTGTCACTCGGCCTCCATCGCGCGGTCCGTTGCCTGCCGCTAGGCCTCCTCGTCGATCGCGCCCACTCACATGGGCGTGCATGAAGTACGACGTCAACATGCCCGTCCACGACCATGGCTCCTCCTCCACACTGTCGTGGGAAACGAACACCTATGGGGCAGGGCCCCTTTTCGGTCCGGCAAGGGAGCGGAGGGCGCACGCAGAGCGGATCGAGGCGAAAGCACGCGAGGGATTTTACCCAGCTTTGGAGCTCTCCGGAGAGATAAAACTCCTACTGCTGCTTTGTGTTTCTATTCTGTTCTTGCTCGAAAACGTGGGTGTGTTGTAGTTTCGAATGAGTCGAACCCCTTCTACGTGCGCATGGGCCTCCTTTTTATAGTCTAAAGGGGTCACCAACAGGTGGCAACGTAGAGAGAGGGGTAAAAAAGTAAAAACGAGGGTTGGTACAACCGCTACCAATAGTGCCCCCTACCTAACTCTGACGGTAGGGGACAAGGGCATTTAATGCCCGTCCGGTCGCCCAAACAGTGCAGAAAACGACCGTTAGGAGCGCTACTGATCGCCACGATGGCCTTCTAGTCATCTTCACTTGCCACCTCGCACCGCTTGGCTGCACAGCTACCCGCCACGTGCACCATGAGTGATCCTGCGGCGACATGTCGTCGGATGTGCTGGAGCGTGGGCGCAGAGTGGTGGCTTAGCCGCGGCAAGCGCCTTGCCGCGGTCGCTGTCTTGTCGCACCCGCAAGCTTGCCGCTCGCCGGGTCTTGCCGGGATGCACGGTGCGTCATGGCAAGTATCTTGAAGTGCCTTGGTTGGCCTTCCCGGCAAGCTCCTCTTGCCGGGGTCTTGTCCTTCCCGGCAAGCTCCTCTTGCCGGGGTTCTGTCTTCTCAGCTAACACTTTGTTCTTGAATGGCAGTAATAGGAATAGCGGAGGATCTTGGCGGACGCCCGGCAAGCCCTGCCGCGGGACGCTGCGACTGCCCGTGCACAAGTTCGGGGTACTAAGGTACCCCTACTTTAGTACACCGACAGGAGCCCCCGGGCCTGGGCCATACACGGTGCCGAGCGCTGTTGGGCCAGGCCCAAAATAGGGCACGGGCACACGCGGCCTGGGTCCACACTAAATCTGACTCCGTACCCGCTGCGCTCTCCCGTAACGGCACGCATCAATCGCGGCGTCGTGGGAGAGATCGTGGGCAATTCTTAATTCAGGAAATGCGTAATGTTCGCCTCCCCTGTTTATAAGCAGAGGAAACAGGGCTGTTCCCCCACCTTCGCCACTTGCAGTTCCTTCCTCCGAAAGCTCCGCCGCTCCCCTCCGCTTCCCAAGCCGAAAGAGAGCAGCGCTCCGCCGCCCGTCGCCGCCGTCGCCCTCAACACCCCCGCGCTCCCCCGCCGCTTCCGCCATGGCTCCGAAGACCGGCAAGAGGTCAAAGTCGAGCACCAAGTCGGCCGAGGCGTTGCGGCTTGAGGCGCTGCGCAAGGAGCGAGTGCTTTTCCCCCCCGAGCTCACCCCGAAGACGCTGCGGGAGGAATTTTACCTCTTCTGGTCGACGCAGACGCGGGCGCATCCGCGCACGCCGGTGCTCTCCGCCGAGGCTTCTAAATCGAAGCGGTGCCCAAAAGGGTACCATTTCTTTCCTGTGTTCTTCTATTGCGGGCTCTGCCCACCTTTTTCCGATTTCCTCTGCGATATCATGAATACCTACGGGTTTCATCTTCTTGATTTCACCCCTAACGCCGTTCTGACAATGGCGGTTTTCGCACACCTCTGCGAGAACTTCATTGGCATCCACCCAAATGTTGCTCTTTTTCGCCACTATTTCACCCCCCCGAGCCGAGAAAGGAGAGCCGTTGGCTGGCGGAATCGCCTGGACCTCACGAATCGGCATGAAGGAGGTGTACTTGACGGGCGAGCTCCGCAGCAAGTGGGATGAGTGGAGGGCGGAGTGGTGCTGGATCGTTGACGCCAATCCGCAGCCATTCACCAACCTGCGCCAGACCCGGGTAGTGCGCGGCGGCGACTGGAGCGCTCTGTCGCCGGACGACGCCAAGCTGAAGATTGCCACCACCCGAATCCTCTGGCTCAGGCTTGCCGGGCTCACAGCAGGGGCAGTTGGCGCGGATTTCCTTCACCGTCGCATTGCCCCTCTGCAGAAGAGGGGGAGGCCTGCCTGGATGTTTGGCGGCCCGGCGGATATCATGAGGCTGCGTCCAGGCCTCAACTTCAACTTCACGGTTCTGGAGCTTGACGGGATGCTGAGGGAGCTATTCAAGCATGACGCCAACCATCCAGAGTGGTTCAGGCTGCCGCAGGGCGTCATCCCGTTGTGCAACAACTCCCAGCGCGATCGCATCTGCGCAATGATGCCAGAGTGTGATTCACACGGGATCAGCGCAACTTGGATGGAGCCCGCCGACAACGTTGTGCGGCAATTCTTCGATGGCTTGACGGAGATAGCGGTCAATGCCGACGAGCAGAGGCTCCTCACCCGCGACACCATCGACGATGAGATGAGGTACATCGCCACCAGGGCCGAAGAGGCGGCGGCAGCCGCCGCCGCGGGCGAGTTTGGCTTCACGCTGGAGGAGGCGGAGGCGGCCGAGGCGGCAAGCCTTGCCGACCGGGAAGACCTTGCCGGAGAGGTCGTTGGCGAGGGGGAGCCCGAGGCCGAAGCGAGCGAGCCCGCCGGGGGCGCGAGCGGCCAGCCGTCCTCGAGCAGCTTGCCGCAGGCGGAGCCCCCAGCGCAGCCCCAATTCCAACCAAGAAGGCGCCTCCGTCGAGTTGGAGATCCATCAGGGCGGTAAGCAGGCCAACAGCCGCAGCGTCGTGGGACGCGCTCTACCGCGGCAAGTACGGTTGCCACAGGAGCATCTCAGGCCGCGCCGGCAACCGAGGCGGGGTCTTCCCGGGCTGCCACACCCGATCCTGCCGCAGCTCCCGGCAAATGTCCAAGGGAGCCCACTCCTCTGCCTCGCCACGCAGAAAGGGTACCAGACTTCGACCTCTCTGCGCTGAGCTCCGACGAGGAGGAAGAAGAGGAGGAAGAGTAAGGCTTTCTTCTCACTGTACTTGTATTTCTTCAATCTTTGTTGTTGCTTGTTTTGCATCTGATTTGCTTCTCTCTGAATCCCTGTTCTATTTCAGGACTCTGGCCGAGAGAGCGGCGAAGAGGGCCAAGGTCCCCGTGGTTGTCATCGAGGACGATCCTGTTGTGATGGCAGAAGACACGTCCGAGACCACCCTGACGGACCCGGTTCCTTCTCCTCGCAGCAGCCCCCAGCATAGCCCCCAGCGTGAGTGTTTGGTTCACTTCCTGTTGTGGGGCGCGCATGGGTGCTTCTTCTTTTGCTGACATCTTGATTGCTGATTCATTCGTGTAGGAGCAGAGCAGGCCCATCAGGGGCAATCAGAAACCGCCCCGGAGGTGCTGTCTGCTTCGACTACGCCACCAAGGGGCGATTCCCCGACAAGGGAGCGCTCCCCGGCAAGGGAGAGGTCCCCGGCAAGGGACGGAACCAGTGAGCCCTTGGTGGAGGAGCCCATGGTCACAGAGCCCAGCACAGGTAACCTTCCTTGTCGGAAATCTTCCCTTGGGTTCTTCTTCTGATCTTCTTTCTTCTTCTTTGGATATTTGCTTGACTTTTCCTTCCTCTTCCTATCCTCAGATCCCCCTCTCGCAGACCCGATGGAGACCGAGGCCACCGGCGAGGAAGGCGCACGCGGCAACACTGAAGATGCCGCCGCTGGCGAGGAAGAGGCCGGCGCTGATGAACCTGCCGACGAGGAAGCCGCCAAGGCTGCTGGCGCAGGAGCCGGCGAGGGGTCCGGCGATCGTACTGACGACCCGGAGGGCGCAGGAGCGCAAGGCGCTACACCGTCCGCCGACCCCTCCGCCGCTGATGCAGCGCCGGGCTCCGAGGAGCCCCAGCCAGGCGCATACTTGAAGGCCGGCGAGGGCGTATACATCAAGCTTCCCTGGGCGTCGAGCTCCAGGGCGCCGGTTGAAGGAGAGGAGTTTGATGGAGAAGTACTCGCCTCTGCTGGGCTGGCAGTGGTTGACGCGCCAAGCAGCAGCACCGGCGAGTCCGAAGAGGAGCAGTTGCTCTGAAAGCTGGTGTCACTCTACCGCGCCCGGAAAGCAAAGCTTGAGTCCCGGGAAGCGCTTGTCGCGCGGGCGGGAGTTGACATAGAGAAGCATGCGGAGGAGCTCAAGAGCCGCAACCAGGAGGCCCTTCGATCCATTGCGGAGGAAAGGGCGCAACTTGACGAGGCGAAGAAGGCGTTCATCCTGGAGAAGGCTGAAGCCGAGGAGCAGCAGAGGCTCGCCGCCGAGGAGCTATCCAGGCGGGAAGGCGAATTGACACAGAAGAAGGTCAATCTGGACAGCCACGAGGAGGAGCTCGAGGTCCGGGAGCAATCACTTGGCGGGGCACTCAAAGAGGCGAAGGATGCCGCCGCGGCTGCTGAGGCCGCCAAGAAGGGGTTGGAGGTGAAGGTGACGCAGCTCGAGGCGGACATGAAAGGGAAGAATGAAGAGCTTGCCGCACTCCAGCGCGAACGCGAGAAGGATGCACTTGCCCATGGCGATCTGCAAGTTCAACTCGCCGAGAAGATCAAGGAGCTGAATGCCGCCAAGGACTCGAGCGCTGATCTGGAAGAAAGAGATCAAGGGCAACGAGGAGCTGCTGACGAGGGCCGCCGAGACTCAGAACACTTTCAAGGCCACGGTGGAGCTCTGGACGGAGGGCCTCGTCAACATTGCTGCAGCCATCGACGAGGAGTTGGCGGAGCTGGACTTGGCGGGCTTCGGGTACTCCACCGACGAGAACCTCCAGCCCAGCGCCAAGCTTACTCTTTTCTTCAAGGGCGTGGTGACGGCCCTCCAGCAACTCCGGGAAAGGATCCTGAAGAAGCTGGCGGACGAGTCGCGCGCAATCTGTGCCAGGGTCTTGGAGAAGGTGTTGGTGAAGATACTCTTCCGCAACCCGGGCCTCGACCTCACCCGCGTCCTCAAGAAGCTGCCGGCGGGTGCCGATCTTGAAGAGCTCAAAGCCATTGTCGCACCCATTGTGGACAAGGTGAATGAGGTCAGGAGGGTTGACGGCGAGCGCGTGGATTAGGCCACCCTTTTTCTCCCTTCCTCCTTCTTGCCGCTGCTAGATATGTCATAGGAACAATCTATTAGAGCGCGGCAAGTTATTTATTGTAATATAACTTTATTCTGGGTACTATCTGCTATGTTACTTCCTTTATTCGGTTCCATCCCTTGTATGTTTTTACCCTACGCTTTTAGGGAACTTGCCGGCGCAAGCACACTTGCCGCGAGCGCTGAGTGCGGAACATCAGCAGCCTGCTGGCGGTGTTGCCTCCGGCAAGAAACCTTGTTGGGACTAGTCGCGGCACACTTTCATTGTTGAGCGGACTCGAAACAAAGTAAGGGCGCAACTTAGCCACGAGCCGGTTCCTCCGCGCACAGGTTTTCCATACAAGGCACGGTCGTTCAAGGAATATAACTTAAAATTTTAAAACTGACTATGCTCAAACTTTGGCAACTTAGCTTTTCTGTCGTCTGTGTCCCGGCAAGGCCATACTTCTTTGAACGACGCCCGGTCCACACCTTTATCCTCTCCTTCCCCCCCTCCCCCCCCCCCCCCGTGAACTTGTGGGCGAAGGAACCTTCTTTTTGAGAAAAAGAAAGAAGAGAAAATAATGGTATGGGGTCTTAAGGCTCGTTATTGCTTACCAGGGGTAAGTGCTGCACAAAGTGTCAGATAAAACATGCAAAAAAGAAAGAATGCATGAAATTTGACAAGATGTGCGAAGCACACCTGAACTTTATTTATGCACGGGATCTGCGCCCGGCTTTGTACAAAGGGTTACATGCAACAGTGGCAAAGCTTGTACAAAAGGTGGTTGCCGGAACAGATTCCGGCAACCGCGCCTTATGGGTAAAACTTGCGAAGATGCTCTATGTTCCAGGAATTGCTCACCGGAAAGCCATCTTCGGTCTCAAGGCGGACAGCGCCGGGCCTAGTGACTTGTTTCACCCGATAAGGGCCTTCCCACTTCGGCGTCAACTTGTTGGAATTCTTGGCGGATTGAACGCGCCGAAGAACAAGGTCGCCTTCCTCGAAGCTTCTGGCATTAACTTTGCGGCTATGGTAGCGACGCAAAGCTTGCTGGTAGCGAGCAGCTCGTACAGCAGCCTGAAGACGATCTTCCTCGAGGAGTAGCGCGTCATCTTGCCGCAGCTGCTCTTGCTCAAGCTCATCATAAGCGAGCACTCGAGGCGATCCGTATACGAGTTCCGTGGGGAGAACTGCTTCTGCTCCATAGACAAGAGCAAAAGGTGTCTGGCCAGTGGCTCGATTTGGTGTCATCCTGATCAACCAAAGAACCACCGGCAGCTCCTCGATCCAATTTCTTCCGCACTTGCGCAGCCTGTCGAAAGTTCTAGTCTTGAGCCCGCGCAGCACTTCAGCGTTTGCCCTCTCCGCTTGACCGTTGCTTCTCGGGTGAGCAACAGAAGCGAAGCAGATCTTGGTGCCAAGATCTTGGACGTACTGCATGAAGGTGCGGCTCGTGAATTGTGTGCCATTGTCGGTGATGATCCTGTTAGGGACTCCGAAACGGCAAACAATTGACCTGAAGAACTTGACTGCTGACTGTGTTGTCACCTTCCTCACTGCTTCCACTTCAGGCCACTTTGTGAACTTGTCGATTGCAACGTACAAGTACTCAAAGCCCCCGACAGCTCGGGGAAAGGGGCCGAGGATGTCGAACCCCCAGACCGAAAATGGCCAGGATAAAGGGATTGTTTGGAGAGCTTGAGCTGGTTGATGTATCTGCTTGGAGTCGAACTGGCACGCTTCACACTTGGTTACTTGTGCAGTTGCATCCTGGAGGGCTGTCGGCCAGAAGAAACCTTGCCGGAAGGCTTTGCCGACAAGTGCTCTTGCGCCAATGTGGTGACCACATATGCCTCCATGTATCTCCGCCAACAGCTCATGTCCATCTTCCCGTGAAATGCACTTCAATTTCACCCCGTTGAATCTTCTTCTGTACAGTATGTCATCGACAAACTGGTACATACTTGATTGCCGGGCTACTCTCTCCGCTTCTTCTTGTTCTTCGGGAAGTTCTCCTGTCTGAAGGAAATGGACGATCTGCTGTGCCCATGCCGGAGCTTGTGGCTCAACGACAAGGACTAAAGGCACAAATGCTGCTGCGGGAACATCTGCTTCCACGGCAAGAATCTGCGATTCAGCCGGAGCATGATGCTCCCCGGCAAGTGTGTCGGGACACAGCTTGTCGGGAGCGTCTGCTTCAACGAAACAAACCCTAGGGCTTGTTGGAGCAGACTGCTCTTCAGCGCTCTTTGTGTTGATCTTGGGGACCTTCTTGACGGCGGCTTCGGGGAGCTCTGCCGGAAAGTAGTCGCCAGTAACTAACTTCCTCTTCTTGCTCTGTCCAGTTGATGGTGTTACAGATGGTTGAGTCAACTTGAGCACAAAAATCCCTGGTTCCATAGGTAACTTGAGTGCGGCGCACTTTGACAGGCCGTCTGCAATGTCGTTCTGAGCTCTTGGAACATGTTCCATTTGCAGGCCGTCAAAATGCTCTTCCAACTTCCTCACTTCATCAATGTATGCTTCCATCAACGGACTCTGATAATCTTTGTTAACTTGACGGACGACAAGCTGCGAGTCACCCCTGACAATAAGCTTCCTGATCCCAAGGTCTGCCGCGATCCTGAGTCCGGCAAGCAAGCCTTCATACTCTGCAGTATTGTTTGTTGCTTGCTTCTTGGGAAAGTGCATTTGGACCACGTACTTGAGGTGCTCTCCGGTGGGTGCGACAAGTAGTACGCCCGCACCGGCGCCTTGCAGCGAGAAGGCACCGTCAAAGTACATGATCCATTCTATGCTCGCTTCCTTGACGGGGATGTTCCTCTCCGGAGTTTCTTCATCAGGTGTTGGCGTCCATTCTGCTATGAATTCTGCCAATGCTCGGCTCTGGATAGTTGAAGTACTTTCAAACTTGAGGCCAAAGCTTGACAATTCCAGTGCCCACTCGACAATCCTGCCTGTTGCCTCTGGATTTTGCAGTATCCTCTTCAACGGAAAGCGAGTGACAACTGTGATCTCATGTGCTTGAAAGTAATGGCGCAACTTCCTCGAGGCCACGAGAAGGCCGAAAAGCAACTTCTGCACACCAGAGTACCTTGATCTAGCCCCCTGCAGAAGGGAACTGACAAAGTAAACTGGGCGCTGCACCATCTTCTTCTGTTTCTCTTCTTGTGGCTGCGCAGATCCATCCTTGTCAGGACCAGAGCTTGTCGGGGAAGCCCCCTGCTTGTCGCTGGATTCGCTTGTCGTAGTTGCTGGCTCATCATCCGCCTCCCTCTCCGCTACTAACGCAGCACTAACCACTTGATTGGTTGCCGCCAAATATAGTAGCAACTTCTCTTGTGGCTTAGGTGCGACAAGTATTGGAGTGGAGGATAGGTATCTCTTCAAGTCCTGCAGCGCAGCCTCCGCTTCCGGAGTCCATTTCATTGGACCTGCCTTTTTCAAAATTTTGAAAAAGGGCAGGGCGCGCTCAGCAGACTTAGAGATGAACCTACTGAGGGCAGCAACACAGCCGGCAAGTCTTCGCACATCCTTGACGCGCTTCGGTGCTTTGATTTGCTCAATGGCCTTGATCTTGTCGGGATTGGCTTCAATCCCCCTCTGGAACACAAAGAACCCGAGAAGCTTGCCGGAAGGAACTCCAAACACGCACTTCTCGGGGTTCAACTTGAGATTGATCTTGCGCAGATTTGCAAAAGTCTCGTCCAAATCTTGGATTAGAGTTTCTTTGTCCTTGCTCTTGACCACTATGTCATCCATGTAAGCTTCTACATTTCTGTGCAGCTGTGGCTCAAAAGCATGACTGACTACCCTTGCAAATGTTGAACCAGCATTCTTTAGTCCGAAAGGCATTCGTACAAAGCAGTACGTGCCACATGGAGTAATGAATGCGGTTTTCTCTTCATCCTCTTCAGCCATGATGATCTGATGATATCCTGAGTACGCATCAAGGAATGAAAGCAGATCACATCCTGCTGTGGAGTCGACAATCTGGTCAATGCGCGGCAAGGGAAATGGATCCTTGGGACAAGCTTTATTAACATCAGTGAAGTCAATACAAAGCCTCCACTTCCCGTTTGCTTTGCGCACGACTACTAGATTGGCTAACCACGTTGGATGGAGTACTCCTCGGACCAGGCCTGCTGCTTCCAACTTCTTGATCTCCTCTGCAATGAACTCTTGGCGTTCTACGGCTTGTTTCCTGACTCTCTGCTTGACGGGCCGCGCGTGAGGGCAGATGGCAAGGTGGTGCTCAATTACTTTCCTGGGAACACCGGGGATGTCAGATGGTTGCCATGCAAACACATCGACATTCGCCCGCAGGAAAGCAACGAGCGCGCTTTCCTATTTAGGGTCAAGCGTGGCACTGATGGTGAAAGTACCACCAGTGCCGTCCTCCTTGGCGGCCACTTTCTTGGTCTCTGGTGAAGCTGTCTTTGCCTTCTTGCACTTGCCGGTGGAGCTCGATGGTGCGTCCTCGACGGTAGCGCAGCACTCCGAAGAGGTGCGCTTGCCAGAGTGGGCATCAGAGCTACTCTTGCAGACTTGGTCTTCTTCTTCCCCCCGGGAGCTTCAGTGGCAAGTGGTTTGCGTTCTGCTGCGGCTGCTGCTTCCCGGTAGATCTTGTCGGTACAGATAAGTGCATCTTTCTTGTCACCATGGACAGAAATAACACTTATCGGACCAGGCATCTTGAGCACATTGTAAGCGTAGTGAGAGGCTGCCATGAACTTGGCAAGCGCCGGACGGCCAAGTATCCCATTGTAGGGCAATGGGAAATCAGCAACGTCAAACGTGACTCTCTCTGTCCTGAAGTTCAGCTCACTGCCAAATGTCACTGGCAGTGTAATCTTCCCCTTCGGCTTGCTCCTTCCCGGGTTGATTCCTTGAAAGGTACCAGTCTCTTCGAGCTCGCTGTCGGGGATCTGGAGCTTCTTGAGCACTGCGGAGGAGATCAGATTTAGGCCGGCCCCACCGTCAACCAGCATCTTCGTGACTTTGAGGTTGCGGATTGTTGGCGAAACCAACATCGGCAAGCACCCGACCGCAGTTATGCGATCAGGGTGATCCTCAACGTCGAAGATGATGGGCGTGCTGGACCACTTCAGGGGCTTGCGCGACTCAACGGACGGTTCTGCTGCGTTCACTTCCCGCACCCACTGTTTGAGTTAGCGGTGCGAGGTGTGCAAAACCTCTGTTGCCTTCTGGAACTCCTGCTCGTCAGTCTCATCCTCCTCCATCTCATCATCTTCATCTTCATCTTCGTCTTTGTCGCGGCCACGGGGAGGCCTATCTCCTTGGTGCTGCTTGGCCTTGCCGCGGCGCCCTCCCCGGGCGGGACGCTTCTTGCCGGATCCTCCGCCACCTTCCTGGGCTTTCTCCTTGTCGCGACGCTCGTACTCAGCTTTCTATAGCTCAACAAGCTGCTCAACCTTCTTGCAGGCCTGGAGGTCATGGCCCTTGGTGCGGTGGATCTTGCAGTACTGCTTGCCGGAGCCGTCCTGCTTGTCGGCGGCCACCACAGCCTCGCCGGAGTCACCAGCTTTGGCCTTGTCGGCGCCGCCTCCGTTGCCGGACTGCTCAACAACTAGTACATCCTTAGCCTTTCTTTTTCTGTTATTCCGCCTCCGGTTCTTCTTTGCCGGAGGGGCGTCCTCACTGTCAGATCCCTCTGCTCCTACGTTCTCTCCGGGGAGTTTCCTCCCCTCTTTAGCCCGTGCACATTTGTCGGCCAGAGCATATAGCTCGCTGACATCTCTGATTTTGCACATTGCCATCTCCTCCCTCATCCTGCGGTTACGCACATTCTGATGGAACGCGCTGATAACCGCGGCAGGGTGGACGTCTGGGATGTTGCGCTGCACCTGGCTGAATCTCTGTATGTACTTGCGCAGGGGTTCTCCTTCCTTCTGGGCGAGCAGATGAAGGTCGCTCTCCTGGCCATGGGGTTTGTGGCCGCCTGTGAAGGCGCCGACAAACTGATGGCACAGGTCCGCCCACGAAGAGATGGAGTTGTCCGGCAAGTGCATGAGCCAAGATCTGACATTGAGCTTGAGCACCAGCGGGAAGTAGTTGGCGAGGATCTTCTCGTCGCGCCCTCCGGCAGCCTGCACCGCGATGGTGTAGACGCTGAGGAACTCTGACGGATGTATCCTGCCATCATACTTCTCGGGCACATCTGGCTTGAAGTTCTTGGTACTGGGCCACTTGACCTGCCGCAGCTCACGGGTGAACGCAGGGCAACCTACCGCGTACGGCAAGTCGCCTGGTTCCCCTAGCGCATGCATATCGACAGTGGGCCCAGCGCGCTGGTCAGATTGACGCCGCGCTTCTCTTTGACGCTCGATGCGAGTGCGAGCATCTTCGTGTCGTCGTTCTTGGAGAACTTGGCGTTGATCGCGGCAAGCTCGCGGGTCCGACGACGCGGTGGAGTCGGTGTCGAGGTTGGCCCGGCGAGTCGGCGACCTTGGCCTTCGGGGCGGGGAGTGCACGGTGGTGGCACCCCCAGCGGTCTTGTCGGCGTCGGCTTGCGCCTGGGCGTCTTGCCGGGGCTTCGATGTGCTCGGTTGCCGGGGCTTGTCGCCGTTGGCGAAGCCGATGAGGCTTTGAATGGCGGCCCTCCAGTCGTCGATCTTGTCTGGCGCTGGAGGGTAATCTAGAAGCAGCTGGGCTCGGGCCAGCGCTTTCTCTGGAGTCTTGGATGGTGGTGGTGAACGACGCGAGGTGCGGGACATGCTCAAACTTCTAACAGTGTTAGAAGGAGCAACATCTCGTCCAGGCGACCGCACTGCGCTCGTGCCAGCGTGTTGACGTGTATGTTGGCCTTGAGCGTCCCGCGACCCACCAGCTTGGCCTTGTTCCAACGCGAGTACGGTGCTACGAGCACCGTGGCGTTGTCGATCCTGCACCTCCTGGGAGGGGTGCGGTGGATGTGCAGATGCTGAAGCTTGCGGGGCCTTGTCCTTGGATCGGGTGACAATGTGAGTCCCCCCGCCGGCGCCCGCTCCTCCGTCGGCGTCCACCCCACCGCCCACTTGCTCCGGTAGCGGTAGGATAGTCGTAGACGGAGCGGCAACCTCCGAAGTCTTCTTCTTCGGTGGCATGTCGATGAAAATGTTGATGTAGCGCGCGCAGACGCCGGATCAGATATGCACGACCTCGACGCCCCCCTACCTGGCGCGCCAAAGATGTCGTGGGAAACGAACACCTATGGGGCAGGGCCCCTTTTCGGTCCGGCAAGGGAGCGGAGGGCGCACGTAGAGCGGATCGAGGCGAAAGCACGCGAGGGATTTTACCCAGCTTCGGAGCTCTCCGGAGAGATAAAACTCCTACTGCTGCTTTGTGTTTCTATTCTGTTCTTGCTCGAAAACGTGGGTGTGTTGTAGTTTCGAATGAGTCGAACCCCTTCTACGTGCGCATGGGCCTCTTTTTTATAGTCTAAAGGGGTCACCGACAGGTGGCAACGTAGAGAGAGGGGTAAAAAAGTAAAAACGAGGGTTGGTACAACCGCTACCAACAGTGCCCCCTACCTAACTCTGACGGCAGGGGACAAGGGCATTTAATGCCCGTCCGGTCGCCCAAACAGTGCAGAAAACGACCGTTAGGAGCGCTACTGATCGCCACGATGGCCTTCTAGTCATCTTCACTTGCCACCTCGCACCGCTTGGCTGCACAGCTACCCGCCACGTGCACCATGAGTGATCCTGCGGCGACACATCGTCGGATGTGCTGGAGCGTGGGCGCAGAGTGGTGGCTTCGCCGCGGCAAGCGCCTTGCCGCGGTCGCTGTCTTGTCGCACCCGCAAGCTTGCCGCTCGCCGGGTCTTGCCGGGACGCACGGTGCGTCACGGCAAGTCTCTTGAAGTGCCTTGGTTGGCCTTCCCGGCAAGCTCCTCTTGCCGGGGTCTTGTCCTTCCCGGCAAGCTCCTCTTGCCGGGGTTCTGTCTTCTCAGCTAACACTTTGTTCTTGAATGGTAGTAATAGGAATAGCGGAGGATCTTGGCGGACGCCCGGCAAGCCCTGCCGTGGGACGCTGCGACTGCCCGTGCACAAGTTCGGGGTACTAATGTATCCCTACTTTAGTACACCGACACACACGCTCTGGCGCGGGCGGTGGTGGTGCGTTGACACCACTCCGGTCGCCGATCGGCCAGCGGCAGTGCAAGGCCAGGCCACCTGGCGAGCTCCTCACGCTTGGACTCCTCGATGACCCTCCTTGTGATCTCCTCGAGGGCCGCAATGCAGGTCTCCTCGCCCTCCTAATCCCCCCCCACCACGATTGACAGTGACGCTGAAGTGGTGAGTGTGTGTGGTGCACGGGGCTCACCCTTGAAGCACGGCTGACAACGCGCTGGTCATGCTTGGTGGCGAACCACGCGTCCTAGTTTGGTGAATCCACCATGTAAGATGGGTCGCGACAGAGGTCGGCTGGGAGTAGAGCACGACGGTAGTGAATCTCCATGAGCCGCGCGCGGCCCAAGTCTGGTACAGTCGGCACCGGAACCCTATCGAGGTTGAGGTGCCACCCGTACGACATGTTCACGTCGGGATATGGCACCGGCACGCCATGTTTCCAGAAGTAGTGGCAGCGGTGCACCGACACGTAGAGGTGAAAGCGTGACCCCACCGACTCAAGATCGATTTATATGTTCTCATAAACTAGCCAATTACCAATTGTATTACCGAAGAGTAACAACCCAGTCGTCTATACAATGTACGCTCGCAACCATTGAATAAATTGTACAGAAGACCAAACCAAGAAAATTCAGCGAGGCCGTGGAACAACTCACATGCCCCAACCATAGGTTGAGTGGATTATCCTAATGATAAGAAAATGATTCTAATGACAAGCGGCCAGCGAGATGGTGTTGCTCCTGCATCCTGTGATGTTTGGTGATGTCCCTGCTAGAGTTTGCTTACCACCAGCAAGGTAAGAAGGGACGGCCGCAGGCGTATTAGAATTTATAGGTCATGAAACATCTATCTATCAAAGGAAAACAACACAACACTAATCGAACGGCATGACTGGACGCCATCTGTACTAGCGTCCAAACCTGGATGCAGCTAGCAATAAAGTCCAACCTGAACGTTGTTATTCCTGGCGTCCTTCCAATTTTTATAATTTTCACTTGCCCGTTACTAGTTTCAGAATTACAGAATTATAAATTACCATTAATAAAAAAATCGGCGTTTTTATGGCCAGGACTTATGTGGCCAGTAACAGCACAAGCACATCCGAGGAGCCAGGGAGGAGAAGAAGCGAGGGAAGCAACACCCACACGGAACTGGCGGAAGCGAGCAGAAAATTATCGGTTTATCACCTATCGAGCTCCCGAGAGACGATGGGAAGCGCAGGAGCGCTGCTCTCCCACCCCCCACCGCAACTCGGCAGCATCCTCCTCCGTCGCCACCACATCTCTCTTCCCCATCTCTCCTCATGCATGCCCGAGCCCCTCCACTGCCGCCGCCGGCACCTTCGCTGTTCCGCCGTTGAGGGGAGCAGCAGACAGGACACGAATTTGCCAGCGTCTCAAAGAGAAGAGTCTCCATCGAGCAGCCTCGGCGCCACCCTCCAAGATCCACTTCCAGGACGTGGTACGCCTCTGGCCTCTTCTTGTGCTTTATTGGTATATTGTTGTGTTGAGATCTCAGAGGCATCTGAGCTTTACTACTCCCTCCGTTCCTAAATATAAATCTTTGTAGAGATTTTAATATAGACTACATATGGATGTATATAGACATATTTTATAGTGTAGATTCGCTCATTTTGCTCCGTATGTATATTGAAACCTCTAGAAAGACTTGTATTTAGTCCATATTGGAACCTCCGTATGTAGTCCATTAGTTTAGTTGAACTCGCAAGTCAGGAGTATTAGTGTCACGAACTCAGTTGCTCAAGATCGGATCCGAGAGGGGAAGGGGATGAGATCGAGACTTGGAAGAGAAGCTTTCTTGCCAAGGAGGGGAGAGGTACAGCTTAGGTGAGAGTTCAGGATCGTCATACAACTCGCATGCCTCGCCCACTAGCTACGGCTAAATACCCACGCCCCACTTGTCTTCCAGGTCCATGCCACATGGCAGAGGGGGTCCGCACCATCACGCGTCCACCGCATCATCTCCTGGTGATGCCGGTGTGACATTCCCCACTCCTTCAGAGTGAGCACCATCTTCAGGAGCGGCTTGCTGCTCGGAGTCGTCGGCCGGTGGTGTGTCCCACTCCGGGGCTTGCGGAAAACGGCGGCGAAGGGTGTCGTAGTCCTCCCAAGTCGTTGCCATCTCGTCGTAGTGCCAGCGAACCTTGACCTGCACCAGGGTGCTGTTGCCACGCTTGACCATACGTCGCTCCAAAATCTCCACCGGTTCGTCGTCGTGGCCGACAAGGTCTGGGGGTCGAGGCAGCTCAGAGAAGACGGGCGTGTAGTTGGGTGTGAATGGCTTGAGTTGCGACACATGGAAGACGGGGTGGATCTTGCTGTCCGCTGGCAACTCCAGTTTATTAGCCAGCTTGCCGATCTTGTCGATCACCGTGAATGGCCCGAAGTATTTGTACGCCAGCTTGGCGCATGGTCTGTTCGCCACCGACGACTGCGCATAAGGCGGGTGCTTGAGGTGAACAACGTCGCCCACTTCAAAGGAGCGCTCGGTGCGGTGCTGATCGACTTGCTTCTTGAAGCGGTGCTGTGCCCGGAGAATGTGCTCACGCAGCCATGCCGTGTGCACGCCCCAGTCCCAAGGTTCGCCGTCGATCATGGGCACCGTCTTGTCGTCCCAGAGTGCCATGGCGCCAAGGTTGGGCTCCACTCCATACAGGGCTTTGAAGGGGGAGCATTTGATCGAGGAATGGAAAGACGAGTTGTACCAGAATTCCGCTGTACGTAGCCAGTGGCGCCATTGCCGCGGCGCGTCGTGCACTGCGCAACGCAGGTACATTTCCGTGCACTGGTTGACGCGTTCGTGTAGGATCGAAAGTATGTCTAGAGGGGGGGGGGTGATTAGACTACTTGACCAAATAAAAACTTAACCTTTTCCCAATTTTAGTTCTTGGCAGATTTTAACAATTTAGCACAAGTCAAGCAATCTTAACACAATTCAAGCAACCATGCAATGAGTATATGAGCAGCGGAAAGTAAAGCATGCAACTTGCAAGAATGTAAAGGGAAGGGTTTGGAGAGTGCAAACGCAATAGGAGACATGGATGTTTTTGTCGTGGTTCCGATAGGTGGTGCTATCGTACATCCACGTTGACGGAGACTTCAACCCACGAAGGGTAACGGCTGCGCGAGTCCATGGAGGGCTCCACCCACGAAGGGTCCACGAAGAAGCAACCTTGTCTATCCCACCATGGCCATCGCCCACGAAGGACTTGCCTCATTAGGGTAGATCTTCACGAAGTAGGCGATCTCCTTGCCCTTACAAACTCCTTGGTTCACTCCACAATCTTGTTGGAGGCTCCCAAGTGACACCTAACCAATCTAGGAGACACCACTCTCCAAAAGGTAATGGTGTGTTGATGATGAACTCCTTGCTCTTGTGCTTCAAATGATAGTCTCCCTAACACTTGACTCACTCTCATAGGATTGGATTTGGTGGAAAGATGATTTGAGTGGAAAGCAACTTGGGGAAGGCTAGAGATCAATATTCATATGGTTGGATTGGAATGTCTTCGCCTCAACACATGAGTAGGTGTCTCTCTCTCAGAAAAATGGGTAGTGGAAGTGTAGGCACGATCTGATGGCTTCCCTCACGAATGAGGAGAGGGTGGAGGGGTATATATAGCCTCCACACAAAATCTAACCGTTACACACATTATACCAAACTCGGTGGGACCGAATCAGAAAACTCGGTCGGACCGATTTAGTACATATGTGACCGTTAGGCAATTTCGGTGGGACCGACATGTCAACTTGGTGGGACCGATATCATTAGGGTTAGGGCATAACGTAATCTCGGTTGGACCGATTACTCAAACTCGGTTGGACCGACTTTGGTAATAAGCTAACAGAGAGTTGGTCAGGCAAACTCGGTGGGACTGATTCGCTCGTCTCGGTGGGACCGAAGCGTTACGAAAAGGAAACAGGAAGTTTGCATTGCAGACTCGGTGGGACCGATCGCTCATCTCGGTTAGACCGAAACGTTACGAAGGGAAACAGAGAGTTTGCAACCCCATCTCGGTGAGACCGAGATCCCTATCGGTGAGACCGAAAAGACTAGGGTTTATGGCAGTGGCTATGTCAAATGAACTCGGTGGCGCTGGATGGATCAAATCGGTGGGGCCGAGTTTGACTTTTGGTTTGGGACATATGTGGATATGAGAAAGTGGTTGAGGGCTATGGAGCATATCACTAAGCATTTTGAGCAAGCAAGCCATTAAGCAACACCTCATCCCCTTTTAATAGTATTGGCTTTCCTATAGACTCAATGTGATCTTGGATCACTAAAATAGAAGATGTAGAGTCTTGGACTTTAAAGCTTGAGCCAATCTCTTGTCCTTAGCATTTTGAGGGGTCCACATTCCTTATCCATGCCATGCCAATCATTGAACTTTCCTGAAATATTTATCTTGAGATGGCATTAGTTCAATGAGTTATATGTTGTTAATCATTACCAAAACCATCCAGGGATAGTTGCACTTTCAGTTCGCTTTGGCCATCTGTCTGGGGGTGATACGCCGTGGAGTAGAGCAGCTTGGTGCCCGCGCTGGCGAAGAGTTCGCGCCAGAGAGCACTGGTGAAGACGCGATCGTGGTCGGAGACGATGGAGCTCGGGATGCCGTGTAGCTTGACGACATGATCCCAGAAAACCTTGGCCACTTGGGGGGCTTTGAAGGGGTGTCGAAGCGGAATGAAGTGCGCGGATTTGGTTAGTCCGTCCACGACCACCATGATGGAGTCGAAGCCCTCTGAGGACGGCAAGCCTTCCACGGAATCCATGGTGAGGTCGCGCCAGGGTGCTGACGACACTGGCAACGGCGCAAGCGTGCCCGCCGGCTTGGTTTGCTCGTGCTTGGCGTGCCGACAGACTTGGCACTGCCGCACATAGTACGTGACGTCGGCCTTCAAGCCCTCCCACACGAAGAGTTTCTTGATGCGCTGGTAGGTGGCCGTGGCATCGGAGTGGCCACCAACCGCTGTCATGCAGTGCGCTGATGATCTTGGTGCGCAATGCCGTGTTCTTGCTGATCCACAAGCGCTCCTGCTTCTGGATGAGCCCTTTGTAGAGCTCGAACTCGTCGTCGTCGGGGCTGTGTATCGCGAGGCATGCCAGGCGCTGTTGAGCATCCGCGTCCGTGGCGTAGGAGTTCGCCACTTCTTGGACCCACGCGGGCTGGCAGATAGAGAGCGCGTGGAGGTTCAGAGTTGCGCCCACGTGAGACAGAGCGTTAGCGGCTCCATTTTCGCTGCCGCGACGGTAGCGAAACTTGAACTGGAGCCCCACCAGCTTGGCCGTGGTCTTGCGCTGCAGGTCGGTGGCGAGCTGCTGGTCCTGGAGGTTGCAGAGGCTCTTGTGATCCGTGATGATGGTGAACGGTCCCCGTTGCAAGTAGGCGCGCGACCTATCAACGGCCATCATGACAGCGATGAACTCCTTTTCGTACACCGATAGCCGTTGGTTTCGCACGCCCAGCGCCTTGCTGAAGAACGCCATCGGGTGCCCTTCCTGAGCCAGCACCGCGCCGACGCCAGTGTCACACGTGTCCGTCTCAATCGCGAACGGCCGTGCGAAGCCTGGGAGCGCGAGCACGGGCGCATTCACCATCGCACGCTTGAGGAGATCGAACGCCACCTGTGCCCGTTCCGTCCACTTGAAGCCCTTCTTGGTCAGCAAACTAGTCAGCGGCTTGGCGATGATGCCGTAGTGCGCGATGAACTTGCGGTAGTAGCTGGTGAGATCGAGGAAGCCGCGAAGCTCGGTCGCAGTTGTCCGTGTAGGCCATGCCACCATTGCTTGTGTCTTCTCGGGGTCCGTGGCGACGCCATCCTTGGAAATGATGTGGCCGAGGTAGGAGATGTTGTCCTGCACGAACGAACACTTGGACTCCTTGGCGTACAACTAGTGCTCCCGGAGCAAGGCGAGGACGAGGCAGAGGTGCTCCAGGTGCTCCTCCAATGTCTCACTGAAGATCAAGATGTCATCGAGAAATATGATTACGAATTTACGCACGTACTTGGCGAAGATTGCATTCATCAGACACCGAAAGGTTGCCGGGGCATTCGTCAGCCCGAACGGCATACCTTGAAGTGAAAGTGGCCGTGGTGCGTCTTAAACGCCGTCTTCTCATCGCCGACACGCATGCGGATCTGGTGGTAACCGGCGCAGAGGTCGAGCTTGGAAAAGAAGGCTGCTCCGGCCAACTAGTCGAGCAATTCGTCAACGATTGGCAGTCAGTGGCGAAGCCACGTTGAGAGCAGTGTGGTCAATTGACCACACATGTTTTTGGCAAATTCTTTGTACACAAGTAGAAATCATGTAATTGTTTTTATAAAATTGGTGAAAATACATGTATTTGACATCACAGATTTGAAATGACATCACTGACTTCTGATCCTGGCACCGCCACTGTTGGCAGTGGAAATTTGTTCTTGACTGTGGCGTCGTTGAGCCGGCGATAATCGACGCAGAAATGCCAAGTGTCGTCCTTCTTGACGAGCAGCACGGGCGCGACGAAGGGGCTCATGCTGTGCTCAATGACGCCGGACTGGAGTATCTCCTGGACCTGACGCTCAATCTCGTCCTTCTGCAATGGCGAGTAGCGATACGGCCTCGAGTTGGCGGGGCGCGCGTCTTCCACCAGAGTGATGGCGTGATCGTAGCGGCGATGTGGCGGCAAGCCCTTGGGGTCAGCAAACACGTCGGTGAAGTCATTCAGAACACTCTGCACACTTGGTGGTACCTTGGTCACGTGCGGCTCAGGTGCTCGGGGCAGGTCCAGAACAACCATATACCAAATGTCGTTGCCTGCTTGCCGTTTGCGCAATTGCTCGGGCTCGATTTCTTCCATCTTCTCGTTCTGCTTGGGTCGAACACCCTGCAGGGTGATCATGGCGCCGTGGTGCTCGAAGGTCAGCGTCTTCTCGAGCCAGTGACAGCTCATCGGGTTGAACTGCCCCAACCAGTCCATGCCGAGCACTCCGTCGTATGCCCCCAAGTCCAGTTGGCGCATATCGGTGGTGAAAGTGTGCCCCTGAATCCACCAGTTCAGCCCTTGAACCATACTGTTGCAGGTCATGCGCTCTCCGTTGGCAACTCGAACCTCAACTGCTGGAACGGGCACGGATGGTGCTTGCACGCGCTCGGCGATCGACTTGGAGACGAAGCTGTGCGTGCTCCTTGAGTCCACCAGAAGCAACATGACTTGATTGCCAACAAGCGCGTGCAGACAGATGGTGCGCGGTGACTCTGAACCGGCAACAGCGTGCGTGGAGAGCACACAACACTGTTGCGGGATCTTGTTCCGCTGGTGCGTCGAGTAGATCCAGGGCGTGAACTGCATCATCATTGAGCACCTCGCCGTAGTCCCCGACTTGAATTGTCAGGAGTTGAGTGGCCGGCTTGCATCGATGTTCGCGGGAGTAGCGATCACTGCATTTGAAGCAGAGCCCGTTGGCACGCCGGTGCTCGCAGAGTTGCAGCTCGCGTGCCAGATCGTCGTTGGGCACTGCCGCGCCTCCTGGCCATGGCGCCCCCACAGCCCGAGGAGGAAGTGGTGGGGGAGGAATGATCCGCGGTCGAGCACGTTGCGTGCCTGCCTCTTCCACGATCCGGGCTAGCACCGCAGCGCGCGTGATGCTGGACGACTCCTGGAGGCGGACAGCAGCCCGCAGATCATCCCGCAAGCCCAGCAGGAACTGGGTGATGAACAACTTGAGGTTGAGCGTCACGTCGAGGGCGAGCAGGTGATACATGTGAGCCTCAAACGCCGACCTGTACTCGGAGACGGTGCCGGTTTGACGGAGCTGCAGCAGCTTATGCATCTCCACTTCAAACTCGTCCGGCGCGAACTCGTTGATGATGGCCGCGGTGAACTCCTCCCAGGTCGGTGATCGGTGCGTCTGGTGATACGCCTGGAACAAGTGCGCTGCGTGGCCGTCGATGTAGAGGGAGGCCGTGGTCACCCGGCTGTGCGACGGGACGTGGTATAGGTCGAAGTAGGCGATGCAGCGGTCGATCCAGAGGTTGGGCGCGTTGCTGTCGAAGTGGGGAAAATCGTGCTTGGGCGGCTTGACCGTATACTCCTCGTGCGACCCGTGGTGCGTGCCGCGGCCCGTCATGAACGCGGCCGTCTGGCTGGCGCCGGCGAACTGCAGCGGAGGCCACGTTGCCAGCAGAGGCGGCCCGTTGTTGGCGAGGCGAA
This sequence comes from Triticum timopheevii, assembly GCA_963921465.1. Taxonomy (NCBI): domain Eukaryota; kingdom Viridiplantae; phylum Streptophyta; class Magnoliopsida; order Poales; family Poaceae; genus Triticum; species Triticum timopheevii. The sequence goes on from OY997266.1 coordinate 273,679,720, forward strand.
CGGCGGGGCCCTGAGGACGAGGCCCGCGGGGGTGCTCCAGCGACGTCACCGTGGAGGCCTGGGTGTCGCCATCGTGGTTGTCGGCGTCGTTTTGTTGGCGCTCGGCGGCGGTCGGTGATGGTGGTGGTTCGCGTTGCTATCGCACCTCGCGACGTCGGCTTCGGTGAGGTCCAACTGCTTGCGGAGGTGCGCCAGACCGGAGGAGACTTGTGTGTTGAACGCGATCTGGGCCTCGCGGTGCTTGTCACCCGCGAGCTTGGTCTCGTCGAAGCGCGTCATGAGCGCCTGCAGCATCGTCTTGAGCTCTCCAGTGGACTTCGACATGGCGGTGATGATATGGTGAGTTTGAGCAGAGGGTTTGCTGGACGGCGCCGTCGCACTCGCTCCAAATCAGGCCAACCCCGCTGGGGATTTCGAGCGGATCTCGCCGGAGCAAGATCCACACCCGCAGCGGTGATGTTACGGCGCGATCGAAAGAGTATGAGTGGCAGCGAAGAAAAAATTGGGTGGGGAAATGGTGGCTCTGATTACCAACTGTCACGAACTCAGTTGCTCAAGATCGGATCCGAGAGGGGAAGGGGATGAGATCGAGACTTGGAAGAGAAGCTTTCTTGCCAAGGAGGGGAGAGGTACAGATTAGGTGAGAGTTCAGAATCGTCATACAACTCACATGCCTCGCCCACTGGCTACAGTTGGCTAAATACCCACGCTCCACTTGTGTTCCAGACTTACAGGTGGGTCCATGCCACATGGCAGAGGGGGTCCGCACCATCATGCGTCCACCACATCATCTCCTGGTGATGCCGGTGTGATAATTAGTGGACCGATTGATTGGGCAATTGGAGGGGTTCAGAGGATCTGCACTTGAATGTCTACTAAATTTTCCGAGAAAGTTCTCGAGCGATGCTATACATACATAGCTTTTGTCCGATTTAGCCAATAAAATTCACCCTTTATTGAAAAAAGCTTTTTTCCGATTTCTGTCCGACGCTACAATCAAGCCATTCATGCCTCTGACCAAAGTGCAGTACGCCGTTCGATTTCTTATTGTACTGAGTTCGGATCAGAGGTATTGTACTGTGGTAGTTTTGAAAATTTTGACTCAAAGAGAAATTGATTGTTAAATGTCAAGAATATGGCATTTATGATTTGTTTCAGTTTTTACCTTCTTGTCACTACCGTGTCAACCTTTGGTAAATGCAACAGCAACAAAGCCTTTGGTAAATGCAGCGCTAAAACAATGGAAATTATCACCCGTACTTTAATTAAAAGTGACTGTCAAAAATGGTCTTACATTTTGGGACGGTGGGAGTAGCATATATGAAAGAGGATAGGCACAGGCTGAAATAAAGCTGTACACTAGAATTATTGATTGTTTGACTTTGAGGAACTATTAGTTCACTAGTGTTAACCCTTCTCAGCTGGATAAAAGAATATGATGCACTTTTATTGTTCTAGCATTACGAAACACAATCTTGATAGACAAGTACTATAGAAAAATCCATCTCATAATGTGCCTTTTTTTAACTGGTCATAACTACATCTTATCTTATTAATTATTATGCCTTGGTGGAATTTATTTCTGGAATATATTGACAGCTCAAATGTATCTTGTACAGTCGAAAATGGTTCTTTTGAAGGTGTCACACAGGAAGATCAGAGTAGTCTATATAATTTTCTTTATCCAAGCAAAGAGCTACTTCCAGATGATAAGGAAATGAGTATATTTGATCATCTAGAGGAACTTCGTGCGAGGATATTTATATCAGTATTGGCTGTTGGAGCTTCAATAATTGGTTGTTTTGCTTTCTCCAAAGATATAATTAAGATTCTTGAAGCGCCTGTTAGTGTTCAGGGTGTCAGATTTTTGCAGCTCTCCCCTGGAGAATTTTTCTTTACAACATTGAAGGTGAACTGCTCTGCACTTAGTATTTTGTTGATATTATTCTTGTAGTTTTTTTAGATCATTAATAATATTCTTGGCTTTGAAGGTGAACCTTTAAGGCCAAGTCACATTTCTTATTTTAATGTTCTAGTAATATTGTATTGTGAAGTTATTCATGGTATACATAGTGTACAGCTTGGGGACTCTGCCACGTGCATAAACATCTGCTACAATACAACGATATGAACTGAGCAATCCAAATAGGTCTTACCGTCTTTTTTCCGATAAAGTTGCTTTTATTAAATTAAAATGTAGCATCCATCGGATACAAAAGCATAATGTGTGACACCCGGCCTTTGCATGACTAGGATGCACACAACCAACGCTAAGAGTCTCACAAAGTAAAAAAAGACAAAGACAAAAGTAAAGTCACATGAGATCGAAACTATGTTGTAAGAACGTCTAATCGACTAGAAGGGGGTGGGTGAATAGGAGATTTTTAAGACGACCGGGGCGATACTCGACAGAGAAGTCGAAGCCGAAGAGCTTGCTGATCCACTGGTGCTGCGGCATGGTCGATAGCCTCTGGTCCAGCAAGAACTTGAGGCTGTAGTGGTCCGTGCAAATTTGGAAAGACCGACCCCAAAGATAGGGCCGCCAGTGGCGCACCGCCTGCACCAATCCAATGAGCTCGCGCTCATACGCCGCGAGCTTAAGATGGCGAGGAGCAAAAGGCCGGCTGAAGAAAGCGAGAGGGCCTTCGCCCTGATGAAGCACGGTGCCGAACCCCGCGCCGGAGGCGTCGCAGTCCACCACGAACGGGCGGTCAAAATCTGGCATCTTAAGAACGGGCCCCGTTGTGAGGGCCCCCTTGAGGGCCTCGAATGCCGTCGTCGCCTCGTCGTCCCAAGCGAAAGCGTCACGCCGCAGCAAACGCGTGAGGGGCGACGCGATGAGGCCGAACTCCCGGATAAACTTCCGGTAGTAGCCCGCAAGGCCTAGAAAACCGCGAAGAGCCCGCGGCGACTGCGGCGTCGGCCAGGCGGCGACGGCCGCCACCTTGTCGGCATCCATGGCAACCCCGTCGGCCAAGATGACGTGGCCGAGGTAGGCGACTGACGGCGTACCGAACGAGCACTTCGAGCGCTTAAGATGAAGATGGTGCGCCTGAAGCTCGTTGAAGACGATGGCGACATGCTGAAGGTGCTCCGCCCAAGATGCACTGTAGATAAGAATGTCATCAAAGAAAACGAGTACAAACCGATGTAGGTAGGGCCGGAGGACGTCGTTCATCAGAGCCTGAAAGGTCGCCGGGGCGTTGGAGAGGCCGAAGGGCATCACCAAGAACTCGAAGTGGCCGTGGTGCGTCCAAAACGCCGTCTTGGCGATGTCGCCCGAGTGCATGCGCACCTGGTGGTACCCAGACCGGAGATCGAGCTTGGTGAAGAAGCGCACCCCATGTAGCTCATCCAAGAGCTCATCAACCATCGGAATCGGAAACTTGTCCTCAAGTGTGAGAGCATTAAGGGCGCGGTAGTCGATGCAGAAGCGCCACGTGCCGTCCGACTTGCGGACGAGGAGGACCGGCGCGGTGAACGACGAGGTGGAGATCCGGATGATGCCCGCAGCGAGCATCAGTGCGCACTGCCGCTCCAACTTGTCCTTCTGCAGCTGCAGGTAGCGGTAGGGACGAACGGCCACAAGTGCTGTGCCCGGTAGAAGGTGAATACGGTGATCGTATGCCCGGGTTGGTGGAAGGCCCTGCGGCTCAGTGAAGAGGTCGTCGTGCTGTTGCAGAAGGTGATCCAATAGTGGATGCTCGGCCTTGGAGGTAGCCGCGGCCAACTGGAGCTGCGGCGCCACCTGGGGGGTGCCCCCAACGCCGTACCACCGGATGCGGCGGCCCAGCCGCCAGAATGTCATCGTCAGAGCGTTGAAGTCCCAAAGGATGGGACCGAGGGTCCGCAGGAAGTCGACGCCAAGGATGAAGTTGAAACAGCCCAGGTCAATGCCCGCACATGTGATGGAGAAGTGTTCGTCGCCGATGGTGATGGGCACGTTCCGTGCGAGCCCATGGCACCGGAGACGATCGCCGTTGGCCACCGTGACCCGAAGCTGCTCCCCGCCCGTCGTCTGAAGCGCTAAACGACGCATGGTAGCCTCGGGCAGGAAGTTATGGGTGGAGCCTGTATCCACCAAGGCCACCAAGCGATCGCCGTGGATCATCACTGGCAAAAGCATGGTCCGCTCATCGCGGATGCCAGCGAGCGCATGGAGAGAGACCACGAGTGCCGTCGCCGGGACGACGTCGGGTGCGGCCTTCGCAGCCGCTGGGGGAGGCAGTGCGTCGGCCCCGTCGGTGAGGGTGTCCTCGATGTAGTCGGCCGTCTCCAAGTAGAAGAGGCGAGGGCAGACATGGCTCGGCGTATAGGGCTCGTCGCAGTTAAAGCAGAGGCCCTGGCGCCGCCGCTCCATTTGCTCCGCCGGAGAGAGCCGACGGAAGGGCCGCGTCGCGGTCGGGGTGGTAGTTGTCGGAGCGGCCGGGGGTGGCCGGCCCGGCGCCGGGCCTGCCAGGTTGCCTGTCGACCTCCTCGAACCGGGGCTGCCTGCTGCATAGCCTGGGCGCGACACTCGAAGGCGCGGGCGCAGGACATGGCCGTCTGGAGATCCTGAGGTCCGCGAAGCTCCACGTCCACGCGGATGTGATCCGGAAGGCCACCGATGAAGAGGTCGGCCCGCTGCTGTGCCGTCACGCCCGAAGCGTGGCATGCCAGGGCCTGGAAGCGGTCGGCGAAGTCCTGCACCGTGGAGGTGAAGGGAAGGCGACCGAGCTCCGCCAAGCGGCTCCCGCGAACCCGGAGGCCCAAAGCGAAGGAGGTAGAGCTCGCAGAAGCGCTCCCAAGGGGGCATGCCGCCCTCGTCCTTCTCGAGGGCGTAATACCAAGTCTGTGCCGCGCCGCGGAGGTGGTAGGAGGCGAGCCAGGTACGGTCCGATGCGAGGGTTCGCTGCCCGCGAAAGAGTTGCACTGGTTGAGCCAGTTGAGGGGGTCCTCCGTGCCATCATAGGTGGCGAAGTCGATTTTGGCGAACCCCGGCGGTGTCTGTGCCGGAGCGCTGTGTCGAACTGGCTCGAAGGAGCGGAGCAGGGCGGCAGGTGGTGCTTGGTCGGGGTACTCCGGGTAGCGACCTGTGGAGCCGGATGGCCCGCCAAACTCCGGGAACGGGGTCGGCTGATCGGACGTCGCGGTGTAGACCGGCGGTGGTGAAGATCCAGCCGCCCACGCTGGTATTGGCGACGGAGAGGGCGGGAACCGGACCTGGTTGATGGGCAGGCCGGCCTGCGAAGGCGTCCCCGAGCTGGGCAGGGGTGGCGCGGGAGGCTGCATCGGCGGCGGTGGGGTGTGGATGGGCGCGCCGAGTGCTGTTGTAGTCATGGTTGGCCACTGCGGCCAGAGCGGGCCCGCGGCCGGTTGGGGAGGAAGCAGCAGCGGTGATGGCGGCCCGCTGGAAGCTGCTGCAGCGGAAAGCCGCCGTCCGCGGCGGGGCCCTGGGACGGCCATGGCAGTGCGGGGTGGCCGTAGGCGGCGATCGGCGCAGCCGGCGGTGGAGCGTAGGGCCCCGCCATGTGCAGCCGGAGGCCTTGGACTGCCGTCATTAGGTGCTGCAACGCGGTGGTCATCTGCTCCGGCGTGAAGACGACGGTCGGCGGTGGCGCGGGGGTGACTGGAGCCGGCGGCGTTGGGGCACCCGCGGTGGCGCTCGGCCCCGGCAGCGTCGGAGCTCCGTTGGTCGTCATTGGGGGGGGGGGGGGGGGGGCGGACAGCGAGGCGGTGGTGCCGGAGGGCAGCGGCGGCGTGGATGATGGAGAAGACATGACCGAACCAGTCTCTGGATACCAAATTGGTAGAACCAGTGCCGGACCTGCTCCGGAGGTTGTAGGGGAAGGATGGAGTGGGGCGAGGCGATGAGCGGGCGCGTTGGCGGCAGGGCGCCGTCGCGTCGGAGGGAGATGGCGGCGGCGGCTAGGGTTCCGGTTCCTCTGGGAGCCAGGCAACAGGAATAATAATATTCTTATTGCTTGATCTCAAAAGTGTTTTACATCTAGTATTTATAACCTTAATATGAATAGCCTAAGATAACTTGTGGGCCAAGCCACCTAACTACTGCCCGGTGGGCCTCCTCCGGTTATAAGCTAAACCGGTCATAACAAATTATTTAAAGTAAACAACAACAACAACAACAACAACAACAACAACAAAGCCTTTAGCCCCAAACAAGTTGGGGTAGGCTAGAGCTGAAACACATAAGATCTCGCAACCAACTCTTGGTTCTGGCACATGGATAGTTAACTTTCACTTGAGCACCTTTGTCCATGGCTAGTTCTTTGGTGATATTCCAGTCATTCAGATCTCTCTTTACGGACTCATAATATGTCAAGTTTGGTCTACCTTGACCTTGACATTATCAGCACGCTTTAGCCGTCCGCTATGCACTGGAGCTTCTGGAGGCCTGTGCTGAATATGCCCAAACCATCTCAGAAGATGCTGGACAAGCTTCTCTACAATTGGTCCTACCCCAACTATAAAGTAAATAGAGATGATTAATATAGAACCAGTAGCTCAGTGAAGACAACAATTTGTTGTCCCAGTTCGAGTTGCTATGACAAATACAAGAAGACCAATGTCTGGTTGGAAGGCTGAGATGTAACTTAGAAGACCAATGTCTTCACCCTATTCTCTTTGAGCTAAGATCATTTAGACCTCGCTCAATCACTCATGGTATCTTCAAGATAGATCTGGACTTTCACATACTTGTTCTTCGGGATTCCATAATCACTTGGATTTCAGAACCGACACCTATCCGTCTTGAAGATCACGGTCTTCAATAGTAACAAGTCTTCAACGAATTCGAACAGGTTCTTCAGTGATGCTCAATCACTTTGGCTATTAGGCATTGGTGTTTTCCTTAGGATTCACTCAAAGGCTTAGGGAGGATGGGTTGCTCAGACAACACTTGTCTAAATTTCACACGGAGCAGCCAACCAACTTATGGTGAAGGATGGGGGCTATTTATAATTGAGGCCGCAACTCGAGGGCCGATGTGATTGTTGGACAGAACGCACCCACAGACGTGTTATCGCCAGCTGGTACAACAGTCGAAAATTTGAACTCTCAAATTTCTCACGATAAGGGAACCAAACAGCTGGTTTCCTAATTCCTCAGCGAGGACTTTGACTAAGATGTGCCAAAGAATATCATCTCGCACACCGAAGAAAACATCCTGCACTCAAAAATATTTCCGAAATCTTCAGTTGAAATAGGTTGTGATTGAGCACACTTTGTAAGTATTGTCTTCCTAACACCTGGACCCCCTTGACCGTATGGTTTGCCCTATGACTCAGAAAGGAATAAAAAGAACTAGTAAAGAGCTAAGTCTTCACACTTCAGTTCCTCGGCTAATTCTTCTAAAGGGTGCACCGAAACCTTTAAATGTTTCCTTCACATTTTTAGCGGTCACTATCATTGGTTAAACCAAATCTTCAGGGACTTTCACCTATGTATACTCACAAACACATTAGGCCCTTAACCACTTTTGTCGTCAATACTCTAAAACCACAAAGGGGCACTGGATGCACTTACATATGCCTATGTCGGGGGTGGTGGAGGCCTATCCGGAGACTATGCTGTCACGTATGTTGGGGTAAAAACCTCCCTGGGCACCTGGGCACTTGCTCCAACTGTGTACAAACCTCCATGAACAGTGGTCGGTACTCCATTCGATGTAGCATAGACCACCTAGAAAGCAAGTGCCCCCTTTCGATACTCCATTCGGTGTAGCACATACAATGGGAGATAACCTGCATGGGAGAAGAGTTTTTATCATTAAAACCATATAATTTCTACATAGCCAAAGCGATCATAGTAAGGCAAACGCTCCCAACCTTATTAGCGTACAAAACATTTTGGGTATGCCGTCGAGCCAGTGACCGTTGTTGACAGATACAAATTTGGTGCTATTTGGATTACTGACCATGTAGAATGCGCGAACTTGCAGTGAAAGAAGAGGTGTTTGATTGTCTCGCAAGAGCAGAAAAACTACACTTCTTGCTTCCTTGCGAGTTGTGATGAGCGAGGTTGTCCTTAGCCAGCACAACACCTCTGCAAAGGTACCACGTGAAAATCTTAACTTTTAGCGGTATCTTGGACTCCAGATTTGTTTATTATTGTCCATTGGAATCTCGGACTGTGCTATGAGGGTGAAAGCACACGGTACATAGAGTCGACCATAGAGGACCCATGTTTTGTAAGATTCCAGCGAAACTCATCCCGGCCTTGTGTCAGGATTATCGCATCCAACTAAGATAGTAGATGTTGCCATGACACGAGGCGGGGGCCGATCAAATCCTTCCCAAAGGATACATCCAGAGGGGAGGAGCTCGGAACTTGTGCAAGAGTATCATTCTTATCGTGAGCAATGCAGTACAAAGCTAGATATTGTTCTTGAAGCGTGGCGTTTCCTAGCAACTTGTCCTCCCAGAATCAAATCTCTGAGCTGTCTTTTATTGCGAAGGTACCAAAGCGAAAAAGGTGTTCTTTTGCCGCCATCAGTCCTGCCCAAAAATGCAAACCCATAGGCTTCCAGCATGCCTGAGACACAACCTTTGGGCCTAAGTACTTGTTATGAAAGATGGTTGGCCAGACACCATCCTTGGTAAGAAGCTTGTACAACTATTTACGAGGGCATTTTTTTGACCTGGTGGTCCTGTATCCTCCCTGATCTTTTTGTCGACAAACCACACTCCATTCAGTTAGCCTATATTTTGTCTTTTGACTATCCCCCTGCTAAAAGAATCTGGATCTATAGTAATCCAACCTCCCCAGGACCCCTGAGGGAGTCCTGGACTAGGGGGTGTCCGGACAGCCGGACTATCAATATCCGCCGGACTCCAAGACTACGAAGATACAAGATTGAAGACTCCGTCCCGTGTCCGGATGGGACTTTCCTTGGCGTGGAAGGCAAGCTTGGCAATACGGATATGTAGATCTCCTGCCATTGTAACCGACTCTGTGTAACCCTAGCCCTCTCCGGTGTCTATATAAACCGGAGGGCTTTAGTCTGTAGGACAACATACATTACAACAACCATACCATAGGCTAGCTTCTATGGTTTAGCCTCCTTGATCTTGTGGTAGATCTACTCTTGTACTACCCATATCATCAATATTAATCAAGCAGGACGTAGGGTTTTGTTAGACCTTTCAGCCTGAGCATTGATAGTTGTGGATGACACTAGAGTTGGGACAATTTTCGTTGGTTTATTTCTCACACAATGCCATGCCAACCTGAGGGTTTACATCCATCGAGAGGGCCCGAACCTGGGTAAAAACATCGTGTCCCTCGTCTCATGTTACCATTCGCCTAGACGCACAGTTCGGGACCCCCTACCCGAGATCCGCCGGTTTTGACACCGACATTGGTGCTTTCATTGAGAGTTCCTCTGTGTCGTCACCGATAGAGCGGATGCCTCCACCCCACCCGTCTTCAAAGACGGTGTTTTCGCCGGAGGGGCCTTGGCCGCCGGCCAAACTATCCGGCTTGGTGGTTTTCTCACGACCGCCTGTCCGGCCGCCGCTTCGGCAATGACTTCTCAAGTCGTCGAAAGCAATCTTCGCGTCAGCCCTAAAGCTGCCGAACAGTTAGATCCAATAGAGCTCTCGTCTGTTAACGAGCTCTTGGATCGCATCGCTGTCCTGGGAGTCGCTACGGACTACAACCAGATTGGGCTTAAAACCGATCTGAGAGAGATTAACTCTCCCCAGGCCACCCACCACGTCGCAGTGGTAGAGGAGCAATACGGCAACTCTTTGCCAGTGTTGAAAACAATTCATGTCCGGATTCCCGAACCCTCCATGCCGGATTCCCGCGGGGGGACGGACTTCGATCGAGCATTGAACTTAAAATCATGCATCGCCCCGGACTCGCTGGATTGTCCCCAGCAAACCACACTTCCGAATTCGGAAACCCCTTGGCCTTTGAGCCTCAAGATGGGCAGGGATCCGGATTTTATTCCACCCACCCGCCCAGACATATGCGATCTATCTCTAATACGGCAAGAGCCTACAGAAACAGTACATCACTACTGGGCCAGATTCCTCCTGGTTATGGACAGGATAAAGGACTGCCGAGAGGAAAACGCAATATCAATCTTCCGCAATAACTGCACGGACAAGGGAATACTAAACGCCATTGATCGTCGCAAAATTACGCGCTTCACCGATCTGGCATCCATTGTACGAAAGTACTGTGCGATGGAGAGTTTCCGGAAAACCGAAAATCAATTTTGGGATAATCCGGCCCCAAACCCAGTCCGCAGTAAAAGGGCGCCTTACACTCAGGCCCCAGATGCAAAAACGAAAAAACAAAAACCCAATAAGCGAAACGGAACTGTATTGGAGGGATGGCTCAATGGACCCTGTAAGCTTCATAATGCAGAGGGAGCCGTCCCAACACATAGCCTTCGAGCATGTTGGATATTACGGCAGGTGGCCAAAAGTGGCGAAGAGCTTCTAGCTCCGGGAAACCACTCCAACAATACCAGCACGGTATCAACAGTCTTCGAGACTTTCGCATCAAATAATATGCGAAAACGATCAATCCGCGAACTCGCCGAAGTCTACCAAGTAGCAACAACAAATCCATGGAGCGACACAGCTATTACCTTCAATGGCAGCGACGAGCCCACATTCCGAACAACCAGAGCCCCAGCCGCACTGGTACTTAGTCCCATAGTGGACGGCTTTCGACTGACAAAAGTTCTCATGGACGGCGGCAGCGGACTAAACCTCATTTACGAGGAAACTCTGCGAAAAATGGAAATCGATTGGAGCCGTATTGAGCGAAGCAGCACAACCTTTAGATGAATAATCCCTAGCCGGGAAGCGCGCTGCACCGGAAAAATCACACTCGATGTGGTGTTCGGCTCTCCGGACAATTACAGATCCGAAGAAGTCACGTTCCAGGTGGCCTCGTTCAGCAGTGGGTATCACGCCATATTAGGACGAGAGGCATTCACAATTTTTCAAGCAATACCTCATTACGGGTACATGAAGCTCAAAATGCCTGGGCCCAGCGGAATAATCACTCTCGCTAGTGATCCGGACATAGCACTCCGCGCCGAAAACAAGACAGCCGCACTAGCCCTCGAGGCACTATCCGAAGCCGTAGCGGCAGAGGAACTCACCGCGCTGCGCTCTACGGTGAACAGGGACGATGTGATACTCGATAAAAGATCCAAGTCCACCTCCTTTAAACCAGCAGACGAGATAATAAAATTCCAGGTCCATCCAACGGACCCAACAAAGACGGCCTCCATCGGGGCACAGTTGAACCCCGAAGTAGACGCCGCACTGCGCGAATTCCTTCGGAAAAATTGGGATATCTTCGCCTGGCATCCTTCGGACATGCCCGGAATCCCTCGCAGGTTGGCAGAACACAGCCTAAACATCCTAAAAGGGTTCAAGCCAGTCAAACAGGCTCTTCGACGATTTTCCGAGCCCAAAAGACAGGCAATGGGAGAAGAGCTAGCCAAACTATTGGAAGCCGGATTCATTAGAGATATCAAACATCCGGACTGGCTAGCAAATTTGGTGATGGTACCAAAGAAGGATAAATCCTGGCGCCTCTGTGTCGATTTTAAAGACCTCAATAAAGCTTGCCCAAAGGATCCCTTCCCTCTCCCCCGCATCGATCAAATTATCGATGCCACAGCAGGGCACGATTCGTTGTGCTTCCTGGACGCATACTCTGGCCATCATCAAATCAAGATGGCGGAAGCAGACCAAGCCGCAACGGCATTTATCACTCCATATGGACCATTCTGCTTCAACACGATGCCCTTCGGACTTAAAAACGCCGGCGCAACATATCAGCGCATGATTCAAACGTGTCTGGCCACCCAGATCGGCAAAACAGTCGAGGCATACATAGACGACGTAGTCGTCAAAACAAAACACGTCGAAACTTTAGTAGACGATTTGAGGCTCACATTCGACAACCTCAGAGCATATGACATCAAGCTGAATCCGGAAAAATGCGTTTTCGGCGTACCAGCCGGAAAGCTGCTGGGCTTCATCGTATCCGGTAGAGGAATTGAAGCAAATCCGGCCAAAATCCGAGCTCTGTCACAGTTGGATATTCCAAAAGACCTCAAACAAATACAAAAATTAACAGGATGCGTGGCAGCCTTAAGCCGCTTTATCTCCCGTTTAGGAGAAAAGGCGTTGCCCCTCTATCGCCTCCTCAGGCGCACCGAACACTTCGAGTGGACGGATGCTGCCACTGCCGGACTCGAAGAAATAAAGGCCATACTGGCAACAAATCCGGACCTGGCTGCGCCCACTCTGGGCGAACCAATGTTGTTATACATCGCAGCAACACATCAAGTTGTAAGCGCAGTCCTCGTCGTCAAACGAGCGACAGAAGGGCATAAATTCCCTCTTCAAAAACCAGTGTATTATGTATCCACTGTGTTAACCCCCTGCAAATCCCGTTACCCGCACTATCAGAAGATAGCATATGCGGTGTTCATGGCGTCTCGAAAGCTCCGGCACTACTTTCAAGAGTGCTCGATAACAGTGGCCTCTGAAGTATCACTCAATGACATTATAAATAACCGCGACACAACGGGTAGGATAGCAAAATGGGCCATTGAGCTCTTACCATTCGACATCAGTTACAAACCTCGACGAGCTATAAAGTCACAAGTTTTGGCTGACTTCGTCGCCGAATGGACTGAAGCCGAACTCCCTAAAGAGTACGGTGCATACTCCAATTGGACTATGCATTTCGACGGCTCCAAAATGTTGGCCGGACTGGGGGCTGGCGTCGTACTGACGTCCCCCACCGGAGATACAGTCCAGTATGTACTTCAAATAATGTACACGGACTCCAACAATGCAGCCGAATACGAGGCCCTGTTACATGGTCTCCGGATGGCGGTCTCCATGGGCATTCAACGCCTAGAGGTGCGCGGGGACTCAAACCTTGCAATATCCCAAATAAACGGAGACTTCGATGCCAAGGATCCGAAAATGGCAGCATATCGCAACGCTGTCCTAAAAATGTCAGCTCGGTTTGAAGGACTCGAATTCCATCACATAGCCCGAGATAATAACCAAGCGGCCGACGTCCTGGCACGCATCGGTGCGAAACGTGATGCTGTCCCTCCAAATATCTTTCTGGAACGGCTCTTCAAGCCATCCGTACTATGGGAAGAGGAGCCCGGTAGCGACAAACCGGAGAAAACCGCACCAACCGGTGATTCGGCAGACGACATAACACCCTCCGCCCACGTCATAATGGCAGTAATCGCCGCGTGGACAGAACCTTTCCTAGCCTACTTACTTAGGCAGGAACTTCCCGAAGACCAAAATGAGGCCCGCTGCATAGTCCGGCGATCGAAGGCCTACAAGGTCCATGAGGGAGAACTTTATAAGAAAAGTACCACCGGAGTCCTTCAAAGGTGTATCTCCGAAGAAGAAGGGCGAAACCTCCTGGCTGAAATTCATGCCGGACTAGGCGGACACCACGCAGCAGCCCGGGCCCTTGTAGGAAAGGCATTCCGTACAGGATTTTATTGGCCGACGGCTCGGGCAGACGCACAGGACTTGGTCCAGCGATGCGTTGGTTGTCAGCTCTTTGCTAATCAGAGCCATATGCCACCCACCGCCCTCAAAACCATACCCATTACCTGGCCGTTCGCGGTCTGGGGGCTTGACATGGTTGGACCCCTTAAAGGGGGAACCCATAAGAAAAAGTACCTATTGGTCATGGTGGATAAGTTCACCAAATGGATAGAGGCCAAACCGGTCAAAACGGCAGAGTCCGGACCAGTGATAGACTTTATATCAGGGGTGGTACACCGCTATGGAGTCCCCCACAGCATCATCACCGACAACGGCACGAACTTCACAGCCGACGAGGTTAAGTCATGGTGCAAAAATATGGGCATCAAGCTCGACTATGCGTCAGTCTATCACCCTCAAACCAACGGTCAAGTGGAAAGAGCAAACGGTCTAATAATGAGCGGCATTAAACCCAGACTAGTGAGGTCACACACTAAATCCGACACACAATGGGTCGAGGAGCTCGACTCCGTACTCTGGGGGCTGCGGACAACGCCTAACCGTACTACCGGATTCACACCATTTTTTATGGTATACGGCGCAGAGGCAGTCTTGCCCTGTGACATTATTCATGACTCACCTCGAGTGCGCATGTATGAGAAAAGAGAGGCCGAGCTTGATCGGCAGGACAGCTTGGACACATTGGAGGAAGAACGTGACGTCGCGAAGGTTCGTTCCGCATTCTATCAGCAGCAGGCCCGAAGATATCAAAGCAGAGAAGTACGGGCCAAGACTTACAACGTTGGTGAACTAGTTCTACGCCTGCCGGACAAGAAAAAGGACAAGCTCAAGCCCAAATGGGAGGGCCCCTTCATTATCGATCAAGTACTGACCGGCGGAGCATACCGTCTACGAAATGCGTCGGATCACCGACTCGAGCCGAACCCATGGAACGCAGCCCGCCTCCGACGATTCTATGCCTAGCGCCGGACTAAGAGTTCGTCCCCTTCCCCCGTCCAAACTTTTACACTTTGACTGTCTTTTGTTTCTCTTTTTATCCTTTTCACTTAAAAGCCCTTCCGGGCCTATTTTTGCATTCTTTGCATACGCATGATGTGCCATCCGCACTCATTATTCCTGGGGGCTTCTTTTACAGAAGCTCAATTATACGAGTTTTATACCCAGCACATGTGTCAAGCTTCCACATGTACCTTTTACTCGCCATTATATGCATCGATATGACTTAAGTTTTGGCCAAGTTGGGTTGCCTGGCTCCTGTGCTTACCCCTACGTTCCCGATTGTTCGGCTAGGAGGTAAAGGGAGCACCTCTGCGATTGTTACTGCCGGGTCAGCCGGATGTGTACCTCAGACTGGGTGAAACCGAAAGCTAGCGTTCTTAAGGGAATATTCGGTCGGTGACTTAAAAGATGACTTTTTACCTATTTATCTATTTGCCCCCAGATGTTTTACTGCTTTCTTTGCAGTCCGGACATGCACTTTAGGGCATGCCTCCCAGGGAAAGGAACCCTTAACGGAACTATTCTCCTTGGAAGATGTTTCTTACTAACCATGTAATATAACATAACTAGTTGGGCACTTGTCTGATAAAGCACTAATGACCCCTACGCCTGGTCTCCATGCATACCACGGTTGTTTCTTAACCAAAAAGGTATTCGGACACACTCCGGACTCTAGGGTCCCGAGGTCGAAGCGAAAAGGTCGGCAAAGACAAACGATCTACAATCCGACTAGAAGGCATTTCACATGTCACTTTAAAGGATAACATACATTGTCAAATTTACTGATTGTATTCCTCCTCAATCCCGTCTAACAGGCTGTCTAGTTTACAGTCCTGTTGGGAAAATTTAGCAGCCAACTCTACTTGGCTATACACTAAACTCACAGGGATCTCCTTCCCGTCGGGCCCCACCGGTTCAACTTCGGCCATGTGGTTGGGATCCGCCTTCTTGTACCGCGTCTTCACCATGGCCCAAGCCTCCCTGGCACCTTGACGGCAAGCCGAAATCTTCCACAAACGGAAGCGCTGCCGCACTCCCTGCAGCTTCTCCGCAAGCTCCCCGAGGCCCTCGGGTAGGGTGAGGGCTGGCCATAAAGCCTGAACGACGCCGCTCATTGCCTGCCGAACTCGTTCGAGTAGCTGCAACAGTTCGGGAAGTTGATCACCCATTGATATGGGCATCTCCTCTGCAGGACGACCCGTAAGTATACCTACAAGACATATCATGTCAAAATACTTCCTCGCCGAACTCTTCTTTTCAAAAGAGTTCGCTCAAGCACTCACTATAAATGCCGCGACGAAGCCGCTGATTCTCCTTAACGGAGCCGGACAGCTCGGCCTGAGCGCCTTTCAGCTCTTCTCCGAGCTTGGCGTTGGCATCCTGGAGCTTGTTCCTTTCCTGCTGAACCCTATTCAGCACACTCTCGCCGGCCTTTAGCTGGCGTAGCAGTGCTTGCCTGTCCGGATCTTGTCCGGCGGTACCTGCAAATGTCATTATTAGACTCGCGCGCACGCCGCACAGCGCTTATATTTATTAATAAAAATGTGTTACCATGAGGGGTCTTTCCGTCTCCTCCTGCGGCAGCAAGTGCGGCCTCAAGTGGGGCCTTGCAATCTTGCAGCTCCCGAGACAGCTGGGCGTTCTTCTCGTTAAGTGCCTGAAATTTCCAATGATCCTTAAATCAGTTAGCATAACTACTTTAAGTCTCGGGGGCTACTGGTATATACAACCATTAAAATTCCCTTACCCGTATGTCTTTCACATACTTCTCCGTGGCTCTGGTAAAACCATTTTGAGCAGCACGGAGATGCGCGTCCCCTGCGTTAAAAGCATCCAACGCCTCAGGGGAAAAGCACGCTTCTTGAAATACTGTTCGGCGGCGCCTATGGTTCATGGCGCTCTCCACCTCAGACTTGGTGGCGGACAGTCTGTCGGTATCCTTCGTTGGAGAAGGATCCGGCTCGCGTCTTGCGCTTGCCTCCCCTCCAGGCCGGGCGCTGGAGCCTGGCCGGTTGAGGGAGTCCTGGACTAGGGGGTGTCCGGACAGCCGGACTATCATTATCCGCCGGACTCCAAGACTACGAAGATACAAGATTGAAGACTCCGGCTCGTGTCCGGATGGTACTTTCCTTGGCGTGGAAGGCAAGCTTGGCAATACGGATATGTAGATCTCCTACCATTGTAACCGACTCTGTGTAACCCTAGCCCCCTCCGGTGTCTATATAAACCGGAGGGCTTTAGTCCGTAGGACAACATACATTACAACAACCATACCATAGGCTAGCTTCTAGGGTTTAGCCTTCTTAATCTCGTGGTAGATCTACTCTTGTACTACCCATATCATCAATATTAATCAAGCAGGACGTAGGGTTTTACCTCCATCGAGAGGGCCCGAACCTGGGTAAAACATTGTGTCCCTTGTCTCCTGTTACCATCCGCCTAGACGCACAGTTCGGGACCCCCTACCCGAGATCCGCCGGTTTTGACACCGACATTGGTGCTTTCATTGAGAGTTCCTCTGTGTCGTCACCGATAGGCTTGATGGCGTCTTCAACCAGCAAGGCTGTCCAGGGTGGGACTTTTCTCCCCGGACAGATCTTCGTATTCGGCGGCTTCGCCCTGCGGGCCAATTCACTTGGCCATCTGGAGCAGATCGAAAGCTACGCCCCTGGCCGTCAGGTCAGATTTGGAAGCTTAAACTTCACGGCCGACGTCCGCGGAGACTTGATCTTCGACGGACTCGAGCCACAGCCAAGCGCGCCGCGCTGTGACGACGGGCATGATTTAGCTCTGCCACCGAACAGTGCCTTGGTGGCCGCACACGGGTTCGCTCCGGCCATTGGCCCGGAGCCGATCGCCCAGATCGAGGGCCGGTGGATAGACGCCGCCCTGGGGGCTCCAACATCCACGGCGATGGAGCCGAACACTAATCTTGTCCCCTGCGAAACTCGTGATTCCGAGGCGCCGGACTCCGAACCTCCCGCGCCCCTACCAATCGATCCGGATTGGGCGCCGGTTATGGAATTCACCGCCGCGGACATCTTCCAATGCTCGCCTTTCGGCGATATCTTGAATTCACTAAAGCATCTCTCGTTATCAGGAGAGTCCTGGCCGGATTATGGCCAAGATGGTTGGGATGCGGACGACGAAGAAATTCAGAGCCCACCCACCACCCACTTTGTAGCCACTGTCGACGATCTAACCGACATGCTAGACTACGACTTCGAAGACATCGACGCTATGGACGACGATGCCGGAGACGAACAGGAACCAGCGCCCACAGGGCACTGGAAGGCCACCTCGTCATACGACGTATACATGGTGGATACCCCAAAAGATGGGGACGGCGAAGAAACAGCGGAGGCCAGATCCCTTAAAGAAACAGCCCAAGCGCCGGCGTTAGCGGCGCCGCTCTAAATCTCGCCACAGCAAGAATGGAGATTCCGGCACGGGAGATAATAATACTCCAGAGAGTGCCGAAGGCAATCCCCTCCAGCAAGACCCAGCGCAGGAGGATGCAGAAGCAAGCCCTCATGAGGGGACGGCAGACGAAGAGGTTGAGGATCATAATTATATGCCTCCCTCCAAAGACGAAGCAAGCCTCAACGATGACGAATTCGTCGTACCCGAGGATCCCGTTGAACAAGAGCGCTTCAAGCGCAGGCTTATCGCCACAGCAAACAGCCTAAAAAAAAGCAGCAGCAGCAGCTTTAAGCTGATCAGGACCTGCTGGCCGATCGATGGACCGAGGTCCTCGCGGCCGAAGAGTATAAACTCGAACGTCCCTCCAAAAGTTACCCAAAACGCAAGCTGCTCCCCCGATTAGAGGAGGAAGCATACGTACCTCCAACACCAGCGCACGATATGGCTGACTGACCACCCCGTGGTCGTGACAGAGAGGCATCCAGGCCCCCAGCCAAGACCATACCCCGACATCGCTCCAAAAGTACGAGGCCAAGAGGGAACGCGCCGGACTTGCGAGACATATTGGAGGACAAAGCAAGGCAATCCAGATCCATCTATGGATCACGTGGGCGCCCTACGACCCACGACGAATACCGTCGTGCCGGATACAATAACCCCGGCCGGGCCGAACACAGCAGACAGCGCTCTCTCGAGCTGCGTCGCGATATCGCTCAATACAGGGGCGCCGCACACCCGCTATGCTTCACTGACGAAGTAATGGATCATCAGATCCCCGAAGGGTTTAAACCCGTAAACATCGAATCTTACGATGGCACAACAGACCCCGCGGTGTGGATCGAAGACTATCTTCTCCACATCCATATGGCCCGCGGTGACGATCTCCACGCCATAAAGTACCTCCCACTCAAGCTTAAAGGACCAGCTCGGCATTGGCTTAACAGCTTGCCCGCAGAGTCAATTGGGTGTTGGGAAGACCTGGAGGCCGCATTCCTTGATAACTTCCAAGGCACATATGTGCGACCACCAGACGCCGATGACCTAAGCCACATCATTCAGCAGCCAGACGAATCGGCCAGACAATTCTGGACACGGTTCTTGACGAAGAAAAATCAAATCGTCGATTGTCCGGACGCAGAGGCCCTCGCAGCCTTCAAACATTACATCCGGGACGAATGGCTAGTCCGGCACCTGGGGCAGGAAAAGCCGAAATCCATGGCAGCCCTCACATCGTTAATGACCCGCTTTTGTGCGGGAGAGGACAGCTGGCTAGCCCGCAGCAACAATCTCCGTAAAAATTCTGGCAGTCCGGATACTAAGGACAACAACGGCAGGTCACGTCGAAACAAAAACAAGCGCCGAATAAGGGCGACGATAAGGAGGATACGGCAGTCAATGCCGGATTCCGAGGCTCTAAACCCGGTCAGCGGAAGAAGCCATTTAAAAGAACCACTCCGGGTCCGTCCAATCTGGACCGAATACTCGACCGCTTATGCCAGATACATGGCACCTCTGAAAAGCCAGCTAACCACACCAATAGAGATTGCTGGGTGTTCAAGCAGGCCGGCAAGTTAATTGCCGAAAACAATGACAAGGGGCTAAATAGCGACGACGAGGAAGAGACCCGGCCGCCGAACAACAGAGGACAGAAGGGTTTTCCCCCACAAGTACGGACGGTGAATATGATATACGCGACCCACATACCCAAGAGGGAGAGGAAACACGCACTAAGGGACGTCTATGCGATGGAGCCAGTCGCCCCAAAGTTCAACCCATGGTCCTCTTGTCCGATCACTTTCGATCGAAGAGACCATCCGACCAGCATACGCCATGGCGGATTCGCCGCATTGGTCTTAGACCCAATCGTCGATGGGTTCCACCTCACGAGAGTCCTGATGGACGGCGGCAGTAGCCTGAACCTGCTTTATCAGGATACAGTGCGCAAAATGGGCATAGACCCATCAAGGATTAAACCTACAAAGACAACCTTTAAAGGTGTCATACCAAGAGTGGAAGCCAACTGCACAGGCTCAGTCACACTGGAAGTGGTCTTCGGATCCCCGGATAATTTCCGACCGAAGAGTTAATCTTCGACATAGTCCCGTTTCGCAGCGGCTATCACGCTTTGCTCGGGCGAACGGCGTTTGCCAAATTCAACGCGGTGCCGCACTATGCATACCTAAAGCTCAAGATGCCAGGCCCTCGTGGAGTCATCACGGTCAATGGGAATACGGAACGCTCCCTCCGAATGGAGGAACATACAGCGGCTCTCCCGGCAGAAGTACAGAGCAGCCTTCTAAGGTAATTCTCGAGTCCGGCCGTTAAACGGCCGGATACAGCAAAGCGCGCCCGGAGCAATGCCAACCAAGACCACCTGGCGCGATCAGAGCACGCGTAGCAATGCGGCCCCAACCCTCGCCCGCGTATGATCGCAAGAATAACACTCCGCGTACATCATTACGCTTTGGAGATACCATGGGCACAGGGGAGGGGGCACGATCACAACGGACCCAGAGTGCGGTTCGACCACACCGGGGGCTCGCAAATGTGCCCCTCTTTTTTTATTATTTTTCTTCTTTTTTGTACACAGGACTCTGTTAACCAGAAGCCCTGTCCGGCGGTGAACCTGCCGAACTCATGATGCAACAGTCAGGGACTAAAGAAGGCCGCGCCGAACACTCAGGTGGTCTCAATTACGAGCATTAAATTCGATTATATACACCAAATCCGCAGCTCATCCCTGGAGGGGGACATGTTTATTTAGTCCAAATCCCTTGCTTACCGCACTATTTGTATCAGTCCGCTCTACTAGCAGACTTTTCTTTCATTAATAATGCAACACCTTTATGATCGCAATTGCATCACATTTTATATATATATGCTCATTATATGACATCTGGCACCCGTATATTTTGGTACGCATAATACACCGGGGGCTTATGTTCCCCACTCTATGGTGTGATAAAGTCCGAACACTTTCACAAGTGCGGCACCCCGAACTTATAGCATTATATGAATCGGCTCCGAATCATGTCTTGGGTCAATAGTTGGGTTTGCCCAGCTCCCACGTTTTGGTGCCTTACGTTCCGTTCTGTCGGCTAAGGTGGCACTGGGAGAACCATTGCGATTGCGCCCCGGTTGAGCCGGGTTAACGCCTCAGTGGAGATAGCTAAAACTGACTGGCATGATAAGGTGAGAGACTGGTCGCTGTTCGAGAGGTTTTTTCGGCTCCTTAAAGACTCACGCCGCTTCGAGCGAAGTTCCGGATAATGTCCGATGAAGGCGTGGATAGCGCCCCGGATTCGGTCTTCCGAATACCAGGGGCTTCGCCGAAATTTAAAATTATAGAATTCTATGGCTAAGTGAGAGTGTTCAAGCATTATAAGTCCGGTTGCCTTGTTCGTCGTGTTGAGCGCCTCCCTAGATGGACCCAAAAATGGGAACAAGAGTGCTCAAGTTTATCCCGAACACCCCAGCACTTGTGGCTTGGGGGCTGAAGCCAACGACTTGCCATCTCTCAGATTTTACAAACGGCCGCACAGAAGGTAATATTTTAAATTAAACAAGCGTTGCTCATGGCGCATATGAACGAAGTTTTCAGCGCACAGGATAAATAAACAGCAAGTTCACTCAAAGATTACATTTCGGGAGCACTCATCTGCAATATCGCAGGCTCCCTTCAAGACAATTTTATAATACTTCTCCGTCGAGCTCCCCTCCTCGCCACGATAGAATGCGGCGGCATCAGACGCACTACGCGGCAGATCTGCAAACGCCCCTGGAGAGCTCCGAATGCGGGTAAGTGTCAGGTAGTTCACATTAACATGCCTGCTTTGCATGAAAAACGCCTTACCCGCCGCTATCTTCTTTATGTCCTCAACCTCCTGAAGGGCCTTACGGGCCTCGGCCTTGGCGGACTTGGCACTTTCGAGAGCCGAGGCAAGCTCGGACTCTCGAGTCTTGGAGTCACGCTCCAAACTCTCATGTTTTTCCATGAGAGCCTGGAGCTCTTGCCGAACTTCCGCCACCCGTGCCTCTTGCTTTTCTCGCTCAGCCCGTTCCGCGGCCGCACTGCGTTCGGCCGCGGACACAGCATCCTTCAGGGCTGCCAGCTCGTTAGTGGCCCCTGCAATACACATATTATCCTTGTTAATTTTATTTGCAACCAAAATCCTTTTCTGTAAGGTACTTATTCAAAGAGGTGTTACTCACCTTCTTTTTCCTCGAGCTGCTTCTTTGCATGGCCGAGCTCTTGCTTGGACCGCTCGAGATCCTTCTTCAGCACGTCAACCTCCGCCGTTAATGCGGCAGAGGTCAGCAGCGCAGCCTGCAAACCCATATTGACATATTTTAGGCAACCCTGCGTATATCTTGTTAAAGATCCTTAGTCCGGCTTTTCTTTCCGAACACCGAACTAAGCATCAGGGGCTACTGTCTATGCGGTATTACATTACATAATTTTAATTTTTTTACCTCAAAGCCTTTTTAAAGGCTGCTGCAGGCTTCGGTCAGCCCGCTTTTAGCGAGCTGAACCTTCTCAATCACCGCACTCATGATAGTGCGGTGTTCTTCCTCGATGGAAGCGCCTTTAAGCGCCTCCAGCAGGTTATCCGGCGCCTCCGGTTGGACGGAGGCCGCCGGCGTCACGGTCCTGCCCTTCTTTCGAAGGGGCCGCTTGCCGGACTCTGGAACCACTGCGGGTTCCGATGTAGAGTCCGGCACGAAGTCCGGGAGGCTGCCTGACGGCGCCTCCGGAGCCTCCTCCTGATGGGTCCCTCTCTGGGATCCCACCTCGACGTCCTCGTCGGCGCGTGGGGTGGAGGCAGTCGGGATGGAATTCACATCCGACGAGGCCAATGGCCCGCTCGATGAGTCGGGGAGATCATCATTGGCCGGACTACGGGCAGAATGCGGCGTTAGAAGGATACTACGCGACATAAAAGAAATTACACATCAAGGATCCGGATACTTACGATCTTGCCGGACGCCTGGCCCTTGGAGGCCACTCATCCTCACCAACGCTGATGTTGGCGAAACTGTCCGGGGGAATAGTTCTTCCCCTCTTGGACCCTTCGGCCTCCCCAATGGGGGAAGCCTTCCTTTTCTTCTCTCCCTCCTCCGGGAGAGAGTACTCCTCCTCCTCGTCTTCGGGGGAGGAGTCCTCGTCGTCATCAGACGCTTGATTGCGGGAACTCTTTCGAGTCCCCGCGGCCACCTTCTTGGCCTTCTTCTCCGGCACCACGAGCGGTGCCGGAACCAGCAGCCCTGTTAAGCGGGCGTCCACTGGGTCTTCTGGCATGGGAGCCGGGCTGATGAGCAGCTTGGCCTTCTCCATCCATTCCTGTCAAAGGAAGAGGCAGAATGAAACCTCACTAGAGTCAATCTAATTATCACAAGTGTCCCGTAATGGGGTTGAATCACTTACCTCGTCAGTTGGATACTGCGAGCTGAATCCGCGGTCTTCGGTCGCGGACGCGGGGGCTTCGGCGCCCTTGAACAGCACCCTCCAGGCGCCTTCGTATGTTGTATCGAAGAGCCCGCTTAGCGCCTGGTGCTGTTCCGGATTGAACTCCCACAAATTAAATGCCCGTTCTTGGCATGGGAGGATCCGCCGGATGAGCATGACTTGGACCACGTCGACGAGCCTGAGCCTATTGCTCACCATCTTCTTGATACATGCTCGGAGTCCCGTCACCTCCACCGGATTCCCCCACTGCAAGCCCTTCTCTTTCCAGGAGGTGAGCTGCGTGGGGATGCCAGATCTAAACTCGGGGGCCGCCGCCCATGTGGATTTGCGCGGCTCGGTGATATAAAACCACCCCGATTGCCACCCCTTGACGGAGTCCACGAAGGTCCCTTCCAGCCAAGGAATGTTGGGCAATTTGCCCAACATGGCGCCTCCGCATTCCGCTTGCGTACCCTTCACAACCTTCGGCTTGACATTGAAGGTCTTGAGCCACAGGCCGAAGTGGGGCCGGATGCAGAGGAAGGCCTCACACACGACGATAAACGCCGAGATGTTGAGGATAAAGTTCGGCGCCAGATCGTGGAAATCCAGGCCGTAGTAAAACATGAGCCCCCGGACAAATGGATGGAGCGGAAAGCCCAGTCCGCGGAGGAAGTGGGGGAGGAAGACGACCCTCTCATGAGGCTCAGGGGTAGGGATGAGCTGCCCCTCGTCGGGCAGCCGATGCGCGATATCGCCGGAAAGGTATCCGGCGCTGCGCAGCTTGGTGATGTCCTCCTCCTTGACGGTGGAGGCTAACCATTTACCTCCCGCTCCGGACATATTCGGAGAAGGTCGAGGCGAGATGCGCGAGCTCGGGCGTTGGAGCTTGAGTTCGCGGGGATGGATAAGCAAAGGAGGAAGAAGCCGTAGGTGAGAAGGTGAATCCTTATCCCTTACATATAGGCGGACAAAACTATGCGTCCCCCACCAGCCTGGTAAAACTCGCTTGTCTCCCAGGCGCCACCATCAATGGCGCGGTTGGGTTACCCACGCACGTATTGATGAGAATCCCGGAATAAGGGGAACACGATCTCTGCTTCGACAAGACGTGCCAAGGAAACCGCTTCGCTAAACATGCTGAGGTGGTATAGTAATTCAAACAAAGGCCTGGTGGCGGTGTGATGTCACGCCGCATAATACGTCAGCAGATTGAACTAAGTGTACATTTTATTCTCTCTACGGTGGAACGTGGAATTTATTTTGCAGAGCCGGACACTATCCTGGTGTTCATGATCTTCTCTGGATTATTCAAGAGAGGAACCCGCCTTGCAATGCCGAACATTATGCACGCCGGACTTATCGTCATTGAAGACTGGTTCGGGGGCTACTGAGGGAGTCCTGGACTAGGGGGTGTCCGGACAGCCGGACTATCATTATCCGCCGGACTCCAAGACTACGAAGATACAAGATTGAAGACTCCGGCTCGTGTCCGGATGGTACTTTCCTTGGCGTGGAAGGCAAGCTTGGCAATACGGATATGTAGATCTCCTACCATTGTAACCGACTCTGTGTAACCCTAGCCCCCTCCGGTGTCTATATAAACCGGAGGGCTTTAGTCCGTAGGACAACATACATTACAACAACCATACCATAGGCTAGCTTCTAGGGTTTAGCCTCCTTGATCTCGTGGTAGATCTACTCTTGTATTACCCATATCATCAATATTAATCAAGCAGGACGTAGGGTTTTACCTCCATCGAGAGGGCCCGAACCTGGGTAAAACATTGTGTCCCTCGTCTCCTGTTACCATCCGCCTAGACGCACAGTTCGGGACCCCCTACCCGAGATCCGCCGGTTTTGACACCGACACCGGTGTTGGTCGGATTGGCAATTCCTGCGCTCGCAGTCCGGCGAGCGCTTTTTCTCCTACAAAGATCATGAGCACTCAGACGTTTCCTCGGAACGTTGCTCTAAAAATTCAAATACGAGCTATACCTTTGCGGCGACGTTTCCGTCCGCACTGCGCTCCTTTTCCGCCTGCTGGTTCGGACTGACCTCTGTTGGTCGGCCGCCGCGGGCTCGGCTTCCTGCCGTAAAGGCGCTTCCTGCAAAATACCATCGTTCGCGAAGGTCAGAAATGGGCAGGGATGAGATAAAGGTGTCCGGACTTCGGTCGCGGTCACCTGGGAAGCCGGACTTAGCCCGGGGTAGTCCGCCGTAATGGCGACCAAAACATTGTCTATGCTGAGCTGGTGATACACCCCGTCGATCAGCTCCACCTCGATATCCGGGTCCTCTTCGGAGGCCGGATCCAGGGATCCTTTTGGATCCTCGGGTTGCGGAGCAGGACTCACCATGTCCTCCACAGTCCGGCGTAGATCCTGCGCCGAAGACATAATGTAAGAAGCTTAAACTTCGAAAGCATGGGTTAGGCCCTTCAAGGTGTTCACTTACCCATCCTCTGGGGGTTGATCATGGAAAACCCATTCAAAGGGTTCGTTCGAAGGAAATCCTCCTTCTCCCCCTTGTACAGGCTGGACAGGATCTTCACCAGATCCTCGGTCGAATCCGGCCCTTTGCGGCCATGCCGGGTAGCATCGTCTTCCCCGTTGAAATCCCACATGGGGTGGCCTCTGTATTGCAGTGGTTGTACCCCTCGCTTGATGCATGTCGCCATGACTCCGATCATGGTCAAGCCGGAATGAGCCATTAATCTTATCCGGCCCATCAAGTAGTGGACGCTCTTGTTTTCCTCCAATCGGGGGCTCCGCGGGCGCCAGTTGAGGCGTTTCTTCAAGGGAGCAACACTAAACTCCGGGAGGCCGATCCGAACTGGGTCTGGCAGCGGAGCGTCTTCTATATAAAACCACTCCGAGGGCCAGTCTTCGGACGCCTTCTTGGGAGTGTCGGATAGGTATCCGGTCCCGGCGATGCGCCATATTTCGGCGCCGCCCACTTGATATATGGACCCCTGGTGAGAACGGGGTACGAGGCAAAACAGCCTCTTCCACAATGCGAAATGGGGCTCAATGCCCAGGAATAGCTCGCAAAGAGCTACGTAGCCCGCGATATGCAGGACAGAGGCGGGCGTGAGGTGGTGGAGCTGGAGTCCGTAGAACTTCAGGAGCCCGCGGAGGAACGGATGTATTGGAAATCCGAGTCCCCTTATCAGATAAGGGACAAAACATACTCGCTCCCCCTTATTGGGGCTTGGAGTGTCCTCCGCCTGTCTCCCACCTTGATAAGTAACCAGTCCGGCCCGGACTGGGATCATGAAGGCCGGAGGGAGGAATCCCCCCGTTTGGAGCTTCACGAGCTTGTTGTGCGAAATAGAGCACCTCCTCCAATTCCCCGGCGATGGGCTGGGAGCGCGTGAAGAAGAGCCGTGTTGACGATCCATGGTGGAATGGATTTCTAGGTCAAAGGC
This sequence comes from Triticum timopheevii, assembly GCA_963921465.1. NCBI lineage: Eukaryota > Viridiplantae > Streptophyta > Magnoliopsida > Poales > Poaceae > Triticum > Triticum timopheevii. The sequence continues at coordinate 273,706,547 of OY997266.1, forward strand.
GCTTCGATGGAGTATTCGCGGGAGGAAGACAGTGTGGTTTGGATCTGGATTCTTGCCTCTTTTATAGGCGGGCAACTCGCACAATTGGGGGGTGAAATGCAAAAGACACCCTGGCTTTTCGCATTCGTGCGACGCGTGGAAGAGGGCCATTATTTGGCGTAGAAGCCGAGGAACACAGTATTCAAGATGAAGCCGGACACTGTTCGGCAGGTACATGGAATTTGAAGGGAGAACCCGCCTTGCAATGCCGAAGACTATAAACGCGCTGGACTTATCGTGATTGAAGCCTGGTTCGGGGGCTACTGAGGGAGTCCTGGACTAGGGGGTGTCCGGACAGCCGGACTATCAATATCCGCCGGACTCCAAGACTACGAAGATACAAGATTGAAGACTCCGTCCCGTGTCCGGATGGGACTTTCCTTGGCGTGGAAGGCAAGCTTGGCAATACGGATATGTAGATCTCCTGCCATTGTAACCGACTCTGTGTAACCCTAGCCCTCTCCGGTGTCTATATAAACCGGAGGGCTTTAGTCCGTAGGACAACATACATTACAACAACCATACCATAGGCTAGCTTCTAGGGTTTAGCCTCCTTGATCTCGTGGTAGATCTACTCTTGTACTACCCATATCATCAATATTAATCAAGCAGGACGTAGGGTTTTACCTTCATCGAGAGGCCCGAACCTGGGTAAAAACATCGTGTCCCTCGTCTCCTGTTACCATCCGTCTAGACGCACAGTTCGGAACCCCCTACCCGAGATCCGCCGGTTTTGACACCGACAACCCCTTTTTGAGAGTTGGAAAAATGAGAGCATATAGAGAACCGTGTTTGTGACAACAAAATTGATCAAGACAAGTTGTCCTCCACCAGAGACCAACTTGCCTTTCCAACTGCTTGATCATTTCTCTATGCGCTCTTCGACATGTTTTAGTGAGGCGTCAATAATGAATCGGAATTCCCAAGTATCTAATAGGGAATTGACCTTGTGCACAACCGAACGGGTCGACGTTTGTGTAGCAGTCTCATTGACTTCTTCAGAACGGAATAATTTGCTTTTATGGAAATTGATTTTCAGACCTGACATATGCTCAAAAGCTGAAAGCAAAAGTTCCAGGTTTGTAGCCTTTCCGAGGTCAAGTTCCATTAAAGGATCGTGTCATCGGCGTATTGCAGAATTGAGAGGTCCCCATCCACAAGGTCTACCCCTGCAATTTGGTCGTCCTGTTTGGCACGTTTGATCAAAATAGCCAACATTTCTGCAACAGTGTTGAATAGCATTGGACACAAAGGGTCGCCCTGACATAGTCCCTTTTTTGTCTGGAAGTAATGGCGACATCATCATTGACTTTTATAGCCACACTACGTCTAGTGATGAAATTATCAACATACTAGCACACTATCACCAACAGTCTCTTGCATAGAATATGAAAATCTTCACTCGCATGGTTGGGAAGCTAAATTTGAATTTCACTTCTGGGGGCACATTTTCACATATTTTACAATCAGAATGCGAAGATGCAACAAACCAGATTGTCCTATGTGCCTGCACGAAAGCACTTGATAAATATCTCGGATTGACGGAGCTATTTGCACAGAAGTTTCTTGATGCTGAGTGTGGTAGGCACTAGTAGCAAGGTTTCTGAGAAGGAAAGGGATGTAAATCTTAAAAATGTGTAATATTTTCACATCAGTAAAATACACTGGTATATTTTCTTTCAAATCAATTTATTAGTTGCTATGGTTTAGTGATTGATACTACACTCTCACAAATTTAATTCTAGAAACTACTGCATGATATTGCTAGCTAGTGATGCAAACTTACATAAGAACATGTGAGTAACTCAAATGTTAGCACATAGGATTGTACATGTGACTGCAGCAATGGAATAAATGTGCATTCTTCTATCCTTGAAAAAGGTGGGTAACTATGCAAGGCACAAACTACTACACATACCAGTCTATAAACTGCTCCAAAGACCGCTGGATTTCATATTGGTTATTAATCTATATGAAAAACAGTAATATGTATGTTACTCCTTGTCTATCCAATTTTAATCAGCATGCACCCTTCTTCCATGGTTATATGTCAAAGCAAATTAAGTAACGCTTTTCTTTATTATTTTTGATATTCTTCAGGTCTCTGGTTATTGTGGCCTCCTAATCGGAAGTCCTATAATTTTGTACGAGATCATAGCATTTGTTCTCCCTGGTTTAACCAAGGATGAGCGGAAATTCCTAGGGCCCATTGTTTTGGGTTCTTCAGTTCTGTTCTACCTTGGCATTTTATTCTCCTACACTGTTCTTGCTCCAGCAGCATTGAACTTCTTCGTGAATTATGCCGAAGGAGCGGTTGAATCGATATGGTCAATAGACCAGTACTTTGAGTTCGTACTTGTGCTTCTGTTCAGCACAGGATTATCCTTTCAGGTAAACATGGCCTCTATGCTTAGAACATGATATTAAGTTGGGTGTTGGAAAGTGTTCCTTTGCTTACAATTGTACCAAAATTAAACATTGGATCATGTAATGTTCTGTCTAAGTTTATGTACACGGATGTTCATGTGGCAGACATTGCTGAGAATCCACTTCATTGTAGGTTTGCTATGTTGTTGCAAGGGCTTTAAAATGGTAGGTGTCATTTATGAAGACACTGGATTTCGTAACCACAAATAGGTTGTGTTGGATTAAGTCTGTATGTTCCCCGCAAAAAAGAAGAAAGATTAAGTCTGTATGTGCAGACAAAGTTATACCTGTCAAGAAAGTTCTCCAGCAGATCTAGTTTGTCATTTGTGTTTTGGACCTTCTTGTCATGAGTGATCATGTGGACCACTTCATGAACAATTAGAAATTATATTGTTACTCCCTCGGTTCTAAAATACTTGTCGTGGTTTTTTCAAATTAATCATGTATGCTCCAGTCAGCAGCTGAATCTTGATAACTGGAGTTGGCACTCGTGCATGTCTGAGTAAATCGTTATCTGATTATCAAAATGAGCTGGTGGTTTGCCTTTCCTTCCTTTGATAAGCAAATGGTACTATCATAGACCTGCACAGCAAATAGTACTATCATAGCTTGCTATCCATGTGCCAGAACCATGAGTTGGTCGCGAGATCTTATGGTTTCACCTCTAGCCTACCCCGGCTTGTTTGGGATTAAAGGCTTTGTTGTTGTTGTTGTAATATATAGGAGAAATATAATGAATTTCCATGCTACTCTTTTCCAGGTTCCTGTGATCCAGTTGTTGCTGGGGCAAGTTGGACTGGTTTCCAGCGAACAAATGCTTTCAATCTGGAGGTATGTTGTTGTTGGTGCGGTGGTTGCTGCGGCTGTGCTTACGCCCTCGACTGATCCCTTGACTCAGATGCTTTTGGCGGGTCCACTGCTTGGTCTGTACTTGGGTGGTGCGTGGATGGTCAGGCTAACTGGGCGCTAACTGCAACAAGCGTTGTAGTGATTGGGTATTGTGTTAGTGTACTAGAAATCATAGCCGTGTTGATTGGTCCGAGTGGTCACCGTCCCCCACTGTAACATAGTCTTGTATAAAATTAACTCGGCTGCTTCTCATCTACGAGCACATTATTTGGCCCTCTTCTGCGATTGAAGTATTTTATAAATAGGGTAACTACACTAGTGACATATCATTTTTTTTGCGGGGTAAATGAGCGTTTTATTCCAAAGGTGCAAAATTACAATCTACAGGCAAGATTTCCTCAATACGTGGAGGCCATCTGTGAAGCCAGTATGACTATACCTTGCCGAAGTATTTGCAACTCTATTCTGACTACGAAGAATATCTTGCTGAAGCATTTGCAACTTTATTCTGACTACGAAGAAGTTTATGTGAAATAAGGATCAGTTTGGCTGCTACCCTGGGCCAGGTGCCTGGGAGAAAATGTTGCCTGGCCTGCGCCTGAGATTTTGATTTCTGTAGCCTGGCCGCATTGCTGTTTGGAGTATGACCTGAGCCTGGGAGTTCACCAGGGATTAAAAATATATATATAATACTGACAAACGGCCCAGATCCTACGTATAAATAACTGGATTAGCTCTAGGCTAGTACCGCCACCCGCCCAGGCGACCAAAAGGAGACGCCTAATTATTTGCTCGGGTAGTCCAGGCCAGGCTTGCTCCACTTTTTTCAGGGCTTCATCCAAACAAAGACCAGACAGCAACCAGGCAAGCTCCAGGCCAGGCCTTCTCAAGTGTAGTGTGGAAGCGTACCAAACTAGCTCTAAAGTACCTACCAGCCTTTAATCCTTTAAATTCTAGCACTAGATGACCGTACGCCAAATGTTCCAAAGAATCATTGGAGAAGATAGATAGGGCCGTGGACAAGTCAGATTTCACAATGGCCGGACGCTTTGTATGTTGTATAGCAAGTGCTCCCTGCCTAACTGTTAGAAGGGAATACAGGGATTTGTGGAATTGTTTTTATGGAAAAATAAAAGTTACAACGAGTTACACAATAATGATAGATTGAGATATTGGAGAAATAATTGTTATTGGGGCCTTAAGGGCTGTTTATATAAATTACAAAGCTTGGGCTCCAAGACTAGACTAATAGAGATAGAGTACAATACGAATAGGTTTATACTCTAAGATCCCCCCACAGTCTCAACGTCAGGTGAAACAATGTTGAGACTGGAGCGTATGTCGGTGAACGATGCAGTCGGGAGTCCTTTGGTAAAAATGTCAGCAAATTGGGCACTTGTAGGAACATGAAGAACGCGAACCTCGCCAAGAGCCACCTTTTCACGAACAAAGTGAATGTCAATCTCAATGTGCTTTGTGCGACGATGTTGAACTGGATTGGAAGCCATGTAGACTGCAGAGATGTTATCACAGTAAACAATAGTAGCACGTGGGAGCGGATGATGAAGTTCAATGAGAAGCTGCCGTAGCCACACCGCCTCGGCTACAGCGTGAGCAACCGCCCTATACTCAGCCTCAGCAGAAGACCTGGAAACTATTACCTGCCTTTTAGAACACCAAGAAACAAGATTATCACCCAAATAGACGCAAAATCCGGATGTAGATCGTTGAGTATCTGGACAACCTGCCCAGTCTGCATCAGAATAAACTGTCAAGCTTGTAGGTGAAGAAGAATTAATAAGGAGACCGTGATCAAGAGTGCCTTTTAAATAGCGGAGAATGTGTCTGACATGAGCCAGATGAGGAGCACGAGGATCATGCATAAAGAGACAGGCTTGCTGAACAGAATAGGAGATTTCAGGACGAGTAAGAGTGGCATATTGAAGAGCGCCAGTGATGCTACGATATAAAGTGGGATCAAAAAGAGGATCACCATCAGCCGACAGTTTAGCACCAACGTCGGCTGGAGTACGAGAGGGTTGACAATCAGACATACCAAAACGAGAAAGCAAGTCCAAAATGTATGACCGTTGAGAAAGAAAGAGTGAAGATTTTGTGCGAGAAACATGAATCCCTAGAAAATGATGAAGAGGATCAAGATCAGTCATGGAAAACTCCCGATTGAGAGAAGAGATGATATGTTGAAGAAAAGAATCAGAACTAGCCGTGAGAATGATATCATCAACATAAAGCAAGAGATAGGCAGTGTGAGTAGGAGACTGATAAACAAAGAGAGAAGAATCGGATTTGGAGGGAATAAAGCCTATGGTTTGAATAAAAGTATCAAAGCATTGAAACCATGCACGAGGAGCTTGTTTAAGGCCATAAAGAGATTTGTGGAGGAGACAAACAAAATTTGGAGAGGAGGGATTCTCAAAATCAGAGGGTTGCTGACAATAAACAGTTTCATTGAGAGTGCCATGAAGAAAAGCATTTTTAACATCAAGTTGATGAATAGGCCAAGAAGAGGAAACAGCAAGACTAAGAACAACACGAATAGTGCTTGGTTTAACAACAGGAGAAAAGGTCTCATCAAAGTCAATACCATGCTGCTGGGAGAAACCACGACACACCCAACGAGCTTTGTAACGAGCGAGAGTGCCATCGGAATGAAATTTATGACGAAAAAGCCATTTGCCAGAAACAATGTTAACACCAGGAGGTTTGGGAACAAGAGTCCATGTATTATTTTGCTGAAGTGCTTCAAATTCATCGCGCATAGCGGAAAGCCAGAGAGGGTCAAGAAGAGCTCGCTTATAACTTGTAGGAATAGGAGAGATGGTTGGGGTGGCGGTTAGATTGAGACGTTTGGTGGGGGAGAAGAAAACCTCGTTTTCCACGGGTGCACATGACATGATCATTGGTGGGTGATGGTATAAGAACGGCATTGGGTGGCAGTGGGTTTTCGGTTGAAGAAGACGGTGAGGAAGAAGAATCAGATGTGGTGGGTGTCGAGGTGGTTGCCGTGGTAGGATGTGGTGAGGGGAAAACGGCTGGGGTAGAGGTTGCAGTTGCGGGAGAGGTGGGGGACGGGGCGGGAGGGTGGCTGACTGTGGGCGACTCCGGCTGAGAGACAGAACAAGAGTCCATGGCAGCAGAGATGACCAAAGGACGAACTAGGGAAGGGGTTTTGGTGGTGGCGGATTGTGGTGGAATTGGTGTTGTGGTTGTAGTGACAGAAAAAGGAAAAGTATTTTCATCGAATGTGACATGACGAGAGAGAATGATACGACCAGAAGATGGATCGAAACAACGATATCCTTTGTGATCATCAGAAAAACCAAGGTGAATGCAAGGTAGTGAGCGTGGTTCTAGTTTGTTGGAGGCGGTAGAGGCGATGTTGGGAAAGCATAGACAGCCAAAAACACGCAGAGAAGAATAGTCAGGGTGGGAGAGAAAAAGAGATTGGAAAGGCGAATAAAGAGGGCAAGTTTTAGTTGGTCGAATATTAAGAAGTAGTGTGGCGGTGCGAAGGGCTTCAACCCAAAAACGGGAAGGAAGAGAAGCTTGTAAAAGCAATGTGCGAAGAACATCATTAATAGAGCGAAGACAGCGTTCAGCTTTACCGTTTTGAGAAGATGTATAAGGGCATGAAAAACGAAGAAGAATGCCTTGAGAGAGAAAGAAGGTTCTGTTTTGGGTGTTATCAAATTCACGACCGTTATCACATTGAATAAATCGAATTGGCAAGCCAAAGTGTGTGATTACATATTGTTGAAAGTTGAGAAAGATTGCAGGTACTTCAGATTTAGCGCGAAGAGGAAAAGTCCAAGAATAGTGAGAATAATCATCCAAGATCACAAGATAATATTTATAACCAGAAACACTAGGGACTGGAGAGGTCCATAAATCACAGTGAAGTAACTCAAAAGGAAAAGTACTAATGGTAGTAGAGGTTCCAAAAGGTAATCTAACATGTTTGCCGCATTGACATGCATTACAGAGAGAGGGATTATGAGGACTGCTAGAACTAGGGATACGAAATTCTTGGAGTAAAGATGTCAAAGTGTTTTTGCTGGGGTGACCGAGACGACGATGCCATAGATCAACGGAGGTGAGCATGGCACGAGGGGTGGATGTGGGCGCACCATGAAGAGGATAAAGATCGCCCGTGCTATTGTACCGAGCGAGGACCACCCCCGTTGTCAGATCTTTCACAGACAAACCAAAAGGGTCAAAGGCCAGGATAACTTTATTGTCAATGCAAAATTGTCTAACAGAAATAAGATTTTTGATGATGGAAGGAACCACAAGAATATTGCGTAGAAGAAAATTGGCATGAGAGGAAGGGATGTAAGAGTGACTGGTGCATGAAACAGGGATGGTGGAGCCATCGCCAATGGTGATAGTGGAAAAGGCAGAAGGAAAACAAGCTGGCAATAAATTCATATTTGAAGACATATGCATGGATGCACCAGAATCGAAAACCCAATCCATACCTGCGTCGTTGAGGACAAAATTGTTCATGGCGTTGATGAAGGCGGCTTGGTCCCAAGCCGGCTGTTGGGGAGGAGCAGAGGGGCCAGGAGCTTGCATGTTGACGTAGGGGATAGCGGATGGGTAGTATGCGATTGGGGCCTGCATGTTGCCGTAGAAGGCCGGCATGGTGTTGTAGGGCGACGGCGGTCCTGGGCGTGCTGGTAGGCGGAGTAGGATTGGCGGTGTAGACGTGCGCCGGCGGCCTAGGTCCAAGGAGTCCCGGAGAGCCGGTGGCTGGACGTAGACCAGGGCTCCACGTGCCCGTGTACGCAGGAGGGGCACCATACGGCGAGGGGGCCGACCATGGCATCGGCCAAGCCTGGACGAGGCCAGTCCAAGGATCATGTTGAGAAGGCCATGACGACGGAGCTGGTGGCGCGGGAGCGGTAGATGACGAGGCTGGTGCAGGTCCGGCAGGGCGAGATGCAGGAGGCTGGTAGACGGGATTCTTGCCCTTGTAGTTAGGGCTCGGGCGCCAGCCTGGTAGTGGTGTTGAGGCCGCGGCGGCCACAACAGGAGTTGGAGGGGCGATCGGTTGCCGCGGCATCCCAGGTGTGGAAAACCTAGGCATCGGATACCATGATAGATTGAGATATTGGAGAAATAATTGTTGTATTGATTGGGGCCTCAAGAGCTGTTTATATAGATTACAAAGCTTGGGCTCCAAAACTAGACTAATAGAGATAGAGTACAATACGAATAGGTTTATACTCTAAGAAATAAGAATTATGGGAAATTACATATAACGGTGGGACTGGTACACGTTTTTGATGGGACCAGTTATTTTTTCGGAGGGTAGGTCCGTCTTGGAAATTTTCTCTTCGGTTCCGTTCTTACGACAGTTTCCTCGGCCATCCCCACGCAGATAATCAGGTCGCATAGTCGCCGCCGCCGCCGCCCTTCCCGCCGATCCCGCGGCGGCCTCAATCCAGGCAAGCAACCACCGGCCCGCCTCCCTGGTCTCGCTCCTGCCACGAGGGTTCCAGCCCGGCGGCACGAAACGGAATGTCAAATCTCGGCATGGATTGACAGAACTAAGCTACTGTGAACTCAAATCTCGAGCAAAGTTGAACTCCCGATAGCGGAGACCTCTTCTATTAATGGAGGATTTCTACTTTCGCTAGGAAACTAGGGTTACAGTAGTTGGGGATAAAATGATTTATGCCCTCTCCCGCACACGCAGGTGCTTATAAGCTGTCCACACACTCGCGTGAAAACAACAGTACAATCCCAAGAGATAAACTAGTAAACTAGCAAAGCAGAGTTCAGGTTGATCGCGGCCCTTCATCTCGCTCGCGTCATCGTCAGCCGTTGGATTGCTCCCCTGCTTATAAACTGAACCGGTTTGCAGTTAACTGAATCCCTTCGACAGAAGTGCAGATAGCTTCAGGTAGCTGACAATGCCCCCATCTGAAATTATACTTGTCCTCAAGTATATTTCTCAGGGAACCAGCTTTTGAGCGTGCTGGCGAAGAACTCCGGAAATACTTGCTTGATGAAGTTGGCATCCTCCCAAGTTGCTTCTTCGATCAGGTTTCAAATTTTCCCAGTCGATGAGCCACTGTGTCACTAGCACTCCATTCCTGGGCAGTGAACGAGTTTCCAGTACTGCAAGTGGTTCCGTTTTGATTCTTCCGTTGCTCTCCACTAAGGGTAAGTCTTTGCTTGGGACGGCGTGTGTTCCCAGGTGTTTCTTCAGCTGACTAACATGGAACACCGGGTGGATGCCAATGTGGTCCGGGAGTTGGAGTTTGTAAGCCACATGTCCAACCTTCTGCAGAATTCTGTAAGGTCCGTAGTATTTCGTTGTGAGTTTCATGGCTTGCCTTAGACCAAATGCCGCCATCCTGTATGGTTGCATTCGCAAATAGACCATGTCCACTACCTCAAAGGCCCTCTCCAAGCGTTTCTTGTCAGCATACTTTTTCATTCTGGCCTGTGCTTGAGCTAAGTGTTCTTTAAGAGTGGAGAGCATGTGTTTCTTTTCTGTCAGAAAATCCTTGGCGTCCGCATCTTCTGGTCCTGGCACTGCTATCTCAATTATCATTGGTGGAGGGTAACTGTAAAGAGCTTGGAAGGGGGTGAACTTGGTAGCTGTGTGGTATGTGGTGTTGTACCACCACTCAGCCAGAGGGAGCCATGAGCACCATTTCTTGGGTTCCTCAAATATCATGCATCGCAAGTATGATTCCAAGCATTGATTCACTCTCTCCGTTTGCCCGTCACTTTGGGGATGATAGGCTGTGCTGAGTCTGAGTTTGATTTTCATGGCCTTGAATATCCCCTGCCACATGTTGCTGGTAAACATTCGATCTTTGTCTGTGACAATACTAATGGGAGGTCCATGTAACTTGAAGACATTGTCGACAAAAGCCTGAGCAACAGTATGCACTGTGTATGGGTGGGGAAGAGGGATGAAATGGGCATACTTGGTGAATCTGTCCACGACCACAACAATGACTTCTTTTCCATTTGATTTTGGCAAGCCTTCGATGGAGTCCATTGTGAGATGAGTCCAAGCCATTTCTGGTAGAGGAAGGGGGTCGAGAAGACCAGAATAATGGCAATGTTCTGCCTTGGCTCGCTGGCAAACAGGGCACTCAGAGATGAATTTGTGCACATCTTTCTTAAGACCTGGCCAGTGAAATAATCTTTTGATTCTCTGGTAGTTGGACACCATACCCAAGTGCCCCCCTACAGCTGAAGAGTGCAAGGACTCAATGAGTTGTTGCTTGAGGTCTGTATCATTGCCTATATGTATTCTGCCTTTGTACCGTAAGACTCCAACCGCCAAGGTATAGTCCTTTTCAGAGCCTGGGGCAATGAGTAGTTTTTGGATTAACTCTTGGCAGTGTTGATCTTGCTGGTAACTTTGTTCCACAGATTCAATCCAAGTGGGAGTTACAATGCTGGTGGCCATGAGCATGGTATCTTTTCTGCTTAGGGCATCTGCCACCTTGTTATCAGCCCCTTTCTTGTATTCTATTTTGTAGGTGGACTCCAGAAGTTTCAGCAGCAGTTTCTGTTGGATTCCTTCAGATGCTTTTTGATTACTCATGAATTTCAAACTTCTCTGGTCAGTTCTGATGTGAAGTTCATTACCAATAAGGTAGTGTCTCCACTTTTTCAGTGCCTCAAGAATTGCTAAAGCATCCTTCTCATATGTTGAGAATGCGGCCGATATGGGTCTGATAGTTTTGCTAAAGAATGCTAGGGGTCTACCCTGTTGCATGAGTACAGCACCCAGGCCTGTGCCACTTGCATCTGTTTCCAGTTGGAAGGGGAGGGAGAAATTGGTCAGTGCTAGCACCGGGGCTGTAGTGAGGCTTTGCTTGAGGTTGTTGAAAGCTGCTGTTTGCTGTTCAGTCCATTGGAAAGCCTCCTTTTTAAGCATATCATGAAGAGGCCTACATATCAAGCCATAGTTTTGTACAAACCTTCTGTAGTAGCCTGTTAGACCCAAGAAGCTTCTTAGTTGTGTCGTGTTCTTGGGTATGGGCCAGTTTGCCACTGCTTCAATTTTGTGGGGGTCGGTTTGTACTGATGGCAAAGGTGTCCCCTCTTTCGATGAGATGATGGATATCGCTTTGGTGGAAGTCGACTTTGACGATCCGACTACGAACGTGCGAGGACGTCGCGCCTTAGCAATCGCTAAACCAACTCCGAGAGGTTATTGACCACGCCGGAGCACGATCAACCTGACCACGAGGGTCTGTTTCCTGCGAGCAAACGAAGAACAAGCAAGAAACTGAGATTGCAATCTGGATATTGCGAATATAAGATGAAAGCTTTATTGATCAAGGTGGGGTTCTGTGACGCCTTTGTCTGGTCGTTGAACACAAACGAAGTACGCGAAGTTGCAGCTATGGCGAACTTTTAATCTAAACAAAACTCAAAGTCTAAGGTGCCCTAAGGGCTGTATATATGGAGGAAGAGAGGGGAATTTCGTGGCCCTTGGTGGAGGGGTCCGAAATCAACCCTATCTCTTGTTTCCCCACACATACGGACTCTAAAAATAGCCTATACTTATGTATTTCGAAATTACATGGGCCTGGCCCAATAAAAAGGTGACGCAACACCTATAATAGCCTCTGGACGAAATTTATGAAGTGGCATCTTGTATATTTCGTCCAAGGCTTCATGCACTCTTATGGTGGCTTCAAAGTCCTGAAATCATCACTTGTAACTCCGTTCTGGTTCCCCTTGCGCATGGCATCATCTCCATGCTTGCTCTTGCTCCAATGTCCATCCTTCTCCAAGCTAGGCCCTTCATTTGTAAGCAAAACAAATGTATCCAATTTAGGCAGCATCATATTCTCATGAACATTAGAATCATTACCAAGAAACGAAAGTACCTGATAATTTAATTGGCGTGCGCGAGCTCTAGTAATTGGTCCAGTATATGTAGCAGTAGGGGCTGTGGGTGTAACAATGGTATTGATGTCCTCATCATCCTCCCCTTCTTGAAATGAAGTCGTCCTCGACGGAAGCTCATCTTCCTCACCCAAATAAGGCTTCAAATCTGCAATGTTAAAAGTGGGACTAACCCCAAAATCTACAGGTAGCTCAAGTTTATATGCATTATCATTTATTTTCTCTAACACCTTAAAAGGACCATCAGCACGTGGCATTAGCTTTGATTTGCGCAAATTAGGAAATCTATCTTTACGCAAATGTAACCAAACAAGATCTTCAGGTGCAAACACAACATGTTTTCTACCCTTATCTCCAGCAAGTTTATATTTAGCATTCATACGCTCAATGTTTTCCTTAGTTAACTCATGCATTTTTAAAATCAATTCAGAACGTTCTTTAGCATCAAAATTAACCTTCTCCGAAGATGGAAGAGGCAACAAATCAATAGGTGCACGAGGTAGGAAACCATACACAATTTCAAAAGGGCACATCTTAGTAGTAGAATGCAATGAACGATTATAAGCAAATTCAATATGAGGCAAGCATTCTTCCCACATTTTCTTATTATTCTTCAAAACAGCCCTAAGCATAGTAGACAATGTTCTATTGACTACTTCAGTTTGTCCATCAGTTTGGGGGTGACAAGTAGTACTAAATAGCAGTTTAGTCCCCAACTTAGCCCATAAACATCTCCAAAAGTGGCAAAGAAATTTAGTATCACGATCTGAAACAATAGTATTTGGCACACCATGCAAGCGAACAATTTCACGAAAGAACAAATCAGCAACATTAACAGCATCATCGCTTTTATGACATGGTATAAAGTGTGCCATTTTCGAGAATCTATCCACGACAACAAATATGCTATCCCTCCCCTGCTTTGTTCGAGGTAAACCTAAAACAAAGTCCATAGATATATCCTCCCAAGGAACACTAGGTACAGGCAAAGGCATATATAAACCATGAGGATTGAGTCGTGACTTAGCTTTTTGACATGTAGAGCAGCGAGCAACAAAACGCTCAACATCCCGTCTCATCTTTGGCCAAAAGAAATGTGTAGCAAGTACGTCCTCCGTCTTCTTCACGCCAAAGTGTCCCATTAATCCTCCTCCATGCGCCTCCTGCAACAACAAAAGACGAATGGAGCTAGCTGGAATGCATAGCTTGTTAGCACGAAACACAAATCCATCATTAACGACAAACTTGTTCCACATTCTTCCTTCTTTACAATTCTGCATTACATCTTTAAAATCAGCATCATGCACATATTGATCTTTGATGGTCTCCAAACCAAATATTTTGAAGTCAAGTTGTGAAAGCATAGTATAGCGACGAGATAATGCATCAGCAATAACATTTTCTTTTCCCTTCTTGTGTTTAATGACATAAGGGAAAGTCTCAATAAATTCAACCCATTTAGCATGTCTACGATTCAGTTTAGCTTGACTTTTAATATGTTTCAAAGATTCATGATCAGAATGTATAACAAATTCTTTGGGCCATAAATAATGTTGCCATGTTTCTAAAGTCCGAACAAGAGCATATAATTCTTTATCGTAAGTAGAATAATTCAGACTAGGCCCACTCAATTTTTCAGAAAAGTATGCAACAGGTTTGCCATCTTGTAATAACACACCTCCTAATCCAATTCCACTAGCATCACATTCAAGCTCAAAAGTCTTATTAAAATCAGGAAGTTGGAGTAAAGGAGCATGTGTCAACTTATCTTTCAATACCGTGAAGGCTTCTTCCTGTGCGATACCCCACAGAAAAGGCACATCTTTCTTTGTAAGCTCATTGAGAGGTGCAGCAATGGTGCTGAAATCTCTCACAAAACGCCTATAGAATCCAGCGAGGCCAAGGAAACTCCTCACTTGTGTGACCGTTTTGGGCTGCGGCCAACTCTCAATAGCTTCAATCTTGGCTTTATCAACTTCAATTCCCTGTGGAGTAACAACATAGCCAAGAAAAGATACTCGGTCGGTGCAAAAGGTGCACTTTCCAAGGTTACCAAACAAACGTGCATCACGTAGAGCAATAAAAACAGCACGTAAATGTTCCAAATGTTCCTCCAAAGATTTGCTATAAATCAATATGTCATCAAAGTAAACTACCACAAATCGTCCAATGAAAGCACGTAAAACTTCGTTCATTAACCTCATGAAAGTACTAGGTGCATTAGTTAACCCAAAAGGCATGACTAACCACTCATATAATCCAAACTTAGTTTTAAATGTTGTTTTCCATTCATCTCCCAATTTCATATGAATTTGATGGTATCCACTACGCAAATCAACTTTGGAGAATATTGTAGAGCCACTCAATTCATCAAGCATATCATCTAGCCTAGGAATAGGATGACGATAACGAATAGTAATATTATTAATGCCTCTACAATCAACGCACATACGCGACGTACCATCCTTTTTCGGCACTAAAATGATAGGAACAGCACAAGGACTAAGGGATTCGCGTATATAACCTTTGTCGAGCAGTTCTTGTACTTGACGCATAATCTCCTTCGTCTCCTCGGGATTGGTACGGTATGGTGCACGGTTGGGTAATGATGCACCGGGAATTAAGTCAATTTGATGCTCAATCCTGCGAATAGGTGGTAATCCCGGTGGCACGTCTTGTGGAAAGACGTCAGCGAACTCTTGCAAAATGTTAGTGACAGCAGGAGGCAAAGAGGAAGGCACGTCCTCGAATGAAAATAATGCCTCTTTGCACACAAAAGCATAGCAAACAGATTTGCTAAAATCTAGATCATCAATATCAGATTTGGTGGCAAGTAAACACGCACTTTTCAATTTAATTTCAGAAGCAACACTAGATTGTTTATTATTATTAGGCTGCATTTGTTGCTCAAATTCTTTTGCCACAATCTGATTTTCACTCTTAGTTTTCTCCTGTTTTGCTTTATTAGCTCTATTAATATCATCTTTCAAAATGGAATCAGGAGTCATAGGAAGCAAAGTAATATTTTTATCCTTATGAACAAGAGTATACTGATTGTTTCTACCATGGTGAATAGAATTTTTATCAAATTGCCATGGTCTACCAAGTAATAAGGAACATGCTTGCATAGGTACCACATCACAATCAACATAATCAGTATATGTAGAGATACTAAAATGTACACGAACAGTACGTGTTACCTTAACCTTGCCGCTGTTGTTGAACCATTGGATGTAGTAAGGATGTGGATGTGGTCTTGTGGTGAGAGATAGCTTCTCCACCATCTCCATGCTAGCCAAGTTGTTGCAACTCCCTCCATCTATGATCACGCGAACAGAACGTTCCTTCACAACTCCCTTTGTATGGAACAAATTATGCCTCTGATTTTTCTCAGCTTGTGTAACCTGCACACTCAAAACACGTTGAGCAACTAAACATTCATACCTGTCAGCATCTTCAGGAGCCATGTATTGCGTCTCATGATCAGAATCATCTCCACCGTGTTCGTCATGTGTAATAAGAGCCAAAGTCTCCTCATCATAGTCACTAGCGAACTCATACCCACCATCCTCAGTAACAATCATCACACGCTTAGATGGGCATTCTCTCGCATAATGACCTCCACCCTTGCAACGTCGACAAATAATATCATGTGTTTGCCCTGTTGATGCCATGGATGAAGAAGAGCTCTTTGCAGGCCCAGAAGGTGTGCTCTTGGCAGATAGTGGTGATTGTGCCTGCTTTATTGTATCACGGTTGGAGGTGGCAGCCGACGGAGGCGCCGGTGTAGCAGAACGTGTGGAAGTAAATGATGCACGTGGTGTCCATGATGAAGGTCGACCTGCAGAAAAGTTAGTCCGCGCCAATGCCTGTCGATCCTGCACTTCACGTTCAGCTTTACAAGCAAGATGGAATAAACGAGTGATATTCGTATACTCCTTATAGTCTAGAATGGTCTGAATCTCTCTATTTAATCCACCCAGAAAACGTGCAAGCATAGCTTCATTCTCCTCAACAATACCACATCTAATCATGCCAGTTTGTAATTCCTGATAATATTCTTCTACAGAATTTTTTCCTTGTCTTAAGCGCTGTAATTTTTGAAGCAATTCACGTTGATAATATGGTGGAACCCAACGAGTACGCATAGCAGTTTTTAAAGCAGCCCAAGTAGCGGGAATAGGATATAATCTACAATGTTCAGACCACCATACACATGCAAAACTAGTGAAAGCACAAACAGCAGCAGCAACCCGTCTCTCCTCGGGATATTGTAAACATGTAAAACGTTGTTCAGTTTCTAACTCCCAAGTAAGATATATATCAGGAACATATCTACCCTCAAATGGTGGAATATTCAATTTCAGTTTAGGAATATGGACATCATCTCGTACCTGAGGTGGTGGTGCAGGCCTACCATTACGAATATATACCTGAGGTCGACCTGGTGGTGGTGGTGCTGGTGGCTGCACGTAGTGCTGATTTTGATCAACCTCATCCTCATAATCGCCCGCATACTCATCGTCCTCCTGGGTACCAGCAGCAGCAGTAGCAGGGGCCAAAGAAGCATCAACAACATGAACAGCAGCACCAGAAGTTTGGCCATCCTCAATAGGAACACGCTTCGCTCGTCCATACTGATTCGAAAGGATGCGTTGTTGTTGTTGTTGTTGTTGTTGGAGAGGTGCGTTAGGTGCAGCGGGTGGTGGTGGTGGAAGACGCGCGAGCAATTCATTAAACTTGTTATCGAGCTTTGTTTCGAACGTCTTCTCCATGCCATCTATCTTCTCCATGGCCTCTTCAAATCTGTTTAGCACATCTTGCACCTGTCCACTCATCATTTGCTGAAATTTATCATGCAAATCCTTATTCGTCATGTTCTCCCAGTCAGTCTCGTCGGCTTGTGATCCTGGCATGGTTAGCAGCAATAGAAACACACAAGAATATGATCCTACAGACTACTAAAAAGTGGTGGTGGTGTATCACAAACCCGTCAAGCAAATCTTAAATTCTTACCAGTTCTTACCCAGCAGCAGGCGGTGATCGGCAACCGTTGTAGTCAAAACTCTCAAAGCTTGGATAGAGCGATTACCAGGGAGAGTCCAACGCACGACGCAGATGTATGTGGAGCTGGGAAGGCTTATAATATGGTAGCAAAAAGGGTCAGCAATAATCAATTCAGAGATGCAAAGTTGAATAAACGCTCAACGACGGTACTGTGCTGGTCCTAGGCTAGACTGTGCTAGAGACGCGAGCCTAGAACACCAACAAAATCACGGCGCGGCACGTAAACAAGGGAGGAGCACACTCTGAATTTTTTTTCTCTTTTTTTTCCTTTTTTTTGCACTTTTTTTTCCTTTTTTTTGCTCCGTAACAAATTTTTTTCGAAAAAGTCTACAAATGGTCTAAAAACTGCCTAGCCAGAATTTTCCACACTTAGTTTTTTTTTTGAAACTGGAACTATTTTTCTTCTGCGGGTAGCACGAAAGTTGGGGAGTCCTACTCTGTCACGACTCGGAATATCGCGTGATCTGGAAATCCAAAACAGAGTAACAAAATACTGGACTCGGAATAGGACTGGTGGCGGAGAGGAATCTGGTGGAACTCGGACTGGTGGCGGAGATGAATCTGGTGAAACTCGGACTGGTGGCGGATATATGTTGCAGGTGGACTCGGATTGGCGTGATGGCGGCGGATATGTGGTGGTGTATATGGACTCGGATTGGCGGTAAATATGTGGTGATGGTATATGGCAGCGGTGATGATGATGATGCGGTGGTGGTATATGGCAGCGGCGACGTGACAACCTGTGAACAGAACTCGAAACTCTAAAAGACTAGACGCTAAGACCAGCAACTTGACACGACGATGCAACCGCAAATTCAACAAAGCAAATACAGAAAAGATTATGCAGAGGCTCAGATTGGTTCGGATGGGATGAACTAACCCTAATTTTTTTTGGCTTTTTCGTGGACTATAGGTATGAAAAACAGACTCGATCTAAACTACGAAAAACTGTAAAATCTCACTGAGCAACCTGGAAATCTGATACCACTTGATAGAGGCAAAGGTGTCCCCTCTTTCGATGAGATGATGGATATCGCTTTGGTGGAAGTCGACTTTGACGATCCGACTACGAACGTGCGAGGACGTCGCGCCTTAGCAATCGCTAAACCAACTCCGAGAGGTTATTGACCACGCCGGAGCACGATCAACCTGACCACGAGGGTCTGTTTCCTGCGAGCAAACGAAGAACAAGCAAGAAACTGAGATTGCAATCTGGATATTGCGAATATAAGATGAAAGCTTTATTGATCAAGGTGGGGTTCTGTGACGCCTTTGTCTGGTCGTTGAACACAAACGAAGTACGCGAAGTTGCAGCTATGGCGAACTTTTAATCTAAACAAAACCCAAAGTCTAAGGTGCCCTAAGGGCTGTATATATGGAGGAAGAGAGGGGAATTTCGTGGCCCTTGGTGGAGGGGTCCGAAATCAACCCTATCTCTTGTTTCCCCACACATACGGACTCTAAAAATAGCCTATACTTATGTATTTCGAAATTACATGGGCCTGGCCCAATAAAAAGGTGACGCAACACCTATAATAGCCTCTGGACGAAATTTATGAAGTGGCATCTTGTATATTTCGTCCAAGGCTTCATGCACTCTTATGGTGGCTTCAAAGTCCTGAAATCATCACTTGTAACTCCGTTCTGGTTCCCCTTGCGCATGGCATCATCTCCATGCTTGCTCTTGCTCCAATGTCCATCCTTCTCCAAGCTAGGCCCTTCATTTGTAAGCAAAACAAATGTATCCAATTTAGGCAGCATCATATTCTCATGAACATTAGAATCATTACCAAGAAACGAAAGTACCTGATAATTTAATTGGCGTGCGCGAGCTCTAGTAATTGGTCCAGTATATGTAGCAGTAGGGGCTGTGGGTGTAACAATGGTATTGATGTCCTCATCACCATCGCCGGTGATTATGTGCCCAAGATATTCCACTTGTGGTGCAGCAAATATGCACTTGCTCATTTTGGCAAACAATTGTTCCTTTCTCAGGGTTTGTAGCACTTCATGGAGATGTTCCAGGTGTTCAGCTAGTGGCTTGCTAAAAACCAGGATGTCGTCAAAGAATACTAGGATGTACTTCCTAAGATAGTTTGCAAAAATCCTGTTCATCAGGGCTTGGAAGTGTGGCTGGGGCATTAGTGAGGCCAAATGGCATGACAAGGAATTCATAATGGCCCAGATAGGTTGTGAAAGCTATCTTGTGGATGTCTTCCTTCTTCATTCTCACTTGGTGATATCCTGCTCTCAAGTCCAGTTTTGTGAAATATTGTGCCCCTTGAAGCTCATCAAACAAATCCTCAATGACAGGTATGGGAAATTTGTTCTTGATTGTTTGCGTGTCGAGCTTCCTATAGTCAATGCATAGCCTCCAGGTACCATCTTTCTTCTTCACCAGAATAGCAGGGGCAGCGTAGGGACTCTCACTAGGTCTGATTATGGAGGCATCCAACAGTTCTTTTATTTGCCTTTCCATCTCAGCTTTTTGCATATGAGGTACCCTGTAGGGTCTGGCCACAGGTGGTTCAGAGCCCTCCTTGAGGGGTATTGCATGGTCGTGTGCTCTCATAGGGGGCATGCCCTTGGGTTCCTCAAATACATCCTTGTACTCTGTTAGTAAGTCCTCTATTTCCGCACATGGTTGTTGTGTTTGTTGCTTGTTGGGAGACAAGGGAAAGAGGCAATAACCAGTCACTCCCGTGTTGGAGAGTTTCTGCATTCTATGCAAAGAGATGAGTGGTACAATGCCCTTTATGTTGTTGTCCTTGAGTGTCACACTGTGTTTTCCATCCAACTTTACTTGCATCTTCCTGGTGATGAAATCCATGGTTATTGGGTTGTGTTTTTCCAACCAGTCACACCCTAAGATGATGTCAAAACCCTTGAGTGGAAGTACTTTAAACGAGTTGCTGAATTTGTGGCCCTGGATTGTATATGGTGTGCCCACTGTATGTGATCCAGACTGAAGGGTGCCCCCTCCTGCCACTAGGACTGTTTCCATAGGGTTGCTGACAGTAGTACATGTGGTTTTGGCAATGAACTGCATGTCTATGAATGTGTGGGAGCTACCAGAGTCGACCAATGCTATACCACACTTGCCCCCTATGCCGATTTGCAGAGTGAATGTTTTAGCAGGGGTCTCTTTCCTAAGGCTTGGAGGGAAATCAGCATGCACTGCTCCTCTTCAGTGGGAGTAGTAGCAGGTGATGCATTTTCTCTAGTTTGTGCTTGATCTTGGAGTGGATCTTCCGTCACTTGTTCTTGTTTAGTGGTTCCTTCTGCAGCCATCATGTTCAATGTCTTATATTGGGCACACTTGTGGCCAAAAAAACACTTCCCTCCACAATACCTGCAAGTACCAGGCTCTCTGTAAGGTCTGTCAGTTTTGACAGTGCCTTTAGTGTCTCCTTCTCTTCTGGTAGAGTTGTTATCATTCCACTTTGGTTTGGTTGCTGGCTGAGATGTGGAGTAGGTCTTGGGATAGCTACCAGATGCGTAGTTCTTCTTCTGTGCTTGTTGAGCTTGTGCGCCTAGCTCCATATCTCTAGCTGTCTCTACAGCAGTATATAGTGAGGTTGGTTTGAATGGTTTGAGGGAAGTGTTTGATCTCAGGTTGGAGCCCATTAATGAAAAACTTCACATAGTAGCTATCAGCTACTCCAGGGTTTTCTCTCTTGTAAGATACCATCTTTTCCTCAAATCTGTCAATATATTCAGCTACTGAACTCTGACCCTGCTTTAGTGAATGGAAGTTCTCTAGAACCTCATATGAGCTGTCCTCCGAAAATCTTTTCAGCAGAGCAGAGCAAAAATTGTCCCAGTCCAAACTTTCCTCAAGTACCCCTGAGTTTCTGAGCCAAGTATCCGCTTTCCCTGTTAGGTGCATTTGGGCATAGTCACATTTAGCTTCTTCATGCACATGGACCATGGAGAAGAACTTCTTGGTAGTCCTGATCCATTCCATTGGATTGGTCCCATCAAACTTGGGGAAGTCAAACTTGGGGTCTCGGGCAATGGATTTATAGAATTGGGCATCTCTATCTTGGCCTCTGCCATACTCAAATGCCGGAGTTTGTCTTGGAGTGCCATATCCGTGCTGCTGTAATGGTTGCCCAGCAGCTAGTGTAGTGGGAAAATACTGTCCAGTAGCTGCTGCCGTGGGAAGGACCGGCCTTTGCTGGACTCCTTGTTGATATTGTATGGCTTGATATTCTGGAGGATGATGATGATAATACTCTTGTTGTGCCTGGTCCGGGTGATAAGGATGGTTGTATTGTGGGGGTGGGGGTGGTGGTCTGTCTTGATAGTAATTGGGTTGCTGTTGTTGGTAGCTCCAGAATGTATGTGGGTCTTGATAACCTTGGTATTGGGAAGGGCCTCCCATGTCTGTATATGTGTATTGGTCAATCTGGACCTGTTGATTGTAATATGCATCGAGTCCTCTTGGTAATCTATCTGAATGGGTTGGGATGGCATACTTCCCCGCCCATGGCGCCTCCAGACTGGTGTGCCACGATCAAGGAGCGGCGATCGTCTGGCAGCAGATGGATTGATGTGTCCCTGATGTGGAATCTGTTGGAGAGGAGGTTGGGGAGGTGGTGGTTGTAGCGGTATCTGACTGGGAGGGGTGTGTTACTGTTGGAGAGGAGGTTGGGGAGGCGGTGGTTGTTGCTGTGGCACGCCGTCGGTCGCTGTCTCCGTCCTCCCCTTGAGTTGTTCGGCCATCAGGGTCATCAGCTCCTCCAGGCGCGTCAGCTGCGTCTTGAGGCCGGCGACCTCGGTGTGGATGCCTTCGACCTCTGTGTTGATGTGGTCAACCTTGCCGTCAAGTTCTTCCATGTCGAGCATGAGGGTCGCCACCTCCGCGGTGTTAGCCTTGTCGTCTCCCTTCGACTTCACCATCTGGATCGAGATGCAACTTCCGGAATTTTACCACAAGGACAAGCCTTGGAACCCTCATTGGATCTCGAGCCCTGCCGCCACCGGAGCTCCGTGCCGCCGCTCGTGCACCAACAGGCCTGGGTCACGGGATTTTACCATCGGGAGTAGGGATCTCACCGACAACCGCACCTCGGCTGCCCGCCTGCACGCGAACTGTCTACCGCCGCCAGCGCCGCCGGAATCCTCTCCGCCGCCACGCTGCCAAGGATCTACTGCTACTGATACCAATTGTCAAATCCCGGCATGGATTGACAGAACTAAGCTACCGTGAACTCAAATCTCGAGCAAAGTTGAACTCCCGATAGCGGAGACCTCTTCTATTAATGGAGGATTTCTACTTTCGCTAGGAAACTAGGGTTACAGTAGTTGGGGATAAAATGATTTATGCCCTCTCCCGCACACGCAGGTGCTTATAAGCTGTCCACACACTCGCGTGAAAACAGCAGTACAATCCCGAGAGATAAGCTAGTAAACTAGCAAAGCAGAGTTCAGGTCGATCGCGGCCCTTCATCTCGCTCGCGTCATCGTCAGCCGTTGGATTGCTCCCCTGCTTATAACTGAACCGGTTTGCAGTTAACTGAATCCCTTCGACAGAAGTGCAGATAGCTTCAGGTAGCTGACACGGAAACCCTCGGCTGCGGCGCGCCGATCCCGCCCGAAGCCTCCCTGCCCCAGTGCCTCCTCCGTTGAGCAGTCGGTGACGCCCAGCAACGCCGGCCACCAGTCCGTGGGTAGGCAGCAGCATACATGGATGTAGCAGTATGGGGGGAATTACTAATCCGATCCCATATTACCTCCTGCACGGTTCACCTCCTTCCCTTCCCTTCCCCTTTGTGTGAATCTTCTTCCTTTTTTCTTGTTGTTTGGTCATATACATATGCCTATATATAGTAGTTCATTGTTTCTCTCTCTGATCTGTGTGGAAATTTACTCACCCTCTGTATCAGTACTAGTTTTTCTTAATATTTCTAACACACTGTTCATATGGAATGTAGTTTAGTAATTTGATATCCCATATTTGTCGTTCTATTGTGAAGTCGGTGTTTCCTATTTCTTCCTACAAAATATTTTTCCTCAACTAATCTTTCAGTACAAGGTGACACTTCAGAATATTGACATAGTTACTAAAGATTGGTAGTGCTGTTTTCATGTTTTTTTTATCAAGCTGACGTGCTATTTTTTGCAAGCTTTGATACAAAATGACAGTTGATCAATTGGAAGAACTGAAGGCCCTTTGGTTTGCTTTCTTTCCTGGAACTGATCTTTGGGGAATAACATCTGAACAATGGAAAGAGATGGGTTGGCAAGGAACAGACCCATCTACAGATTTTAGGTATTAGATTTGTACTTCATTGCAGTTACTATACTGTGTCTAAAAGAAGTTAATGTATGCATTTCCCTATCAGTATTCTGTAGCTAAACTAGGAAACTTGATATGTATGATTTTTCATGAGTTGGCATTAAGAGGTGGAGGCTTCATCTCCTTGGAAAAATTGTTATTCTTCGCCATGATCTATCTGATGAGTGCATGTTGTTAATCTCCTTGAACAGTACTCTCCTTTATTTTCAAATTGCTTTACTCACCATGCTCTCTTTTTGAAGAAAATTACAGGCAGGAACCAACAACTGCTTCTTCCATCAATTCTTCAATCTGCATTCCGTATTTTTGCTGATAACTATCCATCAGTTCCTAGTTTGCATAGATGCTGAACTTCTTTCAAATATTTGGAGAATGCTTTTGATCCAGTGGCAACTTGCGGGATGTAAATAATGTACATTATAATATCACTGAAGGGAGTTTCACGGTTCATCTTGTATGTCGTGGACACTGTCAGATTATGCTCAATCCATTTCATGCAGTTTACTTTCATTTCTTGTGAACATATATCATGTTACAATAAATTCCAGAATCCGGACAGAAATCTAGGAACCAATGATGTTTATCGAGCGAAAGAAATTGCATTATGGCATGTTTACAGGGATCAAATCTCTGCGCTGATGCTCGAATTGATGGGTTTGTTCAGACTTCAGACTAATGCTATCAACATACACGAGAACAGTGTTTCATACTTGAAGTGAGCAAGGCATGCTCGGAGGTATATCCCGTGAGCCTGAACTAGTGAACGATGAACGCCTGAAGACACGTGCCCGATTGCGAGGTGTTCTTTTCTCCAAGGACATGATGGTACATTCATGAGCTTTCTTTGGCTGCAAAGCAAAACTGTCTCTATGCATTCTTTTTGGGCTCACATGTGCGCTAAAGGATAGTAATTTTGTACATAATATAGGCAATGGCGAGGAGCTAGTCGACTGAAATTTCGTGTGTGCCCGAACGACTAGGATCGATACTTATGGGCCCGAACAGGATTGATACTAGTGAGCCCAAACGAGTAAGATCGATACTTATGGGTCCAGCCAATTAAGATCAATAATTGTGGGCCCAAACAACTAAGATCGGTACTTGTGGGCCCGGACGACTAAGATCCGTACTTGTGGGCTTGAACAACTAAGATAGTAGAGAGTCTGAGCGAATAAGACCGGTAAATGTGGGTCCGAACAACTAAGATCGATGCTTGTGGGCCCGAATGACTAAGATCTAGTAGTAAGAACGGTACTTGTGGGTTTGGACTACTAAGATCGATACTTGTGGGCCAGAACAATTAAGAGCGGTACTTATGCGTCCGAATGACTAAGGTGGTACGTGTGGACCCGGACGACTTAGATCGGTACTAGTTAGCCCTGAGCGAGTAAGGTCGGTATGTGTGGGCCTGAGCGACTAAGATCCGTACTTGTGGGCTCGAACGACTAAGATAGTAGGGAGACTGAGCGATAAGACCGGTACATGTGGGTTCGAACAACTAAGATCGATGCTTGTGGGCCTGAATGACTAAGGTCAATAGTAGCTAGAACGAACAAGTAAGAACGGTACTTTGTGGGTCTAGACGACTAAGATCGATACTTGTGGGCCTGAACGACTAAGAGCGGTACTTGTGCATCCGAATGACTAAGATCGATACGTGTGGACCCGGACAACTTAGATCAGTACTAGTTAGTCCCGAGCGAGTAAGATCGGTACTTGTGGGCCTAAACGACTAAGAGCGATACTTGTGGGACCGAACGACTAAGATCGGTATTTGTGGACCCGGACGACTAAGATCGGTACTTAAGAACATGGATATGTCAAATGGTCCATTAGTAGGCTTAATTTGCGTTTTTTTCTTCTGTGTGTTTTCACTTGTGACGGATGAAGGGTATCCTTAGTGACATTTACTTTACAATTTTGTTCTGCAAGAGGTTGGAATTTTTATATGTCTTTTGTATGGTTTGATTAGTTTACGTTATTTGTTGAGTTCCATCATTCTTTTGAAGTGAACTACTTTGCTGGTGTTTGTCTCTTTAAATTTCCATGCGAAAACGGTGTTTTTTTGCACAAACTTGTCCTTTACACTGTACTAGTATAATGCCCGTGCGTTGCCACGGGCCAAAGTAATTATATATATAGTACCATCCAAATAAACTATAATTCATCATGTGGATATTGCATGCGACTTATAGTTGTATTGCTATAAATATCGGTCCTTCTAATACATATTTTCTGGTCCCATATATAAACACACTGCATGCGTTTAACGTGTATTAAAAAGACGGCGACATAAAATTCTGCAATTAACAAAAATGCACTTCGCTTGAAGTGTATATATCTCGATGAATTTTCGAACTCTCTCAACATCTTAGGGAGATGAAGATGTTCTCCCCCACGCAGCCAACAACCCCGCCACCCACCCACCATGGTGTCGGCACAAATGTAGATGTCCTCCTTTGGCTTGGATTGTTTTCAACCAGCTCACGTCCCTCCCGCGCTAGTGTATGGGGAGGCGCAAGAGCGATGCGTCATGTACAGTTTGATGTCCTCAGTAGAGGGCCGGCTAGAGGATGAGGTGTTGACCATGACACGAGAGGTGGGCATCTCTAAGCCGGCCAAGATGCGGTGCGTTATCAGTGTGCCTCATGTGCTCGCCGGCACCAGTGGCGTGCTTGGCTCCCGCACTGGCTTCGGGAAGACTCTTGTTCAGTTGCTCCCTCTAGTTTAGGTACTTGGACTGAATAAGGCATTCGAAATCAATTAGTGATAGTGTGGGGCCTATGTTTGATCAAATGGTGGATGTTGTCATATTTGGATGAGGAGTCCACTAAGACTGAAGGGTTTGATTTCAGTCAACAAATACAACATTACATCAATAGCAAAACATGATGATATTGTGGAAATAAAATAGTAAGAACACTGCAACTGCTAGTAAAAGCAATATTATCCAACATGATAATTTGAGCCAGCAGATAGGACCACCATCAACCACATCATACTGTTAAAGAGTAGTACATGTCTAAATTTTATGAAAGCTAGAAACTGAAAGTCATTTATAGCCAACAATTTGTAATTGGCCCTACTGGTCTACATCCAAAGAATCATGAGACGCCATTTCTTTTCCTACATATTCCTGTGTAGCATCAGGGATGCCAGCCAACAGGGAACCTTCTTTTTTCAGAAATAGCACACATGCCCTGCTTTGAAAAAATGGAAGTTAGCACCACCAAGTAAATCAATCTTGAAAAAAGAATAGAGTTTCGAGATGAGCTTACATTATCAATTTACACAAATGTATGCCATATCTTTTCTTACAGTGTTGAGCAGCTAGTCGCGGTGGGCGGCGCGCGCTCGAGCTGGCAGGCGCAGGCCCGACACGCGTGGAGGACTCGAACATCGCGGAGAGGAGGAAGGCCGGGGTGCGGTGATGATGGAGGCACAACTCGGCGGAGGATGCGGGCCGGCGGCGGATCCAGACGGGGGTGGAAGACGCGGTCGCTCAAGGTGCAGGGAGGACGACGCGATGGACGATGCAGTCCGGCAGCGGGGAGGCAGCGGATCCATGGGGGTGCGAGGCGCAGTCGCTTGACTCGGGGGTGGGGTGTTTTTTGTCAAGCGCGTCCACGGGTGGGGCAGAAATCCAAAACATTTTTCCCACTTATTTACTGGACTGCGGGATTAGTTATCAAAAATCATAAGGGCCTTTTGCAAAAAGGATGCGACGGCGAACCCGACAAATTCAACCTGTGCTTTATTATTAGGGAAAGATATAATTACCATATTCGAAATTTCCTGAGTCATGGCCTTACCATACCTGGATTAATTTATTACTATAATTATCATATTTGAGATTTTTGAGTTTATAGCCTTACCATACGTGGATTAATTGTGATTGATTACCATAAATACGTTGGGTATTGCCGGCCGGACGAAAAAAGAGGAAAACCGATGGAAGGGGGTGGTGGGACGAAAAAACCAGACGAAAGTGGTGGGACTATTCAACCATCTCGTTCATTAGGAGTAGAGATTTCGTCCATGAATGCAAATGGTTGCCTAAGTAGACGTGTAGATAGCTTACTACTAGAAATCACCTTATATCGCACTGGCAACAATCTGCACTTCTACCGTATGGTCCTCGGTTTGAGACAAGTTGACCACTTTTTGGAATGTTTTTCTTTCAAAGAACAGGGATCGAATCTATGACAGAACTGTACTTACCCAAACATTATTCTTTGTAAAGCACAATGGTGATCTCACTGTATAACGAGGCAATGACAAGAATAGGCGTGCAATCTAGCAGCCCCAGCTTTATCAATCTTAAGGAGCCCCAGCAATACAATGCCTAAGAGCATCTCCACTAGGCCCCCAACAGCCCCTCAGGAGGCCTTTTTCATTGCCGGCGCGTGTTTTTTCTCCCAGTCATGCTCCCAGAAGCTCAAAAAGCGCCGGATTTCGTCAAAGTTACGGCCGGCAGTCCCAACCCAAACCCACAAAGCTGGGGTGCAGCTGAGGGCACCGGCGCTCTATTTCGCATGCACGGTTCACTTGCCAGCCCCTCTCTCTCCTCTCCTCTCCTTTCTCTCTTTTCTTTCTCCTCTCTCCTCGCATGCATCGGCCCACCACCTACCACACACAACCGGAGCGGGGAGGGGCTCGCGCGGCCGTCCGTGGCGGGCCTCGCATTCGCGCGGCCGTGGCGGAGCATGGCCGGAGGAGGGGGAGCGGGACGACGGCTTCCTGAAGGTGCTGCGGGCGCTGCGCGACACCGCGCGGACTGTCGAGGCCGGGCACTCCTCGCGCTCGAGGCCGCCGCGGGTGCTCCTCGCGGCCTGGCACTCCTCGCGGTCGAGGCCCGCGCTGCGGGCGCTCCTCGCGGTCGAGGCCCACGCTGCGGGCGCTCCTCGCGCTCGAGGCCGCCGCCCACGACCTGCTTGTGGGCTACCCGAGCTGCACCCGCTCTGCCGCCTGTTCGCCACGGTCAGGGCCCTCTCCTGGTGCGCCTCCAAGGAGGCGGCCGGAGGCGGGGTGGTTGGGGGACCGCGGGCCCGGTGCCGGCGGTGCAAGGTAAGGCAGGGGATCGCGCGCGCGGCCGGGGCCGTCGCGGCGGAGATTCAGGCGTGGGCGGACCACGAGCTCGCCGCGCGCCTCGTGGCCGCGCCGAGGGAGCAGGACGACGCCCGGGCGCGCGTGCTCCTGGCGGAGCTGGAGGCGCGACTGCTAGGTGCGGGGGCGGGGGCGCCGTGCATGCGCCGCGATGCAACCGTGCGGCGTGGCCCGTGAAGAGCATGCAGTCTGCACGGCGTGGGAAGGACGTCGGCGGCGGCGCCAGAGGGCGCGCCGAGCTCGAGCAGCGCGTCGCCGGCGGCGGAAGACGAAGACGCGGCCGAGGGAGTCGCCCGGTCGGCTGGGGTCGTCGCCGACGAGTTCGAGCTCGCGTGGCCCGGCAGTGCCCACAACATGTTTGTTGTAATGACAAAGCGAAAAAGAAAAAATAAAACACACATGGGGGCACAACGGCTAGAATTTTTTTGCACCCAAACGCAAAGTTAGCGCCGGGGCCTCCCAGGAGGCTGAAAAAACGCCTCCAGGGGGCACAACGGCTGGAGATGCTCTAACAAGGCCATGCGCCCGTCTAAATTTCTGTAAATCGCAAGGCAAAAAATACAACCCCCAACGCACACAAATAAACCCACAAATAAAAATGCAACTCATTACTTTGCCACGTTTGAAGAATGCAATCAAGCTACAGGGGTGGAACACCACATGGCCTAGTTCATCAAAACAATGCCTCTCATATAACCATAAGATTAGGCATTCACTATAGTCAGAAGAAATGATCCAACAAGAATGCATGTGCTGCAAGAACAAGAAATTGCGGTCTTGCTCGTCCGTCTGTGCAGAGATAGCAGCAGGGCAACCTGGTATGATCCCAAACACATCCAATTCAGATCAGCTCCACCTCACCAACAGTATTTCCTATCTTCATATGTACATGACCTCAAAATGCCGCCGTTGAAACAAGTCCCTGAACCGCAACTTCCATCGTGGACATTCACAATCACTGTTCATAGGAGACCATGTGAGCAAACATTAGTCCTACTTTTGGTCAAAAGTATTAGTAACATTTTTCCTAAATAAATGAGGTAGCAACTTTGCCAGAATAAAAAGACACTTGCAACCTTATAAATCCCTGAAGTCCAACTTTATTAAGTTCCACTCAATAAAAATGAATAGGAGTAGATATTTTGAACGAAAGATAGATCTACATTCCCTCATAGCAGGACATTCGTACTGAAGTCCAACTCTATTAAAGGACATCCTGACAAGATTTCATTTGCTCTCTAGCCACTTTCATGGTCCAGTCTTATTATCTTTGATCACTAAAATTTGTAGAAAGCATGATTAAAAAATTTATGATATGAAGGATATAGATGCACTGGTCAGGCTTCATGGTAAGTAAACTGTAATCACTAGCAGAATTTGTTGTAAGCTGGGAAATTGAACATTGTAACTTGAGTACCTCACAAAATAAATAGCCACACTTGGAAAAGGGCATGTTTGAGTAATTGTCTATTTAACAGAATTTTATCCTTCAGACTAGCATCATTGTTCAATGTAGATTACCATCTTATCATCAACCAACATTATTCAGAGGCTCAGAGATTACACTACGTGGGAAGAAGATCACACTACATAGTTTATAATTGTTCAACAACGGAAGGACCATCCTCAATCAGAGATTACACTACAAGTCTGAATCCAATAAATTTTTGGTGTTGTCCTATTCCTGGACGATGTGCTTCATTTGGACATGAGCTGACAGTAATCATCATGATCAAAAAATTTCAGAGACCCTAGATCTCAATGGTGGCTTACCTTCAATTTTTGTGCCCACTAGAACAGAAATAATTGAATGTTTAGTCGCCGGCTAGCCACCTGCAGGGAGGGAGGTAAGGAAGAGATGAGGCAGGGGGCGAGGTACCTTGCTCCATTGGTCAACCACTACGACCAAGCCCAGCCAGGGGTTTGCCTCCAGGACCTCGCGCCGGTGTCGTCGCCCAGGTCCATGTGCGGCGCCGGCATCTCCCAGGACCTCGCCCTGGCGTCCACGGGGGCGTCAGGGAGCGGCCACTACGAAGTACGACCAAGCCCAGCCGGGATTTCGCCGACACGACCTCGCGCCGGCGTCGTCGCCCAGGTACTTGCGCTGGCGCCGGCGTCGTCGCCTTCAGGCGCCTCCCTCTCGCGAGATGGATTAGCCGAGATGCAAGGGGTTGACCGAACGAATTCACAAAGTTTCTAAAAGAAAAAAATCAGGCATGACCATACCGGGAGAATACCCTTCTCGATTAAACTTAAAATACTTTTAGTTAACCTGTTAAATCGACGGGAAATAATCACGGGGAGAGTTACATAAAATTACATATTGTAACTCCCCAATCACCGTAAAAGAGCTCATATATATATGAAAGTACCCCTTTGTGACGTTTGTCGAAGTAGCCGAGAGCGAAGGGTGGTGTAGCCGTGCGAAGAACGCCGTGGTTGATGTCGAGTCGGGGTTGCCGTTGTCGAGGATGACGTCGTGGATCCGCGGGCGCAAGGAGGCGCCGAGTTAGTCATGGGCGCAGTGGTGTCGAAGTAGTGTGCGCCGGGTAGAGGACGGTGTTGACGAGGCATCGCGCCGGGTTTGCCAAACCCGGAGACACCTCGTAGACGAAGGCACATGTCGGTGTTGCCAGCACCAGGCATGCATAGACGGATGAAACGAAGTTGACAAAGCGCCACACCAGGCTTGCCAGGCCTAGGGACACGTCGTGGACGAAGGCACACATCGGTGTTGCCAGCACAGGGCATGCATAGACGAGTGACCTGCACGAGTTGTACGCCATGTTCAAGAGTTGGATGGGCCAGAAGAGAAGTAGACTCGATGATGGTTGTGGCGTCTATCGGTGCGAGTCCAATGTCACCAACGGTTGTCGGAGTAGACGAAGTGGCCGGGCTAGATAGCGGCGTGCTGGTGATGGGCTGGTGCTTGGACGAAAACAAAGGGGTGGGGCGGGTGGCGGCGGCTACGGAGGTAGCGACGGGGCAGCCGGACGACGGCAGCGACTAGGTTAATGGCACGGCGTTGATGCTTGAAGTAGGCTAGGAACCTGACAGTGTGACGAAGACCAGCATGGACGGTGGCGTTCCCGCACCGAGGAAGATGGTGAGGCGCATATCACGGGAACTCAACGCGTGGGGACGGCAAAGTGGACCATGGGCTGCGACGCTACTGATAGAGGCAAAGGTGTCCCGTCTTTTGATGAGATGGTGACTATCGTTTTTGATGGAGTAGACTTTGACGATCCGACTACGAATGTGCGAAGATGTCGCGCCTTAGCAATCGCTAAACCAACTCCGAGAGATTATTGACCACGCCGAAGCCCGATCAACCTGACCACGAGGGTCTGTTTCCTGCAGGCAAATGAAGAACAAGCAAGAAACTGAGGTTGCAATCTGGATATTGCGAATTTAAGAGGAAAGCTTTATTGATTAAGTGGGGTTCTGTGACGTCTTTGTCTGGTCGTTGAACACAAACGAAGTATGCGAAGTTACAGCTATGGCGAACTTTAATCTAAACAAAACTCAAAGTCTAAACGATGCCCTAAGGGCTGTATATATGGAGGAAGATGGGGTGAATTTGGTGACCCTTGGAAGAGGGGTCCGAAACCAACCCTATCTCTTGTTTCCCACACATACGGATTCTCAAAACAGCCTATACTTATGTATTTCGAAATTACATGGGCCTGACCCAACAATAAGGTGACGCAACACCTATAATAGCATCTGGATGAAATTTATGAAGTGGCATCTTGTATATTCCGTCCAAGCCTTCATGCACTCATTACGGTGGCTTAATAGTCCTGAAATCATCACTTGAAACTCCGTTCTTGTTCCCCTTGCGCATGCCATCATCTCCATGCTAGTTCTTGCTCCAATGTTTATGCTTCTCCAAGCTAGGCCCTTCATTTGTAAGCAAAACAAATGTATCCAATTTAGGCAACATCCTATTCTCATGAACATTAGAATCATTACCAAGAAACGGAAGTACCTGGTAATTTAATTGGCGTGCACGAGCTCTAGTAATTGGTACAGTATGTATAGCAGCAGGGGTGTTGGTGTAACAATGGTATTGATGTCCTCATCATCCTTCCCTTCTTGAAATGAAGTCGTCCTTGACGGAATTTCATCCTCCTCACCCAAATAAGGCTTCAAATCTGCAATGTTAAAAGTGGGACTAACCCCAAAATCTCCAGGCAGCTCAAGTTATTTGCATTATCATTTATTTTCTCTAACACCTTAAAAGGACCATCAACACGTGGCATTAGCTTTGATTTGTGCAAATCAGGAAATCTATCCTTACGCAAATGTAACCAAACAAGATCTCCAGGTCCAAACACAACATGTTTTCTACCCTTATTTCCAGCAAGTTTATATTTAGCATTCATACGCTCAATGTTTTCCTTAGTTAACTCATGCATTTTTAAGATCAATTCAGCATGTTGTTTAGCATCAAAATTAACCTTCTCCGAAGATGGAAGAGGCAACAAATCAATAGGTGCACATCTTGGTAGGAAACCATACACAATTTCAAAAGGGCACATCTTGGTAGTAGAATGCAATGAACGATTATAAGCAAATTCAATATGAGGCAAGCATTCTTTCCATATTTTCTTATTATTCTTCAAAACATCCCTAAGCATAGTAGACAATGTTCTATTAACTACTTCAGTTTGTCCATCAGTTTGGGGGTGACAAGTAGTACTAAAAAGCAGTTTAGTCCCCAACTTAGACCATAAACATCTCCAAAAGTGGCTAAGAAATTTAGTATCACGGTCTGAAACTATTGCATGCAAGCGAATAATTTCACGAAAGAAGAAATCAGCAACATTAGCAGCATCATCGTTTTTATGACATGGTATACAATGTGCCATTTTCAAAAATCTATCCACGACAACAAATATACTATCCCTCCCCTTCTTTGTTCGATGTAAACGTAAAAAAAGTCCATAGATATATCCTCCCATGGAACACTAACTATAGGCAAAGGCAAATATAAACCATGAGAATTGAGTCATGACTTAGCTTTTTGACATGTAGTGCAACGAGCAACAAAGCGCTCAACATCCTGTCTCATCTTTGGCTAAAAGAAATGTGTAGCAAGTACATCCTCTGTCTTCTTCACGCCAAAATATCCCATTAATCCTCCTTCATGCGCCTCCTGCAACAACAAAATACGAACGAAGCTAGCCGGAATGCATAGCTTGTTAGCATGAAACACAAATCCATCGTTAACGACAAACTTGTTCTATGTTCTACCTTCTTTACAATTCTGCAATACATCTTTAAATTCATCATCATGTACATATTGATATTTAATGGTCTCCAAACCAAATATTTTAAGGTCAAGTTGTGAAAGTATAGTATAACGACGATACAATGCATCAACAATAACATTTTATTTGCCCTTCTTGTGTTTAATGACATAAGGGAAAGTCTCAATGAATTCAACCCATTTAGCATGTCTACGGTTTAGTTTTGCTTGAATTTTAGTATGTTTCAAAGATTCATGATCAGAATGTATAACAAATTCTTTGGGCCATAAATAATGTTGCCATGTTTCCAAAGTCCAGACATGAGCATATAATTCCTTATCATAAGTAGAATAATTTAGACTAGGCCCACTCAATTTTTCAGAAAAGTATGCAACAGGTTTGCCATCTTGTAATAACACACTTCCTAATCCAATTCCACTAGCATCACATTCAAGCTCAAAAGTCTTATTAAAATCAGGAAGTTGGAGTAAAGGAGCATGTGTCAACTTATCTTTCAACACCGTGAAGGCTTCTTCTTGTGCGGTATCCCAAACAAAAGGCACGTCCTTCTTTGTAAGCTCATTGAGAGGTGCAGCAATGGTGCTAAAATCTCTCACAAAATGTGTATAGAAACCAGCGAGGCCAAGAAAACTCCTCACTTGTGTGACCGTTTTGAGCTACGACCAACTCTCAATAGCTTAAATCCTGGCTTTATCAACTTCAATTCCCCGTGGAGTAATAACATAGCCAAGAAAAGATACTCGGTCGGTGCAAAAAGTGCACTTCCCAAGGTTACAAAACAAACGTGCATCACGTAGAGCAATAAAAACATCACGTAGATGTTCCAAATGTTCTTCCAAAGATTTGCTATAAATCAGTATATCAACAAAATAGACTACCGCAAATCGTCCAATGAAAGCACGTAAAACTTCGTTCATTAATCTCATGAAAGTACTAGGTGCGTTAGTTAACCCAAAAGGCATGACTAACCACTCATATAAACCAAACTTAGTTTTAAATGTTGTTTCCCATTCTTCTCCCAATTTCATACAAATTTGATGGTATCCACTACGCAAATCACCTTTGGAGAATATTGTAGAGCCACTCAATTCATCAAGCATATCATCTAGCCTAGGAATAGGATGACGATAATGAATAGTAATATGATTAATGCCTCTACAATCAACACACGTACGTGATGTACCATCCTTTTTCGGCACTAGAATAATAGGAACAACACAAGGACTAAGGGATTCGTGTATATAACCTTTGTCAAGCAGCTCCTGTACCTGATGCATAATCTCGTTTGTCTCCTCTGGATTGGTACAGTATGGTGCATGGTTGGGTAGCGATGCACCTGGAATTAAGTCAGTCTGATGCTCAATCCCTCGAATAGGTGGTAATCCCGGTGACACGTCTTGTGGAAAGACGTCAGTGAACTCCTGCAAAATGTTAGTGACAGCAGGAGGCAAAGAGGAAGGCATGTCCTCGAATGAAAATAATGCCTCTTTGCACACAAAGGCATAGCAAACAGATTTGCTGAAATCTAGCTCATCAATATCAGATTTGGTGGCAAGTAAACATGCACTTTTCAATTTAATTTCATAAGCAACACTAGATGGTTTATTATTAGGCTTCATTTGTTGCTCAAATTCTTTTGCCATAGTTTGTTTTTCATTCTTAGTTTTCTCCTGTTTTGCTTTATTAGCTCTGTTAATACCATCTTTCAAAATGGAATCAGGAGTCATAGGAAGCAAAGTAATATGTTTTTCCTTATGAACAAGAGTATACTGATTGTTTCTACCATGGTGTATAGAATTTTTATCAAATTGCCATGGTCTACCAAGTAATAAGGAACAAGCTTGCATGGGTACCACATCACAATCAACATAATCAGCATATGTAGAGATACTAAAATGCACACGAACAATATGTGTTACCTTAACCTTGCCGCTGTTGTTGAACCATTGGATGTAGTAAGGATGTGGATGTGGTCTTGTGGTGAGAGATAGCTTCTCCACCATCTCCATGCTAGCCAAGTTGTTGCAGCTCCCTCCATCTATGATGAAGTGAACAGAACGTTCCTTCACAACTCCCTTTGTATGGAACAAATTATGCCTCTGAATTTGCTCAGCTTGTGTGACCTGCACACTCAAAACACGTTGAGCAACTAAACTTTCATACCTATCAGCATCTTCAGCAGCCATGTATTGCATCTCACATTCAGAATCATCTCCACCGTGATCTTCACTTGTAATAAGAGCCAAAGTCTCCTCATCATAATCACTAGCGGACTCATACCCACCATCCTCAGTAGCAATCATCACACGCTGAGATTTGTCTTCTCTCGCATAATGACCTCTTCCCTTACAACGATGACAAATAATATCACTTGTGTGCCCTGTTGATGCCATGGAACAAGAAGAGCTCTGTGCAGGCCCGACAGGTGTGCTCTTGGCAGAGAGTGGTGGTTGTGCCAGCTTTCTTGTATCATGGCTGGAGGTAGCAGCTGATGGAGGTGCTGGTGCAGTGGAAGCAGATGATGCACGGTGTCCATGATGAAGTTCGACCTGCAGAAAAGTTAGTTCGCACCAATGCGTGTCGATCCTGCACTTCATGTTTAGCTTTACAAGCAAGATGGAATAAACGAGTGATATTATTATATTCCTTACTCTAAAATGGTCTGAATCTCTTTATTTAATTCACCCATAAAACTTGCAAGCATAGCTTTGTTATCTTCAACAATACCACATCTAATCATACCAGTTTGCAATTACTGATAATATTCCTCTACAGAATGTTTTCCTTGTCTTAAACGCTGCAATTTTTGAAGCAATTCATGTTGATAATATGGTGGAACCCAACGAGTACGCATAGAAGTTTTCAAAGCAGCCCATTTAGGTGGAATAGGATATAATCTACAATGTTCAGACCACCAAACATAAGCAAACCTAGTGAATTCACAAACAATAGCAACAACACGTCTATCCTCAGGATATTGTAAGCATGTGAAACGTTGTTCAATTTCTAACTCCCAAGTAAGATAGACATCAGGAATGTATCGACCCTCAAATGGTGGAATATTCAATTTCAGTTTAGGAACATGGTCATAATCTTGTACTTGAGCTGGTGGTGCAGCCCTACCATTGCGAGTATATCCATGTGGATGACCTGGTGCTGGTGGTTGCACGTAGTTCTGATTTTGATCAAACTCATCCTCGTAAACGCCCGCATAATCGTCATCCTCCTCAGCCAGCAGGAGCAGTA
Organism: Triticum timopheevii; assembly: GCA_963921465.1. Classification (NCBI taxonomy): domain Eukaryota; kingdom Viridiplantae; phylum Streptophyta; class Magnoliopsida; order Poales; family Poaceae; genus Triticum; species Triticum timopheevii. The sequence continues at coordinate 273,743,774 of OY997266.1, forward strand.
GCAGGAGCCAAAGAAGCATCAATAGTAGGTGCAACAACACCAGAAGTTTGGCCATCCTCAATAGCAACACGCTTCGCTCGTCCTAACTAATTCGGAAGGGGGTGTTGTTGTTGTCGTTGCAGAGGTGGGTGGTTGGGGAAGATGTATGATCAATTCATTAAACTTGTTATCCAACTTTGTCTCTGTGGGGACCCTGAGACATAAGTCATGATCACCGAATGCACGTGTACTGTGATCCCAGAGATCAATGCTCACTGAACACATAGAAGCTGAATAACAAGAGTCTTACATCCATACATACCATCTTACACAAGTAGGACCATTATGGTCAAGTCTTGAGTATATCATCGCAACAGAAATCTTCATTGACAACTTGGACCCATGCCATCTGCCTTAACCCTACAGGCATTCTGACTGGGAAAGCGTCCTAGCTCGCACGATCGTCACCAAAGAACTCTTCTTCACATCATGTTCTTTCATGCCAGGCAAATAAAATAACCAGTGGCAAGCCAATGAGTACTTTGAATGTACTCACAAGCAACCCATGATTTGGTTCAAAGTACCAATGCAATTGTACAACAAGTAAGCAACCTAGCTTCAAGCTAGTTGAGATGTCCTATCAACTTGTGAGATATGCATAAATGAACATGGGTAACCTTGAGAACATGTTACAGATATCAACATAAATAGAGTTTGGATCAATGCCATTTCATTCAACTTGCCAAGTCACCACCTTGACACAAATAGTTCTCTTCCACACACACATGCATCAAAATTGTAAAATTTCTAGACATAGTTTAAGTAGCACCTCCCAACTGTCCATGACCGTGGACATGGCTATTCGACTAGTTTGACACTCTGTAGAGGTTGCACACTTTACCCACAAGATCCGAGAAGCTTTCGTGTCATCCACGATCCCGTAGTACCTCAAGTACTCGGGGGAAGCACCCGATCATTACCTTTCCCCAGACGACACCAACATGGGGTCCACTCGTTGATACACGGCCCTCGTGTATAAGCAAAAGATCGTGGGACTCTGCCCTTTTTACATTATCACACATACACGAAGGGACCAATGGTGTGTCCGGTGCCCTGTGAAAACAGTCATGGCCGCCTATCGAAGCACGACCCTGTCCCGAGAGTGACCTCAAGTCACCCCCGTCACTAGTAATGTGGGCACCATGCTAGTATCAGCCTAAGTAATCAATAATGCCGCATCCCATAAAGGGGTAGAGTGGTTGCACATGTTTGGTTGGGACGATAATCACACATAAATCTAATCCATCATTTTACACACACACCAAAAGCTCTCTTCGGTACACCACTTCTTCCTCAAGTGGTGACCTTAGTTCAACATCTCCCAAGGGCATTAGGGGCACCCGATGGGGTTTTCGAAAGAATGTAACCACAAAGAGTTCATGGTACACATGCCTCATTACGCATCAACTAGTCTCTTAACATTGCATTCACTAACAAGGTATAGTCATGAGTAGGGGTATGCATCATGTGGTGGTTCACAACAAGTTTACCACCGTCATATTTCATCATCATGCAATCGGAAAAGGGTACCGATGAACAAGAGGGGTTTCATGGTCAAAGGGCTGCTTGCCTGGTTCATCAGAATATTCAAGTCTTCTGGTCCTTCTCCAAGTACTCTGTCTACTTCGTCAACTAACGTCGGAAACAATCACAATAAGCAATACAACAAGGCAAAAACAAAAGTGCTCTAAAAATGCAAGTTGGACTTTTCTAGGATACCTTTGGTCATATGAGGAATGACCAAAGTGGTTTCATTGGGATTTGATCTATGGACATTTCTGAACATTTCAATATGATGGAATTAAGGGATTTGTGGATTTGCAAGAAGTGTACAGAAATATTATTTTGAAAAATGATCAAAGACACCCATTTAACAAGGAATTATTTTAGAAGCACCTAGGAGTTGGTTTCATTGGATTTGGAGTTCAAATGATTTTTTTATGAATTTGTAAAGTTGGCATTAGATGGAGAAAGGGACCAATATTTCATGGGGCATTGAAAGTATTGGTAAAAATGTTCAGAAACTAAGTTATGAACATATAAGTATCTAGGAATTTGAATCATGGCATTTGGATCAAAAATGTCCTCTCTGTGATTTTCTAAAGTTTTTCACGGAATGGAATAATGGCAGATAATTATTTGTGCAGAAAAAGTTTCTGAAAAAATGTGAAAATTACACCATGTGATAGAGAATGAATTTATGAGCTAGTAGAAACTTGAATCATCAAGTTTGGAGTTAATTTGAATTGTTTATGGATTTCTGAAGTTCACTCAAAAAGAAAAATAGATAAAGGATTTACCGAAATGGGCCGGATCTGGGCGGCGGTAGCGCGCACTATGTGAGGTTTAGAAGCAAGGTGCCACTGGGCCGGCCCAGCGGCTTGGCCGCACGCGCGCAAGGGCCACTTTGGAGGCGGTTTTACTGGAATACGCCTCCGCGCAGGGGAGGCGGTTACCACCGAAGCCGTCTCCACTTGCCAGCCTGGCCTAGAGGCTGGGCCACTAACGAGCGGGGCCCGCCTGCAGGTCCATCTCCAACCTCCTGCGCGGGTGCAATGGGAGACAGAGGGAGCGAGGCCAAACAACACCGGCGTTCTTCCTAGCGACTCCGGCCGTCCCCGGCGACGTCTGGCATACCGACGGACTTGAGAGGCTGAGTCGCACCCATCCATGGGCCTCACGCAGTCTGGGGAGGACCGAGACAATGGTGGCCTTGACGCGGGCGGACGAGGCTTTGGGGGAATATGGCTGCGGTGCCATGAGGCGCCAAAGCAAGAGAAAAAGAGGGGGAGAGCTCCTCCGATCATATCCGGTTCTACAGGTGGCCAAAGGAGGGGCGGGGAGGCCCTGGTTTGCCGAAGCCGAGTGGAGGCTGACGGCGACCATGCGGCGATGGAGAGGCAAGGAGAGCACGAGGGGGAGAGAGAGCTTGTCCGGGAGGTTGCTGGGGGAGAGCTAGAGCGGGGGAGAGGCCAGAGTGGTGCTCGGGTGGCCTTATATGGGTGTGGCTGTGGTGTACTGTGGGCAGCATCCACGGATGCGCTCGGGCAAGCTTGTAGAGGGGAGAGGTTCAGGAGGGGCCTGATATCTTGGCGTGCTGTGGAAGTCGAGGCGGCCTCGACGGACATGCTTTCTCTGCCCAATGCCGTCTGGTTGCCTTGGGAGGGCCGAGCTACAGTGCCCTGGCGCACTGTAGCGCACACCAAAGCGCGACTTTGGCTGGCATGGGCGTGTCTTTTGCGTCCTGGCCATGTCCAACAACCCTAGGGTGTAGTAAACTATAGGAAAGGGGGCATTGGATGCCTTAGTAAGCCAATGGATGAGTGGGGAGGTGGAGAGAGAGGTGAATAGTGGCTGTCCAGAGGGGTAAAGTGACAGTTTTCACCCCTCAATCATTGATCCATGACCTTACAAGAATTACTAGAGGTAGAAGAGGTCTAGGAGGGGCTGTGGTAAAAAGTTGGACTCATGGAGAACAGTGGAAGGGGTCATGTCGGTGTCAAAACCGACGGATCTCGGGTAGGGGGTCCCGAACTGTGCGTCTAGGCGGATGGTAACAGGAGACAAGGAACACGATGTTTTTACCCAGGTTCGGGCCCTCTCGATGGAGGTAAAACCCTACTCCTGCTTGATTGATATTGATGATATGGGTAGTACAAGAGTGGATCTACCACGAGATCAAGGAGGCTAAACTCTAGAAGCTAGCCTATGGTATGATGGTTGTTATTGTTGTGTCCTATGGACTAAAACCCTCCAGTTTATATAGACACCGGAGAGGGCTAGGGTTACACAGAGTCGGTTACATTGGTAGGAGATCTACATATCCGTATCGCCAAGCTTGCCTTCCACGCCAAGGAAAGTCCCATCCGGACACGGGACGAAGTCTTCAATCTTGTATCTTCATAGTCTTGGAGTCCTGCCGATGATGATAGTTCGGCTATCCGGACACCCCCTAGTCCAAGACTCCCTTAGTAGCCCCCGAACCGGGCTTCAATGACAACGAGTCCAGCGCGTATATTGTCTTCGGTGTTGCAAGGCGGGTTCTCCTCCAAATTCCATGCGCTTGCCGAATAGTGTCCGGCTTCCTTATAAATGTTGCGCTCCTTGGCTTCCACGCCCAATAATGGCCCTCTTCCACGTGTCATATGAATACGAAAGGCCAGGGTATTTCTACGTCTTACCCCCAAGCTGCGCGAGTAAGCTGCCTATAAGAGAGGCAAGAATCTAGATCCAAATCACACCATCCTCCTTCCGCGAGTACTCATCGGAGCGCTTCTGACAAAAATCCACTCCATCATGGACCGTCGACGCTCCTCCTCCTCTCGCGCTCCCAGCCCTCAGCCAGGAGATTGGAGGAGATGTTCAGTCCCGCACAGCGAGCTGGTGACGCTCCAAGCGGAGGGATTCCTTCCTCCGGCCTTCATGGTCCCAGTTCGAGCCGGACAGGCCACCTACAAAGGCGGAAAGCAGGCGGAGAACACCCCCAATCCCTCCAAAGGAGAGCGGGTATGCTTCGTCCCTTATCTAATAAGGGGGCTCGGATTTCCTATACATCCGTTTCTCCGGGGGCTCCTGGAGTTCTACGGACTCTAGCTTCATCACCTTACGCCCGCCTCCATTTTGCACATTGTGGGTTTCGTAGCTCTTTGCGAGCTGTTCTTGGGCATCGAGCCCCATTTTGCGCTGTGGAAGAGATTGTTCTGCCTCGTACCCCGTTCTCACGAGGGGTCGATATATCAAGTGGGCAGAGCCGAAATATGGCGCATCGCCGGGACAGGATATCTATCCGGAACCCCGAAGAAGGCGTCCGAAGACTGGCCTTCGGAATGGTTTTATATGGAAGACGCTCCACTGCCGGACCCAGTTCGGATCGGCCTCCCGGAGTTCAGCAACGCTCCTATGAAGAAACGCCTGAGTTGGCGCCCGCGGAGCCCTCAACGGGAAGATGACAGGAGCGTCCATTATCTGATGGGCCGGATAAGGTTGCTGGCTCATTCCGGATTGACCATGATTGGAGTTATGGCCACGTGCATTATGCGAGGGGTGCAGCCGCTCCAATATAGGGGGCACCCCATGTGGGATTTCAACGGGGAGAATGACGCCACCCGTCATGGCCGCAAGGGGCCGGGATCGGCCGCCGATCTGGTGAAGATCCTGTCCGGCTTGTACAAGGGGGAGAAGGAGGACTTCCTCCACACGAGTCCATTGAACGGATTCTCCATGAATAACCCTCGGAGCTGGGTAAGCAGACGTTTATCTATCAGATCCATGCTTTCAAAGTTAAGTGTCTTACTTTATGATTTCGACGCAGGAACTGTGCCGGGATGTGGAGGGCATACACAGTCCGACTCCACAACCCGAGGATCCGGAAAGATCCCTTGATCCGGCCTCCGGAGAGGATCCAGACATAGAGGTGGAGCTGATTGACGGGGTTTTCCACCAACTTAGCATGGACAATGCTCTAGTCGCCATTACGGCTGACTACCCCGGTTTATCTCCGGCTTCCCAGGTAACTATGACCGGAGTCCTGACACCATTACTTCGTCCATGCTTATTTCTGACCACCGTATACCAACGATGTCTCGCAGGAGGTGCCTTCAAGGCGGGAAGCCGATCCCGCGGCGGCTGACCAACGAGGGTCAGTTCGGCCCAGCAGGCGGAAGAGGGGTGCGGTGCGAATCGAAACGTCGCCGCAACGGTATAGCACGCCACCGTTTTTAAGGGAAAGATTCCTGGGAGGTATATTAATGCTCATGACTTTTCCAGGAGAAAGAGCGCTCGCCGTACTGTGCCCAGAGAGGTTGCCAACCAAGCCTCCGCCAGCCAGGCTCCAACACCTGGTCCGGAGGGGGAGGCGAGCGCAAGGCGCGAGCCGGATGCTCCTCCAACGGAGGATGCCGACAGGCTGTCCGCCACCAGGTCTGAGGTGAAGAGCGCCATGAATCATAGGCGCCGCCGGACAGTTCTTCGTGACGCGTGTTTCTCCCCAGAGGCGTTGAATGCCTTTAATGCGGGAGACGCGCACCTCCATGCCGCTCAAGATGGTTTAACTAGAGCCACGGAGCAGTATGTGAAAGACATACGGGTAAGGAATTTTAATAGTTATATATGCCAGTAGCCCCCGAGACTTAAAGTAGTTAGAATAACTGATTTAAGGATCATTCGATATGCAGGATCTTACGGAGAAGAATACCCAATTGTCCCAGGAGCTTCAAGAGTGCTAGGCCCAACTTGAGGCCGCACTAGCCGCCGCAGGAGGAGACACAGAGACCCCCTCTGGTAACACATATTTCAAAAAGATAAGCGGTTTATGGCGTGCGGCGTGCGTATAAGTCTGACAATAATATTGCAGAGGGCGCCAGACTAGATCCGGACAAGCAACATCTGCTACGCCACCTGAAGGCCAGCGAAAAGGTGCTTATGAGGGTGCAGCAGGAGAGAAACAAACTCCAAGATGCCAACACCCAGCTGGGCGAAGAACTAAAAGATGTTCGGGTCCAGCTGTCTGACTCCGTAAAGGAGAATCGGCGGCTTTGTCGCGGCATCTACAGTAAGTGCTTGAGCAAACTCTTTTGAAAAGAAGAGTTCGGCGAGGAAGTCAATTGACAGAAATGTGTCTGTAGGTGTGCTCACAGGTCGCCCTGCGGAGGAGATGCCCGGTTCAACGGGTGACCAACTTCCTGAGCTGGTGCAACTGCACGAACGTGTTCGGCAGGTGATGAGTGGCATCGCCCAGGCCTTATGGCCGTCCGTCTCCCTACCCGAGGGCCTTGGAGGGCTTGCGGAGAAGCTTCAGGGAGCACGACAGTGCTTCCGTCTGTGGAAGATATTGGCCTGCCATCAAGGCGCCAGGGAGGCCTGGGCCATGGTGAAGACGCGGTACACGAAGGCGGATCCGAACCACATGGCCGAGGTCGGACCTGTGGGGCTCGACGGGAAGGAGATCCCTGTGAGCTTAATGTACGGCCAAGTAGAGTTGGCCGCTAAGTATTCCCAACGGGACTGTAAATTAGACAGCCTGTTAGATGGGATTGAAGAGGAGTACAATCAGTCAATTTGACGATGTATTTTAAAATGACATGTATAATGCCTTCTAGCCGGATTGTAGATCGTTTGTCTTTGCGGACCTTTTCGCTTCAACCTCGGGACCCTAGAGTCCGGAGTGCGTCCGAATACCCTCATGGTTATGAAAAAACTGGGGCATGCATGGAGACTAGGCGTAGGGGTCATTAGTGCTTTATCAGACAAGTGCCCAACTAGTTATGTTATATTACATGGTTAGTAAGAAACATCTTCCAGGGAGAATAGTTCCGTTAGGGGTTCCTTCCCCTGGGAGGCATGCCCTAAAGTGCATGTCCTGACTGCGAAAAGAGCAGAAAAGCATCTGGGGGCATACGGATAGATAGGTAAAAAAAATCATCTTTCAAGTCACCGACCGAATATTATCTTAAGAACGCTAGCTTTCGGCTTCACCTAGTCTGAGGTACACATCCGACTGACCCGGCAGTAACAATCACAGAGGTGTTCCCTTTACCTCCTAGCCGAACAATCGGGAATGTAGGGGTAAGCACAGGAGCCAGGCAACCCAGCTTGGCCAAAACTTAAGTCATATCGATGCATATAATGGTGAATAAAAGGTACATGCGGAAGTTTGACGCATTTTGTCGGTGTCAAAACCGGTGGATCTCGGGTAGGGGTCCCGAACTGTGCGTCTAGGCGGATGGTAACAGGAGACAAGGGACACGATGTTTTTACCCAGGTTCGGGCCCTCTCGATGGAGGTAAAACCCTAATCCTGCTTGATTAATATTGATGATATGGGTAGTACAAGAGTGGATCTACCACGAGATCAAGGAGGCTAAACCCTAGAAGCTAGCCTATGGTATGATTGTTGTGATTGTTGTTCATCCTACGGACTAAAACCCTCTGGTTTATATAGACACCGGAGAGGGCTAGGGTTACACAGAGTCGGTCACAATGGTAGGAGACCTACATATCCATATTGCCAAGCTTCCCTTCCATGCCAAGGAAAGTCCCATCCGGACACGGGACGAAGTCTTCAATCTTGCATCTTCATAGTCTTTGAGTCCGGCCGATGATGATAGTCCGGCTATCCGGACACCTAGTCCAGGACTCCCTCAGTAGCCCCCAAACCAGGCTTCAATGACGACGAGTCCAGCGCGTATATTGTCTTCGACGTTGCAAGGCGGGTTCTCCTCCAAATTTCATGTGCTTGCCGAATAGTGTCCGGCTTCCTTATAAATGTTGCGCTCCTTGGCTTCCACGCCCAATAATGGCCCCCTTCCACGTGTCGTACGAATGCGAAAAGCCAAGGTATTTTTGCATTTTACCCCTTAGCTGCGCGAATAAGCTGCCTATAAGAGAGGCAAGAATCCAGATCCAAATCACACCATCCTCCTTCCGCGGGTACTCATCGGAGCGCTTCTGACAAAAAATCCACTCCACCTTGGACCGTCGATGCGGCTCCTCCTCTCGCGCTCCCAGCCCTCAGCCAGGAGATTGGAGGAGATGTTCAGTCCCGCACAACGAGCTAGTGTCGCTCCAAGCGGAGGGATACCTTCCTCCGGCCTTTATGGTCTCGGTTCGAGCCGGGATGGCCACCTACAAAGGTGGGAAGCAGGCGAAGAATACCCCCAGTCCCTCTAAAGGAGAGCGGGTGTGTTTCGTACCCTATCTAATAAGGGGGCTCGGATTTCCAATACATCCGTTTCTCCGGGGGCTACTGGAGTTCTACGGACTCCAGCTTCATCACCTTACGCCCGCCTCCATTCTGCACATCGCGGGCTTCGTAGCTCTTTGCGAGCTGTTCCTGGGCATCGAGCCCCATTTCGCGCTGTGGAAGAGACTATTCTGCCTCATACCCTGTTCTCACGTGGGGTCAATATATCAAGTGGGCGGAGCCGAAATATGGCGCATCACCGGGACCGGGTATCTATCCGGAACCCCAAAGAAGGCGTCCGAAGACTGGCCCTCGGAATGGTTTTATGTCGAAGATGCTCCACTGCCGGACCCAGTTCGGATCGGCCTCCCGGAGTTCAGCAAGGCTCCTTTGAAGAAACGCCTGAGTTGGCGCCCGCGGAGCCCTCAACAGGAGGAAGGCAGGAGCGTCCATTATTTGATGGGCCGGATAAGGTTGCTGGCCCATTCCGGATTGACCATGATTGGAGTCATGGCCACGTGCATTATGCGAGGGGTGCAGCCGCTCCAATACAGGGGCCACCCCATGTGGGATTTCAACGGGGAGAATGACGCCACCCGTCATGGCCGCAAGGGGCCGGGATCGGCCGCAGATCTGGTGAAGATCCTGTCCGGCTTGTACAAGGGGGAGAAGGAGGACTTCCTCCAAACGAGCCCATTGAACGGATTCTCCATGAATAACCCTCGGAGCTGGGTAAGCGGACGCTTGCTCATCCGATCCGTGCTTTCGAAGTTAAGCACCTTACTTTACGATTTTCGACACAAGAATTGCGCCGGGATGTGGAGGACATACACAGTCCGGCTCCACAACCCGAGGATCCGGGAAGATCCCTTGATCCGGCCTCCGAAGAGGATCGGGATATAAAGGTGGAGCTGATCGACAGGGTGTTCCACCAGCTTAGCATGGACAATGCTCTAGTCGCCATTACGGCTGACTACCCCGGTTTATCTCCGGCTTCTCAGGTAACTATGACCGGAGCCCTGACACCATCACTTCATCTGTGTTTATTTCTGACCACCGCATACCAACGGTGTCTCGCAGGAGGTGCCTTCAAGGCGGGAAGCTGATCTCGTGGCGACTGACCAACCAGGGTCAGTTCGGCCCAGCAGGCGGAAGAGGGGTGCGGTGCGAATTGAAACGTCGCTGCAACGGTATGATACGCCACCATTTTTAGGAAAAGGGCCCCTGTGAGGTATATTGATGCTCATAACTTTTTCAGGAGAAAGAGCGCTCGTCGGACTGTGCCCGGAGAGGTCGCCAACCAAGCCTCCTCCAGCCAGGCTCCAACACCTGGTCCGGGGGGGGGGGGGGGGAGGCGAGCGCAAGGCGCGAGTCGGATGCTCCTCCAACGGAGGATGCCGATAGGTTGTCCGCCACCAGATCTAAGGTGGAGAGCGCCATGAATCACAGGCACCGCCGGACAGTTCTTCATGACGCGTGTTTCTCCCCTGAGGCATTGGATGCCTTCAACGCGGGAGACGCGCACCTCCGTGCTGCTCAAGATGGTTTAACCAGAGCCACGGAGCAGTATGTGAAAGACATACGTGTAAGGGATTTTAATAGTTGTATATGCCAGTAGCCCCCAAGACTTAAAGTAGTTGAAATAACTGATTTAAGGATCATTTGATATGCAGGATCTTACGGAGAAGAATACCCAATTGTCCCAGGAGCTGCAAGAGTGCAAGGCCCAACTTGAGGCCGCACTAGCCGCCGCAGGAGGAGACACAGAGACCCCCTCCGATAACACATTATTTCAAAGAGATAAGCGGTGTGCGGCGTGCGTATAAGTCTGACAGTGATATTGCAGATGTTGCCGGACTAGATCCGGATAAGCAACAGCTACTACGCCAGCTTAAGGCTGGCGAGAGGGTGCTTATGAAGGTGCAGCAAGAGAGGAACAAACTCCAAGACGCCCACACCCAGCTTGGAGAGGAGCTAAAGGGTGTTCGGGCCCAGCTGTCTGGCTCTGTGAAGGAGAATCAGCGGCTTCGTCGCGGCATCTATAGTACGTGCCTGAACAAACTCTTTTGAAAAGAAGAGTTCGGCGAGGAAGTCGTATTGACAAAAATGTGTCTGTAGGTGTGCTCACCGGTCGCCCTGCGGAGGAAATGCCCGGTTCAACGGGTGATCAACTTCCCGAGCTGCTGCAACTGCTCGAACGTGTTCGGCAGGCGATGAGCGGTGTTGCCCAGGCCTTATGGCCGTTCGTCTCCCTACCCGAGGGTCTTGGAGGGCTTGCGGAGAAGCTTCAGGGAGCACGGCAGCGCTTCCGTCTATGGAAGATATTGGCCTGTCGTCAAGCCGCCAGGGAGGCCTGGGCCATGGTGAAGACGCGGTACAAGAAGGCGGATCCGAACCACATGGCCGAGGTCGGACCTGTGGGGCCCGATGGGAAGGAGATCCCTGTGAGCTTAGTGTACGGCCAAGTAGAATTGGCCGCTAAGTATTCCCAACGGGACTGTAAATTAGACAGCCTGTTAGATGGGATTGAAGAGGAGTACAATCAGTCAATGTGACAATGTATTATTTTTGAAATGACATGTATAATGCCTTCTAGCCGGATTTTAGATCGTTTGTCTTTGCGGACCTTTTCGCTTCAACCTCAGGACCCTAGAGTCCGGAGTGTGTCCAAATACCCTCACGGTTATGAAAAAACCGGGGCATGCATGGAGACCAGGCGTAGGGGTCATTAGTGCTTTGTCAGACAAGTACCCAACTAGTTATGTTATATTACATGGTTAGTAAGAAACATCTTCCAGGGAGAATAGTTCCATTAGGGGTTCCTTTCCCTGGGAAGCATGCCCTAAAGTGCATGTCCGGACTGCGAAAAGAGCAGAAAAGCATCTGGGGGCAGATAAATGAATAAATAAGAAATCATCTTTCAAGTCACCGACCGAATATTCCCTCAAGAACGCTAGCTTTCGGCTTCACCTAGTCTGAGGTACACATCCGGCTGACCCGGCAATAACAATCGCAGAGGTGCTCCCTTTACCTCCTAGCCGAACAATCGGGAACGTAGGGGTAAGCACAGGAGCCAGGCAACCCAGCTTGGCCAAAACTTAAGTCATATCGATGCATATAATGGTGAATAAAAGGTACATGCGGAAGTTTGACACATGTGTTGGGCATGAAGCCCGTATAAATAAGCTTCTGTTAAAGAAGCCCCCAGGTATAATGAGTGCGAGTGGCACGTCAAGTGTGTGCGAACAATGCACAGATCATCCCTCAAAGGCTTTATAAAAAGGTTGGGAGAAAAGAGAGAAACAAAAGGTCAACTGAAGTAAAAAATGTGGACGGAGGAAGGAGACGAACTCTGAGTCCGGCGCTAGGCGTAGAATCTTCGGAGGCGGGCTGCGTTCCATGGGTTCGGCTCGAGTCGATTGTCCGATGCGTTTCGCAGATTGTATGCTCCGCCGGTCAGGACTTGGTCGATGATGAAGGGACCTTCCCATTTGGGCTTGAGTTTGTCCTTTTTCTTGTCCGGCAGGCGTAGAACTAGTTCGCCAACATTGTAAGTTTTAGCCCGTACTTCTCTGCTTTGATATCTTCGAGCCTGCTGCTGATAGAATGCGGAACGAGCCTTTGCCACATCGCGCTCCTCCTCTAATGCGTCCAAGCTGTCCCGCCGATCCAACTCGGCTTCTCTTTCTTCGTACATGCGCACTCGAGGTGAGTCATGAATTATATCGCGGGGCAGAACTGCCTCTGCGCCGTACACCATGAAGAATGGTGTGAATCCGGTAGTATGGTTTGGTGTGGTCCGCAGCCCCCAGAGTACGGAATCGAGATCATCTACCCAGTGCGTGTTAGATTCCGTAAGTGACCGCACTAATCTGGGTTTGATGCCGCTCATGATTAGACCATTTGCTCGTTCAACTTGACCGTTGGTTTGAGGGTGATAGACTGAAGCGTAGTCGAGCTTAATGCCCATATTTTTGCACCAGAGTTTAACCTCGTCGGCCGTGAAGTTCATGCCGTTATCGGTGATAATGCTATGGGGGACACCGTAACGGTGTACTACCCCAGATATGAAGTCTATCACAGGTCCGGAGTCGGCCGTTTTAACTGGTTTGGCCTCTATCCATTTGGTGAATTTGTCCACCATGACCAATAGGTATTTTTTCTTGTGGGTTCCCCCTTTAAGGGGTCCAACCATGTCAAGCCCCCAGACCGCAAACGGCCAGGTGATGGGTATAGTTTTGAGGGCGGTGGGTGGCATGTGGCTCTGATTAGCATAGAGATGACAACCAACGCATCGTTGGACTAAGTCCTGAGCATCTGCCCGGGCCGTCGGCCAATAAAATCCTGTACGGAAGGCCTTACCTACAAGGGCCCGGGCTGCAGCGTGGTGTCCGCCTAGTCCGGCGTGAATTTCAGCCAGAAGGTTTCGCCCTTCCTCTTCGGAGATGCACCTTTGAAGGACTCCGATTGTGCTTTTCTTATAAAGTTCTCCCTCATGGACCTTGTAGGCTTTAGATCGCCGTATTATGCAGCGGGCCTCGTTTCGGTCTTCGGAAGTTCCTGCCTAATTAAGTAGGCTAGGAATGGTTCCGTTCACGGGGCAATGACTGCCATTATTTCGTGGGCTGAAGGTGTTATGTCATTGGCTGAGCCACCGGTTGTGTCAGAGTGTTCGGTGTTGGGCGGTGCGGTTGGTTCCGAATTGTTGTTTCAGGACTCATCTTCCCATACTACGGATGGCTTAAAGAGCCGCTCCAGGAAGATGTTTGCAGGGACGGCGTCGCGTTTTGCGCCGATGCGTGCCAACACGTCGGCTGCCTGGTTATTACCCCGGGCTACATGGTGGAATTCGATTCCTTCGAACCGAGCTGACATTTTTAAGACGGCGTTACGGTAGGCTGCCTTTTTGGATCTTTGGCATCAAAGTCTCCATTTACTTGTGATATTGCGAGGTTTGAATCCCCGCGGACCTTGAGGAGTTGAATGCCCATGGAGATTGCCATCCGGAGACCGTGTAGGAGGGCCTCGTATTCGGCTGCGTTGTTGGAGTCTGTGTACATTATTTGAAGTACGTATTGGACTGTGTCTCCGATTGGGGACGTCAAAACGACGCCAGCTCCCAAGCCGGCCAACATTTTAGAGCCGTCGAAATGCATGATCCAATTGGAGTATGCGCCGTACTCTTTAGGGAGTTCGGCTTCAGTCCATTCAGCGACGAAGTCAGCCAAGACTTGCGACTTTATAGCTCGCCGTGGTTTGTAGGTTATGTCAAATGGTAAGAGCCCAACGGCCCATTTTGCAATCCTACCCGTCGTGTCGCGGTTGTTTATGATGTCATTGAGGGGTACTTCGGAGGCCACTATTATCGAACACTCTTGAAAGTAGTGTCGCAGCTTCCGGGATGCCATGAACACCGCGTATGCTATCTTTTGATAATGCGGGTACCGGGACTTGCATGGGGTTAAGACAGTGGATACGTAGTACACTGGTTTTTGAAGAGAGAATTTATGCCCTTCTGTTTCTCGTTCGACGACGAGCACCGCGCTTATAACTTGATGTGTTGCCGCGATATATAACAACATTGGTTCGCCCAGGTTAGGCGCGGCCAGGACCGGATTTGTTGCCAATATGGCCTTTATTTCTTCGAGTCCGGCAGTGGCAGCATCCGTCCACTCGAAGTGTTCGGTGCGCCTGAGGAGGCGATAGAGGGTTAATGCCTTTTCTCCCAGACGGGAGATGAAACGGCTTAGAGCCGCCACGCATCCAGTCAATTTTTGTATTTTTTGAGGTCTTTTGGAGTATCCAGCTGTGACAGAGCTCGGATCTTGGCTAGGTTTGCTTCGATTCCTCTACCGAATACAATGAAGCCCAGGAGCTTTCCGGCTGGTACGCCGAAGACACATTTTTCCGGGTTCAGCTTAATGTCATATGCTCGGAGGTTACCGAATGTGGGCCTCAAGTCGTCTACTAGAGTTTCGACGTGTTTGGTCTTGACGACCACGTCGTCTACGTATGCCTCTACTGTTTTGCCGATCTGGGTAGCCAGACATGTCTGAATCATGTGCTGATATGTTGCGCCGGCGTTTTTGAGTCCGAAGGGCATCGTGTTGAAGCAGAATGGTCAGTATGGAGTAATGAATGCCGTTGCGGCTTGGTCCACCTCCGCCATCTTGATTTGATGGTAGCCGAAGTATGCGTCGAGGATGCACAATGAATCATGTCCTGCGGTAGCGTCGATTATTTGATCGATGCGGGGAAGGGGGAAAGGATCCTTTGGACAAGCCTTGTTAAGGTCTTTAAAATCGACACATAGGCGCCATGATTTGTCCTTTTTTGGTACCATTACCAGGTTTGCTAGCCAGTCCGGATATTTGATGTCTCTGATGAATCCGGCTTCCAATAGTTTGGCTAGCTCCTCTCCCATTGCCTGTCTTTTGGGTTCGGAAAATCGCCAAAGAGCCTGTTTGACTGGCTTGAATCCTTTTAGGATGTTTAGGCTGTGTTCTGCCAATCTGCGTGGGATTCCTGGCATATCTGAAGGGTGCCAGGCAAAGATGTCCCAATTCTCCCGAAGGAATTCTCATAGTGCAGCGTCTACATCCGGGTTTAACTGTGCCCCAATGGAGGCCGCCTTTGTTGGGTCCGTTGGATGGACCTGGAATTTGACTATTTCGTCCGCTGGTTTAAAAGAGGTGGACTTGGATCTCTTATCGAGTTTCACATCGTCCTTGTTCACCGTAGAGTGCAGCGCAGTGAGTTCCTCCGCCGCTAGGGCTTCGGATAGTGCCTCTAGGGCTAATGCGGCTGTCTTGTTTTCGGTGCGGAGTGCTATGTCCGGATCACTGGCAAGGGTGATGGTTCCATTGGGCCCGGGCATTTTAAGCTTCATGTACCCGTAATGGGGTATGGCTTGGAGAATTGTGAATGCCTCTCGTCCTAATAAAGCATGATATCCGCTGCTGAACGGGGCCACTTGGAATGTCACCTCCTCGGACCTGTAATTGTCCGGTGAGCCGAACACCACATCAAGTGTGATTTTTCCTGTGCAGCGTGCTTCCCGGCTAGGGATTAATCCTCTAAAGGTTGTGCTGCTTCGCTCAATGCGGCTCCAGTCTATTTCCATTTTTCGAAGGGTTTCCTCGTAGATGAAGTTTAATCCGCTGCCACCATCCATGAGTACCTTTGTAAGGCGAAAGCCGTCCACTATTGGACTGAGGACCAATGCGGCTGGTGCTCGGGCTGTTCGGAATTTAGGTTCGTCGCTGGCGTTGAAGGTGATATCCGTGTCGCTCCATGGATTTGTTGTTGCTACTTGGGAGACTTCGGCGAGGCTGCAGATTGTTCTTTTCCGCCTATTATTTGATGCGAAAGTCTCAAAGACTGTTAATACTGTACTGGTACTGTTGGGGTGGGTCTCCGGGGCTAGAAGCTCTTCGCCACTTTTGGCCACCTGCCGCAGTATACAACATGCTCGAAGGCTATGAGTTGGGGTGGCGCCCTCTGTACTATGAATTTTACAGGGTCCACTGAGCCATCCCTCCAGTACGGTTCCGTGCCCTTTATGGGGTTTTTGCTTTTTGGTTCTTGTCCCGGGTGTCTGAGCATGGTGCACCCTTTTGTTTCGGACAAGGGTTGTGTTCGGAGCCGGATTGTCCCAAAATTTAGTTTCGGTTTTCCGGACACTCTCCATCGCATAGTATTTTTGTACTATGGATGCCAGGTCGGCGAAGCGTGTAATTTCGCGATGACTTACGGCGTTCAAGATTCCCTTGTCCGTGCAATTGTTGCAGAAAATTGAAATTGCGTTTTCCTCACGGCAGTCCTTTATCCTGTCCATAACCAGGAGGAATCTGGCCCAGTAATGATGTACTGTTTCAGCGGGCTCTTGCCGGATTTGAGATAGATCGCTTATGTTTTGGTGGGAGGGTGGAATTAATTCCGGAACCCTGCCCAACTTAAGGCTCAAGGGCCGAAAAGTTTCCGAATTTGGAAGCTTGGATTGCTGGATGTCGTCCAACGAATTTGGTCCGTTGCCTGACTTTAGGTTTAGTACTTGATTGACGTCCGTCCCTCCGCGGGAATCCGGCATGGAGGGGTCAGGAGTACAGACATAAATGGTTTTTAATACAGGGGGAGAATCGCCGCGTTGTTCTTCTACCACAGCAACATGGTGGGTAACCTGGGGAGAGTCAATCTTTATCAGATCGGTTTTAAGCCCAATCTGATTGCAGTCTGTAGCGACTCCCAGGGCGGCGAAGCGATCCAAGAACTCGTTTACGGAAGAGAGCTCCATTGGATCTAGCTGCTCGGTAAATTCCGAGTTGACATGAAGATCGCTTCTGATGACCCGAGAGGTCATCGTCGGAGCGGCGACCGAACAGGCGGTCATAAGAAAACCGCCCAGCCGGATAGTTTGGCCGGCGGCCAAAGCTCCTTTGGAAATGGTACCGTCTTTAAAGACGGGAAGAGGCATCCTTCCTGATTGTGACAGCACAGAGGAACTCTCAATGAAAGCACCAATGTCGGTGTCAAAACCGGCGGATCTCGGGTAGGGGGTCCCGAACTGTGCGTCTAGGCGGATGGTAACAGGAGACAAGGGACACGATGTTTTTACCCAGGTTCGGGCCCTCTCGATGGAGGTAAAACCCTACGCCTACTTGATTAATATTGATGATATGGGTAGTACAAGAGTGGATCTACCACGAGATCAAGGAGGCTAAACCCTAGAAGCTAGCCTATGGTATGATTGTTGTGATTGTTGTTCGTCCTATGGACTAAAACCCTCCGGTTTATATAGACATCGGAGAGGGCTAGGGTTACACAGAGTCGGTTACAATGGTAGGAGACCTACATATCCGTATTGCCAAGCTTGCCTTCCACGCCAAGGAAAGTCCCATCCGGACACGGGACGAAGTCTTCAATCTTGTATCTTCATAGTCTTTGAGTCCGGCCGATGATGTTAATCCGGCTATCCGGACACCCCCTAGTCCAGGACTCCCTCAAATGTGTTGGGCATAAAGACCACATAAATAAGCTTCTGTTAAAGAAGCCCCCAGGTATAATGAGTGCGGGTAGCACGTCAAGTGTGTACGAACAATGCGCAGATCAGCCCTCAAAGGCTTTATGAAAAAGGGAGGAGAAAAGAGAGAAACAAAAGACAACTGAAGTATAAAATGTGGATGGAGGAGGGAGACGAACTCTGAGTCCGACGCTAGGCGTAGAATCTTCGGAGGCGGGCTGCGTTCCATGGGTTCAGCTCGAGTCGGTTGTCCAATGCGTTTCATAGACGGTATGCACCGCCGGTCAGGACTTGGTCGATGATGAAGGGACCTTCCCATTTGGGCTTGAGTTTGTCCTTTTTCTTGTCCGGCAGGCGTAGAACTAGTTCGCCAACATTGTAAGTTTTGGCCCGTATTTCTCTGCTTTGATATCTTCGAGCCTGCTGCTGATAGAATGCGGAACGAGCCTTTGCCACGTCGCGCTCCTCCTCCAATGCGTCCAAACTGTCTTGCTGATCCAACTCGGCTTCTCTTTCTTCGTACATGCGCACTCGAGGTGAGTCATGAATTATATCGCAGGGCAAAACTGCCTCTGCGCTGTATACCATAAAGAATGGCGTGAATCCGGTAGTACGATTTGGCGTGGTCCGCAGCCCCCAGAGTACGGAGTCGAGCTCCTCTACCCAGTGCGTGTTAGATTCCGTGAGGGACCGCACTAACCTGGGTTTGATGCCGCTCATGATTAGACCATTTGCTCGTTCGACCTGACCGTTAGTTTGAGGGTGATAGACTGAAGCGTAGTCGAGCTTGATGCCCATATTTTTGCACCAGAGTTTAACCTCGTCGGCCGTGAAGTTCGTGCCGTTATCGGTGATGATGCTATGGGGGACGCCATAACGGTGTACTACCCCGGATATGAAGTCTATCACAGGTCCGGATTCGGCCGTTTTAACTGGCTTGGCCTCTATCCATTTGGTGAATTTGTCCACCATGACCAATAGGTACTTTTGCTTGTGGGTTCCCCCTTTAAGGGGTCCAACCATGTCAAGCCCCCAGACCGCGAACGGCCAGGTGATGGGTATAGTTTTGAGGGCAGTGGGTGGCATGTGGCTTTGATTAGCGAAAAGCTGGCACCCGACGCATCGTTGGACTAAGTCCTGAGCATCTGCCCGGGCTGTCGGCCAATAAAATCTTGTACGGAAGGCTTTGCCTACAAGGGCCCTGGCAGCGGCGTGGTGCCCGCCGAGTCCGGCGTGAATTTCAGCCAGCAAATTTCGCCCTTCCTGTTCGGAGATGCACCTTTGAAGGACTCCGGTTGTGCTTTTCTTATAAAGCTCTCCCTCATGGATTTTGTAGGCTTTAGATCGCCGTACTATGCAGCGGGCCTCATTTTGGTCTTCGGGGAGTTCCTGCCTATTAAGTAGGCTAGGAATGGTTCCGTCCACGGGGCAATGACTACCATTATTTCGTGGGCTGAAAGTGTTATTTCATTGGCTGAGCCGCTGATTGTGTCAGAATGTTCGGTGTTTGGCGGTGCGGTTGGTTCCAGATTATTGTTTCCGGACTCCTCTTCCCATACTACGGATGGCTTAAAGAGCCGCTCCAGGAAGATGTTTGGAGGGATGGCGTCGCGCTTTGCGCCGATGCGTGCCAACACGTCGGCCGCCTGGTTATTATCCCGGGCTACATGGTGGAATTCGAGTCCTTCGAACCGAGCTGACATTTTTAAAACATCGTTACGGTAGGCTGCCATTTTCGGATCCTTGGCATCAAAATCTCCATTTACTTGGGATATTGCGAGGTTTGAATCCCCGCGGACCTCTAGGCGTTGAATGCCCATGGAGATTGCCATCCGGAGACCATGTAAAAGGGCCTCGTATTCGGCTGCGTTGTTGGAGTCCGTGTACATTATTTGAAGTACGTATTGGACTGTGTCTCCGGTTGGGGACGTCAAGACGACGCCAGCCCCCAAGCCGGCCAACATTTTAGAGCCGTTGAAGTGCATGATCCAATTGGAGTATGCGCCGTACTCTTTAGGGAGTTCGGCTTCAGTCCATTCAGCGATGAAGTCAGCCAAGACTTGCGACTTTATAGCTCGCCGTGGTTTGTAGGTTATGTCGAATGGTAAGAGCTCAATGGCCCATTTTGCTATCATGCCCGTCGCGTCGCGGTTGTTTATAATGTCGTTGAGAGGTACTTCGGAGGCCACTGTTATCGAACACTCTTGAAAGTAGTGTCACAGCTTCCGGGATGCCATGAACACCGCGTACGCTATCTTTTGATAATGTGGGTACCGGGACTTGCATGGAGTTAAGCCAGTGGATACGTAGTACACTGGTTTTTGAAGAGGGAATTTGTGCCCTTCTTTTTCTCGTTCGACGATGAGTACCACGCTTACAACTTGATGTGTTGCCACGATATATAACAACATTGGTTCGCCCAAGTTGGGCGCGGCCAGGACCGGATTTGTTGCCAATATGGCCTTTATTTCTTCGAGTCCGGCTGTGGCAGCATCCGTCCATTCGAAGTGTTCGGTGCGCCCGAGGAGGCGATAGAGGGGCAATGCCTTTTCTCCTAAACAGGAGATGAAGCGGCTTAGAGCTGCCACACATCCAGTCAATTTTTGTATTTGTTTGAGGTCTTTTGGGATATCCAACTGTGACAGAGCTCGGATCTTGGCTGGGTTTGCTTCAATTCCTCTACCGGATACAATGAAGCCCAAGAGCTTTCCGGCTGGTACGCCGAAAACACATTTTTCCGGGTTGAGCTTAATGTCATATGCTCGGAGGTTGTCGAATGTGAGCCTCAAATCGTCTACTAGAGTTTCGACGTGTTTAGTCTTGACGACCACATCGTCTATGTATGCCTCCACTGTTTTGCCGATCTGGGTAGCTAGACATGTCTGAATCATGCGCTGATATGTTGCGCCGGCGTTTTTGAGTCCGAAGGGCATTGTGTTGAAGCAGAATGGTCCGTATGGAGTAATGAATGCCGTTGCGGCTTGGTCTGCCTCTGCCATCTTTATTTGATGGTAGCCGGAGTATGAGTCGAGGAAGCACAATGAATCGTGCCCTGCGGTAGCATCGATGATTTGATCGATGCGGGGAAGGGGGAAAGGATCCTTTGGACAAGCCTTGTTAAGGTCTTTAAAATCGACACACAGGCGCCAGGATTTGTCCTTTTTGGGTACCATTACCAGGTTTTCTAGCCAGTCCGGATGTTTGATGTCTCTTATGAATCCGACTTCTAATAGTTTTGCTAGCTCCTCTCTCATTGCCTGTCTTTTGGGTTCAGAAAATCGCCGAAGAGCCTGTTTGACTGGCTTGAATCCTTTTAGGATATTTAGGCTGTGTTCTGCCAACCTGCGTGGGATTCCTGGCATATCTGAAGGGTGCCAGGCAAAGATGTCCCAATTTTCCCGAAGGAATTCTCGTAGTGCGGCATCTACGCCAGGGTTTAATTGTGCCCCAATGGAGGCCGTCTTTGTGGGGTCCGTTGAATGGACTTGGAATTTGACTATTTCGTCCGCTGGTTTAAAAGAGGTGGACTTGGATCTCTTATCGAGTATCACATCGTCCCTGTTCACCATGGAGCGCAGCGCAGTGAGTTCCTCTGCCGCTAGGGCTTCGGATAGTGCCTCTAGGGCTAGTGCGGCTGTCTTATTTTCGGCGTGGAGTGCTATGTCCGGATCACTGACAAGAGTGATGATTCCATTGGGTCCGGGCATCTTGAGCTTCATGTACCCATAATGGGGTATAGCTTGAAAAATTGTGAATGCCTCTCGCCCTAATAAACCGTGATATCCATTGCTGAACGGGGCCACTTGGAACGTGACCTCCTCGGACCTGTAGTTGTCCGGCGAGCCGAACACCACATCTAGTGTAATTTTTCCTGTGCAGCGTGCTTCCCGGCTAGGGATTAATCCTCTAAAGGTTGTGCTGCTTCGCTCAATGCGGGTCCAGTCTATTTCCATTTTTCGAAGGGTTTCCTCGTAGATGAGGTTTAATCCGCTGCCGCCATCCATGAGTACCTTGGTAAGACGAAAGCCGTCCACTATTGGACTGAGGACCAATGCGGCTGGTGCTCGGGCTGCTCGGAATTTAGGTTCGTCGCTGGCGTTGAAGGTGATAGCCGTGTCACTCCATGGATTTGTTGTTGCTACTTGGTATACTTCGGCGAGGCTGCGGATTGTTCGTTTCCACATATTATTTGATGCGGAAGTCTCGAAGACTATTAATACCGTACTGGTACTGTTGGGCTGGTTCTCTGGGGCTAGAAGCTCTTCGCCACTTTTGGCCACCTGCCGTAGTATCCAACATGCTCGAAGGCTATGTGTTGGAGTGGCGCCCTCTGTACTATGGATTTTACAGGGTCCGCTGAGCCATCCCTCCAGTACGGTTCCATGCCCTTTATGGGGTTTTTGCTTTTTGGTTTTTGTCCCGGGTGCCTGAGCATGATGCACCCTTTTGTTTCGGAATAGGGTTGTGTTCGGAGCCGGATTGTCCCAAAACTTAGTTTCGGGTTTCCAGGTACTCTCCATTGCACAGTACTTTCGTACTATGGACGCTAGGTCGGCGAAGCGTGTAATTTCGCGACGACTTATGGCATTCGTGATTCCCTTGTCCATGCAATTGCTGCAGAAAATTGAGATTGCGCTTTCCTCACGGCAGTCCTTTATCCTGTCCATAACTAGGAGGAATCTGGCCCAGTAATGATGTACTGTCTCCGTGGGCTCTTGCCGGATTTGAGATAGATCGCTTATGTTTGGGTGGGCGGGCGTAATTAAGTCCGGAACCCTGCCCGACTTGAGGCTCAAGGGCCAAAAAGTTTCCGAATTTGGAAGCTTGGATTGCTGGATGTCGTCCAACAAATCTGGTCCGCTGCCTGACTTTAGGTTCAGTACTTGATTGACGTCCGTCCCTCCGCGGGAATCCGATATGGAGGGATCAGGAGTCCGGACATAACTGGTTTTTAATATAGAAGAAGAGTCGCCGCGTTGTTCCTCTACCACCACGACATGGTGGGTAACCTGGGGAGAGTTAATCTCTCTCAGATCGGTTTTAAGCCCAATCTGATTGCAGTCTGTAGCAACTCCCAGGGCGGCGATGCGATCCAAGAGCTCGTTTACGGAAGAGAGCTCCATCGGATCCAGCTGCTCGGTGAATTCCGAGTTGACGTGAAGATCGCTTTTGATGACCCGAGAGGTCATCGTCGAAGCGGCGGCCGAACAGGCGGTCATAAGAAAACAACCTAGCCGGATAGTTTGGCCGGCGGCCAAAGCTCGTTTGGCAATGGTACAGTCTTTAAAGACGGGAAGAGGCATCCTTCCTGATTGTGACGGTACAGAGGAACTCTCAATGAAAGCACCAATGTCGGTGTCAAAATCGGCGGATCTCGGGTACGGGGTCCCGAACTATGCGTCTAGGCAGATGGTAACAGGAGACAAGGAACACGATGTTTTTACCCAGGTTCGGGCTCTCTCGATGGAGGTAAAACCCTACTCCCGCTTGATTGATATTGATGATATGGGTAGTACAAGAGTGGATCTACCACGAGATCAAGGAGGCTAAACCCTAGAAGCTAGCCTATGGTATGATGGTTGTTATTGTTGTGTCCTACGGACTAAAACCCTCCGGTTTATATAGATACCGGAGAGGGCTAGGGTTACACAGAGTCGGTTACAATGGTAGGAGATCTACATATCCGTATCGCCAAGCTTGCCTTCCACGCCAAGGAAAGTCCCATCCGGACACAGGACGAAGTCTTCAATCTTGTATCTTCATAGTCTTGGAGTCCGGCCGATGATGATAGTTCGGCTATCCGGACACCCCCTAGTCCAGGACTCCCTCAGGTCAAAACAGGGGTTTTGGTAAAATGGCAGAAGGTGTTTGTTGCTGGTTTGGGCAAGAAGATGAACTCCTCTTGTCATGAGGCTTCATAGGGTCAAATGGCATGAGAAAATAAGAGGTTCCACCAAGATTGAGTTCATTTGGGCAAAGTTGCCAATTCAACTTTTGTATACCCTAGAAATCAACAGAAATGAGTTTTCCAAGATCTAGTCATGCAAAACTATTCTCCTGGATGCACCACTTTGTGTAGTGTCATCACTTAGGGTTTAGAGCATGCCCACAATGTTTGAGAGGAAAAGAAGAAAGTTGACAATGTAAAGTTGTTCAAAGTTGATTCTGGACAAAGAGGGTTTTGAGGCACTTTGATCAAGATATCATTTTCTCGAACTTGTGCCATTTGGTCTAGATGCATAATTAGACCATTGGAGCATGTGCACCAAGTTTGAGAACATTTGGACATGTTTGGCAATGTAAAGTTGCTCAAACTTCAAAATGGACAGAAATGGTTTTGAGGGGATTTGGTTATGTTATCTTGTTCTCCAAGACATGAGGCTTGGCAAGGTCATCCAATATGTCATATGTGACATGCTAGAATTTTATTGGAATTTTTAAAGAATATTTCGTTTGTAAATATTTCAAAAGCTTGAAATATCCAGAAAGGGTTTTTGGGGGGTTTGACCAATATTTTTAACATGACCATGTTTTAAAACCCTTATATATGGTCAATATATGTCCATTGAGTTTCCCTAATTTTTCACAAATAGTTTTAAAGCATTAAAATAATTTTAACTATTAAAGACTATTTCTGGCCTAAAGAAAAAGCCCTTGAATAAAATAGCAAAATAACTTTTAAAATTATACTTTTGTGGTTTGCGGGAGTCCTATACCTAATGGGAGTCAAAAATACTCTTTGAAAGATTTTTCATACCCCAAATCAAGTACTTGTAGTGCAAACCTCAATTTAGGGGTTTCTGGAAAACTAAATTTAGAAAATACTTTTTGGCCAAATTATTTTTGTAAGAAAATTCTATAGTGTACTATACACATGGCATGATCATTGGTTCAAGAGTTTGGAGCAAGGAGGTGAAGTATAGGAGTTGAAGGATTTATTTGATTTTTGGAGTACTTGCAAACAATAGACAAAAATCAATTAAGCAGAGTCCAAAGCACTCAATTTTTTTTGTCAAACCACATTTTATCATGATTGTTAGCTCAAGTGTAGTGGCACGAAAATTAGGGTGTGACAGACCTACCCCCCTTACAAGAATATCGTCCCCGAGATTCCCAAACTAGGCACGGAAAGGAGTATGGAAACTTGGACCTGGGGTAGTCTTCACGTCCTCATACTGCTTCTGCTTCCGAGTGGTGCTCCATTGAACCTTGAAGTACTTGATGGTGTGGCTTCGTGTATGACGTTCTGCTTGATCCAGGGTGCTAAGGGGTTTCTTGCATAGGTCAGGTTGGGCTGGGGGTCGATGGCTTGGTGATTGATGTCCTTGTTAGTGATTGGGCTAGTTAGGAAGTTGGAAACACTTCTGGTGTTGTGTCGTGTGGAAAACGTTGTGCACAGTGGGTAACTCAGGTGGTAACTCCAGCTTGTGACCGTCTTCTCTTCGTCTTGTAGTGATCTCGAAGGGGCCGGTAAATCTTGGTGTGAGCTTCCTTTTGACATGGAAATGCTCAGTTCCTTCGAGAGGAGTGGTTTACAGATACGTACGGTCTTCGACAAGGAAGTTCACTTCTTGCGGGTGGTGGTTGGTATATTTCTTCCTCTTTGACATGGCGGTCTTCAGATGTTCCCTAACCAGCTGAACGGTCCTTCTTCCATCTTCGGGTAGTCAAGTAGGTTACCAAATATAGATGACAACCAACCTATCCAAGTACTCCATGAAGACTTGTTCATGGGGTACATAAAGTGGGATGGGGCATTGATGGTGGTCATGGTTGAGCACTGTCCAAGGTCTTCTCGATCTAGAGCCAAATCATGTGGTCATTATATGACCATGTTATGGCTTGGTAGGGCGTAAGGGTTTCAAGGATTTTAGGGTGCGAGTGAGCGCTTATCATCTTATCCTTGAGCACAGTTTCTGAGATGTCAATCGTTGTATCTAGTCTTCCAAACAAATCACATCATATTACCTAAGGAATCACTCGGCATAGGTTAACTCCAATCATCACTCATGCTATTATTATCCCGATGACTCCTCGATGGAAAGTCTAACAAAATCATACATTTCAACTATCCCCAAACTCATATCTATGAAAGAATCTATGGTAGAACATACAAGCTGCTAAGCTTGAATTAAACATGAAAATCCGACCGCTCAACCTATTCTTCCAAGGTCAAAGATAGTGCATCTCTATCCTAAGGAAACACGTCGTATGACACTCCAAGATCTTGTTCCCTTCCTATGAATTAGCTCCAATAGCCTATTAACTCCATCAATCACTACATGATCCATCAATTCTACAATCCAATATCTATAGTGTTCCATACAACCTTCTAATGTCCTATAATCCCCAAATCCTGGAAATACCATCCTTACTATAGTCAATCCACTAATTCCCATTATCATGATTAAGTAAACTCCAAGGTCAAGCTTATATACATCCCTAAATCGACTCTGACAATTAATCCAATCTCCTAGTTTATCATCCACCGAGAAACATGGTATTATGATTGAGATCATCAGTCTAAATCCAATTTACTCCGAATCATGCAGACTTACTTAGCATCTATACTGCAGTAGGATCACCTATTTTAATCCAAATCTCATGTCCAACGGGAATTCCCACATGTTTCCCCCAAGTCATTATCGTAATATCAACTATCTTATATCGATATCCCCTGGCTAAGTCAAATATTTATACTTCCGAGAATTTAAGCTTGCGATCATAATTATCCTACTAAATCCAATTTACTCAAGGCCAATGAAAGTTATGCTACTTTAACATGATCCCACCAAGTTCATCTACCAACATGAAAGCCTCATACTCCACCAAAGGGTCTCGGAAAAATCCTCAAGGTCATTGACATAAACTCATCAAGTCATTTGTCCTCTATTCCTATATCCTCAATTTGGTCTCCCTATGGCATCACCAGTTCTTGTGCTATGTTAGGATGATAATGTGCTTGCTCACTTCGTCCACTAGTTCCATAATGAATCCAATGTTGAGCAAGGTTATGGAGGCTTAACTGGTTCTCTT
This sequence comes from Triticum timopheevii, assembly GCA_963921465.1. NCBI lineage: Eukaryota > Viridiplantae > Streptophyta > Magnoliopsida > Poales > Poaceae > Triticum > Triticum timopheevii. The sequence continues at coordinate 273,770,547 of OY997266.1, forward strand.
GCAATTTGTGGGTTAAGCACATGGTTAAGGATTCGAGATGGGGTATCTTGTGATGTCTCGAAGGGTCTAGGGATGGGTTTCTAATCTGGAGGGGTAAACATAACTCTACGGGGTTGCACTTGGTCGAGGAGGCTGCAACAAAAGTCTTCAGTGCTAGTTGGTTGTCGAAGTAGAATCCTTGGTGTATCTTGTCTTGCCGGTCTTCAGTTGAGCAGAGAGATGAGAGGGAAAAGTAGCACAGAGGAGGGGAATGCCTAAAGGGGGTTCTATAGTGCAAGCACAAACAAACAGGTGCAAAAAAAGGGCCAAACAAAAGAAACAAGGTAAGGAAGGTGATATAGTCGCGTACTTGTTGCCTAGGACAAATGTGCGACCTATATAGAAAAACAAACAAATAAAAGCAAGAAACACACAATCATGGTTCTATTTGAACCATCACACGGACTCGACTGCGCATAGGGGGTACACGACTCATCCTACCCTAGGGGTTCTCGGACTTAGTAGTCGTGCTTTGCTCCGTGTCCCATGCAATCTTCTGGATTTCCCTCAGGTGTTGCTACATCTCTTGTAGTTGTTCAATGAAACAATCTGGGTTGAGCCTGAAGAATCTTCATAAACTTCTCGCCTGATGAGCTGACAGGGTGAAGGTGGTTCCTCCTAGTAGACATTGACTTGGTCTTATGTTGTCTTCTTAATCAGGACGACCCCTTTTGCTTCTAAGGCGTCGAGGGTACCAGGTAGGCAATCCTTTATGCAATGACATTAACAAGGCATAATAGAGATCCAACCTGTCGGTCACATTGATGACAACATCAACACAGAGAGCGGGGGATGAAGAGAACCATTTTCCTGCTCACTATAGTGAGGCGGACCAAATGGCGAGGTTCTCATCCACCGGTGGTTGCCGACACAACAATGGTAAGGACAGGGTTGCTTTATCAGCGATGTATATCACGATCTTGCATATCTTATGCATGGTTCATCGCAAGACAAGGCTGCATCATCCTAGGGCTGTGTCAAGGGTGTCACCATCTTTTGAGTCTTGGTTTCCCCAATCCTTGAGGAGGTGTCTTCTGTCTTGTCGTGGTGTTGCAAAACTTGTGTTCACAAGATGTGGGTGAATGTTTGGTAAGGTGTCTTCCTTCTAGATTATCCACGGGGATTACAAGGAATCTTGTTATCAGCGGCATAAGGATTCTAGCGACCATTTAAAATTTTGAAGGGGAAGAGATCAATAAGGAGAATATATCTTAGTTTTTCAGAAAAACCAAGAAGGGAAGAGAAGTATAGATAGTTTTGAAAATTAGTGATAGTTTTGAAATCAGTTTTACCCTAACTAACAACCATGCTAACTAAGGCTTCCTACAGTCAGGATGGCTCTGATACCAGCTCTGTGGGGACCCTGAGACATAAGTCGTGATCACCGAATGCACCTGTATAGTGATGCCAGAGATCAATGCTCACTGAACACACAGAAGCTGAATAACAAGAGTCTTACATCCATCCATACCATCTTACACAAGTAGGACCATTATGGTCAAGTCTTGACTATATCATCGCAGCGGAAATCTTCGTTGAGAACTTGGACCCATGCCATCTGCCTTAACCCTACAGGCATTCTGACTGGGAAAGCATCCTAGCTTGCACGATTGTTACCAAAGAACTCTTCTTCACATCATGTTCTTTCAAGCCTGGCGAATAAAATAACCAGTGGCAAGCCAATGAGTACTTTGAATGTACTCGCAAGCAACCCATGATTTGGTTCAAAGTACCAATGCAATTGTACAACAAGTAAGCAACCTAGCTTCAAGCTAGTTGAGATGTCCTATCAACTTGTGAGATATGCATAAATGAACATGGGTAACCTTGAGAACATGTTACAGATATCAACATAAATAGAGTTTGGATCAATGCCATTTCATTCAACTTGCCAAGTCACCACCTTGACACAAATAGTTCTCTTCCACACACACATGCGTCAAAATTGTAAAATTTCTAGACATAGTTTAAGTGGCACCTCCCAACTGTCCATGACCGTGGACATGGCTATTCGACTAGTTTGACACTCTGTAGAGGTTGCACACTTTACCCACAAGATCCGAGAAGCTTTCGTGTCATCCACGATCCCGCAGTACCTCAAGTACTCGGGGGAAGCACCCGATCATTACCTTTCCCCAGACGACACCAACATGGGGTCCACTCATTGATACACGGCCCTCGTGTATAAGCAAACGATCGTGGGACTCTGCCCTTTTTACATTATCACGCATACACGAAGGGACCAACAGCGTGTCCGGTGCCCTGTGGAAATAGTCATGGCCGCCTATCCAAGCACGACCCCGTCCCGAGAGTGACCTCAAGTCACCCCCGTCACTAGTAATGTGGGCACCATGCTAGTATCAGCCTAAGTAATCAATAATGCCCCGTCCCATAAAGGGGTACAGTGGTTGCACATGTCTGGTTGGGACGGTAATCACACATAAATCTAATCCATCATTTTACACACACACATACCAAAAGCTCTCTTCGGTACACCACTTCTTCCTCAAGTGGTGACCTTAGTTCAACATCTCCCAAGGGCATTAGGGGCACCCGATGGTTTTCTTGAAAGAATGTAACCACGAAGAGTTCATGGTACACATGCCTCATTATGCATCAACTAGTCTCTTGAAATTGCATTCATGAACAAGGTAAAGTCATGAGTAGGGGTTTCATGTGGTGGTTCACAAAAAGTTTACCACCGTCTTATTTCATCATCATGCAATCGGAAAAGGGTACTGATGAACAAGAGGGGTGTCATGGTCAAAGGGCTGCTTGCCTGGTTCATCAGAATCTTCAAGTCTTCTGGTACTTCTCCAAGTACTCTGTCTACTTCGTCAACTAATGTCAGAAACAATCACAATAAGCAATACAACAAGGCAAAAATAAAAGTGCTCTAAAAATGCAAGTTGGACTTTTCTTGGATACCTTTGGTCATATGAGGAATGACCAAAGTGGTTTCATTGGGCTTTGATCTATGGATATTTCTGAACATTTCAATATGATGGAATTAAGGATTTGTGGATTTGCAAGAAGTGTACAGAAATATTATTTTAAAAAATGATCAAAGACACCCATTGAACAAGGAATGATTGTAGAAGCACCTAGGAGTTGGTTTCACTGGATTTGGAGTTCAAATGATTTTTTATGAATTTGTAAAGTTGGCATTAGATGGAGAAAGGGACCAATATTTCATGGGGCATTGAAAGTATTTGTAAAAATGTTCAAAAACTATGTTATGAATCATGACATTTGGATAAAAAATGTCCTCTTTGTGATTTTCTAAAGTTTTTCACAGAAATGGAATAATGGCATTTGATAATTATTTGTGAAGAAAATTTTCTGGAAAAATGTGCAAATTACACCATGTGATAGAGAATGAATTTATGAGCTAGTAGAAATTTGAATCATCAAGTTTGGAGTTAATTTGAATTGTTTATGGATTTCTGAAGTTCACTAAAAAGAAAAAAGACAAAGGATTTACCGAAATGGGCCGGATTTGGGTGGCGACAGCGTGCACTGTGCGAGGTTTAGCAGCAGGGCGCCACTGGGCTGGCCCAGCGGCTCGGCCCCACGGGCACAAGGGCCACGTCGGAGGCAGTTTTACTGGAATACGCCTCCGCGCAGGGGAGGCGGTTACTACCGAAGCCGTCTCCACTTACCAGCCTGGCCTGGAGGCTGGGCCATTGACGAGCGAGGCCTGCCTGCAGATCCATCTCCAACCTCCCGCGCGGGCGCAATGGGAGACAAAGGGAGCGAGGCCGAACAGCTCCGACATTCTTCCCAGCGACTCCGGCCGTCCCTGGTGACGTCTGGCATACCGACGGACTCGGGGGGCTGAGTTGCAACCATCCATGGGCCTCATGCAGTCTGGGGAGGACTGAGACAATGGTGGCCTTGATGCCGGCGGACGGGGCTTTGGGGGAAGATGGCTGCGATGCCATGGGGCGCCAAAGCAGGAGAAAAAGAGGGGGAGATCTCCTCCGGTCATCTGCGGTTCTACTGGTGGCCAAAGGAAGGGTGGGGGGGCCCTGGTTTGCCGAAGCCGAGTGGAGGCCTACGGCGGCCATGCGGCGATGGAGAGGCAAGGAGAGCATGAGGGGGAGAGAGAGCTTGTCCGGGAGGTTGATGGGGGAGAGCTAGAGCGGGGGAGAGGCCAGAGTGGTGCTCGGGTGGCCTTATATGGGTGTGGCTGCGGTGCACCATGGGCAACGTCCACGGATGCGCTCGGGCAAGCTTGTAGAGGGGAGAGGAGAGAGGTTCAAGAGGGGCCCGACGTCTTGGCATGCTGCGGACGTCGAGGCGGCCTCGACGGACACGCTTGCTCTGCCCAATGCCGCCTGGTTGCCTTGGGAGGGCTGAGCTACAGTGCCCTGGTGCACTATAGCGCGCTCCAGAGTGCGACTTTGGCTGGCATGGGCATTTCTTTTGCGTCCTGGCCGTATCCAACAACCCTAGGGGGTAGTAAACTATAGGAAAGGGGGCATTGGATGCCTTAGTAAGCCATTGGATGAGAGGGGAGGTGGAGAGAGAGGTGAATAGTGGTTGTCCAGAGGGGTAAAGTGAGGGTTTTCACCCCTCAATCATTGATCCATGACCTTACAACAATTACTAGCGGTAGAAGAGGTCTAGGAGGGGCTGTGGTAAAAAGTTGGACTCATGGAGAACAGTGGAAGGGGTCAAAACAGGGGTTTTGGTAAAATGGCAGAAGGTGTTTGTTGCTGGTTTGGGCAAGAATATGAACTCCTCTTGTCATGAGGCTTGACAGGGTCAAATGGCATGAGATAATAAGAGGTTCCACCAAGATTGAGTTCATTTGGGCAAAGTTGCCAATGCAACTTTTGTAAACCCTAGAAATCAATAGAAATTAGTTTTCCAAGATCTAGTCATGCAGAACTATTCTCCTTGATGCACCACTTAGTGTAGTGTCATCATTTAGGGTTTAGAGCATGCCCACAAAGTTTGAGAGCAAAAGAAGAAAGTTGACAATGTAAAGTTGTTCAAAGTTGATTCTGGACAGAGAGGGTTTTGAGGCACTTTGATCAAGATATCATTTTCTCCAACTTGTGCCATTTTGTCTAGATGCATAATTAGACCATTGGAGCATGTGCACCAAGTTTGAGAACATTTGGACATGTTTGGCAATGTAAAGTTGCTCATACTTCAAAATGGACAGAATGGTTTTGAGGGGATTTGGTGATGTTTTATTGTTCTTAAAGACATGTGGCTTGGCAAGGTCATCCAATATGTCATAGGTGACATGCTAGAATTTTATTGGAATTTTTAAAGAATATTTCCTTTGTAAATATTTCAAAAGCTTGAAATATCCAGAAAGGTTTTTTTTGGGGGGGGGGGGGGGGGTTTGACCAATATTTTGAACATGACCATGTGTTAAAACCCTTATATATGGACAATATATGTCTACCGAGGTTCCCTAAATTTTCACAAATATTTTTAAAGCATTAAAATAATTTTAACCTATTAAATACCATTTCTGGCCTAAAGAAAAAGCCCTTGAATAAAATAGCATAATCAATTTTAAAATTATACTTTTGTGGTTTTTGGGAGTCCTATACCTAATGGGAGTCAAAAATACTCTTTGAAAGATTTTTCATACCCCAAATCAAGTACTTGTAGTGCAAACCTCAATTTAGGGGTTTCTGGAAACTAAATTTAGAAAATACTTTTTGGCCAAATTATTTTTGTAAGAAAATTCTATAATTTACTATACACATGGCATGATCATTGGTTCAAGAGTTTGGAGCAAGGAGGTGAAGTATAGGAGTTGGAGGATTTATTTGATTTTTGGAGCACTTGCAAACAGCAGACAAAAATCAATCAAGCAGAGTCCAAAGCACTCAATTTTTTTGTGAAACCACATTTTATCATGATTGTTAGCTTAAGTGTAGTGGCATGAAAATCAGGGTGTGATAGTCTCGAACGACTTCTCCATGCTATCTATCTTCTCCATGGCCTCTTCAAATCTGTTTAGCACATCTCCCACCTGGCCACTCATCATTTGCTGAAATTTATCACGCAACTCCTTGTTCATCATGTTCTCCCAGTCAATCTCGTCGGCTTGTGGTCCTGCCATGGTTAGCAGCAATAGAAACACACAAGAATATGATCCTACAGACTACTAGAAAGTGGCCAGTGTCACAAATCCGTCAAGCAAACCTCAAATTCTTACCAGTTCGTACCCAACAGCAGGTGGTGATCGGCAACCGTTGTACTCAAAACTCTCAAAGCTTGGACAGAGCGATTGCTAGGTGATGTCAAACACACGACGTAGATGTATGTGGCGCTAGGAAGGGTTATGATATGGTAGCAAAAATGTCAGCAATAATCAATTCTAAGATGCAAAGTTGAATACACGCTCAACGATAGTACTGTGCTGGTCCTACGCTATACCGTGCTAGAGACGCAAGCCTAGAACACTAACAAAATCACGACATGACACGGAAACAAGGGAAAAGCACACTCTGAATTTTTTTCGCTCTTTTTTTCCGCTCCTCTTTTTTTGTGAAATTTCACTATAATGGCGAGTGTCTCAAAACTCTTCCCAAGTCAAAGTAACAGGATAGGAACGAATTTTTTGACAATTTTGTTGTCGAAAATCAGGGTAGCGACGCTGAAAAAGTGCGACAAAAAATCACTATGATGGCGAGTGTCTCAAAATGCTCCCTGGGACCTAAAAATAGGATAGGGAAAAAATATTTTCGCTCGCCGAAATTTTGGCCTAAAAACTGCCCGGGGGTCTCTAGACTCTTTTTTTTTCGAAACCTACTCAGGCAAGGAAACACGAAACTGAAAATAGATGGATCTCAAAAACAAACCTAATATGAAAAGAATTCAGATTGGTGATGGACAGGCGGTGGTATATGTGGACTCGGATTGGTGATGGACAGGCGGTGGTATATGTGGACTCGGATTGGTGATGGACATGCGATGGCATATGTGGACCCGGATTGGTGGTATATATGGACTCATATTGGTGGCGGATATATGGTGGTATATGGCAGCGGCGATGTATCTGGTGTGGTGGTGGTATATGTCAGCGGATGATGATGGTGCAGCGGCGGCGTGAAAACCCATGAACGGAACTCGAAACTCTTAAAGACTAGATGCTAAGACCAGCAACCAGACACGATGATGCAACCGCAAGTTCAACAAAGCAAATACAGAAAAAATTATGCAATAGCTCAATCCGGTTTGGATATGATGACTAACCCTAATTTTTTTTGGCTTTTTCGTGGACTGTAGGTATGAAGAATAGACTCAATCCAAACTACAAAAAATTGTAAAATCTCACCGAGCAACCTGGAAATCTGATACCACTTGATAGAGGCAAATGTGTCCCGTCTTTCCATGAGATGGTGCCTATCGTTTTTGGTGGAGTAGACTTTGACGATCCGACTACGAACGTGCGAAGACGTCACGCCTTAGCAATCGCTAAACCAACTCCGAGAGGTTATTGACCATGGCGGAGCCCGATCAACCTAACCACGAGGGTCTGTTTCCTGCAGGCAAACGAAGAACAAGCAAGAAACTGAGATAGCAATCTGGTATTGCGAATTTAAGAGGAAAGCTTTATTGATCAAGTGGGGTTCTGTGACGTCTTTGTCTGGTCGTTCAACACAAACGAAGTACGTGAAGTTGCAGCTATGGCGAACTTTAATATAAACAAAACAAAAAGTCTTAACAATGCCTTAAGGGCTGTATATATGGAGGAAGAGGGGGTGAATTTCATGACACTTGGAAGAGGGGTCCGAAACCAACCCTATCTCTTGTTTCCCCAGACATACGGAATAAAAAACAGCCTATACTTATTTATTTCGAAATTACATGGGCCTGTCCCAATAATAAGGTGACGCAGCACCTATAATAGCCTCTGGACGAAATTTGTGAAGTGGCATCTTGTATATTTCGTCCAAGCCTTCATGCACTCATTACAGTGGCTTCACTGAAATCATCACTTGAAACTCCGTTCTTGTTCCCCTTGCGCATGGCATCATCTCCATGCTTGTTCTAGCTCCAACGTTTATCCTTCTCCAAGCTAGGCCCTTCATTTGTAAGCAAAAACAAATGTATCCAATTTAGGCAGTATCATATTCTCATGAACATTAGAATTGTTACCAAGAAACGAAAGTACCTGGTAATTTAGTTGGCATGCGCGAGCTCTAGTAATTGGTCTAGTATGTATAGCAATAGGGGATGTTGGTGTAACAATGGTATTGATGTCCTCATCAGCTACAGCCCGAAGGGGTGACGCAGCGGTGGCAGGCGGGTCATGGCAACGGTGGGAAGACCTCAGGGGGCACAACAACAGAACCTGGGTTGGTTAACCATGGGAACGGCTCAGGACGGTGTCGTGGACTGCGTGCCACACTCGCTATGGCCCGACGGGGCGGCGACACGAGGGTCGGTGCAGCCACGGGACGGCCTAGAGAAAACGGCCTCGGGGCGGCGGCGGGGACCCCGTATCGCGACACTACAACCCGAAGGATGACGCAGCGGTGACGCGCGAGTCGATGCAGCCTCAAGGAGAATCACGGGGTGGTGGCGCTGCGGCCCGACGAGGCGACGCAGCGGTAGTCCGATGCTCGATCGGTGGAGAGGCGCGCTATACTCAGGACAGTCTTCACGGGACCTGGGGAGGCACGCACAACCGACGGGCCAGGTCGGTCGTGCAGCATAGATGGGGCGGATCACGGCGGTGAGCGGGTGATCAAGCCGATTGCGCACGAGGTCGGGGATGCCGGTCGGTGGAGGCGGGGGCGTAGCGGAGTCCGAGATGAAGCCCATGACGATTGACGGTGTGGGACGATGTGCGGACGAGCACGTCAGCACTGGCACTTGGGCTGCCAAAGCAGCGCCGACGCCCGGATAGCGAGGCCCGATATAACAGCCCAGGACCGATGCTCCATATGCCTTCCGTGTTTTGCGTGTCAGCTGTGTTAATTATCTGTTTGTTGCATTTTATCATGGTATCATGTGCATTACATCCGCATGTTTTCATAAAACTTGCACCCGTTCATGGTTGCCGCTTCTTCCATGTCTCTGTTGACCTTTCTCAGACCAATCAGGGTTTCAATCCCCTCTTGTCAAACCACCTAATCTCTCTGCACATCCCACAAATTTCCTTGTGTGTGCGTCCAAAATTTCTTCATAGCTGGACCGCACGGTCATGACCGATGGGTCCGGGTCAACCCCGAACATCCCCAAAGCATCTTCGGTTTCTTATTTGGACTACCTAACCTATTATCTCGGACTGTTTGATTAAAATTGGAGGGTCCAAATCTAGTCCTACCTTCCTATATAAGACCAACACCTACCAAATCAAGCCAACCCTAATTTCTAGGAGGTTTGTCCCCCTTGCCACCGCCACCCGGTCTCCATCCACCTCAGGATCCCCCTTCTCCTCGTGTTCAACCACCACCCAATCCACATCGAGCCAATCCCCAATGCTCGCAGCCCCGCACCCTCACCTGCACCGAGCGCCTCCTCCTCCCCGTTTGATCCGAGAGAAGTGGAGCTCCTCCGTGCCCACAACCTCTCTCACTCGAGGGCCTCCGCGCCGTCTTTGTCAAGCACCAAGAGATCAAGCTCCTACAACTCCCGCGCCGTGCTACTCCCTCTGTCTCCTCTGTAATAGAGCCATTGCCTGAGAAGCTCCTCGTCCTCCGCCACCTTCAACCAACTCCGCCACGCCCAAGCTCCTCCATTCACTGTTGTTTGCCCGGATCCTGCGCCAGCCAACCAGATCCACCCGTCTTCACGTTCCCGGCACTGCTGGAGCCCCAAGACCCCGCGTCAAGTCCCCTCATCACCGTCCTGCATCAAGCCCCTGCAGCTGCTCCCGCCTTCTGCTGCAGGAGGTCGCCGCATCATGGCCTCGTCTCCGGCCAGAACCATCCATCCCCGACGCCTCCGGCTCGAGTCGTCCCGTCCGCAGCCTCCCACGCGCCACCGTCTAGGTCCCTGGCAGGCCGCGCCACTCGCCGGAGTCCCGAGCCACTCCATGTCTTGCCCCTCTACCTGTTTCCTCTGTCATTGAGGACGAACGCCCGCGTTGACCGCCTCCAGACTGCAACCCGCGCCTCAGCCCTGCTTCAGTGCAGCTCCAGATCTGGCCTGTTGGCCCAATGTGAGCATAGCCCAGCCCCTCCTCTCTGTTGGTCCAGTCTGTTCCAGATTCCGCCCGCATGTGTTTTTTTCCTGTTCTACAAATTTCTCTATTATCCAGAAAACTTCATATTTACAGAAAAGTCCCTCTAGATCATGCATTTAATATCTCACAAACCATGCATCGATTAAAATGTTTTATATATGTAAAATGCTTAAAATCTCATCTTGTTTCATAATATGCAACTTTCATCCATGTTAAAAATGTTTAAAATGCTGTTTGCATTTAATTTGCTAAACAACTTGATAAAATGGTTTATTTCGTAACCAATTAATTGTAGCTTCGAATTAAATAAACTTTATATGTAAATGGGGTAGAAAAATGCATGGATTAACTTGGTGCACTTTAATTTGCATGTTAAATAACAATAAAGTTGTGTATAGGGCAGAACGGTAGCAAATTTGAAATATGCATATGAGGATTTTCCGGAATTGTTGTTTGTTGTTTCCGGCCTCATTTAAACTTGCCTAGATAAATAGTCTACTCCCACTTCACCTCTTGCCATGTTAACGAACATTTAATCTTGTCTTTTTCATAAATGAGAGCATACTAAATAATTTGAATGTGGTGTTTCGTCAATATACAACTCGTTGCATATTGAGCTCCACTTAATTTGTAGTGTTGTTTGTTGCACTTTGCCATGCCATGAATCATTAAGCTGGACATGCATCATACTTGATTGTGCATCATGCCGCTATTATGCTTGTTTGTTTACCATGTTGTTTGCTTCTTTCCGGTTGTGCTTCTTCTCGATAGTTCCCGATTTCTTTGCGATTGTAAGGATTCACTCGACTTCGTTGGTTCATCTACTTCATGGACTCGTTCTTCTTCCAAGCGGGATTTTAGGCAAGATGACCATTACCTTGGATATCACTACTATCTTTGCTTTGCTAGTTGTCTTGATACTATCGCTATGCCGCACTACCTACCACTTGTTTGTCAAGCCTCCCAAATTGCGAGGAAACAGCCTCTAACCTTTTCCACCATCCTAGCAAACTGTTGTTTGGCTATGTTACCGCTTTGCTCAACCCCTCTTATAGCATTGCTAGTTGCAGGTGAAGTTGCAGGTTGTTCCATGTTGGGACATGGATATCATGGTATCATAATATCTTTTATTTAATTAATGCATCTATATACTTGGTAAAGGGTGGAAGGCTTAGCCTTTTGCTTTGTGTTTTGTTCCACTCTTGCCGCCCTAGTTTCCTTCATACCAGTGTTATGTTCCTTGATTTGCGTTCCTAACACGGTCAGGTTTTATGGGCTCCCCTTGACAGTTCGCTTTGAATAAAACTCCTACAGCAAGGCCCAACATTGGTTTTAACATTTGCCCAACATAATAATAAATCTGTTAACAATTTTGATGCATAGGGAGTTAGTGCTACCCGAGGTTCGTTATTCAACATAATATAGGGGGGCCAGTGCTGTTGGTGCTGGTCCAAACTAGAGCACTGTGCAGGATACCTGGGGAAACTCGGGACGTCAATTACTGTACACGTAGCTCATCCGCTGTGTCCTGAGAACGAGATATGCAGCTCCTATCGGGATTGTCGACACACCGGGAGGTCTTGCTAGACTAGTTTTACCATTGTCGAAATGTCTTGTGCACCGGGATTCTGAGTTTGATTGGGTTGTTCCGAGATGGAGATTACCTCCGCGGATCGTGAGAGTTTGTGGTGGACTAAGTAGGCACACCCCTGCAGGGTTAAATCTTTTCGGAAGCCGTTCCCGCGGTTATGTAGCAGATTGGAAATTTATAATATCCGGTTGTAGACAACTTGACACCAGATCTAAATCAGAATACACCAATTGTGTGCGTAACCGTGACTGTCTCTTTTCGAATGGGTTCAAGAAGTGAACATGGTGGGGTTATGTTTGAACGTAAGTAGTTTAGGATCACTTATTGATCATTAATAGTTTGCGACCGTATGCATAGTTACTCTCTTATTCTTGTACTCGTAAGTTAACCACTATACAATGCTTAGTGCTTGCTGCAACCTCACCACTTATCCATTCCATACCCATTAAGCTTTGCTAGTCTTGATACCCATGGTAAAGGGATTGCTGAGTCCTCGTGGCTCATAGATTACTACAATAACAGGTGTAGGTATAGGTAATGCGATGATCTGACGTGAGAGCGATGCTTGCTTGTTTTGGAGTTCTTCTTCTGCTTCTTCTTTGATCAAGGGATAAGTTTCGGGTTGGGAGCCTGGGATTAGCAGGGTTGATGTTGTTCTTCTTTTTTGTTTGATTTCATCCATAGTCGGATCCTGCTCTTCTATATGATTATGGCTATGTATTAATGTATTCATGAATTCATGATGTATCTTGTGGAGAGTGTAAGCCTTTATCTGGTATTCTCATCTATTCAGTACATTGTATGTTGAAATGATATCCACCTTGCTATGCGCTTAAAATGCGATTGTGCCCCAACCATGAATTCATCATGTGAATGGGATATACTCGCATCTTGAGTGCTACACCCGGGCGACCAACGGAGCAGCGGCGCTCGAGCTCGAGGTCTAGTCTGAGCAGGGCGGCGACGGAGGACGTAGGGCAATGGCGGGCCGATGCGCGGACGGCGGCTGGCGCTGATGGGCTACCTCGACGTGCATGGCCGCCGCATCAGAGGAGAGGTTGGCCGGTTGCGCCGGTGTTGGAGTAGAGGCGTGCGATGGAGGTCGACGATGGCAGCGGCCGACGCAAACCGATCAAGCTTAGATCAGAAAACCAAAAATAAAAACACCGATCAAGGTGACCGGCGGGAGAGAGAAAAATCTGGAGCAAGGGCTCGGGAAAATGACTCTCTAGGACAGCTAGTCAACACGACCGGCAGCCGAACCGTAGGTATGGGCAGCGCGGCCCCCGACGGCGGTCATGGAGGCCGACCACCCAGGGGGCGGCGCGCGCGGCGGAAGCGGCAAGCGGCGACTAGGGTTTGGATTAGGATGATACAATGTTGAAGGGAATAGAGGGATTGGTGGAATTGTTTTTATTGCTTAAGCCCTGTGGGCATATATATAGGAGTACAATGATCAATTTGAAGTACAAGACAAGGCAGGACCAAATCCTAATCTATCCTATACTTTCTAATAATCATATACTCAATCGTAACCCTTTAATTTATATCACTAGATGATCGTGCACTGAATCCCCAGAGAAGATGACAGCACAATGACCATAAACTATGTATATTGTATAGCAAGTGTCATACCTTGCATTATCATGTGAATTTGCACCTTCAAAGCACTTGAACATAAATCTATATGATGTGAACACGACTGATCCATCGTGGCCACGTGGAATCATGCTTGCAGCCGTCATGCCATCCATGTCAGAGAAAGCATCATCTACGGACAGTGCCACCTGTTTGACGGGGGGTGTTGGCCCGACAATGGGTGGTGATGTATTCTTTGAGCATAAATCTATATGATGTGAACATGACTGACCCATCTTGGCGACGTAGAATCATGCTTGTATCCGCCGTGCCATCCATGTAAGAGAAAGCGCCATCTAAGGATAGTGCCACCTATCTAACGGGTGGTGTTGGCCCAACAATGGTGGTGAGGTATTCTTCAACCTTGGTTGCATCGAATCCACTTCCAGTGTCATCTTCTATTTTATGATCTTCTCTGTTGAGAACTTGCAGGCGCTGTCGATAGATTGTCAGTAGCTCCTAAGAATTTGTCCGAGGTGCTAACAGGGGGGTCTCCTTCCCATGGGCAATATCATTCGTTTGTTGCCATATCCGCCAAACTAGCATGATGATCATAGTTCTTGTTGAGTCCGAACAATCGTCATGCACATATAACAACCAGTCAACTCTAGTGTCCATCAACTTCTCATTGGCCGGGATGGCCAACACTCTCTCACACCATTGCAAAGTAATATGATGTGATTGCATGTGACCAGGGCATGGAAGGACGATTCCCCGTCTACCCCGCACACAGGGCATAGCGAACCAGTTTGTAAGTGATGATCCAATTTTCCTTTAGCCGACGCTAACACCCTAATACATGACTTCCACGCATTTATCTTCATCTTCTACGAAACACTTGTCTACCAAATCAAGTTCCACAACGTACTATTTCCATCAGGGTTCGAGCTTGGTGCACCATTGCCAAAAGCCTCCTCATGATCAGCCATAGAGCGCTTCGAACAAAAAACTACCCATTCCGCTCTAACTGCCATGCTCTAAAATCCCGACGCTTGCTAGGGGAGGTAAACATTTTCAAAATCTCAGCCACGTCCATCTCCTAGAAGAACTCTGGCAAAAGTTGTGAGTTCCAAGCACCACGGTCATCGAGAAAATCCAACACATGGTTTAGTCTGCAATTATCTTTTGGGATGACAGGTCTGAAAGATGGTCCTTTTGGAATCCATGGATTGCGCCATGTTTTAATCGAAGTACCATTCTAGTAGATTCACGAACATTTCATACCCAAATATCACAACACTGGAAACTTGTTGGACCACTAAAAAAAATAAGCATAGAAGCATGCCCTAGAAACACACACACAAACAAGAAAAAACGTTAGGCCACTAAAAAATAAATGTAGAAGCATGCCCTAGAAACACACACACACACAAACAATAAAAAACAGTACATTGCCAATTAACTACTATTCTTAAAAGAAGTGTGTGGCTACTAATGGCAAATTTGGTAAATAGTAGTTTTTCAGATGGAGTTGATGTGGTTAATGTTTACACAAAACCATAATAACTGAGACAGGTAACATAAAACCACAACTTAGCCCTACTTGGAAGAGCCGTAAATTATTTACAACTAATTTTTTCACCACTAATGTACTCCCACTATCTCAAAATATAATACATAGGGAGTACCAGTCACCAGAAAAAGACTTAATACACACTAATTTCATTCATGATAAAATGGGGTTTAGCGTTTGCAGTGAGGTGTTTGTACAAACATAACAATTTTATTTCATGTTTGCATTTGATTCGAGAGAACAGAGATATCAACCAGAATAATGATGAACAAGTGATAGGCGAACAACGATACTCGGGTTAACGCTGCTAGCATGAAGCAGACATAAAAACTTGAAATAACCCCGGTTTACTCAATAATAATGAGGAGTCGTAATGCGCATCATGATTATTTCACAAATATTAATTAGTAGTTGTAATGTGTGTCATGATTATCGCGTTGCACCATTTATTTAACTGTGAAAATGAGTATAGTTCAAAACCTAATACAAATATTATAAAATGCATCCAAAAAGCAATGCATCAGTATATGTCCTTCAAGCTTGTTGAGTTGCCCCCCCCCCCCCCCCCCCGAATTTGTTTGGCTTCGTCTATCTCATTTGCAAGTGGGAAGACCTGGTGCAGTTACGATCCGAGAGAGATGTCAAATTGCTAAATAAGACAGTGGAGATATCAAGTGTGCTCATTACATGCATCAGCAAGGGATAGAAGATTTTAGAGCCAAACAAGTGGAGTTAGATCAACTTGCTTAGCAACCCCTCGGCGTGGTCGATACCAAGGTGAAAATGCATCCTTACCCCATATTTGGATATTGGTAATTAATGTCAACATATCTCAAGGGACTAATGTTCATCAATTATATTTCATATTTAGTTCCCAAAATACAACAAGAAAAGATGATTGGTAGTACCACAGACTCTATCAAGACAAGTATTGGCCAAGCCAAGGACATAGATTTTCATTTTAGCGACCCAAGATCACATTGTCAATAACATCAAAAGGGGATGGAGATTGGGAAGAACTACCTTTTGCTATTTCCTTGTTGCATTTGGATCCCTTTAACTTGTATGAGATTTGTGGATTTATTGGATGTGTGACTAGTTCTTGCCATTGAGTGTTCTTCCACCTCTTGTGTTTGTTCTTGATTCCATCCTTCTCCCACCTCCAAGTGTGATAAGATCTTGAAATTAGGGTTCCATTATACATCGTTTTGCTTCATAGCATGGTTGATTCACATCTTGGAGCCCACCCCTCACTTTCCATCCTATTTATGTTTGTTTCTGTCCCAATTCAAAAATCCGCAACAAAAATAGTCATACCAAGAAATTTGCAATTAGTTATTTTTGTGAGATTTTGTTGATTCGGATCCATGATTTTTCTTTTGACAAGTGGATCTAGCCTTCCCCACCATCCCCACCTTCCTCACCACGAAATCCACCACAAAAATTTTCTTCCCCAAATTTTCATTTTCATCCTGAGCCAATGGCCAGGAGTTGCATCACCCGGACGACCCGACCACCACCATGGATCATCCGACTCCGCCTAACGAAAATAAGAACTCAACAAAAAAGAGAACGAAGACTTCCACCACTTATTCCGCAACCCTAGCCTATTCCCACCACCACAACTCTCCACAATACCACCTCTATGATCACTTACACCGCACCTTTTGCTACCAACCCACTTTGACCCATTTCTCTTGAGAGTTTGAGTTATAGTTTCCATTTCCTAAGGTGTTTCGACTAATTAGGGACAATTCAGCATCGACAATTACCACTTCACCCTTTGACACCACGACCGTAAGCAAGGAGGGTAACTTCGACAACATCATTTTATATCTCATTGCCATTGGACTGATAACCCTGAGCCTTTTGTGTTACTTGCCCACCGAGACTAGCCATTTGAGAATTGCTGGCCAACGTTACTTGTGCATTTTAGTGATACATACCCTGCATAGCTACAATTGCATGCAAATATCTTGTTACCACCTCTTGTGTCAAAAGTTAATCCCGTGCATATATCATTGCTAACTTAGATCGAGCACCTTGCATAAGTGGCAAACACATCATACATCAAAAATAGAGACAAACAAGCTTTTTATCAAAAGTAGAAGAAAGTAAAGAGCTTCTAAGCAATATTAATAGCATCAAGCCACATTGCATCTCGTCTTCATATCATTAATCATCTTGGATCATCATTGTGTGAGCTTAATCTTGGATCATACATTCATAACATACTTGGGATAGAAAAACGACACATTTTATCTTATGGTTGGTGCACAAGTACGTATCTCTCCCATTTGAGCAATCATGCTAGTGTCTGTCTTGTGTTGTGCAAGATGAGATTTTTTCGTGGAAACACATTTTGTGCTCATTCTTTGGTTGCACAACCCCACTTATCTATCAGTGTGTGTGTTCCTTATGCCACTATAGCTATTGATCTATTTCTCTTACTTGCAATCTGTGAATCTTCTTCAAAACTATCAATATCTTCACTAACACTTGATTAAATTTTGTGCCACCCATCCTAACCAAGCTCCTGGAAAAGCATTACTTGTGTAGGTGTGAGATTGACAAGAACCAGTACCAATTCTACTACTTCCACGTTCATTGGATCCATCTTCAACGTTGGGAAAGGTAACTTGTATTGTTCATCTCATTTTAGACTCATGCTTGGTCAAGTCTTGTGATGGATAGGCCAAGCACAACAAAACCACTATTCAATGACAATGAAGACGCCGACAACTTCGTCACCAAGACACACCGTTTCGCTCTACAATGAGCTATGCATTAAGCCAATGAAGCCTCGAATGACCACATCAACCATTTCGCTACCGACTTGCGTTAATCCGAAGCAAGGTACCAGGACTATCTTGATGCCAAGTTTACCACTCAAATGGATGAGGTTCACGCAATGATTGCCACTCACAAGTCTTCATCTTCATACTCATCAAGACGAAGACACTCAAGAAACCAAGCTTCTGACACCTCTTCCGATGCAAGTCTTCTACGACCTCATACTCATCTTCGATATGAACGTCAAGATCATCAAGCTCCTCAAAATCCATTCCCATGGCAATGGATTACTAGACTGCTTTCTTGAGTGCGAACGACGTCGTCGTGAAGAGCAACTTGCACTTGAACCAGATGAAGAACGACAACGCCAACACCAAGAAGTGAAAGAGGACGATTCTCTATGTCAAGAACAACAACGGCATGAGGAGCAAGAAAATGAAGCACAATGAGTCCTACAAGAAGCCAGTCGCACCTTGCATGAGTGCAATAGAAGAGTGCATGGAGAAGAATAGACTCTACACGAAGAATGGAAAGAGTTGAGGCAAAGGGCATGTATCTCCCTCAACATCAAGATGATCATGAGGGGCAAGACGACATTCCTCCTCCACTTCAAGATTGACACCACCACCGCCACAACAAAGATAACAAGCTACATCGCAGTGAGCTAAAGTTCACCATGCCTAAGTTCTTTGGAAGCATGGTTACTAAAGACTATCTTTCATGGGCCTTGAAAGTCTACAAGATATTCCATATCCACAACTACGAAGAGTAAAATAAGATCACCATTGCCTCGCTTGAATTCCAAGACTACGTCCTCATTTGGTGGGAACAAGTTGTTGAATGAAGAAGGGAACAAGGCGAACCACCTATCGCTACTTGGCATGAAATGAAGGAAGTCACGAGGGCTAGATTCGTGCCTACACATTCCAATCGCGACCTCTTTTAAGAAGCTCCAACTTCTAAAGCAAGGCACAAAGTTGATTGATGACTACTAACAAGAAATGAAGATAGCCACGATAAGAGTTAACGTTAAGGAAGCCTAGGAGAAAACGATGGCACGCTTCTTCAATGGTGTCAACCATCCTATCAAGAAAATTGTCGATTTCCAAACTTACTCCAGCCTCCTCGAGCCCGTCCACTAAGCAACCAAAGTGGAGTGAAAGTGCAAGATGACAAGTACTCCAAGTACTCATCAAGATGCTATGGCTCGAATACTAAAGCTACCCCAACTCTGATGCATACTACTCGAGCAACACCCACCAGTGGCACTACTTCAAGCTCCAAGCAACCAATGAATAATTCGGATTGTCCTCCTACAAGCAACTACAAGCCAAGAGCTTCATCAACAAAACACCTCCAACAGATGCTACTGCCAAGACAAGCTCCATCAGGTGTTTCACTCGCAAAGGCCGTGGCCACAAGACATATGAGTGCCCTACAAGATGGACAACACTTGCCAATGACGATGGCACCTATGACTCCATGAGTGAAGATGAAACGAAAGCTTTGGAGCACGTGTCCATGCATCGCCAAGTGACTGAAGATGAAGATTCTCAAGTGTATTGCAGCAATGATTCGAGCCCCGCTCTTGTTGTCTCAAAGATCATGACACTTCAACAACAACAAGATGAAGATCAGCATTGCCACATCTTCCACACAAAGAAGGGCATCCTAGTAAGAACCATCAAGGTCATCATAGAAGGCAAAAGTTTCCACAACTTAGCAAATGAATAATGTTGCTCCAAGCTATGATTGATCAAGAAGAAGCACCCCCACCCTTACAAGGTCCAATGGCTAAGAGAGTCTGACACCATACAAGTGGATCATACTATTCAAGTTTCCTTCAATATCAGTGCTTACGAGGACACCTTAGATTGTGATGTTGTTTCTATGTCTGTGTGCCACCTCATCTTGGGGTCCTTGGCAATTTGACCGCAGAGTCATCCACAACGGACGAACCAATCACTATAAATTCAAGATGAAGGGCAAGGAGTATATTCTTCATCCCATGTTGCCTACAAACAAGCTTCACATCATCATGGAGAGACTAGTGAGTGAGAGAGGCATCGAAAAGAGAGTGAATGCCACAAGCCAAATAAGAGTGACTCCATGATGAAAGACATGAAAGACTTAGTGCTATTAGCCACCAAAAGGGGCTTGAGGGGTGTGAGTGAGAGCCTGATACATCTCAAACGTATCTATAATTTTTTTATTATTAAATGTTATTATTTTGTCGCTTTTCTATAATTTATATGTTATTTTATATTATATTTTTGGACTAACCTACTAATTTAGTGCCTAGTGCCAGTTCTATTTTTTTTACATGTTTTTGGTTTTGAAGAAAAACCATACCTACGGAAGTCCAAACATGACAAAACTTTTTGTCAAATTTTTGGACAACAAGAGAACCTAGAAACTTCGGGAGAGGTCGAGGTGACCCACGAGATAGCCACATGGACTAATGGCATGGCCAGGGGGTGGCCGCACCATCTGTCAGACGAGGCTAAGACCCGGGGGTGGCTAACCAAGCCGGATCAAGTGAAGGGATGAACCAGAGTACGGGGGTGGGGGTAACAAGGGTGGAGCCGACCATGTGACGACTTGCTCCTCAAGACAATAGGGCAATGGCCTAGATCACATCTCCCCTTGTAAAACCCTAACCTCCCGAGTCTATAAGGGGAGGCAGGGGAAATCCTAGGGCATCTCATCTAGAGAAGAACAACTCTCGGTAGCAATCTTCATCTCCATTGTAGTCCCTTGCACGAGGCATCTCATCACAATGAATAACAACAAAAAGCAGGAAGTAAGGTATTACTCTCTGGAGGCCCGAACCTAGGTAACTTGTGTGTGCGAGCTCCGTCCTGGTACTTCCGACCTCGCCAGGAATCTTACCAAGGGATCTGATGGGATCTCATACCATCAGTTGGCACACCAGGTATGAGCGGTGATGGTCAGAGATCTATCCGGGGGTAGAGATCCAGAGGGGACTGGCAAATTCACGTCAGGCCAGACCTTCATGCTTGGCTCTTTTGAGCAGGCCGTCGATGGCTCAGATTGGCTTTTCGATGTTTCTCCCCTGACCTACGTCGACTACATGCACTTCAGAACGATCGAGTTTGCTTGTAGTAAGCATAGAGAGATAGGAGCACTCTTCCCCAGCTCACAACGCATCGCGAGAAGACACACACGGATTCTAACAGAGAGGGTGAGAGCCGGGACTTCCTCGACCCAACATCCCTCCCACCAGACCACAACAAACATGATTTTTTCGGTGCCTGCAACACACCAAAATCAGAAGCTCACACATCACGTGATCTATGCGATGGAGGAAGCAACCATCGAGCTCCTCGCTTGGTATGAGGAAACAATGACGTTCAACATCAGTGACCACATCGATAACATTTCCCACCTATGTTTGAAATATGCCCTAGAGGCAGTAATATTTGTGTTGGTGCTGTCGGTGTTCTGGGAACCAGGGTACCCAGACTTGCCTGCCTGCCGCCCACAGTGTGGCTCCATCAACAGCCTAGTACAACCCATCTTCAGCCACTACAAGTCAAGACCCTCGCGAGGCGGACTACATCAAGACCTCCTGAAGGAGCGTCCTCCCCAGGCGGCCTCTTGAGGAACTGATATTTCTATTGAAGCCATCACCTCATGAGCATGAGGTGACATCAGCCATGACGACCAAGGTCAGGCGTGCGCCAGCGGGCGCAGAGCGGCAGTTTTCGTCTTTGGTGCTAAGGAGGCAAGCGCAGGCGCAGAGTCCCAAGGAGTCAACCAAAGGTTGCCGTTTGCATGCAAAAAGACCAGGATCACAAGAATGATAGGATGGATGTCATCGTCGAGCCCACCACGACGTCATGATCAGAAGCTTTGCAGGTGAAGACCACCTTTCGTCAGGATAAGATGTACTACTTGTCCCCTTCCAAAATTGGCCACTGTGGGACCCCTTCCCGCCTAAGTTTTGGGGGAAGAGGACCGAGGCCACTATAAATATAGCTTAGCCACCACCACAGAAGGGATCAGACCCCCAGAGACTGAACCCCTAGAGCTCATCACAAGAGCAGGCCTCCTGAGGCTGTTCTTCCCCTTGTACTAGTTCATCCTCAGCCCTCGCAAGGCTAATCCACCACAAAGCAGGGGTAGGGTTTTACACCGCAAGGTGGCCCGAACCTGGGTAAACGGCTGCGTTCATTTCCTTCCTGTTCATCGAGCTAGGTTGCAAGGGCAGTGAGTTAATCGGCTAGAGAGGTTGACTTCTTCGCACATGCCCCAGAGTTCGAACGTTTCTTAAGTCTACGGAGCCCGGAATCCAACATTTGGCGCGCTAGGTAGGGGCGTTTCGAACGTCACCCTCTTCATCAACCGCGCTTCACCCTCGCCGCTCGGTCCCCATGGCGGGTGTCGCCCCTCCCGCCGGTTCGCCAGGCGTGTTCGCCATCGCAGGCCTCCGGGCTTTCTCCCCCGCCTTGCGACAGGTGCGGTGGTTGGCGAAGTTCAGGCCGGAGCTGCCGCCACGGTATGACGGTCGGAAGACCCTACAGAGTTCCTCTGAGTGTTCACAGATGCCGTCTGGGCGATGGGCAGAGACGGCAAGGTCATGGCAAATTGGCTCCCTATGGCACTCACAGGCGCGCCTCGCTCCTAGTTGCTCAACTTGCCAGAGTCTTTAGTGGCCTCCTGGGAGGAGCCATGCAATTTGTTTGTCGTGCGCTTCGCGGCTCTGGTGCCCCACGCTGTCACGGCCATCCTCAGTGGGTCGCAAGCGCCGGCCTCAGACCGCCATGTCAAGCAGTTCTTCTACCAGATGGGGGCCTCCCCGTCCCCTCGAGGGGCCCCTCTAGGCTGGGCGGCGCCCAAGGCCTACCTCACCTTCGATTCCAGGGATCACCCCAAGACCACAGCCGGTGCTGGCGCACTTCCTATGCTCTGCACCCCCACCATCTGCAACATAGCAGTCACCAGGACCCTCATCAACGACGGCGCTGGCCTCAACATCCTCTCTGTGAAGGCATTTGGCCTACTCCACGTGCCCTATGGCTGGCTCCTCCCCACCAAGACTTTCTCCGGAGTGGTTGGCGACTCCACCCACCCCTTAGGGCAGATCCGTCTCCCCTTCACCTTCGAAACATGCGACAACTACCGAACCAAGCTCATCGACTTTGACGTCGCACGCATCGGGCTCCCGTACAATGCCATCCTCGGGTATCCAGCCCTCGCCAAGTTCATGGCGGCAACTCACCCGGCTACAACATCATGAAGATGCCAGGAAGCAGTGGTGTCCTCACCGTGATGGGAGACACTGGGGATGCGCTGATGGACCTCAGGCTCACCTTTAAGGCCGCGAAGGCCTCACGGCCAGCCACAGGGAGCGCTCCAGAGGGCTCAGGGGCTGCCCCAACCAAGAAGAAGCCGTTGTTCTCTCAAGACCGGGCCGAGACGAAGGAAGTGCGGGTCGTCGAGGACGGGGAGTCGGGGGCTACCTTCACCATAGGTGCTGGCCTCCCCCGAGATCAGGAGGAGGTGTTGGTTGGCTTCCTCCGTGCAAACAATGATGTATTTGCTTGGTAGGCGACAGACCTAGTGGGCGTCCCGCAGGGGGTGATCGAGCACCACCGCATGGTGTGCCCCCACGCACACCCCATGAAGCAGAAGGCGCGACGTCAACCCCCGGAGAAGTAGTCGTTCATCATGCAGGAGACCCACATCTGCAGGAGGCCGACGTTATCCGGGAGGTGCGGCACCCGGAATGGTTGGCAAACCCGGTCATTGTCCCTAAGAACGGCGGGAAGGAGCGCACGTGCGCTGACTTCACGAGCCTGAACAAAGCTTGCCCTCAGGACCCCTTGCCTCTTCACACATCGACCAAATTGTTGACTCCACCGCCGAAGGCGATCTGCTGTGCTACCTGGACGCCTTCTCAGGCTATCATCAAATCAAGATGGCGGTGGAAGACGTGGAAAAGATGGCTTTCTTGACCCCGTGCGGGGTGTACTGCTACACCTGCATGCCATTTGGGTTGCGCAACGCCGGAGCAACCTTCCAGCGGCTGATGCACATCGCCCTGGGCAAGTAGCTTGGGAGGAACGCTAAGGCATACGTCGATGATATAGTGGTCAAGTCTCGGGAGGCAAGAACCCTTGTTGAAGATTTGGAGGAGACATTTGCCAACTTGCGCAAGGAAAAGTTGCCGATCAAACCGGAGAAGTGCGTATTCGGCGTCCCATCCGACAAGCTGTTGGGGTTCCTGATTTCACACCGAGGGATTCAGGCCAACCCAGAAAAAGTTAAGGCGATAGAAGGATGAGCCTGCCACAGACCCTCAAGGAAATGCAGAAGCTGGCGGGCTGCATGACCTTCCTCGGGCACTTCATCTCCAAGCTACGCGAGCGCGCCCTCCCATTCTTTAAGCTGATGAAAAGGAAGGGCCCGTTCGAATGGACTACGGAAGCCGAAGCGGCCTTCCAAGATCTCAAGAAGTACATCACAAGCCCGCCGGTGATGGTAGTGCCTCGACCACTTGAACCCCTGGTGCTTTACCTAGCCGCCACACCCCATTCAGCCAGCACGGCGCTTGTGGCGGTCCGTGAAGAGCATGCAGCCAAGGGCGAGTGCAGCGGCGCCACGCCCCCATCTAAGGCACTGCAGCCTCAGGACGGTGCGCCTGAGGGCATAGCCGTACAATCAGGAGATGGGACTCCTGAAGTTGGCGCCCCTGAGGCAACAGAGGCCCTTCCAGAGCACAAGGCTCGTGAGGCTCCACCACCTCAGGAGGAGCAAGACCCAGCGGACGCTTCCTCCCTCGTCGAGCATCCCGTCTACTTCGTCAGCACTGTGTTGTGCGATGCGCGGGCGCGTTACCCCATGCCACAGAAGCTTCTCCTTGCACTCCTCATAACTTCCAGGAAGCTGCGTCACTATTTCCAAGGCCACCCTATCACGGTCGTCTCAGCCTACCCCCTAGAGAGGGTGCTCCGGAGCCCCAATGCCGCAGGAAGGGTCACCGAATCAAATATTGAGTTGCAGGCGTTCCAGCTGGAATTCAGCACCACCCGAGTCATCAAGGGCGCGACCCTTGCTGACTTTATGGCTGAATGGACTGACGCACCGAACCAAGAAGTAGGTGAGGACCGCTCTCTCGCCCCCGGAGATGAGGCACCTGACGTTCGGGTCATGTACTTTGACGACGCATTTGCACGCCAGGGCGCGGGGGCTAGAGTCGTGCTCATCTTGCCCACTAAAGACAAGCTCTGCTATGCCGTGCAGCTCTTCTTCCAGCACGGCGAGAAGGTCTCCAACAACATCGCTGAGTTTGAAGGCCTGATCGCCAGGTTCAAGGCCGCGGTTGCTCTGGGGGTCAGGCGCCTCACCATTAGGGGCGACTCCCAGCTCCTCGTCAACTTCTCCAACAAGGAGTACACGCCAAAGGATGAGCACATGGAGGCATACCTCGAGGACGTATGCAAAATTGAAAAGCAATTCTTAGGTTTGGAGTTGCAACACGTACCACACGACACGAACAAGGAGGTGGACGGCATCGCCAAGAGGGCATCCCGGCGCCTCCCCCAGGAGCCTAGTGTCTTCAAGGAGATGTGATGCGGAGCATCCTACGGACATCACCATGTCAAGAGCCCATTTGGCAAGTGACACGTGCGACATCTACTTCACACACACTAAGGTGAATCATCTCCTTTACACGTGCTCACTTGACCCCTTCGAGGATGGCATACTACTTGACACTTCTCCCGTGTGCATGCATAGGTATTGTCGGAACTTCACGAACGACGAGGAGGAGTGCAAGCGCCAAGGAACGACTACACCATCCGCGAGGGAAGCGGGGAAGAGAAGACGGAAGAAAGGAGAAGAAGACGGAGCGGCTACAGGAGCCAGGCCGGACATCCGGACCGCCGTCCGGATCATCCGGGCTCGGCCGGATCATCCGGGTCCCCCTCCGGATCATCCGGATAATTCGTCCGAAGACACCCGAAGGCCTCCTGTGAAGCCGGATCATCCGGGCCCCCTCCCGGATCATCCGGACGACAGCCGGATCATCCGGACCCCCATCCGAATCATCCGGGCCTTGCCCGCGTGCAATGTTTCGGGCCGAGGCCCATGTACCCATTCGCCCCCTTACTTACCCCTTCGCCCACTAGACTATAAATAGACCTCCTCCTCCCCATTTTTAGGGTTAGCAAAGTGATAGCTCATTCTTAGGTGAGCTTTGCTCCTACCTATCTCTACTCTTGAGAGAGAGAGAGACCACTACTCCATTGGAGGCCAAGACCTCCATCTAGGAGAAGATCCCGCGGGATATCATCAAGACCCCCTTGTGGGAAGATCCATCTAGGATATCATCAAGACCTCCTCTTGGAGATGAACCTTACCTTGTATCTTTCCCTTTGTTATTCATGTACCTTGTGATCTTGTGTGTTTGATTGTCTAGTGGATGTGTGATTGGACTTGTTCTTGAGTGTTTCCCCTTGTGATTTCTCCCTGTTCTTCCCCGTGTTCATCGTGTTCTTCGAGGGATCCCGCTCCAAACGTGAAAGATCGACGCTATAGGGTTCCACCCTACATCATATGGTATCTGAGCTAGGTTGATCACGTTTTTGGAGCCCCTACCCCTCTTTTTCTAGCTTGATTTTGTTGATTTCGTCCTAAATCCAAAAATCCCCACCAAAAATAGCCCCCAAATTTTTTTGTGATTTGTTGGTTTGATGATGTTTTGTTGATTTTGATTCGTGGATTTGCTTGGTTTCAAGTGGATCTAGCATTTCCCCAAGTTTCCCCACCTTCCATCCACGAAATCCCTCAAATTTTGCCACGAAAATCATCCATTTCCGCCCAAAAAATTTGTCCCCGAGAGGAAATCCCGAGCAGGTTGGCTTGCCCGGATCATTCGGACCTTCTCCCGGATCATCCGGACATCCCCCGGATCAGCTGGACGCCCCCCGGACGTCCGGATACCCCACGCGCCCAAATTCCCGAACCGGAGCTGATGAACCCGGATCATCCGGATTTCCTCCCGGATCATCCGGACCTAGCCCGGATCATCCGGACCTCCTCCCGGATGTCCGATTAACCCTGACACTGACTCGGCTGAAATTTTGTTTTGGTCATAACTAATTCATCCGGAGTCCGATTTTGACGTTCTTTAGCTCGTTTTGAAGCTATTGACATCCCCCATCCCACAATAATACCACCAACATCATTTGACTCCATCATATTTTCTGAAATTTGGCAAGTTTGCCTAGGCCTTCCACCATATCATCTGCATAGCCACCTCCGACTTCCGCATCCTAACCCAATTTGTTCACCATAGCATTTGAGGTTGTTTGAGTAGTGACTTGAGTCTCCTAAGGTGTTTCGGCTACTTAGGGATGGTTGCTTCTTCATCAACCACCACCATACCTTCCGCATAGGCTTACCCACCATACATTTCCACCCCAACTTAACCCAATTTTGTTTGAGTTGTGGCTTGTGTCTCCTAAGGTGTTTCGGCTACTTAGGGACGGCAAATTCAACTCCGACTCGTGTATAGCCCATCATTCCAGTTCCGCATTGCCTAGTGCAACACCACCAGCGCTTTCCGCTACCACCATTTGACATTTGTCATTTGAGATTTTGCGGTTTTTCCGTTTCCTAAGGTGTTTCGGCTACTTAGGGACGAGACTCCATCATCTTGGTATCTACACCAAGAACACCGCCACTCATCATCGCAAAGGACGGTAACCTCGACGACACCTTTGTATATTCCCTTGCAATTGCATTGTTAACCCCTAGCCCATTTTGCATTACTTGCCTATCGAGACTAGCCATTTGAGTATTGCCGGCAACGTGACTTGTGCACATTAGTGGTCCACACCATCCATTGCATACATACCATATCATCTTGGTATCATATCATCCATTGTGCCTCAAGTTTGTTCCCGCATATACACAATTGCTATCTTGGTTTGTGCATTGTGCAAATTGGCCATAAAAAAAAGAGAAAAAGCTTTTAAGCAAAAAGAGAGCAAAGAGCTCGTGAGCAAGTGCCATAGCATCATACCCCATTACACATAAGAGCCATACCAAAATCCACATCATATGGTATCATGCTTGAGAGAAACACCGGGAACCATACATACATAGCATACTTGGGATAGAAATTTATCCATTTTGCATCTTATAGGTTGTGCACAAGTGTCGTATCCACCGATTGAGCAATCGTGCTAGCGTCTCTCTTGAGTTGTGCAACACGAGCGTCTCCCGTGGACTCCACATTTTGTGCTCATTCCTTGGTTGCACGACCCCATTTATCTATCCGTGTGTGTGTTTCCGTGTACCATTTGCTATTGGTCTACTTGTTTCACTTGCGAATTTGTGAATCTTTTTCAACATTATTGACTCTTGCTAACATTTTGCATCAAATTTTTGTGCCACTATCCTCACCGAGATCTACCATAAGCTTTACTTGATAGGTGTGAGTGAACAAGTCCGGTACCAATTCCACTATTCTTTCATCTCACATTGAGTGACACGGGATACATCCTCAACTTTGGGAAAAGGTAACTTGGTATTGTTTATCTTATTTCCTACTCACCTCTACTCGAGTCTTGTGATGGATAGGCAAGGCATTTCATTTTCGGTCTACAACAACAACGACGAGTTCGATGCCATGAACAACAACTACGACGCCAAGATGGACAAGCGCATGGAGGAGATCAAGGCCCTCATCAAGTCCTACAAGCGATCTTCCTCATCTTCGAGAAGACGCTCAAGAGCACATGCTTCCGAGCTACCATCTCCGGCAAGATCACATCGGCATCGACACCATCACCAACAAGAACGTGAAGGTCAAGAGCTCAACACCAACAACCGCTCAAAGACTTCACCATCTCCCTTGGCATCTTCGCCAAGCGACTTCAAGGCATCTTCGCCTACGGACATACGGCATCTTCGCCAACAAGCACCTCAAGACTACACTCAAGAGAAGCTTACCCAAGCTCAAGTCTGCGACCTCCACGAGCTACTACGACCTCGACAACGACCACAAGATTCCTTTCTATGGGACTCAAGAACCCGAGGAGTACCTCGAGTGGGAGCGTTTGATGGACGACTACCTCAAGCTACATCAAGTTCGTCCCGAAGATCAAGTGAAGTGCGCCACAAGAAACTTCCACGACTACGCCTCGCCATGGTGGCTTCACACACCTTCGGAGAGCTACGAGATGAGTTGGCCCAAGATGAAGAGAGCTTTACGGCGAGAGTTTGTGCCTCCAACCTACACGGAACAACTTCGACGCCAATTGGAGAACACCACCCAAGGATCCAAGTCCATCGACAAGTATTTCACGGAGATGATGATTGCCTTGCGACGAGCCGGCGTAGACGACCCCATTTCGATGAAGTTCCACTTCATGATGGGATTGCACAACGACATCTCCAAGACCATCTTCCTCGAGAACTACAAGTCCATCGACGACTACTACATTGGTGCTCTCATGGCGGAACAAGAACTCATGAAGGCCAAGGCTTCTCCACCCCAAGCAAACTTCACAGCGACCAAGCTCTACGACAAGCATGAGGCTAGTACCACCAAGATGTCCAAGCCCGACAAGCTACAAGACGATGCTCCCAAGTGCGACTTCACCGCCATCCCTCTTTGTGGCATTGATGGTGCCGAGTCTACTTCGACTCTTTTTCAAGACGGTGCGGCGACGAGTACGACTACGGAGACCCTCAAGGACCAAGCTTTGGAGGCGAGCGACAAGGTGGCGAGCAAGGATGATGCTTCCATCTTTGGAGGCGAGAGTGATGATGTGCCATCTTCGGCCTTCATCCACGGCGACGACGACGAGATGGTTGAGCATGGGATCTTCCCTTCGACCACGACGACGTATGATGACTTGAGTGACTTGTGCCACCATATTGAGAGTGAGAGTGACTTCACAACTAGCCCCATATATGATGAGTTGCCACAATTCCCATGTGAGGAGAGCCACAACCCCCACCACTTGAGTGAGATGAGTGACTCCACCATATGTGAGTTTGAGTGCACCTATTTTTAGGGAGTGAGTGAACCACCACATAGAGAGAGTGAGATAGTTGATAGGTCTCGTGAGGACATTTGCATTTCTAACAACTTGACCTCTACCTCTATTGTGTCTTCTCGTTTGGTGCTAGGTCCCATTTATGATGACACACCGATCCTCGACGACTTCGTCCTCCCTTTGGACAAGATGATGGCCATGGTGGATTATGATGCACCGCCCACATGGTTCCATCAAGATGATGATGATGACCACCATTTGGTCTTTCCCACCTCACCTACACCACTTGAGTGGAATGACAAAGGTAACATAGGTGAAGGTGATGCTCTAGTCCCACTAGTGGACATTCTTGACATTGATTGCTTGCATGATGTTGATCTGCCTATTGCCATGCTTCATGCTAGTATGATTTCCCCATGCGATGATTTGCCCATTTATGATGAGTATGATGATTCTATTGTGGAGTCTATTAGTTGTGATGCCATGTTACATAGGATTTCTTGTGACAATTCTTTAGGTCACATCATGTTTGATAATCCGCTTGACTTGTCATATGCTATGCATGAGATCAACCATATGTCTTATTTGCAATCTCTTCATAGTGACTATGCATATGCCATTAAAATAAACCCAATTTGCACATATGGCATAGATGACAAGCCCATGGTTATTGGCATTTGTTTCTCTTGTGATGATATTGATATGCTCCCTTTGCATCATTTATCTCATATGCCATGCCATGACCACCTAGCTTCGGATATGCATTGTTTTGGATGTTGTCCATTTTCTCCATATGATGTTTCCGATATTGCTCATGAGGAGGACCCCATAGTTTCCTCATACATGTTAGGGGAATTTGATCCATCCCATTCATTGCATGATCCCCATACTTGTGTGCACCATATGCTACCCACGAATAAACATACTATTGATGTGCCATATACTTGCATTCTCAATTTGTGTCCCCATCGTGTCATACACAATAACTATTCTTTCATGATGGATGACATGTTCTTATACCATGCATCAAATTTCTTTGAACGATGCTTATCTTGTGCTAACTCACACGTGCACATACACATCATGATGGATGATGTGTACATTTACCACACACACAATTTCTTTTGCTTGTGTCTCTTTTGTGTAGGTACCCAGGAATACTTGTCAACCTCGCAATCCCACGAGTTGACAAAACGAGCTCTTGAGAGCAATGACGATTTGGGATCCCGTGGACTATCCTTACCACCGTTCCCTTCGTGCAAGGACGACGCGCAACTCCTCTACTTGGCTCTCACACGGCTATGGGCCATTTACCACTTCTCACATTATGCTCATTTTACCGTGTTCACTTTGCATGCTATGCTTGCTTCTATGCCTTTGCCATGCAATTGTGACCCTTGTTTGCATCTACCCATGATTCTCCATTATGATATCCCTATGTGTATTTGCATGCTTGGTGGAGATCCTTGTTGCTTTTGCCATGTTTATCATGTGCCCCATTCTATTGATGCTTGTTGTGTTGGGAGAGTCATGATAACCCATTGTTGTTCACATATGGCCTCTCGCCAATACATTCATGATATTGTACTCATATCTTGCTTTCATGCTAGTGCTATGACATGTGAATTATTCATGCCCACTATTTGCACCAATGACATGCTTGCCATGATTCCTCCTAGTATGTTGCATCTTCGCACTACTAGCATACTTGCCTGGATAGCTATGAATGCTCGCTATATTGCATCACCCATGTTCCACTACTTGCTTTCTTGGGTCGATGACATATATGCTCATGCCTCACACATGTTGAACAATTGCTCTTTCCTTTGTGTTGAGTGCCACGATATCTTCACTACACCCTATGCATGTTATACTTGGATTGTCTTGCACTTGCCCCGTGTGTTTAGACATTTCACTATATTTGGTGTTGTGAATGACTCTTATGCCTACCATAGACCGTTCATTGAACTCTTTATGCATGCTTGCTATGACCTTGAGGTAGATGCTTGTTCACTTATCACATATATTTGCATCTTGACCTCCCATGTGCATTCTTGTTCCCATGATATACTTGATTGTGCTCAATTTATATGCTCAAATGCCATGCCACACTTCTTTGTCAAACCATATGCTATGCTTGATGACAACACTTTTGGGGTGAATCACCTCTTGAATGCTTGGTTTTGCTCTTACGACAACCACATTTGTTTTTCCAAGTGCTTGTTATCTTTGCTACTTTTGAAGGAATTACAAGACGGTGCGACATTGGAGAGTGCCCATTTGGAACTACAAGATGACGAATTCTTGGTGATCGTCAACTTCTACACGGCGACATCATCTCTTTCCCATGGTGATTTGGATTTCGATCCGAGGTCGGATCTTTCCCAAGGGGGAGGGGATGATGCGGAGCATCCTACAGACATCACCATGTCAAGAGCCCATTTGGCAAGTGACACGTGCGACATCTACTTCACACACACTAAGGTGAATCATCTCCTTTACACGTGCTCACTTGACCCCTTCGAGGATGGCATACTACTTGACACTTCTCCCGTGTGCATGCATAGGTATTATCGGAACTTCACGGACGACGAGGAGGAGTGCAAGCGCCAAGGAACGACTACACCATCCGCGAGGGAAGCGTGGAAGAGAAGACAGAAGAAAGGAGAAGAAGACGGAGCGGCTGCAGGAGCCAGGCCGGACATTCGGACCGCCGTTCGGATCATCCGGGCTCGGCCGGATCATCCGGGTCCCCCTCCGGATCATTCGGATAATTCGTCCGAAGACACCCGAAGGCCTCCTGTGAAGCCGGATCATCCGGGCCCCCTCCCGGATCATCCGGACGACGGCCGGATCATCCGGACCCCCATTCGGATCATCCGGACGATGGCCGGATCATCCGGACCCCCATCCGGATCATCCGGGCCTTGCCTGCGTGCAATGTTTCAGGCCGAGGCCCATGTACCCATTCGCCCCCTTACTTACCCCTTCGCCCACTAGACTATAAATAGACCTCCTCCTCCCCATTTTTAGGGTTAGCAAAGTGATAGCTCATTCTTAGGTGAGCTTTGCTCCTACCTATCTCTACTCTTGAGAGAGAGAGACCACTACTCCATTGGAGGCCAAACCTCCATCTAGGAGAAGATCCCGCGGGATATCATCAAGACCCCCTTATGGGAAGATCCATCTAGGATATCATCAAGACCTCCTCTTGGAGATGAACCTTACCTTGTATCTTTCCCTTTGTTGTTCATGTACCTTGTGATCTTGTGTGTTTGATTTTCTAGTGGATGTGTGATTGGACTTGTTCTTGAGTGTTTCCCCTTGTGATTTCTCCCCGTTCTTCCCCGTGTTCATCGTGTTCTTCGAGGGACCCCGCTCCAAACGTGAAAGATCGACGCTATAGGGTTCCACCCTACATCAAGATGCTCTTCAAGCCACCGGGAGTTCCCCCCGTTGCGGAGGCGGCGTTACCTCGGGAAGAGCTGCCCACGACACCCACCATGGACGCCCCAGCCTGTGGCCCGGCTTCAGGGGCCAGTCTGCTCCTTGTGCTCGAGCCTCAGGAGGGGTGTTGGATCGAGGAATTCAAGGCGTACCTGCTTCAGGGAACCCTGCCGAAGAAGGAAGAAGATGCAGAGCGGGTGGCCCGCCTAGCCACCGCATACTGCATTCAAGACGACGAGCTCTACCGAAGGCGTCCGAACAACGTATCCCTGTGATGCATCTCCAAGGAGCAGGGGTGCGAGCTGCTGACCGACATATACGGTGGGGATTACGGGCATCAATCCTCATCATGCACCCTTGTGGGCAAGGCGTTCCGCAGCGGATTCTACTGGCCCATAGCGCACAACGACGCTGCTGAATTGGTAAGATCTTGTGAATCCTGTCAATTCCATGCTAAGCAGATCCACCAGCCCGCTCAGGGTGTCTAGACCATCCCACTCTCGTGGCCGTTTGTGGTTGATACGTCTCCAACGTACACTACAAGAAACTTGTTAATCCATGACAGATTCTTGCTGACATTCCTACAGTCCATCACAGATTATGACGATTTACATAGGCCCGTCACCAGTACCGTCACCGATTTGTAAGCCATGGTTGGGCCGGAAAACAGCAGGTTCTGGATGACGGACCACATGCTACCGTCACAGAAACTGTCATGAATCGACCAAGTGGGCTTAGACGGGCCTAGCATTTTTTTAATATACACCATCCAGACCGTCATGGATTGTGCTCCTGCTGATGTGGCGTACATGCCCATTCGTTGGCCCACATGTCGGTCAGACCATACGTTTTGCTTAAAAAATAAAACTGTGAGGATACGTGGGTGCCATTGTATGCCCCACATGACAGTGTATTTTGCATTATGTTGCTTCCCGTAAAAAACAGTGGATACTTCCTTTTCCCCGATTCTCACATTCTCCAGATCCCATCGACCACCACTGCCGCCGCCGCCGTCAGTGCCACCGACGACTGCCCGGGCGAGGGTGGTCAGATCCGGCGGGGTGGTCCGTCTCGGCGCCATCTTCAGGATCCCTTCAGTCTCTCTCTTTGCCGCCGGGCGCCCTTGCTGCGTCGACGAGCCAGCCTCCGCCCGCCATTGCCGCGCCAATGATCCATCCGCCGCCCGCCATTGCCGCACGGACGAGCCAGCCGCCGCCCGCCATTGCCGCACGGACGAGCTAGTCACTGCCCGCACTTGCTACACTGGACACTCCCCCGTTCTTTCCCCACATCAACGCCAGCCAGGAGCGAGTGGTATGTCTCCGGCAGAAATCATCTCTCTCCTTCAGAATTTGTTGACTAAATATTGTGATTTGCAATTCCCCCCTTCAGAATTTGGGATGCACTTTTGTTCAATACACTTCAGTGGCAAGTTTATGTGCTAATCATGATCATTTGTTCAATACACTTCATTGGCAAGTTTATATGCTGAAGTTAGATGCTCACTATAATACATACTAAATTGAGGCATGGGTCCAGTTTATGATGTTTTTGCACTATTACACATCCTCTGTTTATGATGTTGTAATATACTAAAATCTTCCATGCACACTATCATGTTGACTTCTTCAGAAACGTTGTACTATGGGCAAGCAAAATATTTTCATAACAAATGGCGGATTTTGTGTGTGCTCTTATCATACTTATAAGAATGCAAAATGCAATAATTCACACAGAAATTAATGGGTTTCTATTTTGGGGTTATACTTATTACTTGGCCATTAATTAATCTTGTCTGTTTTCTGCGCCCAGAGATCAGCTCTTGTTGCTGCCATCTGATGGTTGTCGTCGTGATCTTCGGCTGCGGTGGTGCACTTCCTTGTGTATAACGAGATAGTGGGGTTGTCACCCCATAATCTTGGTGTCGGCTCCCACGACTGCCTTCTTGGTTACCACCACTCAGGTGAGTCCCTAGTATTATGTCCAGCACTAACGAGATAGTGGGGATGTCCAGATACATATTCAGAAAATATTATCTCAGTGTAGTTAGCATTTGGGATTTTAGTTCCATTTTCCTTGTTTTCATGACACCATGGATGTGATACTTGAACCATGTACATTAATGTTGAATAATCAGTGAAATATTGTCAAGTGGTGTATGTTCCTTTGTTACAGCAAAATAAAAAAAAATCTTTTGATGAACTGTGTTCACTATAGTGCGAAACAGTATAATTTTAAATCTGAACAGTTTGCTATATTGTACATGTTAATTTGATGGCCGGGGTAAACCTTTGATTGAGTTGGTTCTTTTTCTGGAATGTAGATGGATAGACGTTGGATTCATGGTACATTGTTTTCCCGTGAGTACATCGAAGGTGTCAAAGAATTTATGAACTTCATTCAAGAGAAATTCAGCGAGGATGATAAAATACTCTGCCCATGTAGAAAATGCCTTAATCATCACTACCAGCATCAGACCGTTGCGAACACGCACATACTGACGTATGGCATGGAAAGTACGTATACTCGCTGGATATATCATGGAGAAGACTTTGATGTAGATGTTATTGAACATCCTGTTGATGTGCATGATACCGAGGATGGAGACAATGGCGCTGACCGGTTTGAAGAGATGTTTGAATACCTACGCACAGCAGTAGAACAAGCTCACAGTGAAACTGAAAATCAAGATGGTAACAATGGTGGCAACCCTTCTGAGAATGAGTCTTTTTTGAAGAATGTGATGAAGGAGGCAAAACGGCAGCTTTATCACGGTTGTACCAAGTGGTTCTCCTTTGTGGTAAAGCTTCTTCATTTGAAGTCATACCATAGGATCCCGAATAGTGCATTTACTGAAATTTTGAAGCTATTAGCTGAAGCATTCCCTGAACCCAATACACTCCCAAAATCGTATAAGGAAGCAAAGAATCTTCTAAAGGAATTAGGCCTTGGGTATGAGTCTATACATGTGTGCTTCAATAATTGCATTCTATTCAGAAAGCAATATGCCAATCATGACAACTTCCCAGTTTGTGGATTCTCAAGGTGGAAAGACCCTGCTAGAAAGAAGATTCCACAGAAAGTGTTGAGGCATTTTCCATTGGTGCCTAGGCTAAAGAGGATGTTTCTTTCCAAAAAAGGTGCAGAAGAAGCACAATGGCATGAGCTAAAGAGGCAGCCCAATGAGAAGGAACTGAGTCATCCAAAAGACGGTGATGCGTGGAAAGATTTTGATGAAAATTTTCCAGAATTTGCAAAAGATGCCAGAAACTTTAGGCTTGGCATTGCCACTGATGGGTTCAATCCTTTTGGAAATTTTAACACAACCTATAGTATGTGGCCTGTATTTGTTATACCATACAACCTTCCACCTTGGGCATGCATGGATCAGTCAAATTTTATGATGGCTCTGCTGATTCCAGGTCCCAAATCACCTGGCAAGCACTTCGATGTATTTCTACAACCACTTGTAGAAGAATTACTTGAGCTCTGGGAGGGTGTGCGTACATATGATGCTCTTAGTGGAAAAATGTTTGATCTTCATGCTGCAGTTCTATGGTGCATTCACGATTACCCAGCTCTGAGCACTCTTTCAGGGCGTACCACAAGAGGCTATTTTGCATGTATTCATTGTGACAAACACCCTCTTTCTTACAGCCTAAGGAGTAAAATTGGATATATTGGTCACTATCGTTTCCTTCCAAGGGGTCATCGTTTGCGGAGAAACAATGAATTTGTTGGTCTTCATGAAAGCAATGATGAGCCAGGTAAATTCTCTAAGAAAGAGTTGCAGGCAGAATTGGAGAAGGTTAGACCTGGGATACAACAAGAAAGTAGGAAAAGGAAGCATTCTGACTTGGGCAGCAAGAAGGATCATGTGCCAATTTGGGGCCGGAGGGTTTGTTTGTGGGATTTGAAGTATTGGGCGAAGTTGAAGCTGAGACACAATTTTGATGTCATGCATATTGAGAAAAACATTTGTGAAAACCTCATTGGGACAATTCTGAATCTGGAGGGTAAGACAAAGGACACACTTAATGCTAGGATTGATCTCAAAGATTTGAATATTAAAGAGGAGTTGCAATTGAGGAAAGAGGGAGACTCATATGTGATGCCTCGTGCCCGATATACCTTGTCAAAAGAACAAGTGGTTGCATTTTGTCAATTTTTACGAGAGTTAAAGTTTCCAGATGGGTTTGCTTGCAACATCTCAAGATGCACAAGTGCTGATGGAACCAAGGTACAAGGCCTGAAAACACATGATTGTCACATTCTTCTGCAGAGAATCTTACCTGCCGGCATGAGAGGATTTTTGGACAGTGATATATATCAAGCAATAGCTGAGTTAGGCAAGTTTTTCAGAGAACTGTGCAGCAAAACTCTTAATAGGGATGTCTTGGACGAAATGAAGAAGGAAATCCCTGTAATTTTGTGCAAGCTTGAGAAAATTTTCCCACCTGCATTTTTTGATGTGATGGTGCACCTTGCCGTACATTTACCTGAAGAGGCATTGCTTCGAGGTCCCATACAATATGGGTGGATGTACCCAGTTGAAAGAAGGCTATATACTTTAAAGCGCTATGTGAGGAATAGGGCGCGACCAGAAGGTTCGATTACTGAGGCATATATTGCAGATGAATGCCTGACATTTTGCTCCAGGTACATGGATGATGTTGAAACAATATTTAATCGGAAACCAAGAAATATAGGTTTTTCAGATGAAGAAGCCTATGGTGTTGATGTTTTTGGGCATGGAGTTAATTTTACTTCTGGGTATGAATATGAATATGTGCATGAGCAACAAGAGTTTGACCAGATGGTGTGGTATGTGTTGAACAATTGTGATCAAGCTAAGAAATATATCGAGTACGTTGTCACTTCTGAAACTTGCGCTTGTTGCATTGTGTTGTACATATGTGATCTCAAGACTAATTTGTTTTATTTTACAGTATGTTCAGAGATGAGTTAAAGAGAAAACGGTTGCCGGACAGTGATAAAGAGGTTGATATATTTCAGACATGGTTCAGGAACTATGTTAGTTTTCATTCACATCTAGTTATAATTTTTGGTTGTCAAATTTCACTGCAGATTCTAATGTATGTGTTTGTATGCTGTTGCAGATGATGAGGTTGCGAGATGAGGTTGGCGAAGAGGTAGATGAAGATCTCTTTGCCTTGGCATGTGGTCCTGATCGGAGAGTCCGGAAATTCTCATCGTGCATAGTGAATGGGATTAGATTTAGCACTATTGCTCGTGATAGCAACAAGAGGACGCATAACAGTGGAGTCATGACCAAAGGTGAACATGACCGTATGGTCATAGATTTTTATGGAACCTTGAAAGAGATCATTCAGTTAGATTATAACTTGGAAGATAGGTCAGTTGTTTTGTTTAAATGTGAATGGTTTAAACTTGATGGAAAGAAGACTGAACTTAAAAATGATGGTTTTTTCAAAAGCATACATGTTGGAAGTTTGTGGTACAAGGATGATTCTGTGATTCTGGCTACTCAGGCTAGTAAGGTCTTTTATTTGCCAGGCACGAAGTATGGGAAAAATTGGCAAGTTGTGCAAACATTCGACCATAGGCATCTGTTCAATATTAGTGAAACTGAGGGTGTACCTTTTAGTGGTCCTGCATATCAAGAGGAGGAGTGTTGTGAAGAGGAGGGTAGGAGAACATCAGTTTCTGACCTTACATCTGAGAAGCCTTTGCATAGAGATGATGAGCAAGGCATTACTTTTGAAGCTGATGTCGTTGCTCGTTTGATGAAAGAAAAAACCACAAAAGTGTATGAAGGTGGCGATGAAGCTGAAGAAGATGACACAGGTTTGGAGTATTGCAGTGAAGACGAAGGAGGTGCCACAATGGATGTCGACAGCGATGACGAGTAGATGTTTTAATGTAGAAGGTACTATCTTATTTCATGTTGCATAATGTTTTCCTTTGCTACTGCAATATCCTGTTGCTGTTTACACACTACATGCTTGTTCAGTACAGTACATGGGAGACTGAGGTGTTTATCCACTACAAGTTTGTTCAGTTCAGTACATCGTCTCTTGTTGCATATGTACAGTTTGAATGCACTTCTAGTTTTGAAATATTCGACAGGCGTTGCTGACAAGGCTGAGAAGGAGATGCTGAAAAAAGGTTGTGCTGCAAGCTTAAGTTGGTCTGTACAGTGCTTTTGGCTCTGTAATACTGTCATCTACAATGGTACTATCTGTAGTTTTATTTTGTTTGCCTTGATACGGCAATAACCGGTGATTCTTGTGATCCGTAACACAGTTGTATCTGGATCTATATTTTGTTTGCCTTGATAGGCCAGTGACCACTGATCCTTGTTGTGATCCGTATCAGAGTTGTATTTGGAGTTATATTTGGTTTGCCTTGATAGGCCAATGACCGCTGATCCTTGTTGTGATCTGTATCAGAGTTATAGTTTTTCAGTGTGTTAATGAAGTCGTTGTGGTTGTAATCCTTCTTATATGCCTGACAATATATCGTTGTGGTTGTAATCCTTCTCGAATGCCTGTCAATATTTTATCTCTTTACCGGCTGTTGTGAGGATGGCATTTGTGTGCTATCATTGGTTGTTCAGGTACACAAATTATTCCTGAAATTCATATGGCTCATGTATGTTCATAATATGGCCTAAAATCAAGTTTGTTGTATCTAGTTTAGATGCCATCTTCCAAAACGTAATTCTGGTCATTTTAGACCTTTGTGAAGCGACCCCATGCTAGCCAACAGTCATGGCCGTGTAACTTGGTAGAATGACACTCCTTACTACCCTGACCATCTACCCAAAACCTCTGGACAAAATACCCTATGGAAAGCCAGTGCATCAGGCATCAAAGTTTGCCGCAGAAACTGATTTTCATCCAAATAGTGCAGCTATCCTTAGCCATTAACGTCTAGCTTCTTTGTATACCCTAGTTGAGCATAGAAGCACACTGTGACACGCTCGGTTGCTTGAACTAATGCACAGAGAGGGAGCGCACGTGGTGACCAGTGACCTAGCATGCAATAATGGCGCTCTGTGTGTTTCTAGCAGCTTGACGAGCAGTTCAGGGCCTTACTCGCTCACCCCTCTCGCTTGTAGCTCTCTCCTGCCCCTGCGATCACTTCCCTCCAGCCGGAGTCAATGGGAGCTGCTCTGCCGTGCCGGCCGGTGCGACGCCGACAGTCCCAGGGTCCGGCACTGTCCAAACCCCCCTGGCGCCAAGGTCTCATCCCACCTGCCCCCTCCAACACGTGAGAAGGAAAGAAGAAAAGAGGCACCAGATCGTGGGGAAAGAGGCACCAGATCGTGGGGAAAGAGGGATCGAAGGAAACAGAGAGGGCAGAGCACCAGATCGTGAGGACCTGGGAGAGAAAAGAAAGAAAGAAAGGGAAGGAAAAGAGAGAGGAGGAGGAGATCTCGCGCAGCTCACCAGACGCTGTGTCTGATCCATCGCGCGACCACTCCCTGCTTCGACGCGCTCCACCAGACAGGTTAGCGCGGGCGTCTGTTCCATCGCGTATGTGTTTTTCTGTTTTTTTGATTGTTTGTGTTTTTCTGTTGGGAGACACTAACCCACCACGTTGCTTCCCTATGGGCCACGGGATTGTTAGAACGTTCACCGATTAAAAAATTTGTTAAGAAATTTAAAAATGTTCTCAAATTTAAAAAAGTACATGAATTGGAAAAATGTTTGATGATTCAAACAAAACATAACGTTCAAAAGTTCATGGATTTAAAAAATATCACGAATTTTAAAAATCATCATGAATTAAAAACGTTCACAAATTTGAAAATGTTCATGAATTTAAAAAAAATGAGAAAATGTAAAGGAAAAAAGGAAATAAAACAAAGAACCAACCAAAATCCACGGAAGCTTCACAAAACCGAAGATAGGTGGAGCTAGATGGCCCGACCTATTATAACCAGACACTTGGTTGTCGTGGACTCCCCTTACCATTTGAATTGTATTCAGCACAATATGTGCCAAATAGCACATTCCTCGATAGCATATGTCGCAGGCTTCCTTCCCTGTCTAATAGAACAAGATACAAATAGGATCCACTGATAAGGTTGCGCTAAATAGTAGCAATCAGGCGGCATTGTGGTGGTGTTGTTGAGGTTGTTGAGGTTGCGGGTGTTGTTGAGGTTGTGTATCGCTGCCCGGCATTCATGTATCTTACCTTGGGTCTGTGTGGCGTGCGTTTGTTTCGGATGCTTCGATGTTGTGTTGGTGCTTTATAATATAAAGCGGGGGGAAACCCTCTTTCCTAAACCAAATAGTAGCAATCGGTACATAGGGGTTGTTTGGTTGAAACCCTGATGAGCATGCGTGAGCTGTTCTCATGGCTGAATGTGGCCTGAAGTCGTATTAGAAATTGATTGATCAGGCATCCATGCTCAAGCTTCCAATTTCATAGGACGTCCACGGGTCCTGCAGAGTCACATGGTCGTCTGATTCCTCCAATCGACTCCCCGGCGCTAGCGAGGCTCAAGGGAACGCGACTCCCCTGAAAGCTTCCGAGAGCACGCGCTCCATTCGCGAGTTCTCCGTCCGTCCACCCTGGAGCTCATGCCACCCATCGGTCGACTCGTATCGACATCATGCACCTCCATGTGATCAACTCAGATGGAGATGGCCGAATCAGCAAGTTGTTCGTTTCGACGATACAAAGGCTTTTTCACGTCGAGGTGCGTCTGTAACCAAGTTTATTGGAGTTGGTAGTTCCCTTGCTCATAATTTATAAAACCAAACCGATAATTCAAACCGATAATCGAACCGGTGAGGCCGCCGATCCGGTTCGGGTTTTTTAAACTATGTCATCGTTTCCCCTATGGTTTGTAAAAAAGTTGGCGCATATGTCTTGCTCATTCTAGTAACTATTTCCTAATAATAGTGCATAATTAAATATATGTCTTATTAATTACAGCAACAAATAATAAACTTGTGTTATATGCTCTAGAATGTTCTAAATTTGGCTCGGCGGAAAAAAGCGCGCGCACGCACGTTACAGTTTCCGCTCCAGCCGCGCGGCTGCGCCAAGGAAAAAACAACACAACGCGAATTGACGCTATTGCCTAGCAATGTTCCCCAAAATTACACAAATGCATTCACCCACCAGCACCAGATGAAGGGCCTATTAGTAATTTTACACACACACACACACAATCTACCCCCACCACACCACCAGCCAAATCCCCTCCCTTCCCCGCGTATCGCCAAATCCTCTCCCTCCCATTCGCCTTCCTACTCTGCTGCCGGCCACAACTTCACCTCCTCCACCGCCGAGCCCAACTTCCCTTCCCTTCCTCGTCCACCTCCACCGCAGAGCACGAATCCCCTCCCTCCCCTTCCCCTTGCTCTTCCACTGCAGGTCAAGACCCCCTTTCCCCCACCATCCGCCTCCACCAAACCCTAGATTAAGCCATCGCCGCCACCGCCAACGCCACCACACTGCGCCACTGCTGACCACGACTCCCCTTCTTCTTTCGCCTCCACCGCTGGTCACTACCCACCTCAACTGCCGGTCAAGAACCCCCTCCCCCTCCTCTCCACTCCACCAAACCCTAGAACAAACCGTCACCGCGACCATACTGCGCCGCTTCAAGGACCTCTGCGCCACACTAATGGGGAAGAAGACTGCAGCGAAGAAACCCCGAGGACACAAGACAGCAGGTATAATCTTCTTAACCCACCCCACGCCTACCTATTTTCTGTTCATGCATATGTATGTCTAATGGGTGTGTGGTAAAAACGTTTTTCTTGTGTTTTATTTAAGTTGCTAGTGTTTCTTGTCCATTAGAGTTCTGGTCATACCTATGAAAAAAGGGTCTTGTCCTGCCAAGTGTAGATTTGGGTCACATATTGTTACAAACTTAATCAAAAAATAGTACTTTGTTATTAACTACAGATTATACACATAGTAATTCGTGCTCATGTGTTCACTCATCTTAGAAGCACCACTACATCCTTTGGAGGAGTCGCGCATCAGAACATGCATAAGGAACAATTCAAGGCTGCAAGCACTCGGAATTCCTGCACTATCGACATTGTTTGCGGCCAAAACTGTCATTTCACCTGAAAAAAATAAACCCAAGCATAGTAGTGATGATTCTGAAGCTGAGTACCATCCTAACGAGGACAATACCAGTGAAGGAGAGTCATCCGATGATAGTTTAGTAGATGAAACAGAAGCACTGCAGTCCACACTTGCTGCTAGCTCAAACTCTAAGGTGCTAATTTCCTCCATCTAGTCATTCATTGCTTAGATGTGTTGCTTGTTTACCGTTGCAGTAGAATTTTGTTACTGTTTGTTGATTAAACCATGTTTTCATATCTATCAGGGATGTAAGAAGACTAGTCAGAAAACTAGTAAGAAAAGATCTGCTGCCATGCCCCTTGGTGGAGTCAAGCCTCGGCCTCCTAAGAGAGTTCATGCGGACCTCCCAACTAATCCACGAGTCACAAGGTCGAAGAAAGCTGTATTACAAGATGCTGATGCAGGTACTCAAAGTGAGGAAATGTCTGATCCTAAACATCAGACTCCAAGTGTCATCCATAAGCCAACTGCTTCTATGGCTTGTGTCCGCCCAGCTGAAGAAATTGTTCCCAACTTTGATGATCATGGTGTTGAAGGCAAGTTCTTAATATTATTATCATATCATGTTTTTTGTTT
Source organism: Triticum timopheevii (assembly GCA_963921465.1). Taxonomy (NCBI): domain Eukaryota; kingdom Viridiplantae; phylum Streptophyta; class Magnoliopsida; order Poales; family Poaceae; genus Triticum; species Triticum timopheevii. The sequence goes on from OY997266.1 coordinate 273,814,457, forward strand.
TGAATTGCTAGCCTAGGCTACTAGCTCTCATTGCATGATGAACATACTCTCACTGGATGCTTTTTTCTAAAAAGGTGATGATCCTGGACATTGTGATGATGACAACTGGATTGCCAATGGAGCTGATCTCATTGCCCATCGTGATGACGAAAATGAGATGGCGAACGAAGCTGGTGGTAGTGCCCAACCAAATCAGCAAACCCAACCTAACAATAACTCTGAAGGCATGTTATAACCTGAATCTTTCTAGCATCTATTAGAGTTAAACTTCTTGTTCAATCTATTGTTCTATGCATCTTCCTGTCTTAATTTATACCATATGTGTGCATGATTTTTTATGAGTCAATCCAGTGCTGCGGGATGATGATATTCTCAAGGACAACTCCATTTTGTTCATTTCTTAATATGTCAGTATTTAAATAAGGACAATTTACATAGTACTGAATTTAAAATTGTGTTTCTTGCAATGGATTGTATCATGATTTTAGTTTTATCTTCTTTTGTCTTTGTTGAAGATATTGCCTTGTTGAAATCTGCTCGAACCATGTCTTCCGTTCCAGTTAACCTGTGCATTTGTAACAATCAGAAACACACCAACATGACAGATACTGCAATATTCCATTTAGTTGTTGTTGCCATATGGTTAATAGTATATTGTCTTGACTTTTTTTGTGAGCTTAATTCCTCTTGTTATAGTTACTCATTTTGAAATGACGTTCTCCCTTTATTAGTACACTTCTATACGTGTAATTGCGGTTAAATTGTATCCATTGTTGATTTTACCTTCTTTTCAGGTCCACAATCCTATGAGGAGCCAAGGGAAAGGGGCCCCAATTTGGGAAAAGGTCTGGAAAGGATCACTCGACGCCGGCAGGGCAAACTGCCGCTTGTCATTCCAGAAGGGAAGTTAAGGCCGGAGGCACCTCTTCTTGCTGCAAAGTTCGCAACTGAATGCAATGTCACAGTTAGACACCATATGCCCGTGTTTAAGCGCTGGAAGGATTACAAGGACCCAGATGGACATGTCCGAGATGGGATCTTCAGGAACTTTGTAGGAAAAGTTGGTGTAAGTACAAAGTCCAAGCCTTTCTCCCTTAAATTGCTATCAACCTGTCAATTTTTCCTATTGTGTCAATTATGTGCAATCATGATACTTACACATGTTTTTTCATTGGGCTAGAACAAGTTTCAGATGGACGTTGATGCTGTGCTAGTTAGGAAGGCTTGTACTGAAATGCTGAAACGTGCGACTCGCCAACAACGATACAGGCTCAAGAAAGAGTATTTTGACCCTCACCCACTCCATTTGGTGACGAGAACGTCTCCTGTCCCCTCGATGACTGATGAGCAGTGGAATGAGCTAGTGGAAAGCTGGAAGGATCCCAAAAAGATGGTATGTTTCTTCCTCGAGACCAATCTCTCGCCTTCTACATGCTAATCTAGAAATTGTGCCTTACATGTATTTGGTCTCTTGATGTAGGAGATATGTGAAACTAACAAAAATAATCGAGCTCAAGTTAAGTTTCACCAAACCACTGGCTCGCGCAGCTACCCTGTGCACTGTGATAATTTGGTAAGTGAAACATGTGGCTCTAGATGTGCATTGTCATAAGAAATATTCTTGACCATAGGTTCATGTAAACTGTTGCGTCCATGTAGTAACTGTGTATGATGCTCCCTTGCCTTCATATTGGTTGTTTTCAGGGAGACAAATACAAAGATAAAGAACCCACTGCATTGGATTTGTTCAAGAAGTGCCACTACAACAAGAAAAAGAAAAGCTACACCGGTGTTGTCCAAGCTGCAATTGTAAGTCAGCTTCAAAAGACTTACCAACCATCATTTTACCTTTTTGCTTACTAGAACTAATATTGTTTTAGTTACTCCACCATATTGAAACTGATAATCAAATGTCAGTGTATCTTAATTGAAAATGTTAACATGTTCACTTAACTATCTTGTAATAGCCTGTCTTGTATGATTGTACCCTTTTTTATTTTCATACAACTGATAAGTTTTTAAGCGATTGAAAAACATCAGTTTTGATTTAGTATATGGCTAGATGAGATGTCTTTAATAAATGCGCATAATCACTTTGACATGTGACCAATCAGCCACCTAAAATTACAGATTTTTTTTATTAATCTATTATTTGGCTTTATATATTGTAGTTTTGGCCATCCTCAGTGTCTTATATTTTTAGTGTGTGTGTGTGTATATATATATATTATAGACTGACCTCCAGAAATAATTTGATTTAAACATTACTCACTTCTAGTTAAATCAGGAAATAGTCCACTTTGTTGTAGATGATAGTATATATGAATAATTTGAATCACCTCCGCACAGAAAAAGATTAATCTGACTATTATCACAAGTGTCTAGTTGTAAAGGATGCATGATAGCTTTCCTTACAAAGATGATGCATGTAAGCTTGCTGATGTTGTCTTCTCTACTTGGGCTTAAGCCGTCTTATAACCGTGTTTGTTGCTTGCATTGCTAGACCGAGATGGAAAACAAGGCCTCTCAGCCTACAGAAGATGGACAAGAATCGAACTCCGCGACCGAGGTTGTAGCTGAAGTGCTTGCTAAGCACACTAAGAAGCCAAGGTTTCTTCAGCATGTGGGGATCCAGCATGTCCATGCGAGATCTAGCGCTAGCAACTGTCAAGCAGAGTTGGCAAAGAGGGGCAATGTCGAGCTTCGGGCACTTGTTGACACCTTGACCAAGCAGTTGAAGGAGTCCGAAGAAGCAAGGACCAGGCAAGACGAGGAGCACAGGAAGAGAGATGAGGAGAACAGGAAGAAGCAAGCTGAGATGGATGCAAAACTGGACTTTTTGCTAAGTCAGTTGCAAGCAAGATCAGCTCAAGGGTAAGTTGTTTGTCCAAGATCAGCCGTCGTCTCTACTTGATGCATGGAAGCTATCTGAATGTGATATACTGCTAGAACCTACCTTCTTATTTTGTAATGATTTTGTTGTGCAAACTGCACACTGTTGGATGCAAACTGGTTGCATTTTGCTGCTCCATTGTTGGTGGATTTGGAGATGTAAGCTCAATGGTACTGTGCTTTGTGATGTTGTTCTTCTTTTATGTATTTGTGATGGATCTGGAGATGTAAGCTCTTAAGCTTGGAAACCCATTTTGTGTAGAAACAAAGAAGGGCTAGGTTGGGTACAGTAAACACTAATGGCCTGAATAAAGTGAGCCTCAAAACACACTTTCAGGCAAAAAAACACAAGTGCCGCATAATTTTAATGGGCTGATGTGCATATTGAACACGTGGAAATGGGCCAACGAGAGTGTAAATGATTATGGACCAAAATGAACGGGCCAACCAGCTGCGGTAAAATGGACCCATAGGCCTGGCTGTACTAAAATAAATGGGCCAGACCACACTGGGCCGAGTGCCATCAGCTTACACTATGCCACGTCAGCTCCACGCTGGCGCCACATCAGCTCCACGATGGCGCCACATCATCTCCATGCTGGCGCCATGTCATCTCCACGCTGGCGCCACATCAGATCACGAGGGGTGCCACATGGGACTTGTCTTTCTACACGTCATGTAAATCTGTGACGGAAGAGTCCATGATAGAGGACCGGGCCTTGGGCGGGCCGGGGGCCAGATCGGTGACGGTGATAGACCGTCATAATTCATGACGGAAACAAAAATCCGTCAAGGATGGGCGGGTGGGTAAATTATGACGCGATATACATGACGGATTTTAGGACCGTCACGACCGGCCATCCTTGATAGTTTTTGCCATGTCTGTGACGGACACTGACTGTCACAGATTAACGACTTTCTTGTAGTGGTATCTATAATTTTTGATTGTTCCATGCTATTATATTACCTGTTTTGGATGTTTATGGGCTTTACTTTACACTTTTATATCATTTTTGGGACTAACCTACTAACCGGAGGCCCAGCCCGAACTGCTGTTTTTTTGCCTATTTCAGTGTTTCGAAGAAAAGGAATATCAAACGGAGTCCCAAACGGAATGAAACCTTCGGGAGTGATCTTTTTGGAACAAACGCAATCCAGGGGACTTGGACTGGACGCCAAGCAACAAACGAGGCGGCCACGAGGGTGCCCGGCGTGCCCCCTGGGGGTGGGCGCGCCCCCACCCTCGTGGGCCCCTCGAGCGTCAACCGACCTACTTCTTCCTCCTATATATGTCCATGTACCACGAAAACATCCAAGAGCACCATGAAAAACTATTTCCACCGCCGCAACCTTCTGTATCCGCAAGATCCCATCTTGGAGCCTTCGCCAGTGCTCCGCCGGAGGGGGAATCGACCACGAAGGGCCTCTACATCATCTCCAAGGCCTCTCCGATGAGTTGTGATTAGTTTACCACAGACCTTCGGGTCCATAGTTATTAGCTAGATGGCTTCTTCTCTCTTTTTGAATCTCAATACAAAGTTCTCCTCGATCTTCTTGGAGATCTATTTGATGTAACTCTTTTTGCGGTGTGTTTGTCGAGATCCGGTGAATTGTGGTTTTATGATCAAGTTTATCTATGAGAAATATTTGAATCTCCTCTGAATTCTTTTATGTGTGATTAGTTATCTTTGCAAGTCTCTTCGAATTATCAGTTTGGTTTGGCCTACTAGATTGATCTTTCTTGCAATGGGAGAAGTGCTTAGCTTTGGGTTCATTCTTGCGGTGTCCTTTCCCAGTGACAGCAGGGGCAACAAGGCACGTATTGTATTGTTTCCATCGAGGATAAAATGATGGGGTTTATGTCATATTGCATGAGTTTATCCCTCTACATCATGTCATCTTTCTTAATGCGTTACTCTGTTCTTATGAACTTAATACTCTAGATGGAGGCAGGAGTCGGTCGATGTTTGGAGTAATAGTAGTAGATGTAGAATCATTTCGGTCTACTTGTCACGGACGTGATGCCTATATACATGATCATGCCTAGGTATTCTCATAACTATGCACTTTTCTATCAATTGCTCGACAGTAATTTGTTCATCCAACGTAATACTTATGCTATCTTGAGAGAAGCCACTAGTGAAACCTATGGCCCCTGAGTCTATCTTTTATCATATAAGTTTTCCATCTACTTTTATTTGCATCTTTTATTTTCCAATCTATATCATAAAAATACCAAAAATATTTATCTTATCTTATTATCTCTATCAGATCTCACTTTTGCAAGTTACCGTGAAGGGGTTGACAACCCCTTTATTGTGTTGGTTGCGAGGTTCTTGTTTGTTTGTGTAGGTGCGTGGGACTTTTGAGGAGCCTCCTACTGGATTGATACCTTGGTTCTCAAAAACAGAGGGAAACACTTACGCTACTTTGCTGCATCACCCTTTCCTCTTCAAGGGAAAACCAACGCAGTGCTTAAGAGGTGGCAAGAAAAATTTCTGGCGCCATTGCCGGGGAGGTCTTCGCTCAAGTCAAGACATACCAAGTACCCATCACAAACTCATCTCCCTCGCATTATGTTATTTGCCATTTGCCTCTCGTTTTCCTCTCCCCCACTTCACCCTTGCTGTTTTATTCGCCCTCTCTTTCCCAATCTTCTCTTTTTCACTTGCCTTTTGTGTGCTTGTGTGTTTGATTGCTTGTCATGATGGCGCAAGATAATACCAAATTGTGTGACTTTTCCAATACCAATAATAATGATTTCCTTAGCACTCCGATTGCTCCTCTTAATGATGTTGAATCTTGTGAAATCAATGCTGCTTTGTTGAATCTTGTTATGAAAGATCAATCCTCCGGCCATCCTAGTGAATATGCCGCTACTCATCTAAACAACTTTGTTGATTTGTGTGATATGCAAAAGAAGACAGATACGGATAATGATATTGTTAAATTGAAGTTATTTCCGTTTTCACTTAGAGATCGTGCTAAAACTTGGTTTTCGTCTTTGCCTAAGAATAGTATTGATTCATGGAATAAGTGCAAAGATGCTTTTATCTCCAAGTATTTTCCTCCCGCTAAGATCATCTCCCTTAGGAACGATATTATGAATTTTAAACAACTTGATCGTGAGCATGTTGCCCAATCTTGGGAAAGAATGAGATTAATGATTCGCAATTGCCCTACTCATGGTTTGAATTTATGGATGATCATAAAAAAATTTTATGCCGGCTTGAATTTTGCTTCTAGAAATCTTTTAGATTCGGCCGCAGGAGTCACTTTTATGGAAATCACCTTAGGAGAAGCTACTAAACTCCTTGATAACATTATGGCTAATTATTCTCAATGGCACACCGAAAGATCTACTAGTAAAAAAATGCATGCTATAGAAGAAATTAATGTTTTGAGTGGAAAGATGGATGAACTTATGAAACTGTTTGCTACTAAGAGTGCTCGTATTGATCCTAATGATATGCCTTTGTCTACTTTGATTGAGAATAATAATGAATCTATGGATGTGGATTTTGTTGGTAGGAATAATTTTGGTAACAACGCGTATAGAGGAAACTTTAATCCTAGGCCGTTCCCTAGTAATTCCTCTAATAATTATGGAAATTCCTACAATAATTCTTATGGAAATTTTAATAAGATGCCCTCTGATTTTGAGAATAGTGTTAAAGAATTTATGATCTCTCAAAAGAATTTTAATGCTCTGCTTGAAGAAAAATTGCTTAAAGTTGATGAATTGGCTAGGAACGTTGATAGACATTCGCTTGATGTTGATTCTTTGGAACTTAGATCTATTCCACCTAAGCATGATATCAATGACTCTCTCAAAGCCATGAGAATTTCCATTGATGAGTGCAAAGAAAGAACGCAGGTTGCGTGCTAAGAAAGATTGCTTTGTAAAAGTGTGTTCTTCTAGTTTCCATGAAAATAATAATGAAGATCTAAAAGTTTTTTTTATTGATGTGTCCCCTATTAAATCCTTGTTTTTCAATATGATCTTAATAATGATGGGACTGGAGATGAGTCAACTTTAGTTAAAAGGCGTCCCAATGATTCGGAGTTGTTAGATCTTGACGAGAAATTTGGTAAAAGTGGGATTGGAGAGGTCAAGACTTTACATAGCATTGAACCCACTATTATGGATTTCAAGGAATTTAATTATGATAATTGTTCTTTGATAGATTGTATTTCCTTGTTGCAATCCGTGTTGAATTCTCCTCATGCTTATAGTCAAAATAAAGCTTTTACCAAACATATTGTTGATTCCTTGATGCAATCTTATGAAGAAAAACTTAATTTGGAAGTTTCTATACCTAGAAAACTTTATGATGAGTGGGAACCTACTATAAAGATTAAAATTAAATATCATGAGTGCTATGCTTTGTGTGATTTGGGTGCTAGTGTTTCCACGATTCCAAAAACTTTATGTGATGTGCTAGGTTTCCATGATTTTGATGATTGCTCTTTAAACTTGCACCTTGCAGACTCCACCATTAAGAAACCTATGGGAAGGATCAATGATGTTCTTATTGTTGCAAATAGGAATTATGTGCCCGTATATTTTATCGTTCTTGATATAGATTGCAATCTTTCATGTCCTATTATTCTTGGTAGACCTTTCCTTAGAACAATTGGTGCAATTATTGATATGAAGGAAGGGAATATTAGATTCCAATTTCCATTAAGGAAATGCATGGAACACTTCCCTAGAAATAAAGTTAAATTACCTTATGAATCTATCATGCGAGCTACTTATGAATTGAATGCCAAAGATGGCACTACTTAGATCTATCCTCGCTTTTATGCCTAGCTAGGGGCGTTAAAGGATAGCGCTTGTTGGGAGGCAACCCAATTTTATTTTAGTTCCTTGATTTTTGATTCTGTTTAGTAATAAATATTTCATCTAGCTTATGTTTAGATGTGTTTTCATGTTTTAATTAGTGTTTGTGCCAAGTAGAACCTATAGGATAACCTACGGTTTGATAGTTAATTTGATTCTGCTGAAAAACAGAAACTTTTGCACGAACAAAAATAATTTTAGTAAATCACAGACAAGTGATTTTGGGTTGATTATTTTTGCTGTAGATCAATAGACAAATTTCCCAGGACTTCCTATTTTGGTAGGATTTTTATAGCTCCAGAAGTATTCAAAAGTTACAGATTGCTACAGACTGTTCTGTTTTTGACAGATTCTGTTTTTCGTGTGTTGTTTGCTTATTTTGATGCATCTATGGCTAGTATCGGGGGGTATGAACCATAGAGAAGTTGGAATACAGTAGGTTTAACACCAATATAAATAAATAATGAGTTCATTACAGTACCTTATGCGGTGGTTTTTCTTTCTTGCACTAACGGAGCTTATGAGATTTCCTGTTGAGTTTTGTGTTGTGAAGTTTTCAAGTTTTGGGTAAAGATTTGATGGACTATGGAATAAGGAGTGGCAAGAGCCTAAGCTTGGGTATGCCCATGACACCCCAAGATATTCAAGGATAACCAAAAGCCTAATCTTGGGGATGTCCCGGAAGGTATCCCCTCTTTCGTCTTCGTCTATCGGTAACTTCACTTGGAGCTATATTTTTATTCGCCACAAGATATGTGTTTTGCTTGGAGCGTATTGTATGATATTAGTCTTTGATTTTTACATTACCACAATTATCCTTGCTGTACACACCTTTTGGGAGAAACCAACTTGATTTGGAATTTATTAGAAATACTCTATGTGCTTCACTTATATCTTGTGAGCTAGATAATTTTGCTCTAGTGCTTCACTTATACCTTTTAGAGCACGGCAGTGGTTTAATTTTGTAGAAATTGTTGATCTCTCATGCTTCACTTATATTATTTTGAGAGTCTTTTAGAACAGCATGGTATTTTCTATGGTTATAAAATTGGTCCTAGAATGATGGGCATCCAAGTTGGGTATAATAAAAACTATCATAGGAAGTGAATTGGATGCTATGATCAATTTGATGCTTGATAATTTTTTTGAGATATAGAGGTGGCGATATTAGAGTCATGTTAGTTGGGTAATTGTGAATTTGAAGAATACTTGTGTTGAAGTTGGCAAGTCCCGTAGCATGCATGTATGGTAACCGTTGTGTAACAAATTTGAAACATGAGGTGTTCTTAGATTGTCATCCTTATGAGTGGCGGTCAGGGACGAGTGATGGTCTTTTCCTACCAATATATCCCCCTAGGAGCATGCGAGTAGTGCTTGGTTTTTGATGACTTGTAGATTTTTTCAGTAAGTATATGAGTTCTTTATGACTAATGTGAGTCCATGGATTATTTACACTTTTACCTTTCCATCATTGCTAGCCTCTTCGGTATCGTGCATTGCCCTTTCTCACCTTGAGAGTTGGTGCAAACTTCGCCGGTGCATCCAAACCCCGTGATATGATATGCTCTATCACACATAAACCTCCTTATATCTTCCTCAAAACAGCCACCTTACCTACCTATTATGGCATTTCCATAGCCATTCCGAGATATATTGCCATGCAACTTTCCACCGTTCCGTTCATCATGACACGCATCATCATTGTCATATTGCCTTGCATGATCATGTAGTTGACATCGTATTGTGGCTAAGCCACCTTCATAATTTTTCATACACGTCACTCTTGATTCATTGCCCATCCCGGTACTCCACCGGAGGCATTCATATAGAGTCATATCTTGTTCTAGTTTTGAGTTGTAACTCATGAGTTGTAAATAAATAGAAGTGTGATGATCTTCATTATTAGAGCATTGTCCTTAAAAAAATAAAGGCCAAAAAAAGAAAGGCCAAATAAAAAAAGGGAGAAAGGCCAAAAAAAGAAAGCCCCCCCCCAAAAGGGGACAATGCTACTATCTTTTTCCACACTTGTGCTTCAAAGTAGCACCATGTTTTTCATATAGAGAGTCTCATTTGTTGTCACTTTCATATACTAGTGGGAATTTTTCATTATAGAACTTGGCTTGTATATTCCAACGATGGGCTTCCTCAAAATGCCCTAGGTCTTCATGAGCAAGCAAATTGGATGCACACCCACTAATTTCTTTTGCTGAGCTTTCGTACATTTATAGCTCTAGTGCATCCGTTGCATGGCAATCCCTACTCCTCATGTTGACATCAATTGATGGGCATCTCCATAGCCCATTGATTAGCCTCATTAAGATGAGACTTTCTTCTTTTTTGTATTCTCCACACAACCTCCATCATCATATTCTATTCCACCCATAGTGCTATATCCATGGCTCACGCTCATGTATTGCGTGAAAGTTGAGAAAAGTTTGAGATTACTAAAGTATGAAACAATTGCTTGGCTTGTCATCGGGGGTGTGCAAGATGAGAGCACTCTTGTGTGACAAAAATGGAGCATGACCAAACTATATGATTTTGTAGGGATAAACTTTCTTTAGCCACGCTATTTTGAGAAGACATGATTGCTTTGATTAGTATGCTTGAAGTATTACTATTTCTTATGTCAATATGAACTTTTATTTTGAATCATTTGGATCTGAACATTAATGCCACAATAAAGAAAATTACATTGAGAATTATGCTAGGTAGCATTCCACATCAAAAATTCTGTTTTTTATCATTTACCTACTCGAGGACAAGCATGAATTAAGCTTGGGGATGCTTGATATGTCTCCAACGTATCTATAATTTTTGATTGTTCCATGCTATTATATTACCTATTTTGGATGTTTATGGGCTTTACTTTACACTTTTATATCATTTTTGGGACTAACCTACTAACCGGAGGCCCAGCCCGAATTGTTGTTTTTTTGCCTATTTCAGTGTTTCGAAGAAAAGGAATATCAAACGGAGTCCAAACAGAACGAAACCTTCGAGAGCGATCTTTTTGGAAAAATTGCAATCCAGGGGACTTGGAGTGGACATCAAGCAACAAACGAGGTGGCTACGAGGGTGCCCGGAGCGCCCCTGGGGGTGGGCGCGCCCCGCACCCTCATGGGCCCCTCAAGCGTCAACCGACCTACTTCTTCCTCCTATATATATCCACGTACCCCGAAAACATCCAGGAGCACCAGGAAAAACTATTTCCACCACCACAACCTTTTGTATCTGCGAGATCCCATCTTGGAGCCTTTGCCGGCGCTCCGCCGGAGGGGGAATCGACCACAGAGGGCCTCTACATCATCTCCAAAGCCTCTCCGATGAGTTGTGAGTAGTTTACCACAGACCTTCGGGTCCATAGTTATTAGCTAGATGGCTTCTTCTCTCTCTTTTAATCTCAATACAAAGTTCTCCTCAATCTTCTTGGAGATCTATTCGATGTAACTCTTTTTGCGGTGTGTTTTTCGAGATCCGATGAATTGTGGGTTTATGATCAAGTTTATCTATGAGAAATATTTGAATCTCCTCTGAATTCTTTTATGTGTGATTAGTTATCTTTGCAAGTCTCTTCGAATTATTAGTTTGGTTTGGTCTACTAGATTGATCTTTCTTGCAATGGGAGAAGTTCTTAGCTTTGTGTTCAATCTTGTGGTGTCCTTTCCCAGTGACAGCAGGAGCAGCAAGGCACGTATTGTATTGTTGCCATCGAGGATAAAAAGATGGGGTTTAGGTCATATTGCATGCGTTTATCCCTCTACATCATGTCATCTTTCTTAATGCGTTACTCTGTTCTTATGAAGTTAATACTATAGATGCAGGCAGGATTCGGTCGATGTGTGGAGTAATAGTAGTAGATGCAGAATCGTTTCGGTGCCTATATACATGATCATGCCTAGATATTCTCATAACTATGCACTTTTCTATCAATTGCTCGAAAGTAATTTGTTCACCCACCGTAATACTTATGCTATCTTCAGAGAAGCCACTAGTGAAACCTATGGCCCCCGGGTCTATCTTTTATCATATAAGTTTTCCATCTATTTTATTTGCATCTTTTATTTTCCAATCTATATCATAAAAATACCAAAACTATTTATCTTATCTTATTATCTCTATAAGATCTCACTTTCGCAAGTTACCGTGGAGGGATTGACAACCCCTTTATTGCGCTGGTTGCGAGGTTCTTGTTTGTTTGTGTAGGTGCATGGGACTTTTGAGGAGCCTCCTACTAGATTGATACCTTGGTTCTCAAAAACTGAGGGAAATACTTACGCTACTTTGCTGCATCACCCTTTCCTCTTCAAGGGAAAACCAATGCAGTGCTCAAGAGGTCGCAAGAAGGATTTTCAGAAAAGAGTCTTGATGACCCACAAGTGTAGGGGATCTATCATAGTCCTTTCGATAAGCAAGAGTGTCGAGCCCAACGAGGAGCAGAAGGAAATGACAAGCGGTTTTCAGTAAGGTATTCTCTGCAAGCACTGAAATTGTAGGTAACAGATAGTTTTCTGATGAGATAATTTGTAACGGGTAACAAGCAATAAAAGTAAATAAGGTGCAGCAAGGTGCCCCAATCCTTTTGTAGCAAAGGACAAGCCTGGAGAAGTTCTTATATAGAGAAAAGTGCTCCCGAGGACACATGGGAATTATCGTCAAGCTAGTTTTCATCACGCTCATATGATTCGCGTTTGTTACTTTGATAATTTGATATGTGGGTGGACCGGGGCTTGGGTACTGCCCTTTCTTGGACAAACATCCCACTTATGATTAACCCCTATTGCAAGCATCCGCAACTACAAAAGAAGTATTAAGGTAAACCTAACCTTAGCATGAAACAAGTGGATCCAAATCAGCCCCTTACGAAGCAACTTATAAACTAGGGTATAAGCTTCTGTCACTCTAGCATCCCATCATCTACTTATTACTTCCCAATGCCTTCCTATAGGCCCAAATAATGGTGAAGTATCATGTAGTCAATGTTCACATAATACCACTAGAGGAGAGACAACATACATCTCATCAAAATATCGAACGAATACCAAATTCACATGACTACTAATAGCAAGACTTCACCCATGTCCCCAGGAGCAAACGTAACTACTCACAAAGCATATTCATGTTCATGATCAGAGGGGTATTAATATGCATTAAGGATATGAACATATGATCTTCCACCAAATAAACCAACTATCATCAACTACAAGGAGTAATCAACACTACTAGCAACCCACAGGTACCAATCTGAGGTTTTGGTACAAAGATTGGATACAAGAGATGAACTAGGGTTTGAGAGGAGATGGTGCTGGTGAAGATGTTGATGGAGATTGAACCCCTCCCGATGAGAGGATCGTTGGTGATGACGATGGTGATGATTTCCCCCTCGCGGAGGGAAGTTTCCCCGGCAGAACAGCTCTGCCGGAGACCTAGATTGGTTCCGCCAAGGTTCCGCCTCGTGGCGGCGGAGTTTCATCCCGTAAGCTTGCTTATGATTTTTTTCAGGGTAAAAGACTTCATATAGCAGAAGATGGCCATAGGAGGGCTGCCAGGGGGCCCACGAGGCAGGGGGCGTGCACAGGGGGGTAGGGCGCGCCCCCCACCCTCGTGGCCAGGGTGTGGGCCCCCTCTGGCACTTCTTCCGCTCAATATTTATTATTAATTCCCAAAATGACTTTCGTGGAGTTTTAGGACTTTTGGAACTATGCAGAATAGGTCTCCAATATTTGCTCCTTTTCCAGCCCAGAATCCCAACTGCCGGCATTCTCCCTCTTTATGTAAACCTTGTAAAATAAGAGGGAATAGCCATAAGTATTGTGACATAACGTGAAATAACAGCCCATAATGCAATAAATATCGATATAAAAGCATGATGCAAAATGGATGTATCAACTCCCCCAAGCTTAGACCTCGCTTGTCCTCAAGCGAAAGCTGATATCGAAAAATATGTCCACATGTTTAGAGATAGAGGTGTCGATAAAAATAAAATACGGACATGAGGGCATCATGATCATTCTTATAACAGCAACATATATATATATATATATATATATATATATATATGTATATATATATATATATTTCTTATGCTCAAGTAACAATCTATTCACAATGACAAGTATGAATCAGAAACTTCATTGAGAACTAACAAACTGTAATCTCAGTCATTGAAGCAATTGCAATTTATCATAACATCGGAAAGATTCAACATAAGAGCTTTTCAGCAAGTCCACATACTCAACTATCATTTAGTCTTCCACAATTGCTAACACTCACACAATACTTATGGTTATGGAGTTTTAATTGGTCACAGAGAAAGGTAGGGGCTTATAATATTGCCTCCCAACGTTTTACCTCAAGGGTAATGTCAACAATAATAGTTCATGCTAACTTACATCCAATTGGATATATATATATATATATATATCAGGATCTTTCCAACACGAGGTGCTTGCCAAGAGATAAAATGAAAAAGGGAAAGGTGAGGATCACCTTGACTCTTGCATAATGTAAAAGACATAAAGTAAAAGATAGGCCCTTCACAGAGGGAAGCAGAGTTTGTCATGTGCTTTTAGGGTTGGATGCACGAAATCTTAATGCAAAAGAACGTCACTTTATATTGCCACTTGTGATCTGAACCTTTATTATGCAGTCCATCACTTTTATTACTTCCATATCACTAGATTGTATAAAGCTTATTTTCTCCGCACTAATAAGTCATACATATTTAGAGAGCAATTTTTATTGCTTGCAACATGACAACTTACTTGAAGGATCTTACTGAATCCATAGGTAGGTATGGTGGACTCTCATGGCAAAACTGGGTTTAAGGATATTTGGAAGCACAAGTAGTATCTCTACTTGGTGCAAGGAATTTGGCTAGCATGCGAGGGAAAGGCAAGCTCAACATGTTGGACGATCCATGACAATATACTTTAACTGAGATGTGAGAAAACATAACCCATCACGTTCTCTTCCTTGTCCAACATCAACTCTTTAGCATGCCATACTTTAATGAGTGCTCACAATCATAAAAGATGTCCAAGATAATATATTTATATGTGAGAACCTCTCTTTCTTTATTACTTCCTATTAATTGCAACGATGACCAAAACTATGTTTGCCAACTCTCAACAACTTTTATGTATCATACTCTTTATGTGTGAAGTCATTACTATCCATAAGATCAATATGAACTCTTTTATTTCTTTTTATTCTTTCTATTTTCTCAAGATCATAGCAAGATAGCAAAGCCCTTGACTCAACACTAATCTTTATTATATATAGCTCAGGGACTCGATTATATAGAGGGATCACAAAGTAAAACTCAAAACTATTTCATACCAAAACTTTATTCTGCCTGATCAAGATATTACCAAAAGGATCGAACTAAGTAAAATGGTAAAGATAGGAGTGCGATGGTGATACGATACCGGGGCACCTCCCCCAAGCTTGGCAGTTGCCAAGGGGAGTGCCCATACCCATGTGATTATGTCCTCGGAGGTGGTGAAGAAGGAGTTGTTGATGATGTAGGCTTGTCATCCGTCTTCCAAGGCATAGGCTCACCATCATAGAAGGATGATCGAGTCTCCGGGATCCTCAAATCTGCAACCAAACTCATCCTTTTGAATCTATATTCATACTCACAGTTTTGGTTTTGTAGGTCATAGATCTGGGCTTGGAGGTGCTCGATTTTCTCATGAAGCTTGAAGATGGTCTCCCAATGTTCTTGGCGTCCAGCTTGTTGTTGTTGGTGAATTCTGCGATCATCATCTGGTTGGCGTTAAGTCCGCGCTCCACCATCCCTTGGCAGTTGAAAACTTGTTGTTCCATCGCTTCGAGCTTTGTCTCCACGCTTCCGGTACTCCTTGGTCCCTACACATGGCGGATGTGCAGCACCCCCTCACACATCTCAATGGTTTGAGGGTGATGTAGCACCTCCGCGAGGTAGGGGTTGATGACCCTCTCGAAAAACTTGTCCTTGGGAGTGCTTGAAGACGTCATGGTGCTCTAGATATGTTAGAAAAACAGCTCGAAACAAAGGCAGAGGATATTTGTGTGATACGGTGGTCAAAACCTTCGGGAGATTATATAATGAATTTTTACCGACCAAAAGAAGTATCGTGCAAGAAAACGGAGTCCGGAGGGTACACGAGGTGCCCACGAGGCAGGGGGCGTGCCCAGGGGGGTAGGGCGCGCCCTCCACCCTCATGGAAGCCTCGTGTCCTTCCCGGACTACTTCTTATTTTCCTATTTTCTTAAATATTCCAAAACGGAGAAAAATTGCTATTAGAACTGTTTTGGAGTTGGTTTACTTACCGTACCACATACCTATTCCTTTTTGGAGTCTGAAACATTCTGGAAAGTGTCCCTTATGTATTCCGGGGTTACGGTTTCAATAATATTAGTTTCAACATTTCTAGGATTACCTGAGATATAATGTTTGATTCTTTGACCGTTCACCACCTTTGGATTTGTGCCTTCGAAGTTGTTGATTTTTATGGCACCGGAATGATAGACCTCCTCGATAACGTAAGGACCTTCCCATTTAGAGAGAAGTTTTCCCGTAAAAATCTTAAACGAGAGTTGAATAGCAACACATAACCACCTACATTAAACTTACGCTTTTGTATCCTTTTGTCATGCCATCTTTTAACTTTTTCTTTAAACAGCTTGGCATTCTCATAGGCTTGGGTCTCCATTCATCAAATGAGCTAATGTCAAACAACCTCTTTTCACCGGCAAGTTTGAAATCATAATTGAGCTCTTTAATAGCCCAATATGCCTTATGTTCAAGTTCGAGAGGTAAGTCACATGCTTTTCCATAAACCATTTTATACGGAGACATGCCCATATGGTTTTTATAAGCAGTTGTATAAGCCCATAATGCATCATCAAGTTTCTTAGACCAATTCTTTCTAGATCTATTAACAGTTTATTGAAAAATCAATTTAATCTATTGCTCAATTCTACTTGACAACTAGACTAAGGATGATATGGAGATGCAATTCTATGGTTAACATCATATTTAGCAAGCATTTTACGAAACGCACCATGAATAAAATGTGAACCACCATCAGTCATGAGATATCTACGGACTCCAAACCTAGGAAAAAATAACTTCTTTAAGCATCTTAATAGAGGTGTTATGATCAGCACTACTAGTTGGAATAGCTTCTAGCCACTTAGTAACGTAATCAACAACAACTAAAATATTTGTATATCCATTAGAGGTAGGAAAAGGTCCCATATAATCAAAGCCCCAAACATCAAACGGTTCAATAACAAGAGAATAGTTCATAGGCATTTCTTGACGTCTACTAATATTACTAATTCTTTGTCATTCATCACAAGACAAGACAAACATACGGGCATCTTTGAAGATAGTAGGCCAATAAAAACCAGATTGCAATACCTTATGTGCAGTTCTATCTCCAGCATGGTGTCCTCCATATGCCTCGGAGTGACACTTGCGTAGGATCTGTTCCTGTTCATGGTCAGGTACACAATGTCTAATAACACCATCTTCTCCTTCTTTATAAAGGTGTGGGTCATCCCAGAAGTAATGTCTTAAATCATAAAAGAACTTTTTCTTTTGCTGGTATGTGAAACTAGGTGGTATAAATTTAGCAACAATGTAATTAGCATAATCAACATACCATGGAGCAGTACGAGAAGCATTTATGACAGCTAATTGTTCATCAGGAAAGCTATCATCAATAGGTTGTGGGTCATCAAGAACATTCTCTAACCTAGACAAGTTGTCTGCAATGGGGTTCTCATCTCCCTTTCTATCAATAATATGAAATCAAATTCTTGTAGCAAGAGAACCCATCTAATAAGTCTAGGTTTAGCATCTTTCTTTTCCATGAGATACTTAATAGCAGCATGATCAGTGTGTATAGTTACTTTAGAATCAACAATATAAGGTCTGAACTTATCACAAGCAAATACAACTGCTAAGAATTCCTTTTCAGTGGTAGCATAATTTCTCTGAGCAGCATCTAGAGTTTTACTAGCATATTGAATAACATTTAGTTTCTTCTCAACTCTTTGCCCTAGAACAACACCTACAACATAATCTATAGCATCACACATAATTTCAAAGGGTAAATTCCAATCAGGTGGCTGAACAATAGGTGCAGAAATCAAAGCTTTCTTAAGTATTTCAAATGCTTCTACACAATCATCATCGAAGACAAAAGGAATATCTTTTTGTAATAAATTAGTCAGAGGCCTAGAGATTTTAGAGAAGTCCTTAATGAACCTCCTATAAAAACCGGCATGACCAAGGAAACTTCTTATACCTTTAATGTCCTTGGGACACAACATCTTTTCAATAGCATCAATTTTAGCTTTATCAACTTCAATACCTCTTTCAGAAATTTTATTCCCCAAGACAATGCCTTCATTAACCATAAAGTGGCACTTCTGCCAATTCAAAACAAGACTAGTATCTTTGCATCTCTGCAAAACTCGTTCAAGATTGCTCAAGCAATCATCAAAAGAGGATCCATAAACGGAGAAATCATCCATGAATACCTCACAAATCTTTTCACAAAAGTCAGAGAATATAGCCGTCATGCATCTTTGAAAGGTAGCAGGTGCATTACATAAACCAAAAGGCATACGTCTATAAGCAAAAGTACCGAAAGGGCAAGTAAAAGTAGTCTTTGCTTGATCATCCGCTAACACAGGTATTTGAGAGAAACCAGAGTAACCATCTAGAAAGCAAAAATGTGTATGTTTGGATAGTCTTTCTAGCATTTTCTCAATAAAATATAAAGGGTAATGATCTTTTTTAGTAGCTTTATTTAATTTACGGAAATCAATTACCATCCTATAGCCTGTAATAATTCTTTGCAGGATCAATTCATCTTTATCATTAGGAACGACAGTAATACCTCCCTTCTTAGGGACACAATGGACAGGACTTACCCACTGACTATCAGCAACATGATAAATTATACCTGCCTCAAGGAGCTTTAGTATTTCCTTTCTTACCACTTCTTTCATCTTAGGATTTAAACATCATTGGTGATCAATAACTGGTTTGGCGTCTTCCTCCAAATTTATTTTGTGTTGGCATAAAGTGGGACTAATGCCCTTAAGATCATCAAGAGTATATCCAATAGCAGCATGGTGCTTCTTCAGAGTTTTCAATAATCTTTGCTCTTCCTGCTCTGAAAGGTTAGCACTAATAATAACAGGATATATCTTCTTTTCATCAAGATAAGCATATTTAAGAGTATCAGGTAAAGGTTTAAGCTCAAACACGGGATCACCCTTGGGTGGAGGAGGATCCCCTAGGATTTCAACAGGCAAGTTGTATTTCAAAATAGGACCCTGTTTAAAGAATACTTCATCTATCTCCCTTCTTTCATTCATAAACATATCATTTTCATGGTCTAGCAAATATTGTTCTAAAGGATCATTAGGAGGCACGTCAATAGAAGCAAGACCAATAATTTCATCCTTACTAGGCAATTCTTTATCATGGGGTTGTCTACGAAATTTAGCAAAATTAAACTCATGAGACATATCTCCCAAGCCAATTGTAACAACATCCTTTTCACAATCAATCCTAGCATTAACAGTATTCAAGAAGGGTCTACCAAATATAATGGATCAGAAGTCATCTTGTGGGGAACCAAGAACAAGAAAATCAACAGGGTATTTAACTTTCCCACACAAGACTTCAACATCTCTAACATTCCCAATTGGTGAAATAGTATCTCTATTGGCAAGCTTAATTGTAACAACAATATCTTCTATCTCAGCAGGTGCAATGTCATGCATGATTTCTTTGTATAAGGAATGCGGTATTGCACTAGCACTAGCACCCAGATCACATAAGCCATGATAACAATGATCTCCTATTTTAACAGAAATAACAGGCATGCCTACAACAGGTCTATGTATCTTAGCATCGGGTCTAGCAATGTTAGCAGCCTGTTCACAGAAATAAATAACATGCCCATCAATATTATTAGCCAAGAGATCTTTAACCATAGCAATACTAGATTCAACTTTAATTTGCTCAGGAGGTGTATATGTTCTAGTATTACTCTTACGAACCACAGTTGAAGCTTTAGCATGATCTTTTATCCTAACAGGGAAAGGTGGTTTCTGAACATAAGTAGTAGGAACAATAGGATCATTATAAGTGATAGTCTTTTCTTCAATTGTAATAGGTGCAACTACTTTTACTTCAGTGGGAGGATTATATTTAAACCACTTCTCCTTAGGGAGATCAACATGAGTAGCAAATGATTCACAGAAGGAAGCTACTATCTCAGAGTCAAGTCCATATTTAGTGCTACACGAAAAGCATCAGTATCCATAAAAGATTTAACACAATCAAACTTAGGTGTCATACCTGACTCCTTACCATCGTCGGAATCCCAATCTTCAAAGTTGCATTTAATTCTTTCCAATAATTCCCACTTGAATTCAATAGTCTTCATCGTATAAGAACCAGACAAGAAGTATCGAGCATGGTGCGATTATTGAGAGAAAGCCGAGCATAAATTTTTTGAATAATCATTTCTCTTGAGAGCTCATGATTGGGGCATGAATATAACATTGACTTAAGCCTCCCCCAAGCTTGAGCGATGCTTTCTCCTTCGCAAGCCAAAAATTATATATATAATTACGATCACGATGAACAAGATGCATAGGATGAAACTTCTGGTTAAATTCCAATTTCAATCGTTTATAGTCCCAGGATCCCATATCATCACATAGCCTATACCATGTCAATGCATCTCCCTTCAAAGATAAAGGGAAGACCTTCTTCTTAACAACGTCATCGGGCATACCTGCAAGCCTAAATAATCCACAAACTTCATCCACATAGATAAGGTGTAAATCGGGATGCAATGTTCCATCTCCTGCAAAGGGATTAGCTAGCAGTTTCTCTACCATACCCGAAGGAATCTCAAAGTAAACATTTTCAGTAGGTTCAGTAGTTTGAGGAGCAACTCTTTGCTCTACTGGTCGGGGTCAAGATACCCCGAACAAGCCCCTGAAAGGATTAGTTTCCATAATAACAAGTGACAGTAAATTTCAGCACACTATATAAATGTTTCCTTACCAAGTTCCACTCACGAAAGGCGCTTCACTCCCCGGCAACGGCGCCAGAAAACAATCTTGATGACCCACAAGTGTAGGGGATGTATCGTAGTCCTTTTGATAAGTAAGAGTGTCAAACCCAACGAGGAGCAGAAGGAAATGACAAGCGGTTTTCAGTAAGGTATTCTCTGCAAGCACTGAAATTGTAGGTAACAGATAGTTTTGTGATGAGATAATTTGTAACGGGTAATAAGCAATAAAAGTAAATAAGGTGCAGCAAGGTGGCCCAATCCTTTTTGTAGCAAACGACGAGCCTGGAGAAGTTCTTATATAGAGAAAAGCGCTCCTAAGGACACATGGGAATTATTGTCAAGCTAGTTTTGATCACGCTCATATGATTCACGTTCGTCACTTTGATAATTTGATATGTGGGTGGACCGGTGCTTGGGTACTGCCCATTCTTGGACAAGCATCCCACTTATGATTAACCCCTATTGCAAGCATCTGCAACTACAAAAGAAGTATTAAGGTAAACCTAAACATATCATGAAACAAGTGGATCCAAATCAGCCCCTTACGAACCAACTTATAAACTAGGGTTTAAGCTTCTCTCACTCCAGCCCATCATCTACTTATTACTTCCCAATGCCTTCCTCTAGGCCCAAATAATGGTGAAGTGTCATGTAGTCGACGTTCACATAACACCACTAGAGGAGAGATAACATACATCTCATCAAAATATCGAACGAATACCAAATTCACATGACTACTAATAGGAAGACTTCACCCATGTCCTCATGAACAAACGTAACTACTCACAAAGCATATTCATGTTCATGATCAGAGGGGTATTAATATGCATTAAGGACCTGAACATATGATCTTCCACCAAATAAACCAACTAGCATCAACTACAAGGAGTAATCAACACTACTAGCAACCCATTGGTACCAATCTAAGGTTTTGGTACAAAGATTGGATACAAGAGATGAACTAGGGTTTGAGAGGAGATGGTGCTGGTGAAGATGTTGATGGAGATTGACCCCCTCCCGACGAGAGGATCGTTGGTGATGATGATGGTGATGATTTCCCCCTCCTAGAGGGAAGTTTCCCAGGCAGAACGCTCCGCCGGAGCCCTAGATTGGTTCCGCCAAGGTTCCGCCTCGTGGCGGCGGAGTTTCGTCCCGTAAGCTTGATTATGATTTTTTTCAGGGTAAAAGACTTCATATAGAAGAAGATGGCCATCGGAGGGCTGCCAGGGGGGCCACGAGGCAGGGGGCGCGCCCAGGGGGGAGGGCGCACCCGCACCCTCGTGGCCAGGGTGTGGGCCCCCTCTGGTACTTCTTCCGCTCAATATTTATTATTAATTCCCAAAATGACTTTCGTGGAGTATCAGGACTTTTGGAGCTGTGCAGAATAGGTCTCCAATATTTGCTCATTTTCCAGCCCAGAATCCCAGCTGCCGGCATTCTCCCTCTTTATGTAAACCTTGTAAAATAAGAGAGAATAGCCATAAGTATTGTGACATAACGTGAAATAACAGCCCATAATGCAATAAATATTGATATAAAAGCATGATGCAAAATGGACGTATCAGTGGTCTGGGGGTTGGACATCTTGGGCCCATTTCGTCGAGCGCCCGGGGGATACCACTACCTCTAGGTCGCCGTCGACAAGTTCACCAAGTGGGCGGAGGTGGAAGCTGTCCGCACTATTCCGACCGGCTCTGCGGTCAAGTTCATCAAGTGACTCGTGAGCCGCTTCCTGGTGCCCAACCGCATCATCACCGACAATGGCTCCCAGTTCATGAGCAACCTCTTTAAAACATATTGTGCTAACCTTGGGACGCAGATATGCTACGCTTCGGTGGCGCACCTGTGGAGCAATGGCCAGGCCGAGCGCGCCAACGCGGAGGTCTTGAGGGGCGTTAAGGCAAGGAGCTTCAAGAAAAAGCTCGAGGCCTGAGGCAGGGGCCGGCTCGACGAACTCCCATCCGTGCTGTTGTCCATCCGCACCATTGTGACCAAGCCCACTGGCAAGACCCCGTTCTTCGTCGTCTATGGAGCCGAGGCGGTCCTCCCTCACGAGGTCAGGCATTGCTCCCCGCGGTTCCTCGCATTCGATGAGGTGCATCAGGACACGCCTCGCGGGGATGGACCTCGTATTGTGGGAGTGTCGGGGGTTGGGTGCGACATATGCCAATGGATGGCTTATCATGGTGGGAGTGAGTAGAACGTCGCCGGTGCCTGAAAGTGGGATTAGGCGTAGACACGAACGCCAGCTTACTTTACCCAGGTTCGGGGCTCTCCTAGGAGATAACACCCCTAGTCCTGCTCTGCAGGGTCTCCGCATGATCACTAAGGCACAAGTGATACAAAGGTGCTCCTTGAGCTGTGTTCTAGAGGCAGAAGGAGGCAAGACTGGCTCCCTTCCTGCTCTAGGGATGTGGCTAGTTCTAATGGGGTGGGAACCCTTTGCATGGGTGCCCTGGGGGGTTTATATAGGCCTACCCCTCAGGGGTACAATGGTAATTTGGCTGGGTGCTGGGCCCGGCTGTCAGTGTCTCCGGCCTCCGGCTTCTTCGCCGACTACTGGGGCCCGCCGCTTGGTGGGCCTCACCGGCTGGTCTGGTACGGAGCCAACAGGCCGCTTCCGCCGCTGGTGAGTCTGGTTGGTGGCTGCTTACTGTAGCCGCGCTGCTAATGATGCAGGCTTGGTCAGCTCAGTGTGGCTATAGTCCCGCCGCCTGGTGGGAGATCACTATAGCCACACCAGGTCTTATCTGATTGATGGCGCACGGGCCCTGAGGGAGGGACTGGCCGCCTGCCGGAAGCCGGCCTCCCTCAGGTCTGGCTGGTCTGGCCTCCGCCGTCTTTCGGGCTCTCGTTGCCTGGTAGGGCCCGCCGCCCGCAGGCCGTACCGACAAGCCGTCGTGGGGAGCAGGTCTCCGTTTGTCAGGAGTGACGTCAAGGGAGGAGTGGCTACAGTGCTGCACCGTGTGAAGATCCCTGTCTGTATGGGGCACTGTAGCCACACCGAGCCCATGATACGGGGGTGAGGGTCTACACTGTAGCCCCACTCTGTCTTGTCCTCTTGATGAGGGTGCAGACTCTGAGGGAGCTGGGTGGCTGCCTGCCAGACGCCAGCCTCTCTGGAGGCTGGTTGACTGGAGCCGACTGCTCTTGGTGCCGTCTACTAGTGGTTGGCTGTCCTCCAGCGGCCGGCCGTTGAGCCAGTTGGCCTCCGGAGGGCGGAGCTTCAGTTCGGGGTATTGCAGGGCGAAACCGGCCCAAAGTTTTGACTAGTTCAGGGCCTCGGGTGAGGCTACCCGTGGCCAATTACTCCGACAGTAGTTGCCGAAGCCGAAGAGTCGTTGTGGTCGAGGGGCCGCGAAGTCTCAACGGCTTCCTCCCTCACCAAGCTCTGGGAGACTATTTGATCCACCTTGCGGAGTGCCGACTGTTGGAATTGGCTTCGACAAGGCGGGATCGCCGGCTAATTTTGAACTCCAAGGCAGGGAAATAGGTGGCGTGTCTGCTAAGCTTCTCAGGCCCGCCGCCCGCCATAGGCACGCCATGCGGCGCATGTCAGCCCGGCCAGCCTGCCACCCCATGCTCCTGATGGGACGTGATAGTGGGCCGGGCCCGCCACTACCGGGCCTCGGCACGCGGGCGGATCCGCTGCGCCGAGGTGGGCGGTTGCAATTCCAACGAGCGTTCAAGGCGCAGTGAGTTTGCGTGGTAATCGGGAGGTTGTGGGGTCGTGGGCGCAGTTAATCCCTCCCACACCCCGCCCCCTCAGCTTAGTAGCCCGAGGGCTATAAGTAGAGGGGCGGAGGGGTGCGGTGGAGCACACGCGCCCTCCTCCGCACTCTCTTCCTCCTCTTGCTCTCTCCACCATTGCTGCTGCTGTCGCTCCGTGCTTGCCGTGGTGCTGCCGCCGTTCGCCGCCGCCGTGCTCCTCCTCGCTTCGCAGCCCCGCCTGAGGCCATGGCGCACTAGAAAGGCGGCAATTGGGACGGATCGACGGTGATCGAAGACCACATCACCTTCCTCCGGGACACGCGCCGGATGCCCAACGCGGTGTTCGTCAAGGCGCGGGTGCCGCCGGTGGAGGAGGTTTCGCCGGCTTCGAAGGGGAACAAGCGGGTCGTCTTCCGCTTGCACTTCCTCCGCGGCTTCGGCCTCCCAGCGAGCGGCTTCCTCCGCTCGTTCATGGATTTCAACCATCTTCAGCCACATCATCTGACGCCCAACACCGCGACCCTGCTTTCCGCATTCGTCACGGCGTGCGAGGGCTACATCGGCATCTTTCCCACATTCGAGCTACGGGGAGCATTCTTCTATGGCAAGCTAGGCTCCTCCAAGGACACGGCGGCCGAGTGCGGCGGATTCGTTGCCGTGCGCCGGCTGGGAAAGAGGAATGCCTTCCCCATCATCAAGCTGTCACAGTCGGTAAAACTGTGGCAGCAGTCTTATTTTTATGTCGAGAATGTCGATCCGGCTGTCGACTTCATCAATCTGCCGGCTTACGAGGCCGGCCCCCCCTGTCGGGCTTTGGACCAACTGGGGCTACAAGCCGAAGCCGGTGTTAGCGGACACGGCGGCCGCCATCGGCCGGCACCGGGTGCTCCAGGAGTTGGAGGGCCTCGTGGCCTCCGACCTCTTCATCTCCTTCATCGAGCGCCGGGTCAACCCGCTCCAGGGCCGCCCTCATCTGATCTGTCGGATGAGCGGGCACCGCGACCCGAGCAGGTTGTGCACGAGGGAGATGTCGACTGCTGAGGTCGCGAGGATGGTGAATGAGATCTCCGACCTCAAGGTGTCGGAGGGAGACTGGCGGTTCGGGAAGCGGCCGTACTCCCGCGACGACCCGCCGCCTGCCGTAAGTCCCTTGATTTCTTCTTTAGCTCTGACTTCTAGTCTTGTTATTTGTGTGACGCAACTCTTTTTCTGGATCGTAGATTTACATGTCCGAGGCGATGGCCGCCATCGTGGGGCCGGGTGGAGACTACCTACCGGACAGGGCAGTGAGCGATGTGGACGACCCTGACTTGGGGGCGGCGGCCTTGGCGGATGACGCCTCAGGCGGCAGCGACGGAGCAGGCGGCTCCGAGGAGGGCGGCGGCATGGAGACCTAGCCCGATGATGACGATGACAAAGATGAGCCACGTCCCCCGGAGCACTTCCAACACCGGCGCAGGCCCCTCTACTGGGCCGCCCGCCCGAGGTGGCAAGTGCAAGCGGAAGCAAGGCGCTGCCCTGTTTGGCAGCGCGCCAAAGAAGCCCAAAAACCCGGCCGCGGCGACCAGGCGGAGAGAAGCCACGACCAAGGTGGCCAAGTACCAGAGGCAGCCGAAGGTGCCAATCGTGGTGTCAATGTGAGTACCCTTCTCTCGCTTCCACTTCTTCGCCGATCTGGCCTAAACACTTTTTGTCTTGTCTTCCAATCTCAGGGCCTCGCTCACCCTCGAGAAGTTGGGCACCACCTCGGTCATTAGGTCGGCGGAGACCTCCTCCACCAGCCGGCGAATCGACTCGGCCGCTGACCTCCGGGAGGCGCAGGAGCGGAACGCGCAGGAGGGGCATGAGGAAGAGGCCGACCGCTTGGCGAAGGCGGAGGCGGACAAGGCCGCAGCTCACCGGATCACGTTCGTTCCAAAAATCACGCTCCCGAAGGTTTCATTCCGTTTGGACTCCAATTGATATTCCTTTTCTTCGAAATACCGAAATAGGCAAAAAATAGCAATATGGGCTGGGCCTCCAGTTAGTAGGTTAGTCCCAAAAATGATATAAATGTGTAAAATAAAGCCCATAAACATCCAAAAGGGGTAATATAATAGCATGGAACAATCAAAAATTATAGTTACATTGGAGACGTATCAAGCATCCCCAAGCTTAATTCCTGCTCATCCTCGAGTAGGTAAATGATAAAAAGAGAATTTTTGATGTGGAATGCTACCTAGCATAATTCATAATGTAATTTTCTTTATTGTGGCATGAATGTTCAGATTCAAATGAATACAAAATAAAAGTTCATATTGATAAAATAAATAGTAACACTTCAAGCGTACTAATCAAAGTAATCATGTCTTCTCAAAATAGCATGGTAAAAGAAAGTTCATCCCTACAAAATCATATAGTTAGGCTATGCTTCATTTTCGTCACACAAAGATGTTCCCAACTTCTGTACCCCCGATGACAAGCCAAGCAATTATTTCATACTTAAATAATCTCAAACTTTTTCAACCTTCACGCAATACATGAGCGTGAGCCATGGATATAGGACTATGGGTGGAATAGAATATGATGATGGGGATTGTGTGGAGATGACAAAAAAAAAGAGAAAGTCTCACATTGACGAGGATAATCAACGGGCTATGGAGATGCCCATAAATTGATGTCAACATGAGGAGTAGGGATTGCCATGCAAACGGATGCACTTGAGCTATAAATGAATGCTCAACAAAAGAAAACTAGTGGGTGCGCATCCAACTTGCTTGCTCACGAAGACCTAGGGCATTTGAGGAAGCCCATCGTAGGAATATACAAGCCAAGTTCTATAATGAAAAATTCCCACTAGTATGAAAAAGACAACTTATGAGACTCACTATATGAAAAACATGGTGCTACTTTGAAGCACAATATATGAGACTCACTACATGAAGAACAAGGTGCTACTTTGAAGCACAAGTGTGGGAAAAGAGATAGTAACATTGCCCTTTTTATTTTTATTTTTTTCTTCTCTTTTTTTATTTCTTTTTCTCTCTTTTTTTGGGCCTTTTTTTTCTTTTGGAATTTCTTTTTTTCTTCCTTTTTTTTTCTTTGGGCAATGTTCTAATAATGATGATCATCACACTTCTATTGATTACAACATAAAGATTACAACTGGAAACTAGAACAAGATATGACTCTATATGAATGCCTCCGGCGGTGTACCGGGATGGTGCAATGAATCAAGAGTGACATGTATGAAAAATAAAGCATGGTGGCTTTGCCACAAATACGATGTCAACTACATGATCATGCAATGGCAATATGACAAAAGTAAAGTATGTCATGAAGATGATGAGCGGAACGGTGGAAAGTTGCATGGCAATATATCTCGGAATGGCTATGGAAATGCCATAATAGGTAGGTATGGTGGCTGTTTTGAGGAAGATATAAGGAGGTTTATGTGTGATAGAGCGTATCGTATCACGGGGTTTGGATGCACCTGCGAAGTTTGCACCAACTCTCAAGGTGAGAAAGGGCAATGCACGGTACCGAAGAGGCTAGCAAAGGCGGAAAGGTAAAAGTGCGTATAATCCATGGACTCAACATTAGTCAAAAGAACTCATATACTTATTGCAAAAATTTAGAAGTTATCAAAAACCAAGTACTATGCGCATGCTCCTAGGGGGATAGATTAGTAGGAAAAGACCATCGCTCGTCCCCGACCGCCACTCATAAGGATGCACAAGCCAGGTACACTTCATGTTTCAAATTTGTTACACAACTTTAACCATACGTGCATGCTACGGGACTTGCTAACTTCAACACAAGCATTCTTTAAATTCATAATAACCCAACTAGCATGACTTTAATATCACTACCTCCATATCTCAAAACAATTATCAAGTATCAAATTGTTCATAGCATCCAATTCACTTCCTATGATAGTTTTTATTATACCCAACTTGGATGCTCATCATTCTAGGACCAACTTTAAGATCATAGAAAATACCATGCTGTTCTGAAAGACTCTCAAAATAATATAAGTGAAGCAGGAGATACTAGAGATTTCTTCAAAATTAAGACACCACCGTGCTCTAAAAGATATAAGTGAAGCACTAGAGCAAAAGCTATCAAGCTCAAAAGATATAAGTGAAGCACATAGAGTATTCTAGCAAATTCTAATCAAATAGGCTTCTCCCAAAAGGTGTGTACAACAAGGATGATTGTGGTAAACTAAAAAGCAAAGACTAATATAATACACGACGCTCCAAGCAAAACACATATCATGTGGCGAATAAAAATATAGCTCCAAGTAAAGTTACCGATGAACGAAGACGAAAGAGGGGATGCCTTCCTGGGGCATCCCCAAGCTTAAGATTTTGGCTATTCTTGAATATCTTGGGGTGCCATGGGCATCCCCAAGCTTAGGCTCTTGCTACCCTTTATTCCATAGTCCATAAAAGCTTTACCCAAAACTTGAAGACTTCACAACACAAAACTCAACAGGAAATCTTATAAGCTCCGTTAGTGAAACAAAACAAAACCACCACATAGGGTAATGCAATGAACTCATTATTTATTTAATTTGGTGTTAAACCTACTGTATTCCAACTTCTTTATGGTTCATAGACTGAGTTACTAGCCATAGATGCATTGAAATAAGCAAACAACACACGAAAAACAGAATCTGTCAAAAACAGAACAGTCTGTAGCAATCTGTAACTAACGAAAACTTTTGGAACTCTAAAAATCCTACCAAAATAGGAAGTCCTGTACAATGTTTTTATTGAACAGAATCAAAAAGAATAAACACAAAAGCACGTTCCTGTGATTTAACAAAATTATATTCGTGCGCGCAAAGTTTCTGTTTTTCAGCAGAATCAAATCAACTATCATCGTAGGTTATCCTATAGGTTCTACTTGGCACAAACACTAGTTAAAAGATAAAAACACATCTAAACAAAAGGTAGATGCAAGATTTATTATTAAACAGGAGCAAAAACAAAAAACATAAAGAAAATTGGGTCGCCTCCCAACTAGCGCTATCGTTTAACGCCCCTAGCTAGGCATAAAAGCAAATATAGATCTAATGAGTGCCATCTTTAGCACTAAATTCATAAGTAGCACGCATGATAGATTCATAAGGTAATTCGACTTTCTTTCTTGGAAAGTGCTCCATGCCTTTCTTTAAGGGAAATTGGAATTTAATGTTCCCTTCCTTCATATCAATAATCTCACCAATCGTTCTAAGGAAAGGTCTACCAAGAATAATAGGGCAAGAAGGATTGCAATCTATATCAAGAACGATAAAATCTACAGGCACCAAATTTCTATTTGCAACAATAAGAACATCATTGATCCTTCCCATAGGCTTTTTAATGGTGGAATCCGCAAGGTGCAAATTTAAAGAGCAATCATCAAGATCATGGAAACCTAGAATATCACATAAAGTTTTCGGAATCATGGAAACACTAGCACCCAAATCACACAAAGCAAAGCACTCATAATCTTTAATTCTAATCTTTATAGTAGGTTCCCACTCATCATTAAGTTTTCTAGGTATAGAAACTTCCAAATTAAGTTTTTCATCACAAGATTGCATCAAGGCATCAACGATATGTTTGGTAAAAGCTTTGTTTTGACTATAAGCATGAGGAGAATTAACAACGGATTGCAGCAAGGAAATACAACCTTTTAAAGAACAATTATCATAATCAAATTCCTTGAAATCCGAGATAGTAGGTTCCATATTATTGGAAGTTGGGGATTCTCCAATCTCACTTTTACCAAATTTAGCATTAAGATCTAAAGACTCCGAATTTTTGGGACGCCTTCTAGGCAAAGTTGATTCATCATCACTCCCATAATCATCAAAATTCATATTGGAAAACATAGATCTAATCGGAGACACATCAATAACTTTAAGATCCTCATCATTATTTTCACGGAAACTAGAAGAACACGCTTTTATAAAGCTTTCTTTTTTAGCATGCAATCTAGCGGTTCTCCTTGCACTCATCTATGGAAATTCTCATTACTTTGAGAGACTCATTGATGTCATGCTTAGGAGAAGAAGATCCAGTTTTAAGAGAATTAACATCAAGCGAAAGTCTATCAACATTCCTAGCCAAATCATCAACTTTGAGCAATTTTTCTTCAAGCAAAGCATTAAAATTCTTTTGAGAAATCATAAATTCTTTCACACTATTCTCAAAATCAGAGGACATCTTATTAAAATTACCATAAGAATTATTGTAGGAATTTCCATAATTATTAGAGGAATTACTAGGGAACGGTCTAGCATTAAAATTTCCTCTATAAGCGTTGTTTGCAAAACTATTCCTACCAACAAAATTCACATCCATTGATTAATTATTATTCTCAATCAAGGAAGACAAAGGCATATCATTAGGATCAAGAGGAATATTTTTAGTAGCAAACATCTTCATAAGTTCATCCATCTTTCCACTCAAAACATTGATTTCTTCTATAGCATGCACTTTTTTACTAGAAGATCTTTCTGTGTGCCATTGAGAATAATTAGTCATAATGTTATCAAGCAATTTTGTAGCATCTCCTAACGTGATTTCCATAAACGTGCCTCCCGCGGCCGAATCTAAGAGATTTCTAGAAGCAAAGTTCAAACCGGCATAAAATTTTTGTATGATCATCCATAAATTCAAACCATGAGTAGGGCAATTGCGAAGCATCAATTTCATTCTTTCCCAAGATTGGGCAACATGCTCATGATCAAGTTGTTTAAAATTCATAATATCATTCCTAAGAGTGATGATCTTAGCGGGAGGAAAATACTTAGAGATAAAAGCATCTTTGCACTTGTTCCAAGAATCAATACTATTTTTAGGCAAGGACGAAAACCAAACTTTAGCATGATCCCTAAGTGAAAATGGAAATAACTTTAATTTGACAATATCGTTATCCGTATATTTCTTCTTTTGCGTATCACACAAATCAACAAATTTTTTAGATGAGTAGCGGCATCTTCACTAGGAAGGCCGGCGAATTGATCTTTCATAACAATATTCAGCAAAGCGGTATTGATTTCACAAGACTCAACATCATTAAGAGGAGCAATCGGAGTACTAAGGAAATAATTATTATTGGTATTCGAGAAATCACAAAATTTGGTATTATCTTGCGCCATGGCAACAAGTAATCCAACACACAAGCAAACAGAAAAACGGCAAGCGAAAAGAGAGGAGGATATTGGTAAAGAAAGGGCGAATAAAACGGCAAGGGTGAAGTGGAGGAGAGGAAAACGAGAGGCAAATGGCAAATAATGTAAATGCGAGGGAGATGGGTTTGTGATGGGTACTTGGTATGTCTTGACTTGAGCGAAGACCTCCCTGGCAATGGCGCCAGAAATCCTTCTTGCTACGTCTTGAGCTTGCATTGGTTTTCCTCGAAGAGGAGAGGGTGATGCAGCAAAGTGCAGCGTAAGTATTTCCCTCAGTTTTGAGAACCAAGGTATCAGTCCAGTAGGAGGCTCCTCAAAAGTCCCACGCACCTACACAAACAAACTGAGAACTCGGAACCAACACAATAAAGGGGTTGTCAATCCCTTCACGGCCACTTGCGAAAGTGAGATCTAATAAAGATAGTATGATAAGATAAATATATTTTTGGTATTTTGTAATATAGATGCAAAAAGTAAAGATGAAAATAAAAGTAGATTGAAAGAAAATATGATAAGAGAGAGACCCGGGGGCCATAGGTTTCACTAGAGGCTTCTCTCAAGATAGCATAAGTATTACGGTGGGTGAACAAATTACTGTCGAGCAATTGATAGAAAAGCGCATAGTTATGAGATTATCTAGGCATGATCATGTATATAGGCATCACGTCCATAACAAGTAGACCGACTCCTTCCTGCATCTACTACTATTACTCCACACATCGACCGACTCCTGCCTGCATCTAGAGTATTAAGTTCATAAGAACGGAGTAACGCATTAAGCAAGATGACATGATGTAGAGGGATAAACTCATGCAATATGATATAAACCCCATCTTGTTATCCTCGATGGCAACAATACAATACGTGCCTTGCAACCCTTTCTGTCACTGGGTAAGGACACCGCAAGATTGAATCCAAAGCTAAGCACTTCTCCCATGGCAAGAAAGACCAATCTAGTAGGCCAAACCAAACTGATAATTCGAAGACACTTGCAAAGATAACTCAATCATACATAAAAGAATTCAGAGAAGATTCAAATATTATTCATAGATAAACTTGATCATAATCCCACAATTCATCGGATCTCGACAAACACACCACAAAAAGAGGTTACATCGAATAAATCTCCACAAGAGAGGGGGAGAACATTGTATTGAGATCCAAAAAGAGAGAAGAAGCCATCTAGCTAATAACTATGGACCCATAGGTCTGTGGTAAACTACTCACAACTCATCGGAGGGGCAAGGATGTTGATGTAGAAGCCCTCCGTGGTCGATTCCCCTCCGACAGAGTGCTGGCGAAGGCTCCAAGATGAGATCTCGCGGATATAGAAGGTTACGGCAGTGGAAATTGTGTTTCGTGGTGCTCCTGGATGTTTTGGGGGTACGTAGGTATATATAGGAGGAAGAAATACGTCGGTGGCCGCCCGAGGGGCCCACGAGACAGGGGGCGCGCCCTACAGGGGGGGAGCGGCCCCTATCTCGTGGGGCCCTCGGAAGCTTCTTGACTTGCACTCCAAGCTCTCCGGATCACGTTCGTTCCAAAAATCACGCTCCCGAAGGTTTCATTCCGTTTGGACTCCGTTTGATATTCCTTTTCTTCGAAATACTGGAATAGGCAAAAAAACAACAATATGGGCTGGGCCTTCGGTTAGTAGGTTAGTCCCAAAAATGATATAAATGTGTAAAATAAAGCCCATAAATATCCAAAAGGGGTAATATAATAGCATGGAACAATAAAAAATTATAGATACGTTGGAGACGTACCACGCCCTGGCCCAGGCGCCCCTTGACGTCCAAGCCAAACTACGGGCCGAAGCCGAGGCCCTCAAGCGATGTAATGAGGCGTTCCTGGAGTCGCGGGCAGCCATCCGCGTAAGTTTTCTTTGCTTATCTTTATTTTGATCTTCTTGCTTTCTTCATGGGGGCGCGCAAGAGCACCCACTCGGTGTAGTCCCCATGTTTTGGACCGGCTGCCGAGCAGGCGGTCTGGAACTTTAACTTGCAGGTGTCCAATGCTAACTTCATCTAATATCCCTTTGCAGGACTACCACAATGTTCGCGGTCACCTTCAACTCCAGGGTTCAGGAGCTGGAGACGCAGACCGCCCATTTGTCTGAGAGCCGGAGTAAGCTTCGATTTCTTTTCTTCGCGGGGGCGTGCTGGCGCGCCCGCGGGCTGTAGTCCCCGAGGTTTGGGCCGACTGTTGAGCAGTCAGGCCGAATCTTCCCAGTGACTTTATTTTTGCTGTTAACTTCTTCTCTGCGGGGGCGCGATAGCGCACCCGCGGGCTGCAGTCCCCGAGATTCGGGCCGACTGCTGAGCAGTTGGGCCGGATCTCCCCGGCAACTGCATCCCTCTTCGTTATTTGGTTGATATTCTTTCTTCTTCTCTTTTTACAGAGTCCAACGCCGCCTTGCAGCAGCAGCTGGGCGAAGCCAACACCGCCCTGCGCGGCAAGGAGGCGGAGTGCAGCAAGCTGGCCGAGGAGCGTGATCGGCTGGTCACTCAGATCGCGGAGCAGGCGGAGGCCCTCAAGACGGCTCAGTGGGAGGCAAAGCCGAAGGAGACCGACCTCCTCGCCAAGTTCGAGATCGAGCGCTTTGCCTGGGCCGACAAGGAGGCGCAAATGACGGCCTGCTTGGTCGATGCTGAGCTTCATTTTCTTTGTTTCTTGTTTTGAGCTGCCAGTATTTTCTAGGCCGACTGCTAGTTTCTGACTTTGGCTTTCCTTGTCTTCTATCCAAGCAGACTTCTTCCCGGGCCACTCCGTCACCGCGAACCAGATCATCGAGGCCCAGCGCGAGGAGCGGAGGGCAGAAGGCGTACAGATTGCCGCTGACGCCCCCCGGACCCTCAATGAGCAGATCCTTAGCATCCAGGCCTGCCTTCGGCCCGCCCATCAAATGTTGCGCCGCCTTCAGCGCGTCGGGGCCCAGGCGATCTCCGCCCTCTGGCCAGGCGTGCAGGCTCCGCGCACCCCCAGTCGGACTGCCGACTGGCTGGAGGTGGCGGCCAGCCGCCTGGAGGCCTGGAAGGGCTCTACAGCCCGGGCAGGAGCGCGCCGAGCCCTGGAGCTCATCAAGGCATGGTGTCCTAGGCTAGATCTAGCCCAGTTAACCATGTTTCGGCTGGAGGCGCAAGGGGAGCTGGCAGTGGTGGAAACCGAGCTTAACAGGGCGGAGGCGATCGCCGACTTCACCGACACCAGTGTCTTCATCCCAGAGGTGGTCGAAGAAGGTGCCGAAGCGCCGCTGGAGTGGCTCGGGCTGAACCCGGAGGATAGCGAGGATTCGGCTGAAGTCATCGACTCCAATGATGAAGGGGAGGAGGAGGAGGAGGAGGAGGAGGATGACGCATCGGAGGTTGGAGAGGATGGTCAACCCCAACCTGACCGGGCGTCAAGCAACGATCCACGCTCCAAAGCGCCGAGCGCTGCTAGAGGCGGCCAGGCGGAGACCGACCAGCCGCCGTTCCTCCGACGGACGCCGCCAACTCTGCCATCCAGCCTTCCGCCATCTCGACTGGTGCCGCCGACTCCACCGCCCAGCCGGAGCCGCCTGCTGCACCAACCGGCACAGCCGACTCCATCATTTAGCCGGAGTCCTCTGCTGCACCAATTGGCACCACCGACCCCAACATACAGCCGGAGTCTTCTGCTGCTCCTTAGGATGTTTTATCTTTTTCTTTCCCTGCTTGCTAGTCTGGACAACTTGATTAAATTTGCGCAATTTCACCCGTGGGGTGTATATCAAACTTTGTTGAATGCCGCCCGATAGGCCTTTATCTATGTAAAATATCTTATCGCAATTTATGCTTTGCTTTGCCGGCTTCTAACTTTTCTTGCTTTTTTCCTCTGCCGCCCTCCCTTGGCTATCCTCTTGCCAGCCAGGCAGCCGCTCTGCGGACTGCAGCTGGGTTTGAGTACTTAGCATTTTGCGGGAGGGCAAGTGCTTAGCCGTTTGGAGTGTTGGCAAGACAAGCGGAAGCCGGCCGGCCGAACAGGCGCGGTGCCGGCCTCAACTATATGTGTTTCTTCCTTAGCCAATTTTCACGTGGGCACTGTTTTGCAACCCCTGCCCGCCATTCAGTCGCTCTGTGAGCTGCGGCTTCTGACAGGGGAAGTTTTGGGTGCCGACACACTACTTGTCCGACTTGCAGGAAGCGGCATATAGCAAAAGGCGGCGTGCCTCCGGGCCAACTAGTCGAACCCGGTGCCAGGTGGAAATAATAAAACAATACACACTCATAGGCATAACACTTATCATATAGATAGAAGGAGGGTAGTCCCCGAGTTCTTCTCGGGGGACCCGGAGTCTTTGTACATAATGCAAAAGGTAGCGTGATACATACTGATTTCAACTGTAAAATCTCCGGAGGAGGTTTGCGTTCCACGGCCTCTTTGTCTCCTTGCCCGAGTCATCTCTTTTATGTGCTCTGGGCTTCTGAGCGTCGATCAAATAGTAGGAATCATTTCCCAGCACCTTGCTGATGATGAAAGGGCCTTCCCAAGGTGCCGAGAGCTTGTGCTGACTGGCTGTTCGCTCGATCAGCCGGAGCACAAGGTCTCCCTCTTGGAAGGATCTTGGCTTCACCTTGCGGTTGTAGTACCGGCGCAGACTCTGCTAGTAGATGGCGGACCGGCTGAGTGCCAGCAGCCGGCCCTCCTCCAGCAGGTCGACGCCGTCTTCTCGTGCCTCCTTGGCATCCGCCTCGGTGTACATGGTGACTCGTGGGGAGTCGAACTCTATGTCCGTCGGGATCACGGCTTCAGCACCGTAGACGAGGAAGAAGGGCGTGAAGCCGGTCGACTTGTTCGGAGTCATGCGCAGGCTCCAGAGGACGGCCGGTAGCTCATCGAGCCAGCAGTCGGCCAAACGCTCTAGAGACTCGACCAGTCGGGGCTTGATGCGGACAAAATGAGGCCATTTGCTCGCTCAACTTGGCTGTTGGACTGCGGATGGGCAACGGACGCTAAGTCCAGTCGGATGCCCTGCGTCGCGCAGAAACGAGCCATTGCTCCTTTGGTGAAGTTTGTGCCGTTGTCGATGATGATGCTATGTGGTATGCCGTACCGAGTGGTGATGTCGGCGACGAAAGTCAAGACAGTCGGCCCATTCAGCTTCTTGATTGGCTTTGCCTCTATCCACTTGGTGAACTTGTCCACAGCGACAAGCAGATGAGTCATGCCGCCATGGGCTATCTTGAATGGCCCCACCATGTCCAAACCCCAAACAGCAAAGGGCCAGGCAATGGGAATGTTCTTGAGTGCAGAAGCTGGCAAGTGTGGCTTGAGCGGAACTTCTGACACCCTTGGAAATTCTGGACCAACTCTTTGGCGTCTTCTAGAGCAGTCGGCCAGAAGAAACCATGGCGGAAAGCTTTGGCAACAAGTGATCTTGAAGCTGCGTGGTGACCACATTCGCCTTGGTGAATATCTTTGAGGATTGCCTGACCTTGGTCCGACTCCACGCAGCACTGGTACACACCAGTGACACTACGCCGAACCAGTTCTTTGTTGACTATGGTATATGTTGCTGCCCGCCGTTGCACTTGTCGGGCTAGGATCTCGTCAGTCGGCAACTCTTTGTTCACCAGGAAGTTGAGGATGGGTTGAGCCCATGAGGGTGCTGCTATCTCGCCGACTGCCACGACCGCAACTTGTACGAGGGCGGTTGGGCCGGAAGGTGGCGGATTGGAGTCGACTGCCGCCTGCTGTCTTGAAGGAGTCCCCGGGCCGACTGCTGCAGTCCCCGGGATGGGCTCTGTAGTCCCCGGGCCGGGTGCGACGGCTGCAGTCCCCGGGCCGCCTGCCGAAGTCCCCGCGCTGGCTTCTGGGGTCCTCAAGTCAGATCCAACTGCTTTAGGAGGAGCCGACACGAAGATGGAGTCGGACTCTGGTGATGGCTTGATATAGGGCTTGAGGAGGCGCTGCAAGGCGACGCCGGCTGGTATTGCCTGCCGGGTGGAGCCGATCCATGCCAAGGCATCTGCTTGCTCATTGTCATTTCTTGGCACATGGAGGAACTCACACCCATTAAAGTATCCACTGAGTTGTTGCACGAGGAAGTGGTAGCTTGCCATATTCACGTCCTTGGCGTCCCAGTCGCCTGACGACTGCTGGACCACCAAGTCGGAGTCACCATAGCACAAGATCCGGCGAATGCCGAGTTCCTTGGCAACCTAGAGTCCGTGTATGAGTGCCTCGTACTCGGCTACGTTGTTGGAGGTGGCAAAATGGATTTGCAGCACATATCTGAGCTTTTCGCCTTTGGGAGAGGTGAGGATGATGCCGGCTGCCAGACCGGTGCGCATTTTCGAACCATCAAAATGCATCCGCCAATGGGTGGAGTCTGGCGCTGGCGGCAAGTACTGGGTCTCGGCTCAGTCGACGAGGAAGTCGGTCAGTGCTTGTGACTTGATGGCGGTGCGAGGCTGGTAGTAGATGGTATAAGGGGCCAGATCAATGGCCCAATTGGCCACTCGGCCCGAAGCATCTCGGCTTCCAATGATCTCAGCAAGCGGAGCGGTGCAGACGACAGTTATTGGGTGCTCTTGGAAGTAAGGCTTCAGCTTCTTGGCAGCAAAGTGCACACCATAACACATCTTCTGATAGTGTGGATAGTTTTTCTTGGAGGCGGACAATACTTCACTCAAGTAATATACCGGCCTCTAGACCGACAATGCTCTGCCCTCTTCCTTGCGTTCTACCACTATGACTGTGCTGACCACCCGACTGGTGGCGATGTCGGGGGTTGGGTGCGACATATGCCAAAGGATGGCTTATCATGGTGGGGGCGAGTAGAACGTCGCCGGTGCCTGCAAACGGGATGAGGCGTAGGCATGCACGCTGGCGAATCTTACCCAGCTTCGGGGCTCTTCGGGGAGATAACACCCCTACTGCTGCTCTGCGGGGTCTCCGCATGCTCACTAAAGCAAAGTGACTACAATGGTGCTCCTGGAGCTGTATCGGGAGGCAGGAGAGAGCAAGGCTAGTTCTCCCCTCCTGTGCTATCTGGTCTATCTCTATCAAGGTCCGAACCC
The DNA here is from genome assembly GCA_963921465.1 of Triticum timopheevii. Taxonomy (NCBI): domain Eukaryota; kingdom Viridiplantae; phylum Streptophyta; class Magnoliopsida; order Poales; family Poaceae; genus Triticum; species Triticum timopheevii. The sequence goes on from OY997266.1 coordinate 273,853,223, forward strand.
TTTGCATGGGTGCCCCGGGGGGTTTATATAGGCCTACCCCCCGGGGGTACAATGGTAATCCGGCTGAGCGCGGGTCCCAGCCGTCTGTCTCTCATACCGCCGTCCTTCCCGCCGGCTTCTGGGGCCCGCCGACTGGTGGGTCCCGCGGACAGGCCTGACACTGTGCGGCGCTCCTGATGACGCAAGCTTGGTCATTGGGGCGTGGCAACAGTGCCGCCGTCTATCGGGCGATCACTGTCGCTATTCCCCATCCTATCTGGTTAATGGCTTGTGGGGCCATGGAGGGGAGGCGTCCGACTCCAGGGAGGCCGACTCCCACAGGGCCGTCTTTGGGGCGCTCAGGCCGCCTTTGGTCCACCCACTAACAGGCGGCCCCGCGGTCTTCGGGCCGTACAGGCCGGCGTCATGGGTACAGTGCGTCGCGCACTGTGGCTGAGGTCAGGGCAGGATGGCAACAGTGCCGCGCCTTGCGGAGATCTTCCGGCGATACGGCTCACTGTAGCCATGCCGGTCCCTCTTAGGCAGGGGGAACGGCCACGTCGCGACCGTACCCCGCATCGGGCTTCGGGAAGAGTCATGGGCCGACTCCATAGTCGGCCTCTCTGGAGGTCGCCAGCTTGGAGTCGGCTTGTCTTGGTGTCGTTGTCTGGGACTCGGCTTGTCCTAGAGTCGCCGTCTGGGACTCGGCTTGTCTTGGATTCGCCGTCTGGGACTCGGCTTGTCTTGGAGTCGCCGTCTGGGACTCGGCTTGACGGGCGCGACCTGCCCCGATGTCTTGAAAGATCCTGGGACCCGGGTTAGCCTACCCGTGGCCCATTACTCCGACAGTAGTCCCTGAAGCTGGTGAAGCCCCGCGGACGCCGCCTTGTGGGGCTTCAAGAGTTGCAACCTTCCCAGTGCAGACTCTGGAACTCGGCCGCCGTCTTCTCTTTGGCTGACTTGTTGAAAGTCGGATCTTTTCTAGCAAGGGGTCGCTGCTTGAAAGTCGCGGCGGGAAATCAGGCGGCGTATTTGATACGCTTCCCTGCTGCCATCGAGGCGGTCCTATCGCGCGGCGCCACGTGGAGAGGACAGTCTGCCCACCCACGCGCGCGAAGGGATGGGCCGTCAGGCGGGGCCCGCCACTACTGTGCCTCGGTATACGAACGGATCCATTACGGTCGTGGACGGTTGGTTTCTCCACGTCGTTACTGCATGCAGTAACTTCGTGGGGTAAATCGTGGTGTAAATCATGGGGCGGCGCGGGGGATCGTGCGCGGGGGATAGGGCTATAAGTAGGCGGGGGGGGGGGGGAGCGGGGCGGCACTGCACGCGCACCCCTCTCCCCCATCTCATCCTGTCTTCTCTTCCTCCTGCCCCCGCCGTCGAGCGAGAACACTCCTCACCGCGGCGATGAGCTTTACCTCCACCGCGGCCCCCGCCGTGCGCTCTGGCGTATGGGACGGCTCGGAGGTGGAGGAGGAACACATCGAGTTCCTCCGCCAAACCCACTGTCTCCCCAGCGCGGACCTCGTGCGCACCAACCCCGCGCCGACGGGGGAGACCCGACCAGCGCCGGAGGAGGGCGAGCGGGTCATCTTCCGCTCGCACCTCATGCGCGGCCTGGGGCTGCCGGCGAGCAGTTTCTTCCGCTCGTTCTTGGAGTTTCACAGCCTTCAACCACACCACCTTACTCCAAATACGGTGGTGTTGCTCTCCGCCTTCGCCACTCTGTGCGAAGGTTTCCTCAGCGTTCTCCCCACCCTCGAGCTGTGGGGAGAATTCTTCTCTTCGAAGCTCAATACGCAAGTCACCAGCATTCCGGCTCAGTGCGGCACCTACGTCGCGGTGCGGCGCTCGACAGCCGACAACCCCTTTCCTCCCATCTCACTGATAAAGTCGGTGAAGATGTGGCAGCGCTCATACTTCTACGTGAAGAACCTCTCCACCGACGGTGACTGGGTCAACCTGCCGCCCTTCAACGCCGCCCCCCTGACTGGGAGGCTCCCCAGCTGGTCTCACCGAGCCAGGTCGCTGACTCCCTCCGGAGCCGCCGCCGTAGCGCGACTCCGAGTCTTGCTGCAGTCGGAGGGCCTCATCGGATCCGACCTTCTGGCCGCCTTCGTGGTGCGCCGAGTCCTCCCGCTCCAAGGCCGGCCTCACCTGATCTGTCAGATGAGCGGCCTCCGAGACCCAAGTCGGATGAGCACCAAGGAGATGCCCCGCAATGAGGTGGCAAACTTGGTGAACCATATCGCGCACTGCGAGTTCACAAAGGACTGGCAATTCGGCAAGGAGCCGTATTCTCGCGACAACCCCCCACCAGTGGTAAGTCACATCTCCCTGTAGTTTTGTCTTCTTTGCGGCCGACTCCGGCTTCTAACTCTTGTTGGTTTCTTCCGGCTAAAACCCCCTCATGGAGCCTGCAGCCGGCGCCACGAGACAGCCCCGCGAGTATGTCCCTGATCGCGCGGACAGCAACGTCGACGACCCTGACTTGGGGGCGGCGGCGATGGAAGTCGACGCCGAAGGCGGCGGAGAAGGGGCAGACGGCGGCTTCAGGCCCTCGGCCACCTTCGCCGACTGGCCTGATGACGACGCCGACGGGGAAGTCGCCCCGCGCCACCAGCCAAGGGCCAGCCTGGCTGGCCAAGGCGGCGCGAAGAGGCGTCACGCCGGGCCGACTGCGCTCGGCGGCAAACCGAAGAAGTTCAAGGGGGCGGCCGCCGCGACAAAACGGAAGGAGGCGGCCGCGAAGGCCAACCGCTTCCGAAGGGAAGTGAGAAGGCCGCCGCTAGTCTCAGCGTAAGTCTTCATGCTCTTTATTTTCTTTCGTTGAATCTTGCCCAAATTTTCCTTTATTCTCCCTCCGTTCTTCTTTAGGGCCCCCCTCTCCCTCGAGAGAGTCGCCGTCCCCTCCGTCATGGGGTCGGCAGAGACCTCCGCCAACACTCGGCGGGCCAATCCCGCCGCTGACCTCCGGGAAGCGACGGAGCGGAATGCGCAGGAGAAGCGCGACGCGGAGGAGGCCGACCGCCTGGAGAAGGCGCAGGCCGAGAAGGCGGCCGCCAACGCCCAGAAGAAGCTGGAGGACGCCGAAGCCGCCCTTGCGGTGAAACGGCGTGCTGAGGAGGCCGCGCGTCGCCGATTGGCGATGCTCGTCCCCCCATTGTTGTCGGCGCTGCCGCCTCCGGAGCTCACGGGGCAGACCGGAGAGGTCGGCACCGAGAACCCCCTTGTGGAGGAGGGCGGCAAGGCTTCTAGCTCGGAAACCCTCGTGCCGCCTCCGCCACCATCTGGGGACCGCACGGCAAATAGCTGGTGGGCCAGTCAGAGCCGCCGACCACGGACGAGGCCGAGGCGCAGCTACTTCTTCAAGTCGTCACGCCGGTGCGCTGCCGTCTTGAGAGGGCGACCTCGGCGCCGCGACCTCGGGAAACCGGCACCGCCAGCTCGGCGACCCTGGACGTCGAGGCCTCCAGTGCCGCGCCCACCGGGTGGTTGCGCGGAGGCGGCACTGGACCGCTGAACCAAGCGCTCCTGGACGTCCAGGCAAAGCTGCGCGCTGAAAGCGACGCCCTTCAAGTCTGCACCAGGGCGCATCTGGCCGCGCGGACATCTGTCCGAGTACGTTTTCTTCTTCTTTCTGATTCTTGTTCTTCTCTGTGGGGGCGCGCCAGCGCACCCACTGGGTGTAGTCCCCGAGTTCCGGGCCGACTGCTGAGCAGGCGGTTCGGAACTCCCTCTGGCGAGTTCAGAATACTGACTTTGTCTTCATCGGCTTTTTGTAGGAGTATCATAACCTCCGCGCCGCTGCCTTCAACCGCAATGTTGAGGAGTTGAACAAACGGACCGCCGACTTGGCGGAAGGTCGGGGTAAGCTCTTGTCTTCCTTCTTCGCGGGGGCGCGCTGGCGCACCCGGGGGCTGTAGTCCCCGAGATTCGGGCCGACTGCTGAGCAGTCGGGCCGGATCTCCCCGGCGATCTACTTTACTGACGACTTGCTTGTATCTTCTTCGTTCTTTAGGTGCCAACGCCGCTCTTCAGGAGCAGCTGGGCGAGGCCAACACCGCTCGGCGTGCTAAGGAGGAGGAGTGCGGCAAGCTCGCCAAAGAGCATGACCTGCTGGCGGCGCAGCTGGCCGAGCAGAAGGAGCTGCTCTAGAAGGCACAGTACGAGGCCAAGACGCGGGAGGCCGCCCTCATGGCCGAGTTCGAGAGCAAGCGCTCCGCCTGGACCGATAGGGAGGCGATGCTGACTTCTGGCTACCACGAGATCGAGGACATCGTTGATGGTAAGTTTCTTTCGTTTCTTCGGGCTTCCGACTATGTGTCAGGCCGACTTCTAATTTTTCAACTTTCTTCTTTTTTGTCTTGGCAGACTTCTTTCCTGGTCATTCACAGGAAATCCCTCTGGCCATCAAGGCTGCTCGGGAGGCGCGAAGGGCGAAGGGTGAGGAGATCGCCGCTAATGCCCCCCGAACCATCGACGAGCAGCTCCTGAGCATTGAAGCCCGTCTTCGTCCGGCTCACCGGCTGCTGCGCCGGCTTCAGCGTGCCGGCGCCCAGGCGGTTGCTGCCCTGTGGCCGGACATGCCGGCTCTGCGCACCGCCAGTCGGACCGCCGACTGGCTGGAAGTCGCCGCTGGCTGTCTTGAGGCTTGGAAGGGCTCCTCGGCCCGGGCCGGAGCACGCCGGGCCTTGGAGTTCGTCAAGGCGTGGTATCCGGGGCTGGACCTGGACCGTCTGGCCGTGTTCCGGTCAGAAGCCCAGGCCGAGCTGGAGGCCGTGGAGGGCGCCCTTGTCGAGCGCGCGGCGGCCATCGCCGAGTACACGGACACCAATGTCTTTGTGCCCGAGCAGGCTATAGGCGGCGAGGAAGTGCCGCCAGACTGGTTTGGGATGAACCCGGAGTATGGCGAAGACTCGGCGGAGGTGATCGACTCCAGCGCCGAGGAGGAGGACGAGGCGGAGGACGGAGGCGAGGCGGAGGCGCCAGAAGACGGGGCAGGCGGCCAGCCTCAGCTCGATCGCGCCTCCAGCAACGAGCCGCGTGGAGATAAGGCGACTGCCGCCGGAGGCGACCAAACCGAGACCGCCCAGCCGACTGCCCCGGCGCCTGACACCGCCGTCTCCTCCGATCCTCCAGCCCGGGAGGCCGCCCCCTAGGCTGCTTTTTCCTCCTCTGTTTTATCTGTCTTTAGTAATCTTTTGAACACTTGTTAGATTCGAACAGTTCCACCCGCGGGGTGTATCTTGAACTTCTATTCGAAGATTCGGCCAAGGGCCTATGTAAATATTTATCCGATTTCCGCCTTTCCTTGCTTATTGCTCCTTAGGCTTTTTCCTTTGCCGCCTTCCTTTAGTTGCTGCCTTGCCAGCTGGACAGCCGCTCTGCAAACTGTCGCTGGGTCAAGTGCTTGGCTACTTCGGGGAGGCAAGTACTTGGCTGTTTAGAGTTTCTTTAGCAAGTCGGCTAGAAAGCGACAGGTCGACTATCCAAGAGTCGACTGTCTTTGATAGAAGCTAAGATGGCGAGCCGACTACTCATGAGTCGGCTCTGCAGAGAGAGGCTGGGAGCCGGCTTGAGCTATGCATGCGCTTTAGGTCCTTAGCCAATTTTTCGTGTGCGCGCTCGTTCTTGCTTGTTCTCCGCCTACCAACAGTCGCTCTGCGAGCTGCCGCTTTCGACGGGAGACGGCTTGAGCGCAACACACTACTTGTCCGACTGCAGGAAGCATTTCATAGCGCAAGACGGCAAGTCCCCGGGCCGACTAGTCGGACCCGGTGCCAAACGGTATGATAAAAAGAATAGCATATTCGGAAGCGTGATTCTTATCATACAGATAACAAAAAGGCAACCCCCGAGCTCGTCTCGAGGGGCCCAAGGTCTTAGTACTTTAATACAAAGGGGGTAGTGCGATACATACTTCATCAACTGTAAAATCTTCGAAGAAGATTTGCGTTCCACGGGCGCTTTGTTTCTTTGCCGGAGTCATCCCTCTTGCACGCTCGAGGCTTCTGAGCGTCGATTAGGTAGTAGGAACCGTTGCCCAGCACCTTGCTGATGATGAAGGGACCTTCCCAAGGTGCCGACAACTTGTGATGGCTGGCTGTTCTCTGAATCAGCCGGAGCACAAGGTCGCCCTCTTGAAACAATCTCGGCTTGACCTTTCGGTTGTAGTATCGGCGCAGACTCTGCTGGTAGATGCTGGACCGGCTGAGTGCCAACAGCCGGCCCTCTTCCAGCAGGTCAACGCCGTCCTGGCGTGCTTCTTCGGCTTCCTCTTCAGTGTACATGGTGACTCGTGGAGAGTCGAACTCTATATCCGTTGGGATGACGGCTTCGGCACCGTAGACGAGGAAGAAAGGCGTGAAGCCAGTTGACTTGTTTGGAGTCGTGTGCAGACTCCAGAGGACGGCTAGTAGCTCCTCAACCAAACAGCCGGCCGAACGCTCGAGTGGTTCGACCAGTCGAGGCTTGATGCCGGACAGGATGAGGCCGTTTTGCTCATTCCACCTGGCCGTTTGACTGCGGGTGGGCAACGGACGCTAAGTCCAGTCGGATGCCCTGCATTGCGAAGAAACGGGCCAAGGCGCCCTTGGCAAAGTTTGTGCCATTGTCGGTGATGATGTTGTGTGGTATGCCATATCGCACCGTGATGTCGGCGATGAAAGTCACTGCAGTCGGCCCGTTCAACTTCTTGATGGGCTTTGCTTCTATCCACTTGGTGAACCTGTCCACCGTGACAAGCAGATGAGTTAGGCCGCCTCGGGCCGTCTTGAATGGTCCCACCATGTCCAGGCCCCAAACTGCGAAGGGCCAGGCGATGGGGATTGTCTTCAGCGCGGAAGCCGGCTGAAGTGGCTTGGAGCGGAACTTTTGGCACCCCTTGCATTTTTGGACTAACTCTTTAGCCTCTTCCAGGGCAGTCGGCCAAAAGAATCCATGCTGAAAAGCTTTGGCGACGAGTGCCCTTGAAGCCGCATGGTGGCCGCACTTGCCCTGATGAATGTCTCTGAGGATTGCTTGGCCTTGTTCTGGCTCTACGCAGCGCTGGTAGACACCAGTGACGCTGCGCCTGACTAGCTCTCTGTTGACTATGGTGTATGCTGACGCTCGGCATTGCACTTGCCGAGCCAAGATCTCATGAGTCAGCAGCTCTTTGTTCACTAAAAACTTAAGGATGGGTTGTGCCCATGAGGGTGCTGCTATTTCTTCAACTGCTACCACAGCGATTTGGACAAGGGTGGCCGGGCTGGGAGGCGGCGGGCTGGAGTCCGCGGCCGCTTGCTGGTTTGACGGAGTCCCTGGGCCGACTGGCGCAGTCCCCGGGCCGGCCGGCTCAGTCCCCGGGCCGGGCTCTGAAGTCCCCGGGCCGGCTTCGACTATGGTTTTCTTGGGGCCGTCTGCTGGGGCTCTGGAGTCGGATCCGACTTCTTCTTGAGGAGCCAGCACAAAAATGGAGTCTGACTCTGGTGAAGGCTTGATAGATGGCTTGATGAGGCGCTGAAGGGCGACGCCGGAAGGTATTGCTTGGCGGGTAGAGCCGACTCGTGCCAAGGCGTCCGCTTGATCATTGTCATTTCTTGGCACGTGAAGGAATTCGCACCCCTCGAAGTATCCGCTGAGTTGCTGCACCAGGAAGCAGTAGCTCGCCATGTTTGCGTCTTTGGCGTCCCAGTCGCCGGATGATTGCTGAACCACCAAGTCAGAGTCGCCATAGCACACGATCCGGCGAATGCCGAGTTCTTAGGCAAGCCGGAGCCCATAAATGAGCGCCTCATATTCGGCGACGTTGTTGGAGGCGGCGAAGTGGATCTGCAGCACATACTTGAGCTTGTCGCCTTTAGGGGAGGTGAGGACGACGCCGGCTCCTAGGCCGGTGCGCATCTTGGAGCCGTCGAAATTCATCCGCCAATGGGTGGAGTCAGGCGCTGGCGGCAGGTACTGGGTCTCGGCCCAGTCGACGAGGAAGTCAGCCAGTGCTAGCGACTTGATGGCGGTGCGGGGCTGGTAGTAGATGGTGTAAGGAGCCAGATCTATAGCCCATTTGGCTACTCGGTCGGAGGCGTCTTGGCTTCCAATGATCTCGGCCAGTGGAGCGGTACAAACCACAGTGATTGGATGCTCTTGAAAGTAAGGCTTCAGCTTTTTGGTGGCAAAATGCACACCGTAGCACATCTTCTGGTAGTGAGGGTAGTTCTGCTTGGAGGTCGACAGTACCTCGCTTAGTTAATATACCGGCCTCTGGACAGGGAGCGCTTTGCCTTCCTCCTTGCGCTCGACTATGATGACTGTGCTGACTACTCGGCTGGTGGCAGCGATGTACAAGAGCATGGGCTCTTTGGGAGTCAGAGCCGCCAACACAGGGGGAGTAGTCAACATCTTCTTCAGTTGGAGAAATGCTTCGTCCGCCTTGTGGTTCCACTCAAAAAAGGTGGTCTTCTTCATCAATTGATACAAGGGCAGAGCTTTCTCGCCCAGCCGACTGATGAATCGACTGATGGATGCCAAACAGCTGGTGAACTTCTGCACGTCTAACAGTCGGCTGGGTACCTCCATCCTCTCGATGGCCTTGATCTTCACGGGGTTGCACTCTATGCCGCGTTTGGAGACCAAGAAGCCAAGGAGTTGCCCGGCTGGTACTCCGAAAACGCACTTCTCAGGGTTGAGCTTGATCTGGAATCGACGCAGGTTCTCAAAGGTCGCCTTGAGGTCTTCCAACAGCGTCCCACGCTTCTCCGTCTTCACCACCACATCATCCACATAGACATGGGTATTCCTACCGAGTTGCTTGAGGAGGCATTTCTGCATGCAACTCTGAAAGGTGGCGCCGGCATTCCTCAAGCCGAACATCATCGTCAGGTAGCAGAAGGCTCCGAATGGTGTGATGAAGTCGGTCTTCAGTCTGTCTGCCGGTTCAGCTTGATCTGGTGATATCCTGAATATGCATCTAGGAAACTCAGCAGCTCGCATCCGGCTGTGGAGTCTATCACCTGATTGATTCTTGGTAGGGCAAACGGATCCTTTGGGCAAGCTTTGTTGAGGCTTGTGTAGTCGATACACATCCGCCACTACTTGTTCTTCTTCAGTACCAATACCGGGTTTGCCAGCCACTCTGGAAAAAACACTTCCATGATGAAGCCGGCCGCAAGAAGCCGGGCTATCTCCTCTCCAAAAACTCTTCTTTTCTCTTCTGACAGGCGGAGCAAGGGCTTCCTGACAGGTTTCACATCTGGCCTGACGTGTAGCTTGTGCTCGGCGAATTCCATCGGTACACCTGGCATGTCCTTGGGGGACCATGCAAAGATGTCTCGATTCTCACGGAGGAAGTCGACGAGCTCGCCTTCCTATTTGCTGTCGAGGTTTTCACCTACGACAGCGTATCTCTCTGGGTGCTTTGGGTCCAAGGGTATCTTCTTGGTCTCTTTGGCCGGCTTGAATGATCCTTCTGCTTCCGACTCCTTGGGGTCGGGCGACATCTCTGGCTGCTTTCCGGCCATCGCTACGACTCGGTCAAGGAGCCGCTTCTCAGCCGCGATCACCAGGGACTCAGCCAGCCGACTGCTCTCGGCCGCGCAGGCGGATGACTTCCGGTAGTCGCCGGCTACGGTCAGAATCCCCTTGGAACTCGGCATCTTCATCTTGAGGTAGGCGTAGTGAGGAACCGCCATGAACTTGGCCAAAGCAGGTTGGCCAAGCAGTGCGTGGTATGGGCTTTCCAAGTCCACTACTTCAAACCAGACGGTCTCTCGGCGGAAATGATCATTGTCTCTGAAGAGGACGTCTATCAGGATCTTGCCGATTGACAAACAGGAAATGCCGGGTACAATTCCATGGAACACAGTCCGGCTGCTCTGCAGCTGTCTTCGCTTGATTCCTAGCTTCTCCATGGTGTCCTTGTACAGGATGTTGATGCCGCTGCCTCCGTCTATCAGAACTCGCGAAAAATGGACGGCCCGCCTATCAGTGGCCAAGGTGTCACCTAGGACCAGGGCATAAGAGCTCGGACTCGGCATCACCTCTGGGTGATCTGCTCTACTCCAATTGATAGGCCTCTCGGACCAATGCATGAACTCTAGAGCATCTGTTGCGACTGCATTTACTTCTTGCAGCTGTTGGCGCCTGCTACGCCGGTCATCTGCCACGCTGGTGAACACCACGTAGGCTCCATGCTCATCTGGGAACTCATCTTGTACTGCGCCGACTGGCCGAGCCGCCGGCTGTTGGGGCGGCGGCGGAGGCGGCGGCCCAGCAGGCGGCGGAGGAATGAGGCCGTCTCCCTTGGCGATTCTGGTGAGCCAGTGGCACTTTCGGGTGGTATGATTTGACGGCTTCGCGCCACTGTGGAACTTGCAAGGACCATCCAAAGTCTTCTCATAGGAGAAGGCTGGCAACTAATTGGATTTGCCGCCTTTCTGCCGCTTGGCCGGAGGCTGCCCCTCCGGCTGTTGATCTTCAACTGTCGCCACTTGCCGACTATTGGAAGTCGGCTGTTGGGCCTTGCGCTTGTTATCGTTCTGTTCTTGGCGCCGACTGGTGTCTCCAGCCGGGGTTTTGGGAGCCTGAGGGGTCACCTTGCCAGCGGCGTTGACTTGGATCTCTGTCTTCATGGAAGAGTCGACCATGGCGTACTTGTCAGCTATAACCAGCAATTCATCGAGAGTCTCTGGCTCGTCGCAGAGGAGCCTGTGCTTGAGGAGGGTGCCCTCTCGGCACCCGGCAGTGAAGTACTCGATAGCCTGCACCTCGTGCACGCCCTCGCAGGAGTTCCGAAGCTCGTCCCAGCGTGTGAGGTAGTCGCGTGTTGATTCATCAGGGCCTTGTACGCACAAGGAAAGCTGGCGCGGCTTGGGAGGTCACTTGTACGTGCTCGTGAAGTTGCGGATGAAGGCTTCAGTGAAGTCGACCCAGCTGTTGATGCTGCGGGGCTTTAGGCTATTCAACCATGTCCGGGCCGTGCCCTGGAGCATGAGGGGAACGTACTTCACGGCAACTCGCTTGTTGCCGTGCGCTATGCTGACGGCTGTGGAGTAGTCTATCAGCAGTCCTCCGGCTTCATGGAGCCGGTGTACTTGGGTGTGTCTCGGGGGAGCATGAACCCTTTGGGGAAGGGCTCATCTCGGATGCGGGGCCCAAAGCAAGGCGGACCCAGCTCATCTTCTTCTTCCAGCGCCAGGGATCGGTGGAGTCGCTCGATCCGATGGAGGGCGTCGTTTTCTCCGACTCCCTCTCGGCGGCCAAGGCGCCTCCGAGAGTCGGATGCTCAACAGGCGGCGGGGAAACTAGCCGCTCTCTTCTGGGCGGGGGAGGCAGGTAGTCGTCCCGCCGCTCTACTGCTCTCGGGCGGCCGTCTTGGTCGCGCTCGATGGTGATGTGAGTCCGACTGTGACTGACAGCCGGCTCCTTTTGTGCTATCTGGTCTATCTCTATCAAGGTCCGAAGCCTTTGCATGGGTGCCCCGGGGGGTTTATATAGGCCTACCCCCGGGGGTACAATGGTAATCCGGCTGAGCACGGGTCCCAGCCGTCTGTCTCTCATACCGCCGTCCTTCCCGCCGGCTTCTGGGGCCCGCCGATTGGTGGGTCCCGCGGACAGGCCTGACACTGTGCAGCGCTCCTAATGACGCAGGCTTGGTCATTGGGGCGTGGCAACAGTGCTGCCGTCTATCGGGCGATCACTGTCGCCATTCCTCATCCTATCTGGTTAATGGCTCGTGGGGCCCTGGAGGGGAGGCGGCCGACTCCAGGGAGGCCGACTCCCACAGGGCCGTCTTCGGGGCGCTCAGGCCGCCTTCGGTCCACCCACTGATAGGCGGCCCCGCGGTCTTCGGGCCGTACAGGCCGGCGTCGTGGGTACAGTGCGTCGCGCACTGTGGCTGAGGTTAGGGCAGGCATGGCAACAGTGCCGCGCCTCGCCGGAGATCTTCTGGCGATACGGCTCACTGTAGCCATGCCTGTCCCCCGTAGGCAGGGGGGAATGGCCACGTCGTGACCGTACCCCGCATCGGGCTTCGGGAAGAGTCATGGGCCGACTCCCATAGTCGGCCTCTCTGGAGGTCGCCAGCTTGGAGTCGGCTTGTCTTGGTGTCGTCGTCTGGGACTCGGCTTGTCCTGGAGTCACCGGTTGGGACTCGGCTTCTCTTGGAGTCGCCGTCTGGGACTCGGCTTGTCTTGGAGTCGCCGTCTGGGACTCGGCTTGAGGGGCGCAACCTGCCCCGATGTCTTGAAAGATCCTGGGACCCGGGTTAGCCTACCCGTGGCCTGTTACTCCGACAGGCGGTGATGTAGAGGAGCATGGGCTCTTTCTCATTTGGAGCCGCCAAGATAGGCGGGGTGGTCAACATCTTCTTGAGTTGGAGAAAAGCTTCGTCCGCCTTGTCGTTCCACTCGAAAAAATTGGTCTTGTTCATGAGCTGGTACAGGGGGAGATCCTTCTCACCCGGCCGACTGATGAAACGGCTGATAGATGCCAGGCAGCCGGTGAACTTCTATATGTCCAGCAGTTGGGTGGGTACTTCCATCTTCTCAATGGCCTTGATCTTCATTGGGTTGCACTCTATGCCACGCTCTGAGACCAGAAAGCTGAGGAGCTGGCCGGCTGGTACTCCGAATACACATTTCTCTGGGTAGAGCTTGATCTGGAATCAGCGCAAGTTCTCAAAAGTTTCCTTGAGATCTTCTAGCAGCGTGCCATGCTTCTCTGTCTTTACCACCACATCATCCACATAGACATGGGCATTTCTGTTGAGTTACTTGAGGAGACACTTCTGCATGCAACGCTGAAACATGGCGCCGGCATTCCGCAAGCCGAACGTCATGGTCAGGTAGCAGAAGACTCCAAATGGCGTGATGAAGGTGGTCTTCAGCCTGTCGTGTAACACCCCGGATTCGATGCGCCAGGTGTCTTCCGTTTATTCGTCGTTGTTACCATGTCATTTTCTTGCGTGTTGCATTTTATCATGTCATCATGTGCATCTCATTTTGCATACGTGTCCGTCTCATGCATCCGAGCATTTTCCCCGTTGTCCATTTTGCGATCCGACACTCCTATGTCCTCCGGCGTTCCCCTCTTGTCTCTTGTTGTGAGCGAGTGTTAAAGGTTCTCGGAATGGACCGTAATTTGCCAAGCGGCCTAGGTACACCACCGGTAGACCGCCTGTCAAGTTTCGTGCCATTTGGAGTCCGTTTGATACTCCAACGGTTAACCGGGTAACCGCAAAAGCCTCTTTATGTTGCAGCCCAACACCCCTCCAAAGTGGCCCAATAACCCATCCAAACCCCCTCCATGCTCTCGGTCGTTCGATCACAATCGTGTGGGCGAAAACCGCACCCCATTTGGAGTTTCCTAGCTCCCTATGCCTATATAAACACATTCTCCCCTGAAATTCGCGGATGATTTCCACCCTAATCCTAGTCTCCTCCTTCCTCCCGCCACCAGACGTGTCCACCCTGCCGCCGGACACGTCCGCGCCGTCGCCCCGGCCAATCCCGCCTCGCCACGTCTCCCCACCGGCCCCCTCTCTCTCCTCCTACCGCCGCCGACCCGCGGAGCCCATCCTGGACCCGCGCGGGCCCAGATCCCGCAGCCGCCCGGCCCGCTTCGCGCCCGAGGCGCCTCCCCGAGCACCCTCGCCGGAGTTCGCTAGCTCCGCCGCGGCTCAACCGCGCCCCCGCCCGCTCCGGCCTCCCTGCCGCCGGCGTGCTCCGCCTCCGCCGCGCCTCCTCCCGCGCGCTGCCTCCGCCACGCCGCCCTGTGCCGCCTCCCGGCCGCCCGGCGAGTTGCGCCGCCGCCCCGCGCCGGCCCTCCTTGCCGGCGCCGCCGCCTCCGGTCGCCGGAGAGCTCGTCGGAGGAGCTCCACACCCCGCACCTCTCCGCCTTCGCCTCCTCCCCGCGCCCCTCCGCTCCGGTCCCGCCGCCCCTCGTTGACCGTGCCTCACCGGAGAGCTTGCTGGAGCTCTCCTCCGGCCAGATCCACCGCGGGTGGATGAGATCCACCCGCCCCTCCATCCAAATGGTGTCCCGCGTCCCCAGATCTGCTCGTCCTGAACCGTCCCATCCCGCGTTGACTTTCGCGGAGGTAAAAAAACCACTAAGTCCCAAAAATATTGCATTCTGGTGCCATGTTCATCGCATCATAACTCGTTGCATATAGCTCCGTTTTGTGTGTGCAATATATCAAAATGTTTGCTGTGAGATTCTTTTCATTTCTTTCCATCGTGCCATGCTTGTTTGAGTTCATCTTCATGCCCTAATCATCGTTGCAAGAGTGCTATATGGTGTTGACTCCTGTCTGTTAGCAGAACTTGATGTTTTGTCTTTTTCATTGCATTTTGTGTGTGCATCCTATGAGCATGAGCTCTACATGTGTTTTGTACTAGATCATGCCATCTTTATAGTGGTGCCATCCATGTATTTTTCTGAGCCTTGTAGTGAATGCATTGAGCTCATGAAGTAGGGTACTTGCTGTTGCTGTTTTGCTATGCTAAATCTGTTATATCATGATGCTATGTAAACCTGCTGCTTCAAGTCATTCTATGCATAATCTGGAGATGCTCACTAAGGATGTTTTGTTATTCATGTCATGATCTATACATTCATGCCCCTGGTTGCATTTATAGCCTGCTGTAACTTGTTGTTATCATTTGCCATGTTTGCCATGTTTGCATGGATGATACCATCTTTCCTGTTGATCTTTAGAATTAGTTCAGTAAGGGAGTTTTGTTCTTTGTCTTTAGTACTAGCATGCCATGCCTTTGTTGGCCATGTTAAGTTCCTGCAACATGTTGTTTGATAGCTCTAAACATTGCAACCTGATGTTATTTCCGCCAAGTCTATAAACTGTTATTATTTGCAATCTTGCCAGGTCCTTTTGAGCATGTTATATTATTTTCTGGAGATAGCTCAGTGTTCATGTTTTGTCATTCTTTACCCGTAATTCATGCCCATGCCTTTTGTTCTTATGTTGAGGTGATGTAGCATACTGTTTTGATGTTTGCAAGATGCCTAGTTGCTGTTTTGGACAACTTGTCCTGTAAACTTGTATAGAGTGTATGTGTTGAACCGTTGCTCCGTTTTTGAGTGTGCCCTATATGAAACTTGCTTGATTTTGCATGAAAAGCTTCATATTATCATGTTGCATCCTTGTTTTTGAGGTGTTTGCTTGATGTTTGGATGCATTTAGCATCAATGCCATGCTATCTTGTTATGCTCATATCTTCTAGGCCGTAGCTCCGAACCTAATGAACTTTATATGTAACTTGACCAGAATTTCGTGTAGGTCATCATGGTGCATCTTAACTTGCTGTCTAACAACTTGAACATAAGGTTTATTCAGATCTGGACCAATTTCGAAATTTGCATATGAGGACTTACCGGAGTTGTTATATGTTGTTTCCGGCCTCATTTAAACTTGCTTGATCTGTTGTTCTTGTATGCATCATCTCTTCACATGAGTAGCTTCTTGTAGCCTTGTCATGCATCATACTTGGTTGGGCATCATGCCTTGTTCATGTGTGGTGTGTTTACTATGTTCTGTGCTTCTTCTCGATAGTTCCCGTTTCGCTGCGATCGTGAGGATTCGTTCGTCTACGCTTGGTTCGTCTTCATGCCTTCGTCTTCTTCATGGACTCGTTCTTCTTCCTTGCGGGATTTCAGGCAAGATGACCGTCACCTTGGATCTCACTACTATCATTGCTATGCTAGTTGCTTTGTTCTATCGCTATGCTGCGCTACCTATCTTTTGCTCTTCAAGCCTCCCAAATTGCCATGAACCTCTAACCTTTGTCACCCTTCCTAGCAAACCGTTGTTTGGCTATGTTACCGCTTTGCTCAGCCCTTCTTATAGCGTTGCTAGTAGCAGGTGAAATTGAAGATTGCTCCATGGTGGACAGGATTCTGTTGGGATATCACAATATCTCTTATATTATTAATGCATCTATATATTTGGTAAAGGGTGGAAGGCTCGACCTTATGCCTGGTGTTTTGTTCCACTCTTGCCGCCCTAGTTTCCGTCATATCGGTATTATGTTCCCGGATTTTGCGTCCCTAACACGGTTGGGTGATTTATGGGACCCCCTTGATAGTTCGCCTTGAATAAAACTCCTCCAGCAAGGCCCAACATTGGTTTTACCATTTGCCTACCACCTATACCTTTCCCTTGGGAGTAATTAACCCAAGGGTCATCTTTATTTTAGCACCCCCGGGCCAGTGCTTCTCTAAGTGCTGGTCCGAACTAGAGCCCTTTGCAGCGCCCCCTCAGGGAAACTTGAGGTCTGGTTTTAGTTGTACGGATTGCTCATCCGGTGTTGCCCTGAGAACAAGATATGTGCAGCTCCTATCGGGATGTCGGCGCATCGGGCGGTCTTGCTGGTCTTGTTTTACCATTGTCAAAATGTCTTGTAACCGGGATTCCGAGACTGATCGGGTCTTCCTGGGAGAAGGAATATCCTTCGTTGACCGTGAGAGCTTGTGATGGGCTAAGTTGGGACACCCCTGCAGGGTATAAACTTTCGAGAGCTGTGCCCGTGGTTATGTGGCAGATGGGAATTTGTTAATATCCGCTTGTAGATAACTTGACACCAGATCCGAATAAAAACGCATCAACCGTGTGTGTAGTCGTGATGGTCTCTTTTCGGCGGAGTCCGGGAAGTGAACACGGTCTTTGGGTTATGTTTGACGTAAGTAGGAGTTCAGGATCACCTCTTGATCATTGCTAGCTTCACGACCGTTCCGTTGCTTCTCTTCTCGCTCTTATTTGCGTAAGTTAGCCACCATACTTTGCTTAGTCGCTACTGCAACCTCACCACTTTACCCCTTGCTTTCCCATTAAGCTTTGCTAGTATTGATACCCATGGTAATGGGATTGCTGAGTCCTCGTGGCTCACATATTACTACAACAACGGCTGCAGGTACAGGTTATGCGATGATCATCACGCGAGATCGATGTTTGCTTGTTTTGGAGTTCTTCTTCTGCTTCTTCTTCGATCAGGGGATAGGTTCCAGGCCGGTAGCCTGGGCTAGCAGGGTGGATGTCGTTTGAGTTTCTGTTTATGTTTCATCCGTAGTCGGATGTTATTCTCTTGTATGTTGATGTATTCTTGTGGCATTGTATGCCTTTTGTATGTATCCCCATCTATTATGTAATGTTGATGTAATGATATCCACCTTGCAAAAGCGTGTAAATATACGGTTCTATCCTTGGTGGGACCTTCGAGTCGCTTTAGGATAGTATCGCATATTGGGCATGACAAGTTGGTTTCAGAGCCTCGACTGACCATAGGAGCCCCCTTGATTGATCGTGTAGTTTGGCCGCTGTTGAGTCTAGAAGAAAACTATTTCTGAATGATAATTAGTACTCCTCTGATTCTGAACATGAATATGCTTTGTGAGTAGTTACGTTTGTTCCTGAGGACATGGGAGAAGTCTTGTTATAAGTAATCATGTCAATTTGGTATTCGTTCAATATATTTATGAGATGTATGTTGTCTTTCCTCTAGTGGTGCTATGTGAACGTTGACTACATGACAGTTCACCATGATTTGGGCCTAGGGGGAAGGCATTGTGAAGTAATAAGTAGATGATGGGTTGCTAGAGTGACAGAAGCTTAAACCCTAGTGTCGGTGTCAAAACCGGCGGATCTCGGGTAGGGGGTCCCGAACTGTGCGTCTAGGCGGATGGTAACAGGAGACAAGGGACACGATGTTTTTACCCAGGTTCGGGCCCTCTCGATGGAGGTAAAACCCTACTCCTGCTTGATTGATATTGATGATATGGGTAGTACAAGAGTGGATCTACCACGAGATCAAGGAGGCTAAACCCTAGAAGCTAGCCTATGGTATGATTGTTGTAATGGTTGTTGTCCTACGGACTAAAACCCTCCGGTTTATATAGACACCGGAGAGGGCTAGGGTTACACAGAGTCGGTTGCAATGGTAGGAGATCTACATATCCGTTTCGCCAAGCTTGCCTTCCACGCCAAGGAAAGTCCCATCCGGACACGGGATGAAGTCTTCAATCTTGTATCTTCATAGTCTTGGAGTCTGGCTGACGATGATAGTCCGGCTGTCCGGACACCCCCTAGTCCAGGACTCCCTCTGTAGCCCCTGAATCAGGCTTCAATGACGATGAGTCCGGCGCGCATATTGTTCGGCATTGCAAGGCAGGTTCCTCCTCCGAATAATTCATAGAAGATTGTGAACACCAGGATAGTGTCCGGCTCTGCAAAATAAATTCCACATTCCAACGTAGAGGGAATAATATGTACACAAGTTCCATCTGCTGACGTATTTTGCGGCATGACATCATACCACCACCAAGCCTTTACTTGAATCGTTTTTTATTATACCACCTCAGCGCGTTTAACGAAGCGGTTTCCTTGGCACGTCTTGTCGAAGCAGAGATCGTGTTCCCCTTATTCCGGGATTCCCATCAATACGGACGTGGGTAACCCAACCGCGCCATTGATGGTGGTGCTTGGGAGATAAGCGAGTTTTACCAGGCTGGTGGGGACGCATAGTCTTCGTCCGCCTATATATAAGGGGATAAGGATCCACCTTTTTACCCACGCCTTCTTCCTCCTTTGCTTATCCATCTCCGTGCACTCGAGCTCCAGCGCCCAAGCCCGCACATCTCGTCTCGACCTTCTCCAACCATGTGTGGAGCGGGAGGCAAGTGGTTGGCCTCCTCCGTTATGGAGGAGCACATCGCAAAGCTGCGCAGCGCCGGATACCTTTCCAGCGACATCGCGCACCGGTTGCCCGACAAGGGGCAGCTCATCCCCACCCCCAGGCCCCATGAGAGGGTCGTATTCCTTCCCCACTTCCTTCGCAGACTGGTCTTCCCACTTCATCCCTTCGTACGGGGGCTCATGTACTACTACGGCCTGGATTTCCACGATCTGGCGCCGAACTTCATCCTCAACATCTCGGCGTTTATCGTCGTGTGCGAGGCCTTCCTCTGCATCCGACCTCACTTCGGCTTGTGGCTCAAGACCTTCAATGTCAAGCCGAAGGTGGTGAAGGGCGCTCAAGCGGAGTGCAGAGGTGCCATGGTGGGAAAAATGCCCAACGTCACCTGGCTCGAGGGGGCCTTCGTGGAGTCCATCAAGGGATGGTAATCGGGGTGGTTCTACATCACCGAGCCGTGTGACCCTAAATGGGTAGCGGCCCCCAAGTTCAGATCTGGTATCCCTATGCAGCTCACCTCCTGGAAAGAGAAGGGCTTGCTATGGGGCAGTTCGGAGGAGCTGACAGGACTCCAGTCCTGTCTCCAGACCTTGGTGAACAAGAAGCTTAGGCTTGTCAATGTGATCCAGGTCATGCTCGTCCGCCGGATTCTCCCCTGCCAACAGCAGGCCTTCAATTTGTGGGAGTTCGATCCGGCACAGCACCGGACCCTGAGCGGGATCTTCGACACGATGTACGAAGCTTCCTGGAGGGTGCTGTTCAAGGGCGGAGAAGCCCCCGCGTCCGCGACGAAGGACCGCAGATTCAGCACCAAGCGCCCGGCCGGCGAGGTAAGCTTTGTTATCCTCTGGGGGACACTTATTTTCTTTCATAGTTTTAACTCTATGTGGGATCTAAAACTCCCAATGCCTTTGACAGGACTGGAAGAGGACGTCCGGATAGGTAGACTGTCCGGCTCCCCTTCCCGAAGACCTAGCGGACGCCCGTTTAACGGGGCTGCTGGTCCCGACACTTTATGTGGTGCCAGAGAAGAAGGCCAAGAAGAAGGCCACGGGAACCCTAAGGAGTTCCCGGCGCTAGGTGGTATCGGACTCATCGTCCGATGGCTCCGAGGCGGACTCCTCCCCCGAAGATGAGGAGGAGGAGAAAGAGGACTCTCCCCAGGAGGGGGGAGAGAGGAAGAGGAAGGCTTCCCCAACGGGGGAGGCCGAAGGGTCCAAGAGGGGAAGGACACTTCCCCCGGACAGCTCCGCCAATGCGAACGTTGGCGACGAAGAATGGCCCTCAAGGGCCAGGCCTCCGGCAAGATCGTAAGTATCCGGATTCCTGAATAATTTCTCTTTTGTGCCACATAGTGTCCTTCTAATGCCGCACATTACCTGTAGTCTAGCTGATGATCATCTTCCCGCTTCATCGAGCGGGTCCTTTGCCCCGTCGGACGTGGATTCCATTCTGACCGCCTCCACCCCTCGTGATGCTGATGACGCCGAGGTGGGATCCCAGGAGGGGACCCATCAGGAGGAGGCTCCGGAGGTGCCGCAAGGCAGCCTCCCGGACTTTGCGCCGGACTCCATACCGGAACCCGCAGTGGTTCCGGAGCCCGGCAGGCGGCCCCTTCGTAAGAAGGGCAAGACCATGGCGCCGGCAGCCTCCGTCCAACTGGAGGCGCCGGACAACTTGTTGGAGGTGCTTAACAGCGCTTCCATCGAGGAAGAACACCGCACTATCATGAGTGCGGTGATTCAGAAGGTTCAGCTCGTGAAGAGTGGGCTGACCGAAGCCTACAGTAGCCTTCTAACAGGCTTTGAGGTAAGAAGTTTAAAATATGTAATGTAATACCGCATAGACAGTAGCCCCTGATGCTCGGTTCGGTGTTCAAAAAGAAAAACCGGATTGAGGATCTAAAAAAGATATACGCAGGAGTGCTTAAAATTATGTCAATATGGGTTTGCAGGCTGCGCTGCTGACCTCTGCCGCACTGACTGCGGAGGTCGGTGCTTTGAAGCAGGACCTCAAGCGGTCTGAGCGAGAGCTCGGCCTTGCCAAGAGGCAGCTCGAGGACAAAGAAGGTGAGTAACACCACTTTTTAAGTTTGTACCTTACAGAAAAGGATTTTGGTTGCAATAGAAATATCAAGGATAACGTGGGTATTGCAGGGGCCACGAACAAGGTGGCAACCCTGAAGGAGGCCGTGTCCACGGCCGAACGCAATGCGGCCGTGGAACGAGCGGAGCGAGCGAAGCAGGAGGCGCGGGTGGCGGAGGTGCGGCAAGAGCTCCAGGCTCTCATGGAAAAGCATGAGAGTTTGGAGGGCGACTCGAAGACTCGAGAGTCCGAGCTTGCCTCGGCTCTTGAAAGTGCCAAAGCCGCTAAGGCCGAGGCCCATAAGGCCCTCCAGGAGATTGAGGCGGTGAAGAAAATAGCGGCGGGTAAGGCATTTTTCATGCAAAGCAAGCATGTGAGTGTAAATTACCTGTCACTTACCCGAATTCGGAGCTCTCCAGGGGCGTTTGCAGATCTGCCTCGCAGCGTGTCCGATGCCGCCGCATTCTACCGGGCCGAGGAGGGGAGCTCAATGGAGAAGGTCTTCTGGTCTCAGTACGCTGAGGCCGGACACCCGGTGCCCCCTAGCGACCAGCTGAAGCAGCTGGTCGAGCTCCACAAGGTAGCCGAGCAGGCCATGAAGGGCCTCATAGTCCGGTTGTGGCCTGGAGAGGCCATGCCTGGGAGCTACTTCGGCCTCGTGCGGTGGCTGGTGGATGCGTGCCCCTGGGTGTAAGTCATCAAGCGCTCCGCCTGCATTGAAGGTGCCCGTCGGGCCCTTGCCCGCGCAAAGGTGCACTGGGGCAGGCTGGATGCTGAGAGGCTTATCACAGACGCGCCGCCGGCGGGCAAGGAGTATCGTACGCCCAAAATGTACTATAAGAGTGTCCTGAAGGGTGCCCGCAAGATTGCGGATGAGTGCCCCAAAGATGTAATTATTGAGTAAACTCGCAATGTGTTATCATGTGCGCTGAAAACTTTGTTCATATGCGCTAAGCAACGCTTATTGATTTAAAATATTACCTTCTGTGTCGCCGTTTATGAAATCTGAGAGATGGCAAGTCGTCGGCTTCAGCCCCCATGCCACGAGTGCTGGGGTGTTCGGGATAAACTTGAGCACTCTTGTTCCCATTTTTGGGTCCATCTAGGGAGGCGCTCAACACAGCGAACAAGGCAACCGGACTTATAGTGCTTGAACACTCTCACTTAGCCATAGAATTCTATAATTTTAAATTTCGGCGAAGCCCCTTTTATTCGGAAGACCGAGTTCGGGGCGCTATCCACGCCTGGGCCAGACACAGCCGGTTCCTCGCTCGAAGCGGCATAAGTCTTTAGGGACTCAAAAAGACCTCTCGAACAGCGACCAGTCTCTCGCCTTATCATGACAGTCAGTTTTAGCTTTCTCCACTAAGGCGCTCGCCCAGCTCAAACGGGGCGCAATCGCAGTGGTTCTCCCAGTGCTAGCTTAGCCGACGGAACGGAACATAAGGTAGCAAAACATGGGAGCCGGGCAAACCCAACTATTGACCCAAGACATGATTCGGAGCCGATGCATATAATGCTATAAGTTTGGGGTGCCGCACTTGTGAAAGTGTTCGGACTTATCACACCATAATGCGGGGAACATAAGCCCCTGGTGTACTCGGCCATACCAAAGTGTACGGGTGCAAGATGTCATTAATGAACATATATGTAAAAAAAAGGTAATGCAATTATAGGCAAAAAGTGCTGCATTGTTTAGTCAAGGAATTCTGCTATAAGTGCGGAACGATACGAATAGTGCGGTAAGCAAGGGATTGGACTAATTAAACATGTCCCCCTCCGGAGGTAGGCTATGAACTGGTGTATTTAACAAATTTAATGCTCATAATGGAGACCACCTGAGTATTCGTCGTAGCCTTTGTTCCTCCCCGGCTGTTGCATCGTGAGTTCGGTAGATCTACTGCCGGACAGGTTCTCTGGTGAACAGAGTCCTGTGGATAAAAAGGAAAAAAGGAAAAAAAAAGGTGACACACTTGGGAGCCCCTGGTGTGGTTAAGCCGCACTCCGGGCCTGTCGTGGTCGTGCCCCTCCCCCTATGCCCATGGTATCTCCAGAGCGTAGTGATGTACGCGAAGAGCTGGTCTTGCAATCATGCAAGGGCTGGGGTTGGGGCCGCATTGCTACGCGTGCTCGGAACGTGCCAGGTGGTCTTGGTTGATGTTACTCCGGGCGCATTTGGCCATGTCCTGTCGTTTAACGGCCGGACTCGAAAATTGCCTTAAGAGGCTGCTCTGTACTTCTGTCGCGAGAGCCGCTGTGTGTTCCTCCGTTCGGAGGGAGCGTTCAGTGTTTCCGTTGACCGTGATAACTCCACGAGGACATGGCATCTTGAGCTTGAGGTATGCATAATGCGGCACTGCGTTGAATTTTGCAAACATAGTTCGTCCGAGCAGAGCGTGATAGCCGCTGCGGAACGGGACTATGTCGAAGATTAACTCCTCGCTTCGGAAGTTATCCGGGGATCCAAAGACCACTTCCAGCGTGACTGAGCCTGTACAATTGGCCTCAACACCTGGTATGACGCCTTTGAAGGTCGTCTTTGTAGGTTTAATCCTTGAGGGGTCTATGCCCATCTTGCGCACTGTATCTTGATAAAGCAGGTTCAGGCTGCTGCCGCCGTCCATCAGGACTCTAGTGAGGTGAAATCCATCGACGATTGGGTCTAAGACCAATGCGGCGAACCCACCATGACGGATACTGGTAGGGTGGTCCCTTCGATCGAAAGTGATCGGGCAAGAGGACCATGGATTGAACTTCGGGGCGACTGGCTCCATCGCGTATACATCCCTAAGTGCATGCTTCCGCTCCCTCTTGGGCATATGGGTTGCGTATATCATGTTTACCGTCCGCACTTGTAGGGGGAAACCCTTCTGTCCTCTACTGTTCGGCGGCCGGGTCTCTTCCTCGTCATCGCTGTGTAGCCCCTTGTCATTGTTTTTGGCAATTAATTTGCCTGCCTGCTTGAATACCCAACAATCTCTGTTGCTGTGATTAGCTGGCTTTTCGATGGTGCCATGTATCTGGCAAGAGCAGTCGAGTATTCGGTCCAAATTGGATGGACCCGGGGTAGTTCTTTTGAATAGCTTCTTCCGCTGACCGGGTTTAGAGCCTCTGAATCCGGCGTTGACTGCCATATCCTCATTGTTATCGCCGTTAACGCGGCGTTTGTTTTTGCTTCGACGCGACCTACCATTGTGGTCCTTAGTATCCGGACTGCCAGCATTTTTGCCGAGGTTGTTGCTGCGAGCTAGCCAGCTGTTCTCTCCCGCACAGAAGCGGGTCCTGAGTGATGTGAGGGCTGCCATGGATTTCTGCTTTTCCTGTCCTAGGTGCCGGGCCAGCCACTCGTCGCGGATGTTATGTTTGAAGGCTGCGAGGGCCTCTGCATCCGGACAGTCGACGATTTGATTTTTCTTTGTTAAGAACCGTGTCCAGAACTGTCTGGCCGATTCGTCTGGCTGCTGAATTATGTGGCTTAGGTCATCGGCGTCTGGTGGTCGCACATATGTGCCCTCGAAGTTGTCGAGGAATGCGGCTTCCAGGTCCTCCCAACACCCAATTGACTCTGCGGGCAAGCTGTTAAGCCAATGCCGAGCTGGTCCTTTAAGCTTGAGTGGGAGGTACTTGTGGCGTGGAGATCGTCGCCGTGGGCCATATGGATATGAAGGAAATAATCTTCGATCCAAACCGCGGGGTCTGTTGTGCCATTGTAGGATTCAATGTTCACGGGTTTAAACCCTTCAATGATTTGATGATCCATTACTTCGTCAGTGAAGCATAATGGGTGTGCGGCGCCTCTATATTGAGCAATATCACATCGTAGCTCAAGAGAGCGTTGTCTGCTGTGTTCGGCCCGGCCGGAGTTGCTGTATCTGGCGCGACGGTAGTCGTCATGGGTCGTGGGGCGCCTGCGTGATCCATAGATAGATCTGGATTGTCTTGCCTTGTCTCCAATATATCCCGCAAGTCCGGCGCATTCCCTCGTGGCTTCGTACTTTTCAAGCGATGCCGGGGTACGGTCCTTATGGAAGGCCTAGATGCCTCTCTATCGCGGCCACGGGGTGGTCGATCTCCCGTATTGTGCGCTGGTGCTGAAGGTTTGTATGCTTCCTCCTCTAGTCGGGGGAGCAACTTGCGTTTTGGGTAACTTTTGGAGGGGCGTTCGAGTTCATACTCTTCGGCCGCGAGGACCTCGGTCCATCTGTCGGCCAGCAGGTCTTGATCAGCTTGAAGTTGTTGCTGCTTTTTCTTTAGGCTATTTGCCGTGGCTATAAGCCTGCGTTTAAAACACTCTTGTTCGACGGGATCCTCTGGCACGACGAATTCGTCGTCGTTGAGGCTTGCCTCGTCTCCGGAGGGAGGCATGTAGTTTTCATCCTCCTCGTCTGCCGCTCTCTCTCGAGGGCTGGCTTCCCCGTCCTCCTGTGCTGAATCTTGCTGGAGGGGGTTGTCTTCGGCACTCTCTGGGTGTTATTATCTCCGGTGCCGGAATCTCCATTCTTACTGTGGCGGGATTTAGAGCGGCGCTGCTGACGTCGGCGCTTTGGCTATTTCTTAGAAGAATCTGCCTCCGCTGCTTCTTCGCCGTCCCCATCCTTTGGGGTGTCCACCATGTATATGTCGTATGACAAGGTGGTCTTCCAGTGCCCTGTAGGCGCTGGTTCTTGATCGTCTCTGGCATCGTCGTCCATACCGTCGATGTCTTCGGGAGTCGTAGTCTAGCATGTCGATTTGATCATCGACAGTGGCTACAAAGTGGGTGGTGGGTGGGCTTTGAATTTCTTTGTCGTCCGCATCCCAACCATCCTGACCGCAGTCCGGCCAGGGTTCTCCTGATAACGAAAGATGCTTTAGCGAATTTAGGATGTCGCCAAAGGGTGAGTGTTGAAAGATGTCCGCGGCGGTGAACTCCATGATCGGCGCCCAATCTAATTCGATGGGCAGGGGCGCGGGAGGTTCGGAGTCCGGCAAGGAGTCCGGTGTCTCGGAGTCACGAGCTTTATAAGGGACAAGATCAGTATTCGGCTCCATCACCGTAGAAGTTGCAGCTCCCGAGGCGGTGTCCAGCCACCTGTCCTCGATCTGCACGGTCTGCTCCGAACTATGGGTTAGAGCGGACTCGTGTGCGGCCTCCAGGGCGCTGTCCGACGGCAGAGCTAAATCATGCCCCTCGTGACAGCGCGGCACGCTCGGCTGTGGCTCGAATCCGTCGAAGATCAAGTCTCCACGGATTTCGGCCGTGAAGTTTAGGCTTCCAAACCTGACCTGATGGCCAGGGGCGTAGCTTTCGATCTGCTCCAGATGGCCAAGCGAATTGGGCCGCAGTGCGAAGCCGCCGAATACGAAGATCTGTCCGGGGAGAAAAGTCTCACCCTGGACGGCGTTGTTGTTTGAAGAAGCCATCAACCCTATCGGTGACGACACAGAGGAACTCTCAATGAAAGCACCAATGTCGGTGTCAAAACCGGAGGATCTCGGGTAGGGGGTCCCGAACTGTGCGTCTAGGCGAATGATAACAGGAGACAATGGACACGATGTTTTTACCCAGGTTCGGGCCCTCTCGATGGAGGTAAAACCCTACTCCTTCTTGATTGATATTGATGATATGGGTAGTACAAGAGTGGATCTACCAAGAGATCAAGGAGGCTAAACCCTAGAAGCTAGCCTATGGTATGATTGTTGTAATGGTTGTTGTCCTACAGACTAAAACCCTCCGGTTTATATAGACACCGGAGAGGGCTAGGGTTACACAGAGTCGGTTGCAATGGTAGGAGATCTACATATCCGTATCGCCAAGCTTGCCTTCCACGCCAAGGAAAGTCCCATCTGGACACGGGACGAAGTCTTCAATCTTGTATCTTCATAGTCTTGGAGTCCGGCTGACGATGATAGTCCGGCTGTCCGGACACCCCCTAGTCCAGGACTCCATCACCTAGTTTATGCGTTGCTTTGTAAGGGGTTGATTTGGATCCATTTGTTTCATGCTATGGTTAGATTTATCTTAATTCTTCTTTAGTAGTTGTGGATGCTTGCGAGAGGGGTTAATCATAAGTGAGAGGCTTGTCCAAGGAAGGATAGCACCCAAGCACCGGTCCACCCACATATCAAATTATCAAAGTAACGAGCAAGAATCTTATGAGCATGATAGAAAGTAGCTTGACAGTAGTTCCCATGTGTCCTTGGGAGTGCTTTGCTTTATAGAAGAGTTTGTCCAGGCTTGTCCTTTGCTACAAAAATGATTGGGCCACCATGCTGCACCTTAGTTACTTTTGTTTCTTGTTACCCGTTACGAATTATCTTATCACAAAACTATCTATTACCGATAATTTATGTGCTTGCAGAGAATACCTTGCTGAAAACCGCTTGTCATTTCCTTCTGCTCCTCGTTGGGTTCGACACTCTTACTTATCAAAAGGACTATGATAGATCCCCTATACTTGTGGGTAATCATCTTGTCATCATGTTCATAGTGGAGGATTCCAGTGCACGCTTGACAACACAACACCGCATTCGTTTCGTTTCACCACACGTGGGCTGGAAGAGGTGCCAAATGTATCATCAGTGAGCCTGTTCCCACACTACCGTGCAGTTTACCATGCAAACTTCCCACCCAACTAGTTTGGCCATGCGTCGCCTAGAAGAGGGACAAATCATGGGCGTTTATTGGCAAAAAGCTTTGTAAAAACAAAGTGTGTGGAATGACTTCGGTCATAAGTTTACCCGTGGGTGATGAGGTCAAAGTTACACGAAAAGGTGATGATGGACACTTGAGTGCGATAATTAATTCTGCGTTCTACAGGGTACACGGTTGAAGAAACCAAATGTGTGCTATAATGTCGAAGATTGCAATCGAGTTAGCTATACAGATCATGTGCTATGACATCGACAAGGTAAACAGATTCGAGTAATAAAATCTAAGTCCATTTCATATTAAGGTGAAAATAGTGCTACCAATATACGAGTCTCATACAATGCCATTTAAACGATTGTACCAAGAAAGCTCGAAATATTACAAGGTTCAAATTGCAGAGTTATATAGCTCAAATTCGAAGATTACAAGGTTCAAACTGATATTAGAAACAAAATTCAGCTCATCAGCTGCAAATGCTCGCGCTGATCCGCTAAACATGGATATCAGAGATGTTCGAGCTAATAGTAACACTTGTAATTTTGGTTAGGAAACCTCATAATTTTGCAAAGGGCTCAGCCACTGAGAAGTCGTGTATGGGGTTGACACGATGACATCCGATTACTTTGTCATCTGAAGTTCAAAAATGAAATTCAGCATTTTCGGAGCCTATTCCATTCCGCCACAGCCGCCAGCGCCGATCAACAAACTATTCATTTTTGCGAAATAAATGTAGGGCAAACCTACTTCAGCACCCTTGCTCTGACAACAATGAACCTAGCGAATATAATCTCCGGTAAGATCCCTTCTTAGGAGTTCAAAGTAATTTTTGGGAGATGCAGATCTAGGCATTCAATGTGATTGTTATATTGTATCACATTATCCACCAGCGGGCCTAATCTTATCTGCAAAACAAGAAAACGTGTTTGTGCCTACATGTAGTTTTGAACACTACTACATGCCTATTTGGTTTGCAGGATTTGTAAAATGCACTAACATGGCATCTTCGATCCAACATGATTAACATGGGCATTTGATTACAATCTAGAAAAATGTAGCCTTCTTCACAAGAGGTCGAAGTGGATGAAAAGTTCCCTAAGAAAACTAGTACATATGAATCTAAAGGAGAAATGCTTATGGATTGTAACCATATGGCTCAAGCGACCAATATGGGGGGAAACATGTATGTACTGAAATCCTCCGAAAAAAGGTGTCACAAATTGAAATCCCTTATGGTTAACATTTAACAGGAAAGGAACATCACCTTGATATATAGCTTCTCTAGGCGCGGAAAGCATCTCAGGAAACTGACAACTTGCTCCAGGTTGGGGCCAATAGATTCTAGTGCCAAGACCTTCACTGTGCAGTTTTTTCAGGGTCAAGCTTGTTGGAGTCATTTTCTGGATGACGGACAAACATACATCTTCAAAATTGGAAATAATGTTAATTTCTAGAAGGAGAGGTAGAAGGAGACTGTTCTACCTAAACGGTGTGGATCCAATAACAAGTTTGGAGTATTTGTCAGACGAGTAGCCCACCACTGTCAATTTCGGCGCATAAATGACATTGATTCTTGTAGGACATTCTTGATCAATTACAAGTAATCTCTAAAGTGAAGGTGTGTCCTCAATGACCATACCATGGTACACATCTTATGATGTCTTCTTGCAGCACCAGCACACACATAAATAGTCCGGAGAGTTATGGAGGTGATGTGGAAGCTACTCAACCCATTGATCGCCTGAAGACGAAGGTAGTCGAGTGCGGTACAGCCACGGAGCAGGCGCTCCTTGTCACCGTTTGGGAGGAAGATGGCGACGAGCTTGAGGTGCTTCAGTCGTGGTAGAATAAGAGCGGCCGCATCATTATGGGGGGGGGGGGAGGGAATGGTAGTTCCGAAACTTGGCGACATGCAGCGTGGGTGCAAAGCGGAGCACAGACATTGGTAGCGAGTGCATATGCCCATCATCAAAAGTGAGCTCCTCGAGCTGATCTAGGGCGGGGGATTGGAACCAGTCGTCAAGCTTGGCTCGTCCTTGCTGTTGGAATGGAACTTGCCCATGCTAAGGCCTCTAGTTGGGCTAGGGTGACTGCCGAGGATCTTGGAGAACGCATCCAAGCTTTTGCAATAGCCATGGCAGAGCTCGTGGGCATCAATGAGGTCCAGAGGGGTGGACTTCCATAGGGGGCGCCACCGCCGGGTAAGGACGGTTATCCGCGGCCCATATTTGATTGGGAGGAGGGAGATGATGACTGGGGAACATATCATCAGGGAGGCTGCTGATTAAGTCTAGGCCTGATGGAGTCGCTTGCGGTTCTTGCAAGACCCGCCTCCGCTTGTTGCCAGCCCCGTTCTCCACCTCTGGAGTCTCCTTGTTAGCGGCACTTTCTGATAGAAGTGGGAGTATAGGGAATATTTAGTTAAAATGAGGCAATAGAAAAGTGTATTGGTAACTAGAAGTTAGTAGGTAGGAATTGAGTAAGAAAATGGAATAACAATTGTTTGCTTAAATACTACACAATTCATTTGATATTGCTGGGTAAGTCAACATGGAGATACTTGAAAAGAACACTTACTTCGAAAAAAGTCTGGACGAATGATAGTGTCGGGGAAGTTAGCAGATATCTCATGATGAGGCTCTTTTATGTGTTGTGCAATTTTAGTGCCAGCTTTTAGTACATAAAACTTAGAATTTTTTCCAAAGGCAAGTGCCAAAATAGGAGTCACCACGTTCATCAAGTCCTACAGTAGCAATGATTATAAATCCATTGTTTGTGTTTAGTATGACATCCCTACAGTCTTGATTTATGTAAAGGGAAAGATTGTGTACTACAGATTCTGTTGCATAGCAAGGGACGCGCTGTAGAAAATGGTAGGATTTTTAAAGAAAATATGGTAACATGCAAATATGAGCCCAAATGGAAAGAACTGTACAACAGTTGAAATCAAAGGACAAAAATATATAATTAAACAGATAGGGTAAACATGATGTCATGGAAATATGATAGTAATCAAAAGAAAATACATCATTAATTTGCCTAATATAGAAAGAAGAGGAACAAAAATCCCCTTTGACATATCTGCTGCATGTGGCACCTTTTATCCAAATGTAGCAAAATTTAGTATATGTTAAGGAAAGTAGGCAATGCCAACCAATTTAGGGTGTGATTGGACATAGCACACGCATCCTCAAGTCATCTGGTACGGTGAGATGGAACTCCATGGATGTCTGGCGGAGGCCGCAAAGTCCTGATGTGTCCGCGCACTGTACAGTCTATGAATGAAAGAAAAGCCTCAAATCAGCTCAAATAAAAATGAATTCACGACAATTTTGGCCAGGTAATTAAAGGAGGCAGATGAACTTGGATAAGAGATGAGATCATATTTCATTAATTAGTTACCTTGTTTTCCATGAGAAAAAACCCTCAATGCGGTAGATTCCCCAACTGGGCGGAGCTGGGTCGACCGCGAGCAGCGTCGAGAAAGTCGATGGCGGTAGGTGGCGGCAAGAGGAAGTGGCAAAATGCGATGGGGTTTGCCGGCAGCCTGTCAGCGGCGACAGGCGTCGAGCTAAGTGGTTGTTGTGGCGATAGGCGGTGCCATGCATAGAGGTGGAGGAGCTTGTGCAGGTGTGAATGTGGACTGAAGGTGGTGGCGGGTGAGGTGAGGGTTTTTGTGATGTGGGGATGGTCAGGGTTTTATTTTTTATTTTTTCAATTGGGTGGTGAGGGTTTTCTGTCCCACAAAGAGTTTCGGAGGCAACGGTTTTCTATAGCCAACCGTGTGTGATTGACGTAACAGGGAAAATGAAAGTCATTGCACATGGTTCCAATTTTGGGAATGGTGTGTGATTGACGTACTACCCCCGTCCTGGTTTATTGGTCCCCTTTGTAATTTGTACCAAATTTTTAACAAAGATTAACTAACAAATGTTTATGCATGCCACCAAAAATTATATCATTGAACACTATGTTCAAATACGCATCCAACGATATAATTTTTGCTGACCTACACTAACATTTTGTCAGTTAAATCTTTGGTTGCAAAATGGGCATCGATAGCCGCCGTCCCAGGTCCTAATACGCCTGTTATGCATTCCCGAATAAAAGCTCCCTTAGGATTTGCCTCTTGTACCTCCTCTGGCCATCTTCATCCTCGCTGTCCACATCGTTAGACATCACCTATACAAATAGTAAAAAAATGTGGCTTCAAATTCATGTTTACAAACTAATCTCTAGCGAACATTTGGCAGTTGCCAAAATTTGACATCAAATCAACATTTACATGTCGTGAAGTAGGATTAGGAATTTATGGCTATTTTTAATACATATCCAGAGATTATGGTTCAATTTTTAAGCACAATCATCTATGTACATACCTGTCTTGAAGAAAATAATGGCACCAACATATATGTAGGTCATTCATAATCAATTGTCAAGTCCTGGCTAGGAATTATTAGCACGAACACTAACACTAGTTGGATTACTAGAAGAAATCATTTGCATAGATGTATATGTCGTATGACGAGGTGGTCTTCTAGTGCCCTGTAGGCGCTGGTTCTTGATTGTCTCTGGCATCGTCGTCCATACCGTCGATGTCTTCGGAGTCGTAGTCTAGCATGTCGGTTTGATCATCGACAGTGGCTACAAAGTGGGTGGTGGGTGGGCTTTGAATTTCTTTGTCGTCCGCATCCCAACCATCCTGACCGCAGTCCGGCCAGGGTTCTCCTGATAACGAAAGATGCTTTAGCGAATTTAGGATGTCGCCAAAGGGTGAGTGCTGAAAGATGTCCGCGGCGGTGAACTCCATGATCGGCGCCCAATCTGATTCGATGGGCAGGGGCGCGGGAGGTTCGGAGTCCGGCAAGTAGTCCGGTGTCTCGGAGTCACGAGCTTTATAAGGGACAAGATCAGTATTCGGCTCCATCACCGTAGAAGTTGCAGCTCCCGAGGCGGTGTCCAGCCACCTGTCCTCGATCTGCGTGGTCTGCTCCGAACTATGGGTCAGAGCGGACTCGTGTGCGGCCTCCAGGGCGCTGTCCGACGGCAGAGCTAAATCATGCCCCTTGTGACAGCGCGGCACGCTCGGCTGTGGCTCGAATCCGTCGAAGATCAAGTCTCCGCGGATGTCGGCCGTGAAGTTTAGGCTTCCAAACCTGACCTGATGGCCAGGGGCGTAGCTTTCGATCTGCTCCAGATGGCCAAGCGAATTGGGCCGCAGTGCGAAGCCGCCGAATACGAAGATCTGTCCGGGGAGAAAAGTCTCACCATGGACGGCGTTGTTGTTTGAAGAAGCCATCAACCCTATCAGTGACGACACAGAGGAACTCTCAATGAAAGCACCAATGTCGGTGTCAAAACCGGAGGATCTCGGGTAGGGGGTCCCGAACTGTGCGTCTAGGCGAATGGTAATAGGAGACAAGGGACACGATGTTTTTACCCAGGTTCGGGCCCTCTCGATGGAGGTAAAACCCTACTCCTTCTTGATTGATATTGATGATATGGGTAGTACAAGAGTGGATCTACCAAGAGATCAAGGAGGCTAAACCCTAGAAGCTAGCCTATGGTATGATTGTTGTAATGGTTGTTGTCCTACAGACTAAAACCCTCCGGTTTATATAGACACTGGAGAGGGCTAGGGTTACACAGAGTCGGTTGCAATGGTAGGAGATGTACATATCCGTATCGCCAAGCTTGCCTTCCACGCCAAGGAAAGTCCCATCTGGACACGGGACGAAGTCTTCAATCTTGTATCTTCATAGTCTTGGAGTCCGGCTGACGATGATAGTCCGGCTGTCCGGACACCCCCTAGTCCAGGACTCCATCACCTAGTTTATGCGTTGCTTTGTAAGGGGTTGATTTGGATCCATTTGTTTCATGCTATGGTTAGATTTATCTTAATTCTTCTTTAGTAGTTGTGGATGCTTGCGAGAGGGGTTAATCATAAGTGAGAGGCTTGTCCAAGGAAGGATAGCACCCAAGCACCGGTCCAGCCACATATCAAATTATCAAAGTAACGAACAAGAATCTTATGAGCATGATAGAAAGTAGCTTGACAGTAGTTCCCATGTGTCCTTGGGAGTGCTTTGCTTTATAGAAGAGTTTGTCCAGGCTTGTCCTTTGCTACAAAAATGATTGGGCCACCATGCTGCACCTTAGTTACTTTTGTTTCTTGTTACCCGTTACGAATTATCTTATCACAAAACTATCTATTACCGATAATTTATGTGCTTGCAGAGAATACCTTGCTGAAAACCGCTTGTCATTTCCTTCTGCTCCTTGTTGGGTTCGACACTCTTACTTATCAAAAGGACTATGATAGATCCCCTATACTTGTGGGTAATCATCTTGTCATCATGTTCATAGTGGAGGATTCCAGTGCACGCTTGACAACACAGCACCGCATTCGTTTCGTTTCACCACACGTGGGCTGGAAGAGGTGCCAAATGTATCATCGGTGAGCCTGTTCCCACACTACCGTGCAGTTTACCATGCAAACTTCCCACCCAACTAGTTTGGCCATGCGTCGCCTAGAAGAGGGACAAATCATGGGCGTTTATTGGCAAAAAGCTTTGTAAAAACAAAGTGTGTGGAATGACTTCGGTCATAAGTTTACCCGTGGGTGATGAGGTCAAAGTTACACGGAAAGGTGATGATGGACACTTGAGTGCGATAATTAATTCTGCGTTCTACAGGGTACACGGTTGAAGAAACCAAATGTGTGCTATAATGTCGAAGATTGCAATCGAGTTAGCTATACAGATCATGTGCTATGACATCGACAAGGTAAACAGATTCGAGAATGGTTAATAAAATCTAAGTCCATTTCATATTAAGGTGAAAATAGTGCTACCAATATACGAGTCTCATACAATGCCATTTAAACGATTGTACCAAGAAAGCTCGAAATATTACAAGGTTCAAATTGCAGAGTTATATAGCTCAAATTCGAAGATTACAAGGTTCAAACTGATATTAGAAACAAAATTCAGCTCATCAGCTGCAAATGCTCGCGCTGATCCGCTAAACATGGATATCAGAGATGTTTGAGCTAATAGTAACACTTGTAATTTTGGTTAGGAAACCTCATAATTTTGCAAAGGGGTCAGCCACTGAGAAGTCGTGTATGGGGTTGACACGATGACATCCGATTACTTTGTCATCTGAAGTTCAAAAATGAAATTCAGCATTTTCGGAGCCTATTCCATTCCGCCACAGCCGCCAGCACCGATCAACAAACTATTCATTTTTGTGAAATAAATGTAGGGCAAACCTACTTCAGCACCCTTGCTCTGACAACAATGAACCTAGCGAATATAATCTCCGGTAAGATCCCTTCTTAGGAGTTCAAAGTAATTTTTGGGAGATGCAGATCTAGGCATTCAATGTGATTGTTATATTGTATCACATTATCCACCAGCGGGCCTAATCTTATCTGCAAAACAAGAAAACGTGTTTGTGCCTACATGTAGTTTTGAACACTACTACATGCCTATTTGGTTTGCAGGATTTGTAAAATGCACTAACATGGCATCTTCGATCCAACATGATTAACATGGGCATTTGATTACAATCTAGAAAAATGTAGCCTTCTTCACAAGAGGTCGAAGTGGATGAAAAGTTCCCTAAGAAAACTAGTACATATGAATCTAAAGGAGAAATGCTTATGGATTGTAACCATATGGCTCAAGCGACCAATATGGGGGGAAACATGTATGTACTGAAATCCTCCGAAAAAAGGTGTCACAAATTGAAATCCCTTATGGTTAACATTTAACAGGAAAGGAACATCACCTTGATATATAGCTTCTCTAGGCGCGGAAAGCATCTCAGGAAACTGACAACTTGATCCAGGTTGGGGCCAATAGATTCTAGTGCCAAGACCTTCACTGTGCAGTTTTTTCAGGGTCAAGCTTGTTGGAGTCATTTTCTGGATGACGGACAAACATACATCTTCAAAATTGGAAATAATGTTAATTTCTAGAAGGAGAGGTAGAAGGAGACTGTTGTACCTAAACGGTGTGGATCCAATAACAAGTTTGGAGTATTTGTGAGACGAGTAGCCCACCACTGTCAATTTCGGCGCATAAATGACATTGATTCTTGTAGGACGTTCTTGATCAATTACAAGTAATCTCTAAAGTGAAGGTGTGTCCTCAATGACCATACCGTGGTACACATCTTATGATGTCTTCTTGCAGCACCAGCACACACATAAATAGTACGGAGAGTTATGGAGGTTATGTGGAAGCTACTCAACCCATTGATCGCCTGAAGACGAAGGTAGTCGAGTGCGGTACAGCCACGGAGCAGGCGCTCCATGTCATCGTTTGGGAGGAAGATGGCGACGAGCTTGAGGTGCTTCAGTCGTGGTAGAATAAGAGCGGCCGCATCATTATGGGGGGGGGGGAGGGAATGGTAGTTCCGAAACTTGGCGACATGCAGCGTGGGTGCAAAGCGGAGCACAGACATTGGTAGCGAGTGCATATGCCCATCATCAAAAGTGAGCTCCTCGAGCTGATCTAGGGCGGGGGATTGGAACCAGTCATCAAGCTTGGCTCGTCCTTGCTGTTGGAATGGAACTTGCCCATGCTAAGGCCTCTAGTTAGGCTAGGGTGACTGCCGAGGATCTTGGAGAACGCATCCAAGCTTTTGCAATAGCCATGGCAGAGCTCGTGGGCATCAATGAGGTCCAGAGGGGTGGACTTCCATAGGGGGCGCCACCGCCGGGTAAGGACGGTTGTCCGCGGCCCATATTTGATTGGGAGGAGGGAGATGATGACTGGGGAACATATCATCAGGGAGGCTGCTGATTAAGTCTAGGCCTGATGGAGTCGCTTGCGGTTCTTGCAAGACCCGCCTCCGCTTGTTGCCAGCCCCGTTCTCCACCTCTGGAGTCTCCTTGTTAGCGGCACTTTCTGATAGAAGTGGGAGTATAGGGAATATTTAGTTAAAACGAGGCAATAGAAAAGTGTATTGGTAACTAGAAGTTAGTAGGTAGGAATTGAGTAAGAAAATGGAATAACAATTGTTTGCTTAAATACTACACAATTCATTTGATATTGCTGGGTAAGTCAACATGGAGATACTTGAAAAGAACACTTACTTCGAAAAAAGTCTGGACGGATGATATTGTCGGGGAAGTTAGCAGATATCTCATGATGAGGCTCTTTTATGTGTTGTGCAATTTTAGTGCCAGCTTTTAGTACATAAAACTTAGAATTTTTTCCAAAGGCAAGTGCCAAAATAGGAGTCACCACGTTCATCAAGTCCTACAGTAGCAATGATTATAAATCCATTGTTTGTGTTTAGTATGACATCCCTACAGTCTTGATTTATGTAAAGGGAAAGATTGTGTACTACAGATTCTGTTGCATAGCAAGGGACGCGCTGTAGAAAATGGTAGGATTTTTAAAGAAAATATGGTAACATGCAAATATGAGCCCAAATGGAAAGAACTGTACAACAGTTGAAATCAAAGGACAAAAATATATAATTAAACAGATAGGGTAAACATGATGTCATGGAAATATGATAGTAATCAAAAGAAAATACATCATTAATTTGCCTAATATAGAAAGAAGAGGAACAAAAATCCCCTTTGACATATCTGCTGCATGTGGCACCTTTTATCCAAATGTAGCAAAATTTAGTATATGTTAAGGAAAGTAGGCAATGCCAACCAATTTAGGGTGTGATTGGACATAGCACACGCATCCTCAAGTCATCTGGTACGGTGAGATGGAACTCCATGGATGTCTGGCGGAGGCCGCAAAGTCCTGATGTGTCCGCGCACTGTACACTCTATGAATGAAAGAAAATCCTCAAATCAGCTCAAATAAAAATGAATTCACGACAATTTTGGCCGGGTAATTAAAGGAGGCAGATGAACTTGGATAAGAGATGAGATCATATTTCATTAATTAGTTACCTTGTTGTCCATGAGAAAAAAACCCTCAATGCGGTAGATTCCCCAACTGGGCGGAGCTGGGTCGACCGCGAGCAGCGTCGAGAAAGTCGATGGCGGTAGGTGGCGGCAAGAGGAAGTGGCAAAATGCGATGGGGTTTGCCGGCAGCCTGTCAGCGGCGACAGGCGTCGAGCTAAGTGGTTGTTGTGGCGATAGGCGGTGCCATGCATAGAGGTGGAGGAGCTTGTGCAGGTGTGAATGTGGACTGAAGGTGGTGGCGGGTGAGGTGAGGGTTTTTGTGATGTGGGGATGGTCAGGGTTTTCTTTTTTCTTTTTTCAATTGGGTGGTGAGGGTTTTCTGTCCCACAAAGAGTTACGGAGGCAACGGTTTTCTATAGCCAACCGTGTGTGATTGACGTAACAGGGAAAATGAAAGTCATTGCACATGGTTCCAATTTTGGGAATGGTGTGTGATTGACGTACTACCCCCGTCCTGGTTTATTGGTCCCCTTTGTAATTTGTACCAAATTTTTAACAAAGATTAACTAACAAATGTTTATGCATGCCACCAAAAATTATATCATTGAACACTATGTTCAAATACGCATCCAACGATATAATTTTTGCTGACCTACACTAACATTTTGTCAGTTAAATCTTTGGTTGCAAAATGGGCATCGATAGCCGCCGTCCCAGGTCCTAATACGCCTGTTATGCATTCCCGCATAAAAGCTCCCTTAGGATTTGCCTCTTGTACCTCCTCTGGCCATCTTCATCCTCGCTGTCCACATCGTTAGACATCACCTATACAAATAGTAAAAAAATGTGGCTTCAAATTCATGTTTACAAACTAATCTCTAGCGAACATTTGGCAGTTGCCAAAATTTGACATCAAATCAACATTTACATGTAGTGAAGTAGGATTAGGAATTTGTGGCTATTTTTAATACATATCCAGAGATTATGGTTCAATTTTTAAGCACAATCATCTATGTACATACCTGTCTTGAAGAAAATAATGGCACCAACATATATGTAGGTCATTCATAATCAATTGTCAAGTCCTGGCTAGGAATTATTAGCACGAACACTAACACTAGTTGGATTACTAGAAGAAATCATTTGCATAGATGAAACAACTAATCAGTTATCACTTGTACCATTCAACCAATTAATACACTACACAGATCTAACAAAACATACTTAGATTTCATGGATTGGGAGAACATAACCATAGGATTTCTATTCCAAAAATAGGGAGGAAGGAGTAACCAGAGAAACCCTAGGATCTATTTGACACATAAATGGGGTATAGATGAGTAACTGGTTGTCCGTCATCGTGGGAGTCGCCGCCGGGGTCGTCGCCCGAGTCATCACTAGAGTCGGTGTGGACCTCTGGCTCCGGATGTGAAAGCACGATGCCGTCGACTATGTCAGGGTGCAGCAATACCTCGCCGGCGGTGACGGCAACCTCTGTCTCCATCACCACGCCATGCTCCGGTGCTTCAACAGCCCCGGTGTTGCCATTCCCTCCGATGGGGCGCTTTGGCGGCATCCCCATACACTGACGGCTTTGAGGACTGAGAGCAGCGTCGGGATGCAAGCGGAGAGAGATGATTGTGTGTGTGGCGAGGATAGGGGGTGCAGCCGCTCGGGTACGCCATTAATATGCAGTAGTGGGAGAGAGGCGGGCGACAGTCAAACTACTGGCTCGCCTCCCGG
Organism: Triticum timopheevii; assembly: GCA_963921465.1. Lineage (NCBI taxonomy): Eukaryota > Viridiplantae > Streptophyta > Magnoliopsida > Poales > Poaceae > Triticum > Triticum timopheevii. Next base: position 273,892,234 of record OY997266.1, read on the forward strand.
TGAGCCTGCGCACCGGACTGTTCGCACGCCTATCGTCGTTTCACATAGCTACTCTCACACCTCCCGATGACACTGTGCTGCGAGCACGCCTCCCATCAATTCACACACCTGCACGCATGCCTCCCGGTCTGCCTACGTGGCGGACAGCTCGCATGTGTCCCGTTAACTAACTCCTTGCACGACACCGGGTCGCGTGGCGGCACATATTGTTTTTCTATTTGGATGAGTAATGTTGCCACTTTATTGCTTAGCCGAAGCATGGCATGCATCCATTTGTTGGTCTAATGCTCACAGTTCAAATAAATAATCCGTTTGTGATATTGGTCCCAATTATTAATAATCTCCCATTTGTAAGAAGATAAGGCATCAAAACTGGTCTCAGATTTGACAAAAAAGTAAAATGCCACTTTGTGTTAGTGTCCATATGACAACGTGATAAGTTTCATGAATTTCAAATAAGTTCTAGATGTACTAGAATTTAAAAATCAAGATTCTTGATGTTTGAAATTTCTTGCAGGGGGAGTAAACATGCACCCAGTGAGACACATATGTTTTTGCAATCCATTTAGGTGCACTATCACATGTGCATGTAGCTCCAATTTGATCTTTGCACATTATACCCCTAGAAATCAATCAATGTACTAAAACGTCTTAATGATCTCTTTTTTTTCAAAATCAAAACGTCCCTCCTTTGGGAACATATGTTCACCGCGGGATAAAATTTAACATGCATCGTAGTTGCGGTGGATCCGCGGTGTGTGTGTGTGCGTCTGGGGGTGGGGGTGGCTGGCTACACTACGAGTCGTGAGCCACCGTGTGGGTTGGCCGTTTTGTGAGGCAGGTGCCACAGCAGAGTCGTGAATTCGTTATTTAAAACATTATACAACCCTTTCATACATACATGTTTTGGCCACATGCAGTCGATCGTTGTCCTACACGACACTCACTCGTGTTTGACGCTTTCTATCGGCCCGCGAGGTCGTCATCCATAACTTTGACCAACAGCCGGCAAAGAGGTTAATTTGACCACAAAAGTAGAATCTTTTTTGTTTGTGTTATGGTGGGAGTATATAGTATGCATCGAAGAGGTGGGAGGGGACTAGCATATATACTATACGTACGCGTCTGTGAACAAGTACACCTCACTCAGTGTCGGGACTTTTCGGTTTCCGAGGCACGTGCCACATCATAGTTGTGAAATTGGCTATTCAAACATCAGACAACACCTCTTTGGCCCACATGCATGTAGGTGGTGGGTATCCTAGAACATTCACGTGTGATTCTTCCATCATAGGGCCCGCAAGGCCATCGTCCATGCATGCATCACTTTGACCTACATCAAGAGAGGTTAATTAATTTCACCATCAAGGAGGATTCTTTTTGGGTTGTTGATGCGGAGCATCCTACGGACATCACTACGTCAAGAGCCCATTTGGCAAGTGACACGTGCGACATCTACTTCACATACACAAAGGTGAATCATCTCCTTTACACGTACTCACTTGACACTCTCGAGGATGGTATACTACTTGACACTCCTTACGTGTGCATGCATAGGTATTGTTGGAGCTTCACGGATGTCAAGGAGGAGTGCAAGCACCAAGGAACGACTACACCATCCGCGAGGGAAGCGTGGAAGAGAAGACGGAAGAAAGGAGAAGAAGACTGGAGTTGCCCGGATCATCCGGACACCCAGCCGGACAATCCGGACCGAGCCCGGACGATCCGGACGACCTCCCGGACGATCCGGCTAACGTGCCCGAAGACAACAGAAGCTGCTTGACGAAGCCGGATCATCCGGACGGTCGCCCGGATCATCCGGACCCCCGACACCCGGATCATCCGGGCCACCATCCGGATCATCCGGACCCCGCCTGCGTGCGTGACTTGGGCCGAAGCCCGTGTACCCCTTCGCCCCTCACTTACCCCTTCGCCCCTTGGGCTATAAATAGACCTCCTCCACCTCCTTTCTAGGGTTAGCAAAGTGATAGCTCATTCTTAGGTGAGCTTTGCTCCTACCTATCTCTACTCTTGAGAGAGAGAGACCACTACTCCATTGGAGGCCAAGACCTCCATCTAGGAGAAGATCCCGCGGGATATCATCAAGACCCCCTTGTGGGAAGATCCATCTAGGATATCATCAAGACCTCCTCTTGGAGATGAACCATACCTTGTATCTTTCCCTTTGTTGTTCATGTTCCTTGTGGATCTTGTGTGTTTGATTGTCTAGTGGATGTGTGATTTGGACTTGTTCTTGAGTGTTTCCCCTTGTGATTTCTCCCCATTCTTCCCCGTGTTCATCGTGTTCTTCGAGGGATCCCACTCCAAATGTGAAAGATCGTCGCTATAGGGTTCCACCCTACATCATATGGTATCATGAGCCACGTTGATCACGTTTTTGGAGCCCCTACCCCTCTTTTTCTAGCTTGATTTTGTTGATTTTGTCCTAAATCCGAAAGTCCCCACCAAAAATAGCCCCAAATTTTTTTGTGATTTGTTGGTTTGATGATGTTTTGTTGATTTTGATCCGTGGATTTGCTTGGTTTCAAGTGGATCTAGCATTTCCCCAAGTTTCCCCACCTTCCATCCATGAAATCTCCTCAATTTTGCCCCGAAAATCACCCATTTCCGCCAAAAAATTCGTCTCCACGAGCAAATCCCGAGCGGATTGACTTGCCCGGATCATCCGGACCTTCTCCCGGATCATCCGGACATCCCTCGGATCAGCTGGACGCCCCCCGGACGTTCGGATAACCCACGCGCCCAAATTCCCGAACCGGAGCTGACGAACCCGGATCATCCGGATGTCCTCCCGAATCATCCGGACCAAGCCCGGATCATCCGGACCTCCTCTCGGATATCCGGTTAACCCTGAAACTGACACGACTGAAATTTTGTTTTGGTCATAACTAATTCATCCGGAGTCCGATTTTGACGTTCTTTAGCTCGTTTTGACATCCCCCATCCCACAAAAATACCGCCAACATCATTTGACTCCATCATATTTTCTGAAATTTGGCAAGTTTGCCTAGGCCCTCCACCATATCATCCGCATTACCACCACCGACTTCCGCAACCTAACCCATTTTGTTCCCCATTGCATTAGTGGTTGTTTGAGTTGTGATTTGAGTCTCCTAAGGTGTTTAGGCTACTTAGGGACAATTGCTTCTTCATCAACCACCACCACCACTTCCGCATAGACGTGCCCACCATACACTTCCGCCACCCAAACTTAACCCAATTGTTGTTTGAGCTTGTTTGAGTTGTGGCTTGTGTCTCCTAAGGTGTTTAGGCTACTTAGGGACGGCAACTTCAACTCCGACTCGTGTATAGCCCATCATTCCACTTCCGCATTGCCTAGTGCAAAACCACCACCGCTTTCCGCTACCACCATTTTGACATTTGTCATTTGAGATTTTGAGTTTGCGGTTTTTTTTCCGTTTCCTAAGGTGTTTCGGCTACTTAGGGACGAGTCTCCATCATCTTGGTATCTACACCAAGAACACCACCACTCATCATCGCAAAGGACGGTAACCTCGACGACACCTTTGTATATTCCCTTGCAATTGCATTGTTAACCCATAGCCCATTTTGCGTTACTTGCCTATCGAGACTAGCCATTTGAGTATTGCCGGCAACGTTACTTGTGCACATTAGTGGTCCATACCTTCCATTGCATACATACCATACCATATTGGTATCATATCATCCATTGTGCCTCAAGTTTGTTCCCGCATATACACAATTGCTATCTTGGTTTGTGCATTGTGCAAAAGTAGCCAAAAAAAAGAGAAAAAGCTTTTAAGCAAAAAGAGAGCAAAGAGCTCGTGCGCAAGTGCCATAGCATCATACCCCATTGAACATAAGAGCCATACCAAAATCTACATCATATGATATCATGCTTGAGAGAAACACCGGGAACCATACATACATAGCATACTTGGGATAGAAGTTTATCCATTTCGCATCTATAGGTTGTGCACAAGTGTCGTATCCGCCTATTGAGCAATCGTGCTAGCGTCTCTCTTGAGTTGTGCAACACGAGCGTTTTCCGTGGACTCCACATTTTGTGCTCATTCCTTGGTTGCACGACCCCATTTATCTATCCGTGTGTGTGTTTCCGTGTACCTTTCATTGCTATTGGTCCATTTGTTTCACTTGCGAATTTGTAAATCTTTTTCAACATTATTGACTCTTGCTAACATTTTGCATCAAATTTTTGTGCCACTATCCTCACCGAGCTCTACCATAAGCCTTTACTTGTAGGTGTGAGTGAACAAGTCCGGTACCAATTCCACTATTCTTTCATCTCACATTGAGTGAAACATGATACATCCTTAACTTTAGGAAAAGGTAACTTGGTATTGTTTATCTCATTTCCTACTCACCTCTACTCGAGTCTTGTGATGGATAGGCAAGGCATTTCATCCTCGGTCTACAACAACAACGACGAGTTCGATGCCATGAACAACAACTCCGACGCCAAGATGCAAGCTAAAATGGAGGAGATCAAAGCCCTCATCAAGTCCTACAAGCGATCTTCCTTATCTTCGAGAAGACGCTCAAGAGCACATGCTTCCGAGCTACCATCTCCGGCAAGATCACATCGGCATCGACACCATCACCAACAAGAACGTGAAGGTCAAGAGCTCTACATCAACAACCGCTCAATGGCTTCACCATCTCCCTTGGCATCTTTGCCAAGCGACTTCAAGGCGTCTTCGCCTACGGACATACGGCATCTTCGCCAACAAGAACCCCAAGACTACGCTCAAGAGAAGCTCCCCAAGCTCAAGTCCGCGACTTCCATGAGCTACTACGACCTCGACATCGACCACGCGATTCCTTTCTATGGTACTCAAGAACCCGAGGAGTACCTCGAGTGGGAGCGTTTGATGGACGACTACCTCAAGCTACATCAAGTTCGTCCCGAAGATCAAGTGAAGTGCGCCACAAGAAACTTCCACGACTACGCATTGGCATGGTGGCTTCACACACCTTCGGAGAGCTACGAGATGAGTTGGCCCAAGACGAAGAGAGCTTTACGGCGAGAGTTTGTGAATCCAACCTACACGGAACAACTTCGACGCCAATTGGAGAACACCACCCAAGGATCCAAGTCCATCGACAAGTACTTCAAGGAGATCATGATTGCCTTGCGACGAGCCGGCGTGGACGACCCCATTTCGATGAAGTTCCACTTCATGATGGGATTGCACAACGACATCTCCAAGACCATCTTCCTCGAGAACTACAAGTCCATCGACGACTACTACATTGGTGCTCTCAAGGCGGAACAAGAACTCATGAAGGCCAAGGCTTCTCCACCCCAAGCAAACTTCGCAGCGACCAAGCTCTACGACAAGCATGAGGCTAGTACCACCACGACGTCCAAGCCCGACGAGCTCCAAGACGATGCTCCCAAGGACCATGCTTTGGAGGCGAGAGACAAGGTGACGAGCAAGGATGATGCTTCCATCTTAGGAGGCGAGAGTGATGATGTGCCATCTTCGGCCTTCATCCACGACGAGAGTGATGATGTGCCATCTTTGGCCTTCATCCACGACGAGAGTGATGATGTGCCATCTTCGGCCTTCATCCATGGCGACCACGACGAGATGGTTGAGCATGGGACTTTCCCTTCGACCACGGCGACGTATGATGACTTGAGTGACTTGTGCCACCATATTGAGAGTGAGAGTGACTTCACCACTAGCCCCATATATGATGAGTTACCACAATTCCCATGTGAGGAGAGCCACAACCCCCACCACTTGAGTGAGATGAGTGACTCCACCATACGTGAGTTTGAGTGCACCTATTTTGAGGGAGTGAGTGAACCACCACATAGAGAGAGTGAGATAGTTGATAGGTCTCGTGAGGCCATTTGCATTTCTAACAACTTGACCTCTACCTCTATTGTGTCTTCTCGTTTGGTGCTAGGTCCCATTTATGATGACGTGCCGATCCTCGACGACTTCGTCCTCCCTTTGGACAAGATGATGGCCATGGTGGATTATGATGCACCGCCCACATGGTTCCATCAAGATGATGATGATGACCACCATTTGGTCTTTCCCACCTCACCTACACCACTTGAGTGGAATGACAAAGGTAACATAGGTGAAGGTGATGCTCTAGTCCCACTAGTGGACATTCTTGACATCGATTGCTTGCATGATGTTGATCCACCTATTGCCATGCTTCATGCTAGTATGATTTCCCCATGCGATGATTTGCCCATTTATGATGAGTATGATGATTCTATTGTAGAGTCTATTAGTAGTGATGCCATGTTACATAGGATTTCTTGTGACAATTCCTTAGGTCACATCATGTTTGATAATCCGCTTGACTTGTCATATGCTATGCATGAGATCAACCATATGTCTTATTTGCAATCTCTTCATAGTGACTATGCATATGCCATTAAAATAAACCCAATTTGCACATATGGAATAGATGACAAGCCCATGGTTATTGGCATTTGTTTCTCTTGTGACGATATTGATATGCTCCCTTTGCATCATTTATCTCATATGCCATGCCATGACCACCTAGCTTCGGATATGCATTGTTTTGGATGTTGTCCATTTTCTCCATATGATGTTTCCGATATTGCTCATGAGGAGACCCCCATAGTTTCCTCATACATGTTAGGAGAATTTGATCCATCCCATTCATTGCATGATCCCAATACTTGTGTGCACCATATGCTCCCCATGAATAAACATGCTTTTGATGTGCCATATACTTGTTTGCTCAATTTGTGTCCCCATCGTGTCATACATAATAACTATTCTTTCATGATGGATGACATGTTCTTACACCATGCATCAAATTTCTTTGAGCGATGCTTATCTTGTGCTAACTCACACGTGCACATACACATCATGATGGATGATGTGTACATTTACCACGCGCACAATTTCTTTGGTTTCTATCTCTTTTGTGTAGGTACCCATGAATACTTGTCAACCTCGCAATCCCACGAGTTGACAAAACGAGCTCTTGAGAGCAATGACGATTTGGGATCCCGTGGACTATCCTTACCACCGTCCCCTTCGCGCAAGGACTACGCGCAACTCCTCTACTTGGCTCTCACACGGCTATGGGCCATTTACCACTTGTCACATTATGCTCATTTTACCGTGTTCACTTTGCATGCTATGCTTGCTTCTATGCCTTTGCCATGCAATTGTGTCCCTCGTTTGCATCTACCCATGATTCTCCATTATGATATTCCTATGTGTATTTGCATGCTTGGTGGAGATCCTTGTTGCTTTTGCCATGTTTATCATGTGCCCCATTCTATTGATGCTTGTTGTGTTGGGAGAGTCATGATGACCCATTGCTATTCACATATGGCCTCTCGCCAATACATTCATGATATTGTACTCATATCTTGCTTTCATGCTTGTGCTATGACTTGTGAATTATTCATGCCCACTCTTTGCACCAATGACATGTTTGCCATGATTCCTCCTATTATGTTGCATCTTCGCACTACTAGCTTGCTTGATTTGATTGCTGTGAATGCTTGCTATGTTGCATCACCCATGTTCCACTACTTGCTTTCTTGGGTTGATGACAAATATGCTCATGCCTCTCACATGATATATCTTGATCACTGTCTCTTGTGTTATACGTGCTCATCTCATGCAGTTGATGATAACCATATATATGCTTTGCACATGATTCATCTTGCTTCGTGTCATATATCTCCATGTGTTGCCTCTCTCATGCTAGATTTGCCATGTATTGAGTGCAACAATGCTTATATTCTTGCTCTTAAGATTGCCCCCATAACATTCTTACATATGTTTGGAGATTTTGACATATTCCTTATGAAGCATGCTTGTGTTACTTCTTTGCACCATATACCTAGTGCCATGAATTTAGCCATTGTTGCATCATACTATTCATGCACTTGTGCTTCTAATGGTTATGTGCAAAAGATGAGAACCATCATGATGGATGATGTGTTTATCTACCATGTGCATACACTCTTTGTTTTGTTTTGTGCATGTGTAGGATACTTGGACTTTGTTTCGACTTCCACTTCACGTGAGCTGACCATTCGAGCTCTTGAGAGCGAGCCTCATACATTCTACCACAACTCGCTTCTACATCGCGCTTGCTTGCACTTCGGCATTGTGAAGAATGCACAAGGACACACTTTCAAGGTGAAATCCTTCTTGAGCTTGGATATTGTGGATAATACATCATGTGTTGCTTGCACCATTTGCACGCATGTTCGAGATATTGCTTTCTACCATGATTGCCACATTTCCATGCTTCATGACATATATAACTTGTGTGTTGCATCCAATTCTTGGACTACTTGCTACTATCATATGGTTGGTTGCACCAATATCATTTCTTCACATATGCCAGGTCCCTTTGCTTATCACATGCTTGACTTGATTGCCTCACACATGATGAACAATTGCTCTTTCCATTGTGTTGAGTGCCACGATATCTTCACTACACCCTATGCACGTTATGCTTGGATTGTCTTGCACTTGCCCCATGTGTTTAGACATTTCACTATATTTGGTGTTGTGAATGACTCTTATGCCTACCATAGACCGTTCATTGAGCTCTTTATGCATGCTTGCTATGACCTTGAGGTAGATGCTTGTTCACTTATCACATATATTTGCATCTTGACCTCCCATTTGCATGCTTGTTCCCATGATATACTTAATTGTGCTCAATTTATATGCTCAAATGCCATGCCACACTTCTTTGTCAAACCATATGCTATGCTTGATGACAACACTTGTTGGGTGAATCACCTCTTGAATGCTTAGTTTTGCTCTTACGATAACCACATTTGTTTTTCCAAGTGCTTGTTATCTTTGCTACTTTTGAAGGAATTACAAGACGGTGCGACATTGGAGAGTGCCCACTGGGAACTTCAAGATCACAAGAACTTGGTGATCGACCACTTCTACACGGCAACGCCATCTCTTTCCCATGGTGATTTGGTTTCCAATCCGAGGTCGGATCTTTCCCAAGGGGGAGGGGATGATGCGGAGCATCCTACAGACATCACCACATCAAGAGCCCATTTGGCAAGTGACACGTGCGACATCTACTTCACATACACAAAGGTGAATCATCTCCTTTACACGTACTCACTTGACACTCTCGAGGATGGTATACTACTTGACACTCCTTACGTGTGCATGCATAGGTATTGTCGGAGCTTCACGGATGTCAAGGAGGAGTGCAAGCGCCAAGGAACGACTACACCATCCGCGAGGGAAGCGTGGAAGAGAAGACGGAAGAAAGGAGAAGAAGACTGGAGTTGCCCGGATCATCCGGACACCCAGCCGGACGATCCGGACCGAGCCCTGACGATCCGGACGACCTCCCAGACGATCCGGCTAACGTGCCCGAAGACAACAGAAGCTGCTTGACGAAGCCGGATCATCCGGACGGTCGCCCGGATCATCCGGACCCCCGACACCCGGATCATCCGGGCCACCATCCGGATCATCCGGACCCCGCCTGCGTGCGTGACTTGGGCCGAAGCCCGTGTACCCCTTCGCCCCTCACTTACCCCTTCGCCCCTTGGGCTATAAATAGACCTCCTCCACCTCCTTTCTAGGGTTAGCAAAGTGATAGCTCATTCTTAGGTGAGCTTTGCTCCTACCTATCTCTACTCTTGAGAGAGAGAGAGACCACTACTCCATTGGAGGCCAAGACCTCCATCTAGGAGAAGATCCCGCGGGATATCATCAAGACCCCCTTGTGGGAAGATCCATCTAGGATATCATCAAGACCTCCTCTTGGAGATGAACCTTACCTTGTATCTTTCCCTTTGTTGTTCATGTTCCTTGTGGATCTTGTGTGTTTGATTGTCTAGTGGATGTGTGATTTGGACTTGTTCTTGAGTGTTTCCCCTTGTGATTTCTCCCCGTTCTTCCCCGTGTTCATCGTGTTCTTCGAGGGATCCCACTCCAAACGTGAAAGATCGTCGCTATAGGGATCCACCCTACATCAGTTGTATTATGGTAGGAGCATATAGTATGCATCAAAGAGGGGGAAGGGGACCATCATATGTAGTACGCTTCATGAACCTCGCTCTATGTGGGGACTTTACGGTTTTTGAGGCATGTGCCACATCTAAGTTGTGCATTTTGGGTATTCAACATATGTTTGGCCCACATGCATAGAGATGGTGGTTGTCCTCTCGCACCCACTTAAGCGGTTATCAGCGATATCGATGCTTTCCATCTGTGGGCCTGCTTGGTCCATCACTACTTTGCCTGGCAATGAGAGAGGTTAATTTGACTTAGGAGTTTTTTTGTAATACAGTATATATATAGGTCATGCTCTGGGATGACATGATACAGTTTGAGCACACACATGTGTACGCATGAATCCCTCCCATCGAGTCGAAGGGGCTAGTACCACGACACGTCATGAACCGATCTCACTTTGTGTGGGGACTGTACGATTTTCGATGCACGCGCCACATCAATGTTGTGAAATTGTATTCAAACATGCATGAATGCATCATCTCCATACATATGCATGTAGTGGTTTTCTTCGAACGGTACACTCGCTCGCGTGGTTATCGGCGACAAGCCTATATATTCGTGAGCCCACGTGGACATCCAGGATCACCTTGACCGACAACAAGATAGGACACCATGGCGGATTCTTCCTTTGGTTTGTGTTATCGTAGTATAGGTCATGGTGAGATTTAGACCTAATTAAGTTTGAGCGCATACTATGCACGCATGCATGCATGAATCCCCATCATCGGCTTGAAGTGTGGTGTGACATACATATGCATAGTCAACTAACCCTTGCTCAGTGTGGGGATTTCTGGTTCGAAAGCACGGTGCCACATCAAAGTTGTTCCATTGTGTATTCAAACACACCTCTCCATACATATGTTTGGGCCACACGTAGGCAGTGGTTGTCTTCGGAGACTAGCTACTTGCGTGATTATTGGCGAGCTAGCTCATCTCCAGGGTCGCATGGATGGCCATCACTTGGAGAGGTTGTACAACCAAGGTGGATTATTCTTGGTTTGTTTTACGATCCATCTTGGTGATATGCCTTCTCCAGCCCTTCGACTGAAAGTGTGTGTGGGGGGATTGCTACTTCGCACTTTGCTATGTGAACCTCCATGGGGGCGGCATGCATTCATAGCTTAGGATCCCCCTCCTTCCGACATGAGGTGGGGGGGGGCAAGCAATACCGTGCGCTTTGGGAGATAGGTGCCACATCGAAGTTGCATTTGGTATTTGAACATCAAACCACCTTTTTCATACATATATTTGGTCCACATGCAAGTGTGTTCGTGTTCTGTCCCTCTCCCACGTCATTTTCACAAAATTTATGAATATTAGACAAGTCGGATGATGCAACAGACACGGTTCACTCACACTAACCGTGTGCCACGCTGGTGCCCCTGTCACACACATCTGCACAGTACATTGGGCTCCACGAGGCTTCCCCTCTCAAAAATATCTACCTGCCTGTAGTTTTTTCTGTTTGATTACACACGGTTATTATGTTTCGATGGTGTGTGATGTTTCTTGTTCCCTCTCCTACCTGCATCCTTCAAAATATCTGCCCGCCTCAAGGGTTTTTCTGTTACATAACAGACGGTTTATATTTTCGGACCGTGTGCGATGCACCATCATCCAAATTTTCAATAGCCCCAGCATTTGACTCCCGCGTAGTAAAATTTTCAGTAGCCATGTCATTTCCTCAAACACGCCCCACCCCTTCAATACACACACACACACACACACACGCACACCAAAACCTCCTCGAGCGCGCGTGCGCAAACACACACACACACACACACACACACACACACACACACACACCCTCCCTCGCTCGAAACCCTAGCAAGGTCACCGCCGCGACGCCGCAAGGCCTCCGTTGTCAACATCTGCCGGTTTGCCCGTGCAACTTACCCACCGATCTCCTTACCCATGCCGCCCTGAGTTTCTTAGATTACGCCTGCCAAACACCCGCTTTCCCACAGATCCCCATCCCCATCCCCCACTCTAGAGCGTTGCAGCCTAAGCCCGGCTATGCTTCCCGAGGAGTGACTGGCCCAAACGAGGTGTATGGCGGTCTCTTCGCCCGACGTCGCCGAGGTGGCCGCCGAGGAAGCCGACGATCATTACTGCCGCAGGTACTTAATAAGAGGGCTAGAGTATGCGGGTATGTCGCGAACGCCAGCTATGACATCGAGGTCATCGACAGCGATAGCCTGATGCGGGCTATGTCACAGGTTTAGTGGCCCATCCCCAACCCCTCAGGTTCAACCACCGTCAATCTCATCCATGGCCCCGCCACTAATCTCCTCTGGCTCGCTGTCAAGAATTTGCCATCCTACATCACCATTGAGCCCCTTTTCTCATTTCCAAAGGACACGTTCTGTGACGCTGGCTTGGGATCCACAGCTTCCAAATCAGACCTCATCGATGGCGACCACGAGGAGGGCACCCTCTCGGGCTCTTCCAAGAGGAAAGAGCACATCTTATCTTCCAAGAGAAAGAACCCGCCTGCGACCTCAGCGAGGGAACCCTACATCCGTGCTCTTCCAAGGGGAAGGAGCCCATCTTCGACAACATGGAGCACATATAGGGTCCATGCTCTTCCCATGGGAACGAGCCCATCTGTGAAAAGTGAGCAAAGCCATGATTTGTTTTGTCATGCCTCTTCACAGGGGGGAACCCATGTTTTGTTTTGTCGAGTCCCTTTTGTAGTGTACTGAGAATATGTCCAGTTTTAATTGCTATATTTGGTTGTTTGCAGTATGCCTTGTTTATTTTAGTTGTTCACAATGTAATGCTCTATATGTGCAACTATTTACTGTGCAGTACATTTCATCAATCAAATTTTACACGTACTGATAGGAATGCGTATATTTGCTTGTTATTAAGCATGTTATTGCTAGCATATGCCTCTTTTAAAGTTTTTTGATTGTTCGGTTCTTTGTAGTTAGCATATGTCCAGTTTCAAATGCTACCTTGGTTGTTCGTAGTATGCCTTGTTTATTCCAGTTATTGACAATGTAATGTTCTATATGTGCAAGTACGAACTGTGCAGTTCAATTTCATCAATACCAGTTTCAACAATACCACTATGAATGACTACATTTGGTTGCTGCATCTTGTAGTCAACACGCCTTTCCACTTTTATTTAACAATAACTAGTGCACGTAGACCGGCACAATACCAGTTTGAATGACTATGTTTGCTTGTGGTTAAATGTTAGGCCTATTGTAGTTGACACACCTTTCCAATTGTTTTGCTTTACTAGCATGCGTAAACCTGCACACTGAAGCTATCTTTTGCAGATTATTTTGTCTGCCATGGATATATTTGGTTGATGTTTAGCCTGTTGTGCTTAACATGCCTCTCGATGTACTTACACAGGACAATTTTGATAATGATTGATGTTTTCCATTGAGGTTAGTTTCATTCCATGGCTTATATATACTCACCGTTCAAGATATTGGTAGCTGGTACCATGTAGACTGATGGCTGATAAGGGACTAATCGGTGAACCGGACTTTAAACTGAATATATCTGTAATCCATTTATCATTAGGTTAACTAGGGCCATATGTAATATATCTGAGGCTACATATCAACATGCATTGTACTTAATGTCTAAATATGCAATCCTAGGCTACATAGCAACAAGGAAGAGTGTTACCTTAATATTCTGATCAAGTCTAGATATACATAGAAGAACAGCAGCAGCAACAACAACAACAATAACACGACCCTGTTTGGATACTCAACTTTGGTAGAGGTTATAGTTAGTTTCTAGCTCATGACTAACCCTGAACTAACTCCATCCAAAGAGGTTTTGGGATGACAGGGTTAGATTGATAATAAATGCACACAACTAGCTCCAATTAGCACCTCTTGGGTGGGATATGTTTTTTGGTGGGTTAGATGTAACTAGCTCAAACTAGCCCACATGTTTGGATATACTTTAGGGCTATTTGAGCCCAAACTAGCTCTAACCCATGGATACATCAGCAGTTAATCAACAAATAATTTGTAAAAATGCAATAAACTCCTTCTGGCCCATAATATAAGATGTTAATTTATCTAATATGCGAGTATATTGGATGTTATAAGATATTATAAAAGAGTGTTGTACTACATCATTGTGCAATTGTTGTTTAGCTTCTAATATTAAGTTGGTGCTTTTAGGTACATATGTCATTGGTAAAGATCCACGCTTCGACCCTTTCCGCGTATGGGGCAATGAGATATTGATGAACCAACATCAAGTGAGGAAACTGATAAAGATTGTTAGTAAAATGGGTCAAAAGATGGCAATTAAACTATTTGTTTACACTTTATCCAAGACAACAACGAACTGTAGGATGGTAATTAAGAACTCTGCAGCCTTCTTTTTACTGCCCATAATGAGTTGTGTTAGATGACAATGTCTGAATCTTTTTCCTTAGCAGTTCGTTGTTGTGTTGGATAAAGTGTAAATGGCCCAGGTGATGGCCCGAAGTGTATCTTGCGTACAGTTCGCGCGATTTTGCGTACAGTTCGCGCGATTTAGATGCAATTATACTATTCCTTTTTACCGCACGATCTTCCCTAGGTCCCAATGAGCTCATGGTGCTATGGGAGATTAAGCTGCCACTTAAGATATGTATCTTGTTGTGGCAATGGGTGCGTGGCCGCTTGCCCTCAGGCACAGAGGTCCAGAAGTGTTATGGCCCATGTGATGGCCTCTGTCCCTTATGTGGCATACCGAAAGATTCGAACCATATCTTCGTCTGATGCCCGGCGACACGTTTCCTATGGAGCTGCTTCCGTGAGGTGGTTGGTGGGGCATGGTGTCATGATAATCTCCCAGACTTGTTTAGGGAGATCCTTTATCCCCCCTCTTATTAGTAGGCCTTCCCTCTAGGTGGCTATGGGTGCCCTAGCATGGACCCTTTGGAATTGTCGCAATAAATTGGTGATAGAGCATGTGATCCTGGCCGTGTGAATGACTCCATCTTCAAATTGTGTGGATTCCTACAGCTCTGGAGACCTCTTAGCAAGTGGCGTGACCGTGGCTTCATCGACTCCATCGTCGCAGGTCTTCGCTCTTCGGCTGCCGCAATGTCCCCGCCTCCACCGCCACCACTGCCGAGCCTGATTAGAGTCACTTTTCTCATGCTTTTGGGGCTTGTTTGGCTGTGCCCCTGGCTGGACCTCGTTTATTTTAGTTTGTTGTGTCCTCTGAACTGGTACTCTAATGTGTCGGATGCTTGGTGGTATGCTTCATAATATAAAGCGGGGGGAAACCCTTTTTCGAAACAATGTCCGAATCTTTTTCCTTTGCAGTGGTTCCCAAAGCAGTTTACTCAAGATTACCTCTCAAACTACATGATTGGTAGGCATGGAAAGGTTAAAGTATTTCTACCAGAACATGATGATTATCTAGATGTTTTCATGAAGACCGCGAAGGATGGGCGGTCGGCCATCACAAGGGGTTGGACTAGAGTCCTGCGTGCCTTCTACATGGAGGAGGGCACAATATGGGCATTTCGCTTCACCTTATTCACTAACCAGAATGTTTTCACCTCTTTCTTTACTGTCTTTAATAGTACAAGTATACAACTGTGGTTCATCATTCTTTATTTGGTTCTTATGTAATTCTTGAACATATGTACCTTTGAATCGAATAATGCATTGGTTGTTTGAACCTGATTGATATGAATAAACTATATCATACATTCAAATTCAAATCCGGTACAATTTGAAATAGCAGCAATTAAATTACGGTGAAATTACGCTCTACAGGTCATTACGGTGCACAGGTTGGTAAAACACAAATGTTAGAAACATGTGCCAGCATGCACACAGTTGTCGTTTGCAAAGCGGGTGCGAAGTCAGACAATATCACAAATGGCACTGGCAAACTAAACGTTTGTGATAGTTGCCTTATCGTACATGATTTACAACCATGACTTGTTTCTGACCTGGTATGCATCATAAACATTGCACCACAGAATAGCGTGTGCGATAGTTCTCATGTACGATGATGTTATGATGGTCCGACGTTCCGTAATCCTGTCCCACACTCATACGACGATTTGCTAATCTTCTTAATTAGTTATTGCATACGGTTTGGGAAAAGTGAACGTGTGTGATTATCTGCTTATCATACACGTTCTATAATAGTGAACCATTTGTTATGGTCCGCGCATTGTAAACGTAGCACCACAGAATATCGAATGTGATGGAAATGTGAGCACAAACGAGCTACAAAGATGCAGCGTATGGGTGGCTCCCTATCCCCGACGGTTTCTATGTCGTGTGGGAAGGACCCCCCCCCCCCCCCGATCGCAGTCACTCACTTGGCGACAGTTCCAAATGCCGTCGCAGAAAGGGGTTAAAACCGTTTGTATAGCACCTCGTTGTACCAGTGACCCCATTGTCACCACACATATCCACATGCAAGACATACACTGGTATGCGTCGGTGCTATACAAACGGTTTTAAACCCCTTTCCACAACGACATTTGGAACCGTCACCTAGTGAGAGTGGGCGATTAGGCGGTCCTTCCGGCACGACCCAGAAATCATCGGGGATAGGGACCCTACAGTACTCCTTTTCATTTGTGGCCGCATTCCATCGCAGTTGGTATTCTGTGGTGCTATGTTTGCGATGCCTGGCCCATCACAAACAATTCACTATTATAGAAGAAGATTCGCTTTTCACGAACCGTATGTGATAACTAATTAAGAAGATTAGCTAATCGTCGTACGAGTGTCGGATAGGATTACGAAACGTCGGACCATCATAACATCGTCGTACACAACAACTATCGCACATGTTATTCTATGGTGCAACGTTTACACTACATACTTCATCAGAAACAGTTCATGGTTGCGAATCATGTACGATAAGGAAACTATCGCACACCCTATTATGTGGTGCAACATTTACAATGCATACTTCATCAAAAAAAATTCATGGTTGCGAATCGTGTACGATAAGGAAACTATCGCAAATGGTTAGTTTGCCAGCACTGTTTTGATATTGTCTGACATCGCACACGCTTTGCAAACGACAACCGTGTGCACACTTGCACAAGTTTCCTCTCTATGAACCGTCTCGGATTATGGTGTATATCACAAACATTTGTATTTTACCAACCATGTGTGCCGTAACAACCTGAAGAGCGTAATTTCACCTTAATTTAATTGCTGCTATATCAAATTGAAATTGAAATTGAATTTATGCTACAGCTTTATTCATATCCATCAGGTTCAGACAACCAATGAATTATTCAATTCATAGGTACACATCAAGAATTACATAAGAACCACATAAAGAATGAAGAACCACAGTTGTATACTTGTACTATTAAAGACCGTAAATAAAGAGGCGAAATACATTCTGGTTGCTAAACAAGGTGAAGCGTAATGCCCATATTGTGGCCTCCTCCATGCAGAAGGCGTGCACGAATCTAGTCCAACCCCTTGTGATGGCCAACCGCCCACCCTTCACGGTCTTCATGGAAACATCTAGATAATCATCATGTTCTAGTAGAAATACTTTAACCTTTGCATGCCCACCAATTATGTAGTTTGAGAGGTAATCTTTAGTAAACTGCTTTGGGAACCACTTCAAAGGAAAAAAGATTCTGACATTGTCATCTAACACAACTCATTATGGGTAGTAAAAGAAGGCTGCAGAGTTCTTACTTACCATCGTGCAGTTTGCTGTTGTATTGGATAAAGTGTAAACAAATAGTCTAATTGCCATATTTTGAACCATTTTACTAACAAACTTTATCAGGTTCCTCACTTGATGCAGGTTCATCGATATCTCATTTCTCCATATGCAGAAAGGGTCGAAGCGCGGATCTTTACCAATGACATATGTACCTAAAAGCACCAAGTTATTATTAGAAGATAAACACCAATTGCACAATGATGTAGTACAACACTCTTATATAATATCTTATATCATCCAATATACTCACATATTATATGAATTAACATCTTATATTATGGGCCAGAAGGAGTTCATTGCATTCTTACAAATTATCGGCTGATTAACTGTTGCTGTATCCATGGGTTAGAGTTAGTTTGAGCTAGTTCAGGCTCAAATAGCCCTAAAGTATATCTAAACATAAGGGCTAGTTTGAGATAGTTGCATCTATAACCCACACAAAAAAACTATCCAACCCAAGAGGTGCTAATTGTAGCTAGTTCTCCTAGTGCATTTATTTTCAATCAAAGTATCTAATCCTGTCATCCAAACACCTCTTTGGATGGAGTTAGTTCAGGGTTAGTCATGAGCTAGAAACTAACTCTAACCTCTAAGCTAAGTTGAGTATCTAAAAAGGGCTATGTTGTTGTTGTTGTTGTTGTTGTTGTTGTTGTTGTTGTTGTTGTTGTTGTTGTTGTTGTTGTTGTTGTTGTTGTTGTTGTTGTTGTTGTTGTTGTTGTTGTTGTTGTTGTTGTTGTTGTTGTTGTTGGTGTTGTTGTTGTTGTTGTTGTTGTTGTTGTTGTTGTTGTTGCTGTTGTTGTTGCTGCTGCTGTTGTTGTTGGTGTTGTTGTTGTTGTTGTTGTTGTTGTTGTTGTTGTTGTTGTTGTTGTTGTTGTTGTTGTTGTTGTTGTTGTTGTTGTTGTTGTTGTTGCTGCTGCTGCTGCTGCTGCTGCTCTTCTACGTGTATCTAGACATCATCAGAACATTAACGTAACACTATTCCTTGTTGCTATGTAGCCTAGGATTGCATATGTAGACATTAAGTACAGTGCATGTTGCTATGTAGCCTCAGATATATTACATATTGCCCTAGTTAACCTAACGATAAATTGGTTGCAGATATATTCAGTTAAAAGTCCAATTCATTGATTAGTCCCTTATCAGCCCCCGTCCTATATGGTACCAGCTACCGATATCCTGAACAGTGAGCATATATAAGCCATGGGATGAAACTAACCTCGATGGAAAACAACAGTCGTTCCCAAAATTGTCCTGTGTATGGACATCGAGAAGCATGTTAAGCACAACAGGCTAAACGT
Organism: Triticum timopheevii; assembly: GCA_963921465.1. Lineage (NCBI taxonomy): Eukaryota > Viridiplantae > Streptophyta > Magnoliopsida > Poales > Poaceae > Triticum > Triticum timopheevii. The sequence continues at coordinate 273,911,288 of OY997266.1, forward strand.
CAACCAAAATTATCCATGGCAGACAAAATAATCTCCAAAAGATAGCTTCAGTGTGCAGGTTTAAGCACGCTAGTAAAGTAAAACAAGTGAAAAGGTGTGTTAACTGCAACAGGCCTAACATTTAACAACAAGCAAACATAGTCATTCAAACTGGTATTGTGCTGGTATGAGTACACTGGTTATTGTTAAATAAAAATGGAAAGGCATGTTTAACTACAAGATGCAGCAACCAAATGTAGGCATTCATGCCCTGTTTGTTTCAGCTTCACTTGGACTTTAATCACCTATGGATTCACTTCTGTGGCGAAGCTGTTTCTGCGAATCAGCTTCACCACCGAAGTACACTTTGAGGTGCTTCAGAAAATTGCACTAAAAATGATCCAAATCCAGATTCAGTTTCACTGGCAATGCTGATTCCAAATAGCTGTTTGTTTCTAATTCCAAATTTGGCTTCACTGGCAAAGTTGAATCTAGTCCCTGAATCTGAAACAAACAACGCCATAGTGGTATTGTTGAAACTGGTACCGATGAAATTGAACTGCACAGTTCATACTTGCACAAATAGAACATCACATTGTGAATAACAGGAATAAACAAGGCATACTACGAACAACCAATAATGGCATTTGAAACTGGACATATGCTAACTACAAACAACAGAACAATCAAAAAACTTTAAAAGAGGCATATGCTATATATAACAGGCTTAACAACAAGCAAATATATGCACTCCTATCGGTATGTTTAAAACTGGATTGATCGAATGTACTGCACAGTAAATAATTGCACATACAGAGCATCGCATTGTGAACAACTGAAATAAACAAGGCAAGATGCAAACAACCTGGTATAGCAATTAAAACTGGACATATTCTCACTACACTACAAAAGGGACTCGACAAAAAGAATCATGGGTTTCCCCCTGTGCAGAGGCATGGCAAAACAAATCATGGGTTTCGTCACTTGTCATTGATGGGCTCGTTCCTGTGGGAAGAGAACAGACTGTGATGCGCTCCATGTTGTTGCAGATGGCCTCCTTCCCCTTGGAAGAGCACGGCTGTAGGGTGCCCTCCCTGATGTCGCAGATGGGCTGTTTCCCCTTGGAAGAGCAGATGGGCTCTTTCCCCTTCGAAGAGCCGAAGAGCGTGCCCTCCTCATGGTCACCGTCGATGAGGTCTGACTTGGAAGCTGTGGATCCCAAGCCAGCATCGCAGAACATGTCCGTCAGAAATGACAAAAGGGGCTCGATGACGATGTAGGATGGCAAGTTGTTGACAACAAGCCAGAGGAGATCAGCGGCGGGGCCATGCATGAGATCGACGGCGGTTGAATCCGAGGGGTTGGGGGTGGGCCACTTAAGCTGTGACATAGCGCGCCTCAGGCCATCGCTGTCGATGGCCTCGATGTCGTAGCTGGCGAAAGAGACATGCCCACATACTCTAGCCCACTGCTTGAGTTCCTGCCGCCAGTAATAGTCGTCAGCTTCCTCGGCGACATCGGGCGAAGAGACCGCAATACAGCTCTTTTGGGCCAGTCGCCCCTCGAGCTCCATGGGAAGTGTAGCCGGGCTTAGGTTGTGATGCTCTAGAGTGGGGGATGGGGATCGAGGGAAAGGGGCGTTTGGCAGGCATCATCTAGGAAACTCAGGGCGGCCTTGGTATGGAGATCGGTGGGTAAGTTGCATGGGCAAACCGGCAGATGTTGACAATGGAGGTCTCGCGGTGGCGGGGACCTTGCTAGGGTTTTGAGCGAGGGAGGGTGTGTGTGTGTGTGTGCGTGCGTGCCCGAGGAGGTTTTGGTGTGTGTCTGTGTGTGGAGGGGGGTCGGGGGGTGTGTTTGAGGAAATGATGCGGGTACTAAAAAATTTACAACGCGGGAGTGAATTGCCGGGGCTAAAGAAAATTTTGATGATGGTGCATCCCACACGGTCTGGAGATAACAACAGTGTGTTATTAAACAGAAAAACCCTCGAGGCGGGCGGATATTTTCTAGGGGCAGGAGGGATTGGGAACAAGAAACATCGCACACGGTCCGGAGATAACAACCGTGTGTTATGAGACACAAAAATCCACCTCGAGGTGGGCAGCTATTTTCTAGGGATGCAGTGGGATTGGGAAGAAGAAACATCGCATACGGTCCGGAGATAACGACCATGTGTTATGAAACAGAAAAACCCTGGAGGCGGGCCGATATTTTTGAGAGGGGGAGCCTCGTGGAGCCCAATGTACTCTGCGGATGTGTGGGTGACAGGGGCACCGACGTGGCACAGAGTTACTTTGAGTGAACCGTGTCTGTTGTGTCATCCGACTTGTATAATGTTCATAAATTTGGCAAAAAAATGACGGGGGAGAGGGTCAGAACACGAACACACTTGCATGTGGACCAAATTTATATGTATGAAAAGGGTGGTTTGATTTTCAAATACCAAATGCAACTTCGATGTTGCACCTATCTCACAATGCGCACAATATTGCTTGCCCCCCCTCATGTCGGCACAAAGGGAATCCTAAGCTATGAATGCATGCCCCACCACCCGCCCCAATCGAGGCTCACCTAGAAAAGTGTGAGGTAGCTAGCAGCCCCCTCCCTCGGGTCGGCACGAAGGGAATCCTAAGCAATGAATGGATGCCCCCCAACCGTGGTTCACCTAGGAAACTGCGAAGTAGCTAGCAGCCCCCCTCATGTCGGCACAAAGGGAATCCTAAGCTATGAATGCAGCCCCCCAACCTAGGCTCACCTAGCAAAGTGCGAAGAAGCTAACAGCCCCCCTCCCTCTTGTCGGCACGAAGTAATCCTAAGCTATGAATGGATGCCCCCAACCGTGGTTCACCTAGCAAACTGCGAAGTAGCTAGCAGCCACCCCTCATGTCGGCATGAAGGGAATCCTAAGCTATGATGCCCCCCCAACCAAGGTTCACTTAGCAAAGTGCAAAGTAGCAGCCCCCCACCCCCACACACACTTTTAAGTCGGCAGGCCAAAGAGGCATCTCACCATGATTGATCGTAAAACGGACCAAGAATAATCCACCTTGGTCGTACAACCTCTCTCTTGTTTGCTGGTCAAAGTGATGGTCATCCATGCGACCCCAGATAGGCTAGCTCGCCAATAATCACGCAAGTAGCTAGCTAGTCCCCGAAGACAACCACTGCATGTGTGTGGCCCATACATATGTATGGATCAGGTGTGTTTTTTAGTACAAAATGGAACAACTTTTGACGTGGCACATTGATTTCAAACTAGAAATCCCCACACTGAGTGAGGGTTAGGTTGATGATGCATATGTATGTTACACCACACTTCAAGCCGATGACATGATTCATGTATGCATGCATGCATAGTATATGCGCTCAAACTTTAATTAGGTCTGAATCTCACCATGACCTATACTACTATAAGAGAAACCAAATGAAGAATCCTCCATAGTAACCTATCTTGTTGTCGGTCAAGGTGATCATGGATGTCCACGTGGACCCACAAATATATAGGCTTGTCGCCGATAATCATGAGAGGGGAATGTACCATTCGAAGACAACCACTACATGCATATGTATGGAGGTGATGCGTGCATCCATGTTTGAATACCATTTGACAACATTGATGTGGCGCGTGCATCGAAAATCGTACACTCTCCCCAGAGAGAGCGAGATCGGTTCATGACGTGTCGTTGTTCTAGCCACTTCGACTCGATGGGAGGGATTCTTGCGTACACATGCATGCGTGTGTGCTCATATATATATATACATTTGGGCTATTCTGTTTTGCGAAACAGAATATTATTCTGTTACCCTACTTGAACTGACGAACGTGACAGGTTGGACTGACGTAGTGATGTGGAGCATCCTACGGCCATTACCATGTCAAGAGTCCATTTGGCAAGTGACACGTGCGACTTGTACTTCTCATACATAAAGGTGAATCTTCTCCTTTACACGTGTTCACTTGACCCCTTTGAGGATGGTATACTACTTGACACTCCACTCGTGTGCATACATAGGTATTGTCGGAACATCATGGACAAGGAGGAGTGCAAGCACAAGTGTACAACTACACCATCCGCGAGTGAGGCATGGAAGAGAAGGAAGAAGAGGACCCGCCCTGTCTGGAATGAGCGGTACTACCGCCCACACCAGGCGGTACTACCGCTGAAGGCACATCGGCGGTACAACCGCTCGACTACCGCACAACTACCGGCCCAGCTTCTGTATTCGAGCGATGCAAGACCGGTACAGCCCCGGTTCTTCCCCCCAGCTGCGACTAGACCGGTACAACCGGACCTACCACTGGTACAACCGCTCCCTACCTTCACGAGCACCTCCAGAAACCGGTACCTGAGCTCCTAGCGGTACAACCGCTCACACATCCGGTACAACCGCCCTGCCTGTGCGCAGTGAGAGGGGTTTCACCCCATGTATCCCCCAACTTAGCCCTTGGACTATATATACTTGTCCCTTAGCTTCGTACTAGGGCAGAAAATATGATAGCTCATTCTTAGGAGAGCTTTGCTCCTACCTCTACTCTTGAGAGAGAGAGAGAGAGACTACCACTCCCATGGAGTTCAAGACCTCCATGTGAGAAGATCCCGCGGGATATCATCAAGACCCCCCTTGTGGGAAGATCCATCTAGGATATCATCAAGACCTCCTCTTGGAGATGAACCTTACCTTGTATCTTTCCCTTTGTTGTTCATGTACCTTGTGATCTTGTGTGTTTGATTGTCTAGTGGATGTGTGATTTGCACTTGTTCTTGAGTGTTTCCCCTTGTGATTTCTCCCCGTTCTTCCCCGTGTTCATCGTGTTCTTCGAGGGATCCCACTCCAATCGTGAAAGATCGGCCTACACCGGGTTAGCCCCGTATCATATGGTATCATGAGCCACGTTTATCACGTATTTGGAGTCCCTCCCATCGTTTTCTAGCCTTCTTTTGCTTGATTTCGTCCTAAATCCGAAAATCCCCACCAAAAATAGCCCCAATTTTTTTTTGTGATGTGTTGGATTGATGATATTTTGTTGATTTTGGTCCATGGATTTGCTTGGTTTCTAGTGGATCTAGCATCTCCCCAAGTTTCCCCACCTTCCACCCACGAAAATCGTCAAATTTTGCCCCCGAAATCATCCATTTCCGCCCCAAAATCCCGCCCCGATTGAATCTGCGAAGAATCCCGACACGAGCGGTACTACCGCCCATCCAAGCGGTACTACCGCTGAGTACCACAAGCGGTAGTACCGCCCTCCCAAGCGGTACTACCGCCCCTCCCAGTTTCAGCATTCCGAGTTTCACCGTTTTGCCCATAACTAATTCATCCGGAGTCCGTTTTTGACGTTCTTTAGCTCGTTTTGAAGCTATTGACATCCGCCATCCCACAAAAATACTACCAACACCATTTGACTCCATCAGATTTTCGAAACTTTGGCAAGTTTGCCTAGGCCTTCCACCATATCATCCGCATAGCCACCACCGACTTCCGCAACCTAACCCATTTTGTTCCCATAACATTAGTGGTTGCTTGAGTAGTGATTAGAGTCTCCTAAGGTGTTTCGGCTACTTAGGGACGGTTGCTTCTTCATCAACCACCACCACCACTTCCGCATAGGCTTACCCACCATACACTTCCACCCCAACATAACCCAATTTTGTTTGAGCTTGTTTGAGTTGTGGCTTGTGTCTCCTAAGGTGTTTCAGCTACTTAGGGACGACAACTTCAACATTGACTCGCATAACCCATCATCCCACTTCCGCATTGCCATGTGCAAACCACCACCGCTTTCCGCTACCACCATTTGACATTTGTCATTTGAGATTTTGAGTACACGGTTTTTCCGTTTCCTAAGGTGTTTCAGCTACTTAGGGACGAGTTCCATCATCTTGGTATCTACATGAAGAACACCGCCACTCATCATCGCAAAGGACGGTAACCTCGACGACACCATTGTATACTCCCCTTGCAAATTGCATTGATAACCCCTAGACCATTTTTCGTTACTTGCCTATCGAGACTAGCCATTTGAGTATTGCTGGCAACGTTACTTGTGCACATTAGTGATCATACCTTCCATTACATACCATACCATATCATATTGGTATCATATCATCCATTGTGTCTCAAGTTTGTTCCCGCATATTTACAATTGCTATCTTGGTTTGTGCAAAGTGGCCATACAAAAAAAGAGAGAAAGAATAAAGCTTTTAAGCAAAGAAAGAGAGTAAAGAGCTTGTAAGCAATAGCCATAGCATCACAATATATCATATCGTATCATACTTGATCATTTTGGATCATTGTGTGAGAAACACCGGGAACCATACATATATAGCATACTTGTGATAGAAAGTTTATCCATTTTGCATCTTATAGGTTGTGCACAAGTGTCGTATCTGCCTATTGAGCAATCGTGCTAGCGTCTCTCTTGAGTTGTGCAACACGAGCGTTTTCCGTGGATTCCACATTTTGTGCTCATTCCTTGGTTGCACGACCCCATTTATCTATGCGTATGTGTGTTTCCGTGTGCCACATATTGCTATTGGTCTACTTGTTTCGCTTGTGAATTTGTGAATCTCTTTCAACATTATTGACTCTTGCTAACATTTTGCATCAAATTTTTGTGCCACTATCCTCACCGAGCTCTACCATAAGCTTTACTTGATAGGTGTGAGTGAACAAGTCTGGTACCAATTCCACTATTCTTTCATCTCACATTGAGTGAAACGGGATACATCCTCAACTTTGGGAAAAGGTAACTTGGTATTGTTTATCTCATTTCCTACTCACCTCTACTCGAGTCTTGTGATGGATAGGCAAGACATTTCACCTTCGGTCTACAACAACAACGACGAGCTCGATGCCACGAACAACAACTCCAACGCCAAGATGTAAGCTAAAATGGAGGAGATCAAAGCCCTCATCAAGTCCTACAAGCGATCTTCCTCATCTTCGAGAAGACGCTCAAGAGCACATCCTTCCGAGCTACCAGCTCCGGCAAGATCACATCAGCATCGACACCATCACCAACAAGAATGTGAAGGTCAAGAGCTCAACAACAACAACCGCTCAACGACTTCACCATCTCCCTTGGCATCTTCGCCAAGCGACTTCAAGGCATCTTCGCGTAAGGACATACGACATCTTCGCCAACAAGAACCTCAAGGCTACACTCAAGAGAAGTTCCCCAAGCTCAAGTCTGCGACTTCCCCGAGCTACTACGACCTCGACATCGACCATGCGATTCCTTTCTATGGGACTCAAGAACCCGAGGAGTACCTCGAGTGTGAGCGTTTGATGGACGACTACCTCAAGCTACATCAAGTTCCTCCCGAAGATCAAGTGAAGTACGCCACAAGGAACTTCCACGACTACGCCTTGTCTTGGTGGCTTCACACACCTTCGGAGTACTACGACATGAGTTGGCCCAAGACGAAGAGAGCTTTGCGGCGAGAGTTTGTGCCTCCAACCTACATGGAACAACTTCTTCGCCAATTGGAGAACACCATCCAAGGATCCAAGTCCATCGACAAGTACTTCAAGGAGATGAAGATTGCGTTGCGACGAGCCGGCGTGGACGACCCCATTTTTGATGAAGTTCCACTTCATGATGGGATTGCAGAACGACATCTCCAAGACCATCTTCCTCGAGAACTACAAGTCCATCGACGACTACTACATTGGTGCTCTTAAGGCGGAACAAGAACTCATGAAGGCCAAGGCTTATCCACCCCAAGCAAACTTCGCGGCGACCAAGCTCCATGAGAACGACCATGAGGATAGTACCACCAAGATGTCCAAGCCCGACGAGCTCCAAGATGATGCTCCCAAGTTCGACTTCACCGTCACCCCTCTTTGTCGCATTGATGGTGCCGAGTCTACCACGACTCTTTTTCAAGATGGTGCGGCGACGAGTACGACTACGGAGACCTTCAAGGACCAAGCTTTGGAGGCGAGCGATAAGGTGGCGAGCAAGGATGATGCTTCCATCTTAGGAGGCAAGAGTGATGATGTGCCATCTTCGGCCTTCATCCACGGCGACGGTGACGAGATGATCGAGCATGGGATTTTCCCTTCGGTCATGGAGGAGAGTGATGATGTGCCATCTTTGGCCTTCATCCATGGCTACAGCGATGAGATGGTTGAGTATTTCACCTCGACCACGACGACGTATGATGACTTGAGTGACTTGTGCCACCATATTGAGAGTGAGAGTGCCTTCACCACTAGCCCTATATATGATGTGTTTCCACAAATCCCATGTGAGGAGAGCCACAACCCCCACCACTTGAGTGAGATGAGTGACTGCACCATACGTGAGTTTGAGTGCACCTATTTCGAGGGAGTGAGTGAACAACCACATAGAGAGAGTGAGATAGTTAATAGGTCTTGTGAGGCCATTTGCATTTCTAACAACTTGACCTCTACCTCTATTGTGTCTTCTCATTTGATGCCAGGTCCCATTTATGATGACACGCCGATCCTCGACGACTTCGTCCTCCCTTTGTACAAGACGATGGTCATGGTGGAATATGATGCACCCCCCACATGGTTCCATCAAGATGATGATGACCACCATTTGGTCTTTCCCACCTCACCTACACCACTTGAGTGGAATGAAAAAGGTGACATAGGTGAAGGTGATGCTCTAGTCCCACTAGTGGACATTCTTGACATTGATTGCTTGCATGATGTTGATCCACCTAGTACCTTGCTTCATTCTAGTACGATTTCCCCATGTGATGATTTGCCCATTTATGATGAGTACGATGATTCTCATGTGGAGTCTATTAGTTGTGATGCCATGTTACATAGGATTTCTTGTGACAATTCTTTAGGTCACATCATGTTTGCTAATCCGCTTGACTTGTCATATGCTATGCATGAGATCCATCATATGTCTTATTTGCAATCTCTTCATAGTGACTATGCATATGCCATTAAAATAAACCCAATTTGCACATATGGCATAGATGACAAGCCCATGGTTATTGGCATTTGTTTTTCTTGTGATGATATTGATATGCTCCCTTTGCATCATTTATCTCATATGCCATGCCATGCCCACCTAGCTTCGGATATGCATTGTTTTGGATGTTGTCCATTTTCTCCATGTGATGTTTCCGATATTGCTCATGAGGAGACCCCCATAGTTTCCTTATGCATTGTAGGAAATTTTGATCCATCCCATTTATTGCATGATCCTAATAATTATGTGCACCATATGCTCCCCATGAATGAAAATCCTATTGATGTGCCATATAATTGTATGCTCAATTTGCATCCACATCATGTCATACATAACAACTATTCTTTCATGATGGATGACATGTTCATATACCATGCATCAAATTTCTTTGAGCGATGCTTATCTTGTGCTAACTCTAATGTGCACATACACATCATGATGGATGATGTGTACATTTACCACGCGCACAATTTCTTTGGTTAGTGTCTCTTTTGTGTAGGTACCCATGCATACTTGAAAACCTCGCAATCCCATGAGTTGCCAAAACGAGCTCTAGAGAGCAATGATGATTTGGTATCCCATGGATTATTTTTCCCACCGCTCTCTTCGCGCAAAGACTTCACACATTTCTTCTACATGGCCCTCACTTGGCTATGGGTTGTTCTCCATTATATATCCTTTGCCCATATTGTCATGTTCACTTTGCATGATATGCCCATTCCTATGCCTTTGCGATGCATTTGTGACCCATGCTTTGCCTTACACATGATGATTGATTCTAGTACTTGTATGTGTATTTGCAAGCTTGGTGGAGATATCACTTGTTATTGCTATGTTCTATTCATGATCCATTCCTATGATGATACTTTCATCTTGCTTTGCGTCCGTGCTTGCGATATGTCATGTGCATTGTCTATGCCTAGTATTTGCTCACATGACATGATTGCCATGATTTACTCTAGTGTGTTGCATCTTCGCTCCACTAGTTTGCACGATTTGATTACTATGCTTGCTTATGTTGCATCACCCATGATGCATACTTGCTCATCTCATGCGGTTGATGACAACCATCTATATGCTTTGCACATGATTCATATTGCTTCTTGTCATATATCTCCATGTGTTGCCTCTCCCATGCTAAATAACTTGCCATGTATGGAGTGCAACAATGCTCTTAATCTTGCTCATGAGATTGCCCCCATAGCATTCTCGCATATATTTGGAGATTTTGACACAATCCTTGTGAAGCATGCTTGTCTTACTTCTTTGCACCATATACCTAGTGCCATGAATATAGCCATTGTTGCATCATATTATTCATGCACTTGTGTTTCTAATGGCTATGTGCAAAAGATGAGAACCATCATGATGGATGATCTGTTTGTCTACCATGCGCATACTTTCTTTGTTTTGTTTTGTGCATGTGTAGGATACTTGGACTTCATGTCGACTTCCACCTCATGTGAGTTGACCATTCGAGCTCTTGAGAGCAAGCCACCTTCTACCACGACGATTCTACATCGCACTTGCTTGTGTCTCGACATTGTGAAGAATGCACAAGGACATGCTTTCAAGGTGATATCCTTCTCTTTTGAGAACTCCCAGACCATGAGCATGGATATTGTGGATCATACTACTTGTGTTGCTTGCACCATGAGACTTATTGGTCATCTTGGACTACTTGATTGCGCACATGTTAGAGATCTTACCTCGCCTTGCCATTTTAGCATTTCCTTGCTTCATGATATATATGCCTTGTGTGTTGCATCCAATTCTTGGATTACTTGCTCCTATCATATGTTTGGTTGCAACAATGTCACTTCTTCACATATGCCATGTCCCATTGCTTGTATCATGCTTGACTTGACTGCCTCACACATGATGAACAATTGCTCTTTATATTGTGTTGAGTGCCACACTATATTCACTACACCCTATGCACATTATGCTTGGATTGTCTTGCACTTGACCCATGTGTTTAGACATCTCATCTTATTTGGTGTTGTGAATGATTCCTATGCCTACCATCGACCATTTGTCGAGCGCTTTATGCATGCTTGCTATGACCTTGAGGTGGATGCTTATGCTCTTGTCACACATATTTGCATCTCTACCTCACATTTACATGCTTGTCCCCATGATATCTTTGCTTGTGCTCAATTGATATGCTTACATGCCATGTCACAATCCTTTGTCACACCATATGCTATGCTTGATGACGACGCTTGTTTGGTGAATCACCACTTGAATGCTTGGTTTTGCACTAACGCTAACCACATTTGTTTTTCCAAGTGTTTGTTGTCCTTGCTCATTTTGAAGGAATCCCAAGACGGTGCGACATTGGAGAGTGCCCATTGCGAGCTTAAAGATGATGAGAACTTGGTGATTGACCAATCCTACACGGCGACACCATCTCTTTCCCATGGTGATTTGGTTTTCGATCCGAGGTCGGATCTTTTCCAAGGGGGAGGGGATGATGTGGAGCATCCTACGGCCATTACCATGTCAAGAGTCCGTTTGGCAAGTGACACGTGCGACCTCTACTTCTCATACATAAAGGTGAATCTTCTCCTTTACACGTGTTCACTTGACCCCTTCGAGGATGGTATACTACTTGACACTCCACTCGTGTGCATACATAGGATTGTCGGAACATCATGGACGAGGAGGAGTGCGAGCACAAGTGTACAACTACACCATCCGCGAGTGAGGCATGGAAGAGAAGGAAGAAGAGGACCCGCCCTGTCTGGAATGAGCGGTACTACCGCCCACACCAGGCGGTACTATCGCTGAAGGCACACCGGCGGTACAACCGCTCGACTACTGCACAACTACCGGCCCAGCTTCTGTATTTGAGCGATGCAAGACCGGTACAGCCCCGGTTCTTCCCCCCAGCTGCGACTAGACCGGTACAACTGGCCGTACCACCGGTACAACCGCTCCCTACCTTCCCGAGCACCTCCAGAAACCGGTACCTGAGCTCCTAGCGGTACAACCGCTCACACATCCGGTACAACCGCCCTGCATGTGCGTAGTGAGAGGGGTTTCACCCCATGTATCCCCCAACTTACCCCTTGGACTATATATACTTGTCCCTTAGCTCCGTACTAGGGCAGCAAATATGATAGCTCATTCTTACGTGAGCTTTGCTCCTACCTCTACTCTTGAGAGAGTGAGAGACTACCACTCCCATGGAGTTCAAGACCTCCATGTGAGAAGATCCTGTGGGATATCATCAAGACCCCCCTTGTGGGAAGATCCATCTAGGATATCATCAAGACCTCCTCTTGGAGATGAACCTTACCTTGTATCTTTCCCTTTGTTGTTCATGTACCTTGTGATCTTGTGTGTTTGATTTTCTAGTGGATGTGTGATTTGGACTTGTTCTCGAGTGTTTCCCCTTGTGATTTCTCCCCGTTCTTCCCCGTGTTCATCGTGTTCTTCGAGGGATCCCACTCCAATCGTGAAAGATCGGCCTACACCGGGTTAGCCCCGTATCACGTAGGTTTTCTACATGAACTGATCTTCCTGCGTGTTCGACGGGCGAAAATGGGTGACTCAACGGGGAGCTTCCGGTGGTTCTCCGGCATAGTGTTGCAGGCCATTTGTTGCTAGAGGAGACATGTACGGGGTTCCGCACATGCGCGTGCTCACCTGGTCGTGTTTCCCGATCTCAAGTCACCCATTTGGCAAAGTGACAGGTTTGGGCATTTGGCGGCGGATGTGTTGCGGGCGTTGATGTTTACCGTGGTGTTCATAGCCGTCAAATTTACATCTGGTTTGTTGTTTTGTGTGTTATTTGGATGTGAGAATTATCAGTGTGTTAGAGTTTTTCGCCGATTCTTTCAGTTTAATTTTTGATTAGAAGTTTCTGTGTTCTTGGTCGTTTTCCATGTCCACCATGCAGATGCGTTCCTGTTTTTCTGATGTTTTATTTTCGAATTGGCCTTGCAGGGAGGGAGATGTGAAATGTATGAATAGATTTGTGTTGTTAGTTTTGTTTTTTGAGTTGTTTCTACCTCGGATTCCCATGTGATTTGGTGATTGGAGGAGGTGGTGTATGGTCGGTGAGTGTAGCTTGCGATTTCTTGTAATCTGGTCAAACTTTGTAATTAAGTTGCGTATTTTTCAGTGTTGTTTTGAATTGCTGTCGTATGTGTAGTTGGACTGCTCCATGTGAAAGTTGTATTTACTGTGTCTACTGGTTGCTTACCCATACCTCTGCACTTTGAGTATAAAGCCCGAGCCCTTTGTCACTTTCATTCCACCAGCTGCCACAAAAGAAAATCCAGATGGACCCTAAGCTGGGAGAGGTCACAGAGGAGGAGGGGGATGCCGTCGATGTGATGGTTGCAATAGCGAAGCATAGGAGGAGGAGGAGGAGGCACAGGCGCAGGCAGAGGGAACGACGTGCTGCCGAGGAGGAAGTGGAGGCATAGTTCAAAAGACGGCTTGCGCGCGAGGTGATGGATACTTGCATCTCCAATGAACTCGGGCTTCTTTTCCTAGAGGGTAGGAGAAGGAACCATATTCAGATCACCAGTTGGGCTAGGGCGAGATCAGCCACGGCTCCACATCCATCCACCTGGGCCAAATGGTGTCGTTTCTTTGATCGTTATGACTGAAGTACTGAATTTTTATGTTTTTAAGATTGTGTTGTGGGGGAGTAGATGTCTTTATGTAAAGTTGAACTGCTATTTTATCTGAAGTTGAACTGATTTGCGGTCAGATGTTTAATGGCTTGTACAATAACTATTTTCTACCAGCTAGCTGCCCACCTGCCTATTTATTATTTTTATAATCTGCGAGTCTTCCTGGCTATAAATTCTATCCATCTATGTGTGGTGTGTGGCTCAGTCTCCCCCTCCTTTTTTTTCCTTCTTCCAGAATCAAATCTAGGTTCCTCCCTCTTCTCTCTGTTGTTTTCTTCCCTATTCCTGTGCTTTCCATGGAGGATTGTTCATGCGGATGTCTGGCAAAGATGGCGTGCATAGCTGACGGCTGTGTGTACGAATCTGGTTTGGAGCTCAGCGAGACTCATCGCCGTGAGCTAGGGCCTGTCTTTCTATAGGCGGTCATACTTTTTTTTTGGTTTTGAATCTAGTACTTGACTCCATCAGTAATTTGGACTTATACTTTCGTTGTAGTTCTTGTGAGTTTTGTCGAACTGTTCGTTTGTCATTGAGTTTTTGACTCTCTTTTTTTCTTGTTGCTGTGATTATTGTCAAAGGTTTTTTGGTTTTATTTTTTAGCATTAAAGTACTTGCTTGTAAACTAAGTTGAACCGAGGGTTCATTCAAAGTAGAATTTCTGTGTTTTTGCTCACATTTTTTTGATGGATTTGCAAACTGATGCTTCTTTATACCTTTTTTATATTAGTAAATCTGTATTGTTCGTTCAATTGTACTTGTACTGTCATTCTTTAGTCTGCCTGTGAGCAATATAAGCAGGTTCTGATGCTTCTTAACTTTTCTGTTGTAGTACTTGCTAATTTTCTGGCAGCTACATATGGAGGAAAAACTAGGACCGCACCGAGGGGCATAATTGTACTAACACATCTTCCTTGTATGGACTTGCCCCCATTATCTATCTTAGGGGGTGTGGGTGGGAAACAGAATAACCGCACTGCGCCTGTCAAACGAGCGCACTGCCACGTTAGCACGAGGCCGAGTCGGGGGGAGGGGGGTCAGGACCCCCCATCCCCCATCCCGGCGAGGTCGAGCCAGGAACGAGCCATAGCAGGCGACGACGCGGTGTGCCGTGGAGTTGCATGCGGAGGAGAGTCCGTAACATGACTTGCCACATTATCTATCTTAGGGGGTGTGGGTGCGTGGGGGTCGGAAATAGAATAACCGCACTGCACCGAGGGGCATTGTTGTACTGACACGTCTTCCTTGTATGGACTTGCCCCCATTATCTATGTTTGGGGGTGTGCGTGGGAAATAGAATAATCGCACTGCACCAAGGGGCATAGTTGTAATGAAACATCTCCCTTGTATGGACTTTCCCCCATTATCTATCTTAGGGGGTGTGGGTGCATGGGGGTGGGAAACAGAATAACCGCACTGCGCCTGTCAAACGAGCGCACTACCGCGTTAGCGCGAGGCCGAGCCGGGGTGGGGGAGCGGGGGTCGGGACCCCCACTCCCCCATCCCGGCAAGGCCGAGCCAGGAACGAGCCATAGCAAGCGACGACGCGGTGTCGCATGCAGAGGTGAGTCTGTAACATGACTTGCCCCATTGTCTATCTTGGGGGGTGTGGGTGGGTAACGGAATAACCTCACTGCACCGAGGGGCGTAGTTGTACTGACACATCTTCCTTGTATGGACTTGCCCCCATTATCTATCTTAGGTGCGTGTGGGTGTGAAACAGAATAACTGCAATGCACCGAGGGGCATAGTTGTACTGACACATCTTCCTTGTATGGACTTTCCCCCATTATCCATCTTAGGGGGGTATGGGTGGGAAACAGAATAACCAGGCTGCACCGAGGGGCATCGTTACACTAACACATCTTCCTTGTATGGACTTGCCCCCATTATCTATCTTAGGGGGTGTGGGTGCGTGGGGGTGGGAAACAGAATAACTGCACTACGCCTGTCAAATGAGCGCACTGCCACATTACCGCGAGGCCGAGCCGGGGGGAGGGGGGTCGGGACCGCCCTCCCCCATCCCAGCGAGGCCGAGCCAAGAACAAGCCGTATCGGGAGAAGACGTGGAGTGCGGCAGCATCACATGCGGAGGCGAGTCCGTAACATGACTTGCCCCATTATCTATCTTAGGGCGGTTGTCGGTGTCAAAACCGGCGGATCTCGGGTAGGGGGTCCTGAACTGTGCGTCTAAGGCTAATGGTAACGGGAGGCGGGGGACACAATGTTTACCAGGTTCGAGCCCTCTCAATGGAGGTAATACCCTACTTCCTGCTTGATTGATCTTGATGATATGAGTATTACAAGAGTTGATCTACCACGAGATCGTAGAGGCTAAACCCTAGAATCTAGCCTATGATTATGATTGTTTTTTGTCCTATGGACTAAACCCTCTGGTTTATATAGACACCGGAGGGGCTAGGGTTGCACAGAGTCGGTTACAGACAAGGAGATCTACATATCCGGATCGCCAAGCTTGCCTTCCCCACAAAGGAGAGTCCCACCCGGACACGGGACGAAGTCTTCAACCTTGTATCTTTATAGTCCAACAGTCTGGCGTAAGTATATAGTCCGGCTGTCCGAGGACCCCCTAATCCAGGACTCCCTCAGTAGCCCCTGAACCAAGCTTCAATGAAGATGAGTCCGGCGCGCAGATTGTCTTCGGCATTGCAAGGCGGGTTCCTTCTCCAAATACTCCATAGAAGATTATGAACACAAGGATCTTGTCCGGCTCTGCAAAACAAATTCCACATACCACCATAGAGAGTATTCCACAAATCTAATCTGCTGACAATTTTTCGTAGCGTGACATCACGCCACGGCCCGGTCATTATTCGAACCGTTTTTCTCAACCAACTACTACACATATTGCGAGGCGGTTTCCTTGGCACGTCTTGTCGAAGCAGAGATCGTGTCCCCTTATCTCGGGATTCTCATCAATACGGGTGTGGGTAACCCAACTGCGGCATCAACGTGACGCTTGGGGAATAAGCGAGTTTACCGGGCAAGTGGGGAGGCGCAGGATCCCTGCTTCTTTTATAAGGAGATAAGGACTCCCCTTTTCTCCCATGCCTTCTTCTTAGTCTGCTCATCCATTCCCCATCGCTTGAGCTCCAGCGCCCAAGCGCTCGTCTTCTCCGCCCAAAAAGGTCTTCCGAAAATGTCCGGATCCGGAGCAGAAGGCAAGTGGATGGCCTCTACCGTCTGGGAGAAGGATATCAAAAAGCTTCGGGAGGCCAGGTATCTGGCTAAGAAAATCAGCTACCGTCTTCCGATGGCGGGACAGATCGTCCCTACTCTGGAACTCCACAAGAGGGTTGTATTCCTCCCTCATTGTGTCCGCGGGCTAGGGTTTCCCCTCCACCCATTCGTTCGCGGCGTCTGTATTATTACGGGATCGATTTTCATGATCTATCCCCCAATTCCTTCCTCAACATCTCGACATTCATCGTCGTGTGTGAGGCCTTTCTCCGCATCTCGCAACACTTCGGCCTATGGCTGAAGATCTTTAATGTGAAGCCCAAGGTAGTGAGCGGCGAGCACGCCGAGTGTAGAGGTGCCATGGTGAGCAAGATGCCCAACGTCACATGGCCAACAGGTACTTTCAATGATTCCGTCAAAGAGTGGCAGCAACAGTGGTTTTACATCACTGAGCCGCGCGGCACGGAATGGTCCGCGGCTCCCAAATTACGATCTGGAGCCCCCTTGCGGCTTACGTCCTGGCCCAAGAAGGGCCTGAACTGGTCTTCGTCCGACGAACTGTTGGTGCTCCGACGCGCGTCAAGGATATGGAAGACAAGAATATCAAACTTGTCAATGTAGTTCAGGTGATGTTAGTTCGCCGGATTCTTCCTTGTCAACACAGGGCTTGCAATTTATGGGAATTCGACCCGGCCAAGCACCAGACCCTGCTAGAGCTCTTCGGCTCCTCACACAAGGACATTTGGAAGGTGCTCTTTATGTCTGGCAATTCGTGGCCGGACTCCGCCGAGGATAGCGGGTACCAACTGTCCCGCCCTGCAAGTTCAGTAAGTCATTGTATGTTGGCAATTCATATGTTTTATTCGCATAACCCAAGGGAAATGCTTGATGTGTTTTCCACAACTATCCTAGTGCTGGACGAAGAAGGCGGGGCGGATCTACTGTCCAGCCCCACTGCCAAAAGAACTGGCCGGTCCACTTCTGACGAAGATGCTGGTCCCAGCACCTTACAAAGCGCCGAAGAAAAAGGCCGAGAAGGAGGCCAAAAAGACCAGGGGCGGCCTCCATCGCCGCGGCACTTCGGACACAATATCCGAAGACTGTGATGCCCGCTCTTCCTCCAGAGAGGTCGAGGAAGCGGAGGAGACCAATCCCCAGTGAGGGGAAGAAAGAAAAGGACGGCCTCCACATCTTTGGAGGCCGAGTCGCCTAAGAAGGGAAAAACTCCCCTTCCGGAGGACTCCACCACCGCCACCGATAGCAGCCCGGAGTGGGATCCCAGGCCCCAGCCCCTGGTGAACTCGTGAGTATAAAATCCGAACATGCTTACGCATCCAGATTCACAACAGCATGACGTTTTAGTCATTGAGTCGTACTATTTTCGTAGTCCGGTGAGGTCCCGCGCCGAACAATCCTCATCGGAGAATTTACTGGGCTCGGACGCTATGGACAGCGGGACAACCCCAAGGGCCCCCTCCCCAAAACACGTGAACGACACCGAGGTATCATCCCAGAGGGACCCAGGCCAAGGAGGGGGGGAAAGATCATCAAGGCGGCGCCAGACGGTCAAACTTCAGGGGCCGGACACACGGGAGAAAAGGCTCCCATGGATGTCGACGGCGGGGGCTATCTTGAATTTGGCTCCAGCCGGACGCAATTCCGGAGACCGATACTGCTCCAGAATCAGGAAGGCAGCCCCCCTCGGCTGGAGGGGGTGCGCCTGTTCCACCGGCAACCTCTGTCCAACCAGAGGTGCTGGATACTTTATCAGCGGTGCTAAAGAGCGCATCCATCATCGATGAACACCGTGCCCTTATGGGTGCGGTGATTGAGAAGATTTAGTCTGCTGATAGTGGACTGAATGAAGCCTGCATCAGCCTTATAACGGGCTTTGAGGTATGTTTTGTGAGGTTTCGAAGAGTGTCATAGTACAGGTAGTAGCCCCTGATACACTGTTCAGTGAAATAAGGAGCCGGACAGAGGATCAAAAATGTATGTTCGCAGGAGACTTACTTTATGGCATCTCTCCCTCTTTTTATTTTGTAAGCAAGCGTCTGTGGTGACTGCCGCCTCTCATACTATGGAAGTCTCTGGACTGAAGCAGAGTTTGGAGCGGGTAGAGAAAGAACTCGGCCGAGTGAAGAAACAGTTGAAGGATAACCAAGGTATGCAAAAACCTTGTTCGCGTTAGCGTGAATGAATAAGTTAATATGATGAAAATATTTTTATGATATGCTCTAGGGGCGACGGCCGAAATCGAAGCTCTTAAGAAGGCTGTGGCCGAAGCCGAAAAGAAGGCGGCTGCAGAGCAGGCTCTTCATGAGAAGTACAAGGCCAAGGTTATTGAAGCTGAACAAGAGCTTCAAGAGGCTGTGAAGAGATGCGAGACCTTGGAGCAGAGTTTAACGGAGAAAGAGTCCGAAGTCGCCCAGGCTCACCAAGCCGCACACGATGCCCGGGGGGAAGCCCAAGGTGCCCTGCAGGAAATACAAGAGGCGAGGAAGATCACGGCGGGTAAGGCTTTTTCTATGTAAAGCAGGTATTTGAAGGGAGAAAATCATGTTTACTAATTTGAATTTGGATCTCTCCAGGGTTATTTGCAGAGCTGCCACGCAGCATATCTGATGCCGCCCAGTTCTATCGAACTGAAGAAAAGAGTACCATGGAGAAGCTCTTCTAGTCGCAGTATTTGGTGCCGAATTATCCGATGCCATTTGCCGATCAGCTGAAGCAGCTGATCGAACTGCATAAGGCGGCCAAACTAGCCATGAAGGATTTAATTATCTGACTATGGCCCGCCGAGCCGATTCCAAGCAGCTACTTTGGGCTCGTGTAGCGGCTTGTGAGTGCCTGCCCTCGACTCGAAGGCGTCAAGCGGTTGGTCTGCATGGAGGGTGCGCGAATGGCCTTCGCCCGCGCAAAGGTGCACTGGGGGAAGATGGATGCGGAAAAGCTGATGACCGAGGGACCGTCGGAGGGGAAGGAGCACCGCAAGCCCGAATTATATTATTATAGTGTCCTAAAAGGATCCCGCCTTGCGGCATAGCAATGCACCAAGGACATTATATTTCCATGAATACAGTCATGTTGTCCTTTGTAATGTTGAACAAGGTCATTTCTATTATTTATTGCGTGTTATTTGAAAGTTTTTCCTCATGCGCAGCCGTTTTATATATTAATCCTGAGAGTTGGCCAGTCGTCGGCTTCTGCCCCCATGTAGGAAGTACGGGGGTGTTTAGGATAAACCTGAGCACTCTTTATCCCAGATTTGGGTCCTTGAAGGAGGTGTTCAGCACAGCGAACCAGGCAACCGGACTATAGGGCTTTATCACTCTCACTTAGCCATAGGTGTTTGACAAAAGGAAGGTAGGCGCAGCCCCTGGTGTTTGGAAGACTGCACGAGGGGCTCTATAAGCACCTGATCGGAAGAAAGGCCGATCCATCGCACGCTGCGTTGGTTATCGCATAATGCGGAAGAAATCTTTAAAGATTTTACAACCTCTTGAATAGCTGACCAGCTCTCGCTGTATCATGACAGTCAGTTTTCGGCTTTCTCTACTAAGGCGCTCGTCCGAAAGAACCGGGACACAATCGCAGTAGTTCTCCCTGTGCCGCCTTAGCCGATATAGCGGAACGTAAGGCAGCAAAACATGGGAGCCAGGCAAACCCAACTATTGACCCAAGATATGATTCGGAGCTGATGCATATAATGCTATAAGTTCGGGGTGCCGAATGGCCGCGAAGGTGTTCAGACTTTATTGGGTACAATGAAGCCCCTGACATATTAAGGCATATCGCGGTGTACGGATGCCATTTTGAGAAAGAGTATCAATAAGAAACAACAGTAGATAAGCGTCATATAAAGCCATATGTTTTAATTGAATAATACGTCGATGCGTACGAATACAAGTAATGTGATAAAAATAAGTATGACTTCGGAACTTGCTGAGATCAAGCGGGAGTAGGCTGTGTGCGGATCCGGAGTGTAATCAGATGGTCATCAAGGGGCATATCTAAGGATTCCCTTGCGCATTCGAGCTGTTTCCATGTCGCTAGTCCTGGCCTACGCAAAAGTGGACCTGCAAAGAAAGTGCAAAAAGATTTTTATGCGCCACGAAGCGGTTAAGCCGCCTTGTGTGGCCTATCCGAGCCGTGCCTCCGTTTACTCCCAGAGTGTTTAATTTGAGCTCCGGGCGAGCCGTGCTATCCTGCCGCAAAGTAGTTCAGACTCCCATGACGGTGTCCAGGAGCTTGGCCGTCGACTCGAGGTTCGATTGAAGGATGCCACTCATTGCTTCTGCCCTTAAGGCGGCGGTATGCTCTTCGGCATGGAGGGGCAGTTCGGCCTTGCCATTAACTGTTATGATGCTGCGCAGACCGGGCATCTTGAGCTTTCAATTGGCATAATGTGGCACCGCGTTGAATCGAGGAAACATGGTTCATCCGAGCGGCGCATGATAATTACTGCGGAAAGGGACGATGTCGAAGGTTAACTCTTCGGTACGGTAATTGTTCGGTGATCCGAAGACTACCTCCATAGTGATGGAGCCTGTACAATGGGCCTCCACATCTGGTATAACACCTTTAAAGGTGGTTTTAGTGGGCTTGTTCATCGAATGATCGATACCCATCTTGCGCACTGTGTCCTGATACAGTAGGTTTAGACTGCTGCCTCCGTCCATAAGGAGTCGTGTGAGGTGGAATCCGTCAATTATTGGGTCAAGGACAAGTGCGGCTGAGTTGCCCTGATTGGTATTGACCAAATGATCCGTACGAATGAAAGTGATCGGCCATAGTTTATACTGTGGGGCGACTGGCTCCGTTAAGTCGACATCCCTGAGAGTGCACGTCCGTTCCAGTTGGGGAATGTGGATGGCGTTTATCATATTCACCGTTTTGATTTGCGGGGGAAATTTCTTTTGCCCTCCTGTGTTTGGTGATCGGGGCTCCTCATCATCGTCATTGCTTTGAGATCCCTTCTCCTTGTTTTCGGCACCTGATCTACCGGCTTGTTTGAAGACCCAACATTCTCTGTTGGTATGATTGGCTGGTGTTCCTAGGGTGCCATGAATTTGGCATGGACGATCGAGTATGCGGTCTCGACAGGACGGGCCCGGATTGTTATTTTTGAATGGCTTTTTCCGCTGACCGTACTTAGAGCCACTGAATCCGGCGTTGACTGCCGTGTCTTCGATTTTATCACCGTTTTTGCAACGCTTGTGTTTGTTGCGTCGGTGCTTGCCGTTGATATCTCTGGCCTCTTATGTGCTAGGATTGCTTGCTGTGTTGTTGCTATGAGCCAACCAGCTATCCTCGCCCACACAAAAGCGGGTCATGAGTGTCGTGAGGGCTGGTATGGACTTCGGCTTTTCTTGGACGAGATGTCGGACAAGCCACTCGTCACGGATGTTATGTTTAAATGACGCTAGGGCTTCGGCATCCAGACAGTCGACAATTTGGTTCTTTTTAGTTAGGAATCGAGTCCAGAATTTCCTGGCTGACTCTCCGGGCTGCTGGGTTATGTGACTTAAATCGTCAGCAAACGGTGGTCGCACATAAGTGCCCTGGAAGTTATCCAGGAATACATCTGCCAGGTTCTCCCAACTTCCAATGGAGTTTACCGACAAACTATTCAGCCAATGCCGAGCCGGTCCCTTGAGTTTTAGTGGGAGGTACTTGATGGCGTGTAGATCATCCCCGCGGGCCATGTGAATGTGGAGAAAGAAATCTTTGATCCATGCCGTGGGGTCTGTAGTCCCATCGTAGGGCTCGATATTTATGGGCTTAAACCCTCTGGGAATTCATGATCTATTACTTCGTTAGTGAAGCATAGGGGGTGTGCGGTGCCTCTATGCTGGGCTACATCGCGACGCAGTTCAAATGAGTTTGGCTGTTGTATTCGGCCCGACCGGATTTGTTTTTAGTATATACTGCATGACGGTCATCGTCACACGTTGGGGCGCGCCCCCGTGATCCATAGATCGATCTTAACTGTCCTGCTTTGTTTTCTAATTTGTCTCGCAGGTCATGCGTGGAGCCCCGGTACTTCATGTTTTTGCTTGTTTGGCGGCGAGGTGCCTGCTGGACTTCGGGCTGATACGCCGCTTTGTCTCGGCCACGAGGTGGCCGGTCAGCCGCATCATGCGCTGGTAGTGTAGGCTTTAATGCCTCCTCCTCGAGTTGAGGTAGCAACCTGCGCTTTGGGTAACTTTTGGTAAGGCGCTCGAGTCCGTATTCCTCGGCTGCCAGGACCTTAGTACATTTATCAGTTAGCAGATCTTGATCAGCTTGAAGCTGCTGCTGCTTTTTCCTCAGGCTTTTTGCAGTGGCTATAAGCCGGCGCTTGAAGCGCTCCTGCTTGACGGGATCCTCAAGCATGATGAATTCTTCGTCGTCGAGGCTCACCTCGTCTTCGGAGAGGGGCATGTAATTGTCATCCTCTGATTCTCCATCCATTACCTGTTCCTTGGGGCTAGCTTGCCCATCCTCCCATTCGGCCTGCTCGAAGCCTGGCCGAGCGGGATTGTTTTCATCCTCGGCATTATCCGGAGCATTATTGTCTCTTGTGTCGGTATCACTATTTTTGCTATGGCGAGGCTTAGAGCGGCGCCAATGACGTCGGTGCTTAGGTTGCTTCTCAAGGGGATTATCTTCCGTTGCCTTATTGCTATCGCTTTCTTTGGGGGTGTCCACCATATATATATATCAGATGATGAGGTGGCTATCCAGCGCCCTGTGGGTAGTGGTTCCTGTTCTTCTCCTGCATCATCGTCCATACCATCGATGTCTTCGGAGTCGAAATCAAGCCTGTCGGTTAAGTCGTCGATAGTGGCTATTAAGTGGGTGGTGGGTGGGGAACGAATTTCTTCGTCGTCCGCTTCCCACTCAAGCCGGACATAGTTCGGCCAGGAGTCTCCTGATAGGGAGAGAGACTTTAATGAATTTAGCACGTTGCCCAAGGGCGAGTGCTAAAAGATATCCACGGAGGTGAACTCCATGATCGGTGCCCAATCAGATTCGGTAGGCACGGATGCATGTGATTCGGAGCCTATGGCCGGAGACGAGTCCGAGGGTCCAATGACACAGGCCTCATCAGAGGCGAAGTCTGTGTTCGGCTCTATCGCCGCTGAGTGTGCAGCCTCCGTGGCGGGGTCCATCCACCCGTCCTCGGATGGCACGGTTAGCTCCGAATTAAGGGCCGGGGCAGCCGCAGGTGCGATCTCCCAAACATCGCCAAATGGCAGATGAAAGTCATGCTCGTCGTGACTGTTCGCCGCACCTGACATGGGCTTGAATCAGTCGAAGATCGAATCTCTGCTGATGTCGGCAGTGTAGTTCAGGCTTCCAAACCTGACCTGATGGCCAGGGGCGTAGGTGTCGATCTGCTCCAGATGGCCAAGCGAGTTGGCCTGCGGTGCGAAGCCGCTGAATACGAAGATCTGTCCGGGGAGGAAAAGCTCACCCTGGATCGCATCGTTGCAGATGATTGAAGGAGCCATCAAGACTCATCGTGACGGCACAATGTAACTCTCAATGAAAGCACCATTGCCAGTGTCAAAACCGGAGGATCTCGGGTAGGGGGTCCCGAACTGTGCGTCTAAGGCTAATAGTAACAGGAGGCGGGGGACACAATGTTTACCCAGGTTCGGGCCCTCTCGATGGAGGTAATACCCTACTTCCTTCTTGATTGATCTTGATGATATGAGTATTAGAAGAGTTGATCTACCACGAGATTGTAGAGGCTAAACCCCAGAAGCTAGCCTATGATTATGATTGTTTTTTGTCCTACGGACTAAACCCTTCGGTTTATATAGACACCAGAGGGGCTAGGGTTACACATAATCCATTAAAGAGAAGGAGATCTACATATCCGGATCGCCAAGCTTGCCTTCCACGAAAAGGAGAGTCCCACCCGAACATAGGACGAAGTCTTCAATCTTGTATCTTCATACTCCAACAGTCCGGTGTAAGTACATAGTCTGGCTGTCCGAGGACCCCCTAATCCAGGACTCCCTAAAGGGTGTGGGTGGGAAACAGAATAACCGCACTGCACCGAGGGGCATAGTTGTACTGACACATCTTCCTTGTATGGACTTGCCTCCATTATCTATCTTAGGGGGGTGCGGGTGGGAAACAGAATAACAACACTGCGCCTGTCAAACGAGCTCCCTGCCGCGTTAGCGCGAGGCCGAGCCGGGGGGAGGGGCATCGGGACCCCCCTCTCCCATCCCGGCTGGGCCGAGCTAGGAACGAGCTGTAGCGGGCGATGACGCGGCCTGCCGCGGCATCGCATGCGGAGGCGAGTCCGTAAAATGACTTGCCCCATTATCTATTTTAGGGGAGTGTGGGTGCGTGGGGGTGGGAAACAGAATAACCACACTGCACCGAGGGGCATAGTTTTACTGACACATCTTCCTTGTATGGACTTGCCCCCATTATCTATCTTAGGGGGGGGGGGTGGGTTGGAAACAGAATAGATGCACTGCACCGAGGGGCATAGTTGTACTAGCACATCTTCCTTGTATGGACTTGCCCCCATTATCTATCTTAGGGGGGTGTGGGTTCGTGGGGGTGGGAAACATTATAACCGCACTGAGCCTTTCAAACGAGAGCACTGCCGCATTAGTGGGAGGCCGAGCCAGGGGTGGGGGGGGGGGGTCAGGACCCCCCCCCCATCCTGGCGAGGCCGAGCCAGGAACAAGCCGTAGCAGGTGACGACGTGGCATGCTGCGACATCGCATGCGGAGGCAAGTCCGTAACATAACTTGCCCCATTATCTATCTTAGGGGTGTGTGGGTGTGTGGGGGTGGGAAACAGAATAACTGCACTGCACCGAGGGGCATAGTTGTACTGACACATCTTTCTTGTATGGACTTGCCCCATTATCTATCTTAGGGGGGTGTGGGTGCATGGGGGTGGAAAACAGAATAACCGCACTGTACCGAGGGGCATAGCTGTACCGACACATCTTCCTTGTATGGACTTGCCCCCATTATCTATCTTGGGAGTGTGGGTGGGAAACAGAATAACCGCACTGCACCGAGGGGCATAGTTGTACTAACACATCTTTCTTGTATGGACCTGCCCCCATTATCTATTTTAGGGGGGGGGCTGGGTGCGTGGGGGTGGGAAATAGAATAACCGCACTGCATCGAGGGGCATATTTCTACTCACACATGTTCCATGTATGGACTTGCCCCCGTTAGCTATATTAGGGGGGTGTGGGTGGGAAATGGAATAACCGCATTGCGCCTGTCAAACGAGCGCACTGCCACATTAGCGTGAGGCCGAGCCGGGGGGAGGGGGGTTGGGACCCCCCTCCCCCATCCAGGCGAGGCCGAGCCAGGAACGAGCCGTAGCAGGCGACAATGCAGCGTGCCGCAACGTCGCGTGCGGAGGCAAGTCTGTAACATGACTTGCCCCATTATCTATCTTAGGGGGGTGTGGGTGCATGGGGGTGGGAAATAGTATAACCGCACTGCACCGAGGGGCATAGTTGTACTGACACATCTTCCTTGTATGGACTTGCCCCCATTATCTATCTTAGGGGGGTGTGGGTGGGAAACATAATAACCGCACTGCACCGAGGGGCATAGTTGTACTAAATCATCTTCCTTGTATGGACTTGCCCCTATTATCTATCTTAGGGGGCGTGGGTGTGTGGGGGTGGGAAACAGAATAACTGCACTGCGCCTGTCAAACGAGCGCACTGCTGCGTTAGCGCGAGCCCGAGCCGGTGGGAGGGGGGTCAGGACCCCCCTCCCCCGTCCCGACAAGGCCGAGCCAGGAACGAGTCGTAGCAGGCGACGACCCGGCGTGCCACGGTGTCGCATGCGGAGGCGGGTCCGTAACATGACTTGCCCCATTATCTATCTTAGGGGGGTGTGGGTGCGTGGGGGTGGGAAACAGAATAACCGCACTGCACCGAGGGGCATAGTTGTACTGACACATCTTCCTTGTATGATCTTGCCCCCATTATCTATCTTAGGGGGGTGTGGGTGGGAAACAGAATAACCAGACTACGCCTGTCAAACAAGCGCACTACCCTTTAGTGCGAGGCTGAGCCAGGGGGGAGGGGGGTCGGGACCCCCCCTCCACCATCCCGGCAAGGCCGAGCCAGGAATGAGCCGTAGCAGGCGACGACGCGGCGTGCCACAGCATCGCATGTGGAGGCGAGTCTGTAACATGACTTGCCCCATTATCTATCTTAGGGGGGCACTACAAAAAAAAAGACACATCCGTGACATTGTGGGCCGAACAATTTTTTTTTCTGTCATACTTATGACACTTCTATGACGATAATTGTGACAAAACCCGGTATCATCATAGATGTGGTGGGCTCCTACTTCTATGACAAAAAATCATGACAGAAAATGGGCTTTTCGTCCTGGGCAGGCCGGAGACGCATCTGCATGACATTCTTTGGGCCGTCCATGACAGAAAAACTCGTGGTAGAAGCGAGGGCGAGGAAAATTTCTGGGAGTTCCCGGTTATGGTGTGTGGTCGGGGGCCGAGCAATGCGTGTTTCTGTCATACACGTACGCGCGTGTGTGCGAGGCGTTGGCTCTAACTGAACCCGAGTGAGGCGTTGGGCTCTAACTGAACCCGAGCGATTGCACTGCAGGCTACACGTTACTGAACCCGAGCGATCGATCGATGGCTGTTAACTGAACCCGATCGAGCGATTCCTTCACTAGTGCTGCTAACCGAAGCCGACCTATTGGATGAACAGTGAGCGTTGCGGGGGGGGGGGGGGGGGGGTTGGATGAACAGTGAGCGGTGCGGGTGGATGCAGGACCCCGTGGCATTGCCTCTGGATGAATAGGACGACCCCATGGAGGTCTGGATGAATAGTACACGGTGGAGGGGTGCCCGTGGAGGGTTGGTTGAACAGTAGCCGGTGAAGTAGCGCACGGTGGAGGCTGGATGAGCAGGAGCCCGTGGAGGCTGGAGCAGGTCGACGGTAGCCCGTGGAGGCTGTAGGAGGTCGACGGTGGAGATGAACAGTATCCCATGGAGTCCCGTTTTGCGGTACGCCACACCCGCCCCGATGAACAGGATCCCCATTTCGATCGTAGCGCTCCAACACAAGTCCGTTTCATTCGTTTTGCGGTATGCCACACCCCTCCCGATCAACAGGACCCCTGCTTCGACCGTAGGAGGTCCGTTTCCTCCGTTTTGCGGTACGCCATACCCCTCCCGATGAACAGGATGCCGTTTTGAATGTGGTCGGTCAAACACAAGGCCGTTTCCTCCGTTTTGCGGTACGCCAGGCCTCGTTTCCATCGCCTATTCCATCCAAGCCGGTTGGCTCCCACGCGTTCCGTTGCCTCCCGATGAACACGACGCATTCTGTTGCCTCCCGATGAACACAACGCATTCTGTTGCCTCCCCATGAACACGATGACGACGATAGTTCTCTGTTCCGACCCAGCCATGTACACGAGCCCTGGCCGTACGTATGCGCGAGTCGGCGTTCGAGACCCCGCCTGTATGTACGTACGTGGCCATATTTTCTTTCTTGCACCCTGGCCGTTGTACGTACGTGTACATGCTACATGCGTGCCTCTACTACGACATGTGCACGCCTCTACATCCACCAGTATGTACGTACACGTTCGCGACCAGAATGACAACGCTATGTACGCTTCGACCAGGTGGGTCCCGACTGTCAGGCACTTCCTTGCGTACGAAGATATAGTTCGTGGGTCCCAGCAGTCAGGGGGGCGAATCGTTTTTTCGGACGCACTTCCTTGCGTGCGAAGATGTAGCTGGTGGGTCCCAGCAGTCAGGGGTGAATCGTTTTTTTTTTGCCCAGACGCACTTCCTTGCGTGCGAAGATGTAGCTGGTGGGTCCCAGCAGTCAGGGAGGCGAATCATTTTTTTTGCCCGGACGCACTTGTGTGAGAAGGTGTAGTTGGTGGGTCCCAGCAGTCAGGGGGAAACATTTTTTGAAGAAATACGGCGGCCCGTCCAGTGGGTCCCTGCTGTCAGGTGGAGGAATAATTATTTTGCCCGTAATAAGGAGGCACTTCCTTGCGGCCGCCGTGGACCCAGCTGTCAGCCTCTCCACGTACAGTACTCTTCTGATGGAAGTTGTTCCTTGACCATGTTGACCACACCATGCGGAGAGCACCACGGTGGTGGACGACGGCGAGGCCTATGAAGGGGACGACGCGGAGCCGGGAAAGACACGGTAGTGGAAGCCCGCGCGGAGACGAGTACGAGGGTTCACTGGTACGGCTGCGGTGTGAGGCTGCCGTCGCCGCAGGGCCTGGCCAGCGGTGGGAATAGTAGGGGCGGTGAGGCATCCGCGGCAGCACAGCCGGCCATGGGAGGCAGGAGCATGCGGCACAACCGGCGCTGCTTTGGGCGGCTGGAGCAAGAAGACTGGAGGTTGAAGATGTACTACGGCCGTTGGATGGACATCACACGGTCACTGGAGCTAGAATCGTTCATATTGACTAAGTTGACAAAGCCCTCCATTCCCGTCAACTTAGTAGGCCCACAAGTCAGCCTCCCACCAAGGTGGGTCCCAGCTAGTCGGGGGAGTATTCTTTTTTGTGTGTAATAAGGAGGCACTTCCGGTCGGTGCGAGCTGACAGTGGGGGAACGTTTTTTTCGCGAAATACGGTGGCCCGTCCGGTGGGTCCCAGTAGTCAGGGGGAAACGTTTTTTGGAAAATACTGATGGCCCGTCTGGTGGGTCCCTGCTGTCAGGTGGAGGAATAATTATTTTCCGCGTAATAAGGAGGCACTTCCTTGCGGCTGCCGTGGACCCAGCTGTCAGCCTCTCCATGTACAGTACTCTTTCGATGGAAGTCGGTCGTTGACCACATTGACCACGCCGCGCCGAGAGCACCATGGCAGTGGACGACGGCGAAGCCTAGGAAGGGGACCACGCGGAGCTAGGGAAGATGCGTCAGTGGATGCCGACGCGTAGAGGAGTATGAGGGTCCACTTGTTCGGCTACGATGTGAGGCTGCCGTCGCCGCATAATAACAGGGGGTGTGGGTGAGTGGAGGGATGGCCTGGCCAGCGGCGAGAGTGGTAAGGGGCGGTGAGGCCTCCGCGGCATCATAGTCGGCCATGGGAGGCACGAGCAGGCGGCACGACCGGCGCTGCTTTGGTCGGCTGGAGCAAGAAGACCAGAGGTTGAAGAAGCACGATGGCCGTTGGATGGACATCGTACGGTCACTGCAGCTAGAATCGTTCATATTGACTAAGTTGACAAAGCCCTCTGTCCCCGTTAACTTGGTGGGCCCACAAGTCAGCCTCCCACCAAGGTGGGTCCTAGCTAGCAGGCGGAGTATCCATTTTTTTCTGCTTAATAAGGAGGCACTTCCAGTGGGTGCGAGCTGAGAGGGGGGGGGACATTTTTTCACGAAATACGGTGGCCTGTCAGGTGGGTCCCAGCAGTCAGGGGGCAATCGTTTTTTTCGCAAAATACGGTGGCCCGTCCAGTGGGTCCCTGCTGTCAGTTGGAGGAATCATTATTTTCCGCGTAATAAGGAGGCACTTCCTTGCTGCGGCCGTGGACCCAGCTGTTAGACTCTCCACGTACAGTATACTTTCGATGGAAGTCGTTCCTTGACCACGTTGACCACGCCGCGCTCCGTTGCATGCATGCATCCATGGGCGTGGTGCGTACCCACTGTCAGCCTCTCACGTACAGTCATCTTCCGATGACTCTTGGTTGTTGACCACGTTGACCACACCGTGCCGAGCACACCCAGACTGCAACGACTCGGAGATGGGGAAGACGGGGTAGTGGATTCGCAGATGGAGAGGAGTGGGAAACTTCACTGGTTCGGGTGCGCGGCAGCACAGCCGCGGTGCCGCCCACATGAGACAGGGGCAAGAACAGAGGTTGAAGAAGGAGCAAGGCTATTGGATTAACATCCATTGGTCCAGCTGCTAGAATCATTTGTTGATTGAGTTGACAAAGCCGTGCGTACACGTCCGCTTAGTAGGCCCACAAGTCAGCCACCAAATCTGACGGGTCCCAGCTGTCAACGGGATGAATAATTTTTTTTGCAAAACAAGGAGGCACTTCCTTCCGTGCAAAGATACAGCCGGTGGGTCCCAGCTGTCAGGTGGAGGAAACATTTTGTTCATCTTAATAAGGAGGAACTTTCCTTGCGTGCGACCATGGACCTCGTGGGTCTTAGCCGTCAGGCTCTCCATATACAGTCCTCTTCCGATGATTCTCGTTTGTTGACCACGCCGCACCGAGCGCAGCGAGGCGGTGGACGACGGCGAGGCCCCGGACGGGAACGACTTGGAGATGGGATGACACGGCAGTGGAGTCGTAGATTGAGAGGAGGAGAAGGGTTATACCTGGTTCTGTTGCGGCGTGGGGCTGCAGTCTGTGGAGAATAACAGGAGGTGTCGAGGGGTGGAGGGATAGCCTCGCCGGCGGTGGGGTAGCGCTTCGCAGCGATGCATGCTAAGCAGAGCCGCTAGCCGCCAGAGGCCGGACCAGGCGGTCCCGGCGATGCTGGAGGAAGAAGACAAGAGATTGAAGGTGCATGCCGACCATTGGATATAAATCCAATGGATGTGGATGACACAATCATTTGTTAACCATGTTGACAACGCCCTGCGTAGGCTTCGACCTATTGGCCAACATGTCAGCCTGCAAAAATGTGGCATATATTTAACCCATGTTTTCTAGAATGTACAGTCCATTTGCTGGGCTGGGTGAACAAATAATTTCGCATCAATCAGGCCCATTTATATTTTCTAAGAAATCCCAGCCCATTTGCACTTCCTTGAAATACACGTATTAGGTGGGCTTGTTATATATATAATATTATGTTAGAAAGAGCAATTAATATCAAATAATAAACCGGAGAGGCACATTTTTTATATATATAATTAAAAAATTAGCGAGTTATTGCTCAAAATAAAAATGAGCGCGTTATTATTAAATTGGTCCTTAAAATCTTCGCAAGCTTTTGTACGTAATCACCAGGATTTTCCTTGCCTGTGAGTCAAAAACAACCAGGATTTTCCTTGCCAACTTCCGTTAAACATTTACTTTTATAAGTTAATAACACGTGGGATGTTTTTATAATGTATATATAAGTCTCTATAAAATATACGATAATAGTAATAATATAAATATATATAATGTGGTTAGAAGGGAAAACATAAATTGGACACAACATTATTATTCCTATATATAGATAAATAGAACAGAGACCTGCATTTTATTGAAAAATACATTGGGCTACCGATCTTTAAGAAAAAGCCCATAGGCCGGTATGGACCTCAAAAAATAAGTTGAAACCACTGTCTCCATATGACATGGGCTACGCATGTTAAAATACAGAACCTAGGCCTAGCTGATACTTGTTCGCCCTCTGAAAAAAATGATACCAGATCCCCGAGCAAACTGGATTAAAGAGGGGGCCGGCGGCACGACTAAAGAAGCACATCAGGAGCGATTTTTTTCTTTAGTGGATGGCTCTCGATAGCATTTTTTTACTTGCTTCTGCACAATACAACTTGTATTTTTAGCCTCCCAGTCCGTCGTGGTGGACCAGTAGCCCATTTGCTGGGCGGGCCAACCTACAGAAACCAGCACTCGATTTTTCATCAAGCCCCCAAAACAACGCAGTACTATGTTTGTTTTGAGGCCGAAAACATTACAGCAGGGGTTGAGCGGGGGAGAGGGGAAGACAGAGTAATAAAAAGATTAAAAAGAGCTGATGCGCCGTTGCTACCCTAACAAAGCAGGTGCAATTCTTCTCGGGAAGGTGTGCCATTGACACCCACACGTCACATACCCCACAATAGGCATACTAACAAGTTCACACACAAATACAACAGAAAAGGTAAACATTCTATCAAACTCAGGTTCATAGGACACATTCATATTCATAGCCAACATTCACTATCAACAACTCAAAAGATTCATATATACACAAGCTTAGCATATCTATGCATCCAAATGATTGATAGATCACACGACAATATTCATACATAATTCACAAAAAGATTCAGATATACACATGTTCAGTATGTTTATGTATCCAAATGATTGAGATCACAGCCAATATGATCCATGGACGAACTTTAATTACCTAGGGTATAGACTGGTAAATGGTGTTCAATCGGAGGTACTTCTTGCTAAAATTAGTTCTTGTACGAGTAAACTTTTGAGTACATAAGAGGCAGCACAGACAATCTGAACTTTGCTTGTAGGTTTATCCTAAAATAGTGGCCTCGTGCCGAGGGAGGTTTGAGTAACTTGGCTAGTACTTTCATCCAACTAGTTTACTGGCTCATCTTGGTCCTGTATCTCGCCAAAATTCTACATTGCAGACGAGAAAGGAGGCGGTTGAGAAAATGAACCACCCAAATTTTTTGTGCTGTTCAACTGAAATGGAGCATCCTTGGCGTGTAGACTGATTAAGTGCCAGATGAATATACGCGTCAACCAACTTGTCTGGAATCTTTAGACTCCATGCCATATAGTTCACTACCATATGTGCCGATAACCAAAAGGCACAAGTTGGGACCAAAGACTGGACTGTGTTTTTCTGGGCTATGCACCAAGCAATATTTTTGGTGTACACTCTCCTAATACTTGGAGTTTGACAATTGGTTGACGCCGGTTGATACTTGAATGAATATAGGCACTTCTTCTTATCAACATCGATGCTTGTCTGAGTGAACTTTAGAGTACATAGCAGCAGCATAAGTGCCTGTCCATCTGATCATTTTGTGCAGTTCTACTGAAATCACCAGATGTAATGATTTTCCTGCGAGTTCAGGCCCCAAATTACTCCTTTATGGAATCGGCAAATAGTAGCACAATACCAAATTACCAAGACATATGAGAAGCACAATAATCAGGATAAAGACCAGTACCAACCTGTGTGAGGTAGCATATCAATTACTAATTCCTTTGACTGGAAGCCGAGATAAGCGAAGCAACTGACAGCGAAGGAAGAAAGCAAGCCGAGATTAGTGACTGACAGGAAAGGAAGGAAGCTGTCGAGGCAATGAAGCACCCAAAGTTTTTGTGCAGTTCCACCAAAGTCGAGCATCCCTGTTGGCACATATATTGAGAGAGTGAGATTACTGTAATAGTGGGACTATTTGATGAAACACACACTAACAAATAGAAGCACCCTCATTATCTTAATGGGTAAAGTTAGCAACATAGTAGTCTTCCTTAAAGAGAGGTATTAGTTTATTTAATCAGTGCCAATTATCTCAACACTCAAAGCATTGCCATTTATCATAGGTTGAAAAACTTTAACGTGCAAAGATAAAGGAGTTTCTCATGACAGTAGCACGATACAAATTGAGATGACAACAAACTAATATGGATGAAGGCCTTAGGCTCGTACCAACCTGAGAAAAAAGCTTATTCATGTAGTCCCATAAGAGATGATAACGCACTCACTGGAATCACACAATAGTTTATATTTTGGTGCACTTCAAATGTATGGTTGAAATCACTCTTGTTTACCAGTGCTGATATTATATCGAAAGATTATCAAGAACTTCCAGCAGAGTTAAAGCACTGGCTGGGATATAGTTTGTTGTATTGTCTTGTGTAGTTCCACTAAAATGTATGATTGGCACAACATGATCCCTGTTTGCACAAGTAGGAACAAGGTGAAACCTTCATTAGCTTAGTGAGTAATGATAGGAAGACATTAGCATATTACTCAAACAGTAGCATGAAATTCATGACGGACAATACGCAAAACATTGCCTCATTGAACCAATGGAAATAAATTGACATGCAAAACAATAGCACTATTATGTCATGACACTAATAATATTCCCTCCCTGCTCCACCACATGATTCACCTAATTATTTAAGTGAGACAGCAGAAGTGGAAGGGCTCCCTGGAGGATCGTCTCACATGTAAGGTAGTCATCGCCGGAGCCCTTGAATGGTCTCGACTGAGGCCTCTGGCTTCAGCAAGATTGCCTTGGCACTGTTTCTTCTTCTTCTTCTTCCTCTTCATGCTCTGTTTCTCTTTCTCCTGACCAGTTGGTGAAACCAAGTACATGATTGGCCTTCTAATTCAGAATTGGTTTTGTTTGTGAGGGAGTACTAGTGTACTAGTAAAAAATAGCATTATTTTCTCATGGCAGTCGGAAAATAGAGATGAACACATGCATTAAATATCATTCTTACCTAAAGGAAGGTTATGGTGCCAATATGGATGATGAGGATTGGAACACATATCTCCCTTTGTGCAGTTCCACGAAAATGAACCAAATGTTCCATTTTGACATTCCAGTTAAACAACACAAAAGTCACTTCTTTTAAAAAGAGTTTTGTGCAGTCCACCAAAAGGTCACAACAGCAACCAGGTAAATTGGATATCCCTGTTTGTACAAAAAGGTATAGAGGAAACAGTCAGAGTCTCAAACAATTACAAGCAAAAACATTTGGCTAAACTTGTCATGGCTTATAACAGTGGCATGGCTTCATTTTTACCAGGGCCATTAGATTAAGAACAACTAAATATTTGGTATAAGGGCATGGGACAGTGGCTGCACCAACAGTCCAGCACCATGTACGTAAACAGGGGCATAAAGTGGTGATTCATAGTTTGTTTCCATTTTTGGGTTCGTCCCATTTTTGTTCACTCTAGCCACCTACTCCTATGTGTGGATAGCAAATCTAGTCCTGGTCAGACCACTGTGTACAACGTTACCCCTATATTTCCCTTTTCGACCAAGAGACCGGTTGGATAACTAGTCTGTACTACTTTCACCCCCTTTCCTTCCTGTTTGTACCAAGTACGATGTACATACTAAATTCCCCCACCCCCACTTTATTTCTTGTTTTTAGTCAAGTACTCCCTCCGTCCAGAATTACTTGTCATCAAAATGGATGTGTCTATAACTAAAATACATCTAGATACATCCATTTCAATGACAAGTATTTTCGGACGGAGGGAGTACAAGATTCGACTCCATGAAGTAGCTTTACCTCTAAAAATAGAAAAAAATATGTGACGTTTGACCATCCAATCGAGAGGGTCTAAGAGGTATAAAATGATGCACATGCAGCAATGTAGTGAGCTGGGGAAGTAGAGCTAAGGCGGTTTCGACGAAGATATACCTGAAGGTCGTCGGGATGTGGATAGGTGGGCGGCGGGAGGCCGGATCCGCCGACAGGCAACAACGAAGGGATCAGAGGACCTCCCGCGCCGGTGCTCGGCCGGAGATAATGATGCGGCGGGCAGTGGGTCTCCTCCCTCGCTGTCGAAGACTAGCAGTGAGGATAGAAAGCCAGTGTTTTTTGAAGGGAGAAAGACAGTGTTACTACCCCTATCTTGTTTAGATCTGGAGAGGATGAGAGTGTGTGAATAGAGCAACCCTAGCAAGCAAGCGCGGAGGCTCCGGACTATATATACGTAGTGGGGTAGTTTTCCTTTTTCACTCCATCAAAACATTTTTAAAATTGTGTACTACTACATGCCAGGTCGCTGTTTTTTTAGTTGTTGATTGTTTTTTGAGATAGCTACCCATTTGTTCCAAGTGGTGTTATGGTGTGCCAGGTTGCACTTTGTGTCGTTCAAGTCTGGTACTGCAAGTCCCTCTATTAAATGAACAACCACCCCTCATAAAAATTGCGAACAAGCCCACGGCTAAAATTAGCGGAAAAATGGGTTGCCCCTACATGCATTATTATTTATATTTTCAACTCCCTCCTTTCCTAAATATAAGTATTTTTTATTAGGCACACCTAAGACAAGAATTTTTTTATTAGCAGTGAACCCCACATGTCATAGACACAAAAATCGTGGCAAGATTCCCTTAGGTAAGCCAAAGTGTGTCTAACAATTTGAGCAACTCAGGATAGGCAAGTGTGGCAAGTGTGGGAAAAATAATGTGGCAACATAAGACAAACATAGTCACAATCCAAACAGCCCCGTAATTTTTTGTGACATGCATGAAAAT
The DNA here is from genome assembly GCA_963921465.1 of Triticum timopheevii. Classification (NCBI taxonomy): domain Eukaryota; kingdom Viridiplantae; phylum Streptophyta; class Magnoliopsida; order Poales; family Poaceae; genus Triticum; species Triticum timopheevii. The sequence continues at coordinate 273,948,028 of OY997266.1, forward strand.
TTGGTTAGTTAAATTTATAGTCAAAATTTGGCAAGGTGCATCGAATCAGCACATGAAAGTATCAAAAGGAAAGTCACGGCATGCATGCATGCATTGTACTCCCTCTGTTTCCAAATATAAGTCTTTTTAGAGATTGCAACAAGTGACTACATACGAAGAAGAATATGTCTACATACATCCGTATGTTGCAGTCCATTTGAAATGTGTAAAAAGACTTATATCGAGTGTAGTGCTTTGTTGTGTCCTGTCAACTCGTACAAGACCAAGAAATTTGATTACTACAATGCCCTCTCCCTCGCGGATTGTGCTCTGATGCCTTAACTACACCTGCCTTTGGCTGCATGACAGGAGGGCCAACCACCTGTTGGGCCCACCTGTCATGGACGCAAAGGCAGGAGCAATAAGTAGAAGCTTTCGCTACATGCTATCCCTCCCGCACGAGGTGGACGGACATGCAGTAGTGAATTCGATACTGTAGAAGTAGGAGTAACATCATTGTTCGTCTTCTCGAAGAGGCGAAGAGCCAAGCGCGACCTGAACATGGTAGTTGCGAACGCTCGCGTGGTGCGGTTCCTTGGAGCACGCATATACTAGCCAAGCTCTTGCATGAGTCAAAATTGCTATTGTTTAACAATTAAAATCCATCATCCATTGGTTGATACTCATTCTGCATAGGTCCACGCGCTTAGCAGCGTTTCCTCCTGGGGTCACCAATGTTTATTTGCTAATTAATAGCATTGCATGCAATGAACTAGCCATTGCAAGTCATTAAAAGCATGCACACCTCTCATCTCTTATTGGTTGATATGTCAAGAAACAAGAAAAAAGGTAGAAGTTAATGCACCGCGCCTAAGTGTTTTGGGACTATTTGGTTTTCGTAAGATGACTTACACACCTAGATGGAGGGAGTAGTATAGCGCTGTAAACCAGAAAGGAGTATTTGCCTTTCTAGAGATTTCAACAAGTGACTAGACTACACCGCGTGCAGTACTCCCTCCCTTCCGGTTTATAGGGCTCAAATCTCAAACTCATGAACCAAGGCATTTTGCGATTTGAGGAATGTATCTCGTACTTTACAAAACTACCCTAATTAAACTGATGCATTAATTACGTAGTTCTCTTGTTTCCTTGTCCGCCTTGGTCGCGGTGCACAATATTGAGCACTCCTATATGACTAGCCGCTCTATCTACATGTGGGACATTTCAAAGCATCCGGGCCCGCGTGCCATCCACCAAATCACAGCGAGGTGCTACAGTCGAGACTCACCTGTCACCCCGGTGTGGCCGTCACGACCCGTCATATCACAAAACCCACACCTTTACCAGCAGTGGTAAGGTGGCCTCCAAGTTGGACTGGACGAAGCAACCATCATTTCATTGGAACGCTCGTTCAAGACCTTTCTGCCCTTTCTTGAAGAAAACCTCACTCCAAGCTACTCCCTTCTGCCATTTTTCTTCTGTACTGACGAAGGAAAGGTGGGCGAATCAGTTATGCTGCTATATTTTCATTCAAGAATCTTCTTTTTGCGAAGCACCGACCGATTCTCGCATCCTATTCTTTTCCCGTTTTCATTGCAATTGTGGTTTCCTTCCGATTGCTTTTTGTTTGTCAGTTCATTGATGGATCCTGGAGCACTAGGCAAAGAGTTGCCAGAGGATAACCCACTGGAGACAGCAATCTCCAGGAAGCGAGCACCGACCAACGAGTTGACCATGTTGGCGGGCCAACCCATGGAGATGAAGAGCTCCAAGAAACAAGCACTGTCCAAAGAGTTGACGACGTTGGCAGACGAACTCCTCAAAGAAAGTTGGAAGAACAGCAAGGGCCCCACCGTGTCTACCCCAGGAACTCTGATGGCCACCTTCGAGGACGAGAAGATGGCCCCCGAAGGGATGAGATCCCCCAGTGAGCTGCACAAGGTAAAAAAATAATGGCTTATTACCATAGTTATGGTTTTTGATTATTTGCAATGTGCTTGCTAATATGTTAGGGTTGTGTAGGTGCCGGTGGACATTCTTGATGATTTTGATGTCGCGGCCCATCCTGTTGGCATCGCCCCGGAGATCGATTCCGATGCCGCTGTCCATCCTGTGGACATCGCCCCAGAGATCGATTCCGATGTCATGGTCAGTCCTGTGGACATCGCCCCAGAAATCGATTCCCATGGCGCTATCCGTGCTGTGGTCATTGCCCGAGAGATCGATGACAAGAAATAGTTGGTCGCGCTAATCCTTCAGGGTAGTTTGCATTGCCCTGTGTTTAATTACCAGAATGGTGCGTGTTATCAAACCATCTTAGGGCTAGTGCACTGTCTTGTGTGGGCGGTACTTGCTACTTTTGTTTGATAGTGAATCATCCGAACCCTCTCCGATTTATGGAAACAAATGTATCCTCACCAGCTTTTGATGTAATATATGGCATGCTTAGATGTAAGTTTGAACTGTTTATCATAGCAGCAGAGCTTGTTTGATGATTCTTGAAGTTAGTAGGCTAGCTACTGTGCGAGCTATAGTACTTGCAAAACACTCACCGAAGAGAAACGTTGGGGATGATGAGCTTGTGGTACGCTTATACTTATCCCTCATCGATCGACCAATAGCCCTAGCTCCTAAAATTGTAGGCTTAGCGATCGGTCAGACAATAGTCGACACAGATACATTCATGCCTCATTTGGTTCATAGGGTAGCAAAATTGTAGCAAAAGTACAAAGAACGTGCAACACAAAATCATAGCAGTGCAGAGACGTACTCCCACCATTCCAAAATAGACGACCTAGGCGGGCTAGTTTGGCCTAGTGGGTTTCAGTGATATGACATGGTACAATGTCGTCCAGTCTTCGCGTGTGGTAGCAGTATTGCCGGTACAGTAAGTTTTCTTGAAGAAACGGAATTCAACGAAGTCATGATGGTTCCTTCATCCGAACAACTTACAGTGGGAAAGGTTGGGCCTGCAATACGACCGGGGTAGACCAGGATAATTTTGTGCATGGCAGGTGGACCAGGATAGTCGACGTGCCACATGTCGGCGAACGAAAGTATTCTTTCCGATATAGAGGATGAGCAACAAGTATTCATTGTTTATTTTTGATGAAAGCTATTGTCTCCACTGTTACGACGGAGGAGTGTGAAACACGGCAGCCCAGTGAACTTGGCATGTGCACCACTCCCTCCTTCCTCACGTAATGCTACCATACTGTTGACTATAAGGTTGGCTAAGGTTACAACTTTTTCTCACTTTCTCTCTATCTATTTCCTCTCAAATGTTTTTTACCTTTCTTTTTTTAGACACAATTGTTTTTTATGCCTTTTTTTAGAATTATTTTTTTATACCTAGGAGCACATGTAGAGACGGGCTCTTGTAGAGCCCACTCCTTGACTTTGTCAATGCCTCTCTCTCCTCCACATAAGCGGGCTTATAGCCCAGTTTTTTAGTACTACTTGCTATGCATGCATGCGGCGGGCAGCTCGCGTCTTGAGGGGCCAGGGCGGTCAGAGCGGGCTCCGGAAGCGGTCCAGAGTCCAGCATGGCCCACCTCACATTATCACCATATATTTCTTGGAGTCCGTGCGCGGCGGGCGGGTGATCTCTTCTCCCTCATCCGTTTCTCTCTTTTCAGCCGACGCCCGCCGAGCGATTAGATTTCGGCTATCGACGGTTTATTAAATTACAGTCCCACATGTCAGTGAAATTGCAAGACAACGCTTGTCCCCTCTGGTGAGCGGCGTGCGAGCCGGACTGTCGGGGGTGCGACGCGTACGAGTCATAAGTGTGCCGCCTTTACCTTTAGAACTTGCGAAGCGTAACATTTTTGCGCGATCGATCGATGGAAATCCAAAACAAAATGACGAGGGCGGTGCTTTCCCGCTCGTTAGGCGGGCTAGTTCGAGTGATAGGACGTGCTACAGTGCCATCCGCTTGCTCCATTTTTATGTAAGCAAGAGTTTACACTCTTACGAGGGAGGAGTGCAAAACACCGCGGATCTGATTTTGATCGAGGGATAACTGTTCCCTGCCAAATAATGGAGGACTGTTAGCAATTATAGCATGATAGTTAGGGCATCTCCAGCGCTGGCCCACAAATTTACACTGGCATCTATCCGAGGACAGTGATGGATGCCATCCGATGCTGCCCGCATACCTTTCGACAACTATATGAACTAACCGGACGAAATTTGTGCAAACAAAGCAAATTTCAAATTAACCGAATGAAATTCATTACATTTCGAAAACTTTTCCTACAAACTGGACAAAATTCATTACATATCTCGCACAAACCGTACTAAAACCTACTGTAAACCTAATCTAAACGATCGCCGGCGCCCGACGACCATGTCCGGCCGTGAACCCGAGAAAGCTGGCCATTGCCTTTGCCTACTCCTCATCCGCCTCGATAACCTCCTCCTCCGGAGCACAAGGGTTCTCAAGATTTCTGCCTCCATGTCGCCGTCAAGCGGCTAATCGGACGCCGATGTTTACCCCAACAAGCTTGGCATCGACTAAGTGGAGTAGCGGTGGCCTTCCTCGGACCAGAGCGGCAGCGACCTACCGTGTACTACTCTTCCTCGCTGCCGGCTGCGCCTGTGCACGCACGCCGACTTCGTGGTCGTGGCAGCGGAGGGCGGCCGGGGGGGGGGGTGCCGGCGATCTCCTTCGTTTGCTCCTGCGACAGTACGTCAAAGAGAGCTTTGGAGCGCGCCCGGAGCGGAGCCGCTGATGTCCCTCGTCTGCTCCTGCGAAAGTACGTCCAAGAGAGCTTCGGAGCGCCAGGAGGCCATGGTTGGAGTGGTGCCGACAGAAGGAAGGGACCGGAGGAGAATAAGTGTGGGTCTTTGGCTATGGCTGGGAGCTGGGGATCAAGTTAATAAAGTGGCGAATGACAATGAGCCACAGCAGAAGGATGGACAACTTGCACCGGAGTAGGTTCGTCGGGTGTGAATGCGGACGCTGCTTCAGTGACTTAACTGCAGATGTGTTGGGTTACTGACATGTGGGCCCAACGGGCATCTGGCCCGCATGTCAGTGACACACCAATTGCACCTGCAGTTAAGTCTGGTGAATGCGGCATTAACATTCTGGAGAGACGGCGACCATTTCAGGCAGGAAGCATGCGCTAGCGATGGAAGGGGTTTCGGTGTGCAGTGGCACTAAGATCGGTCGCTCACGATAGAACATACTCCGTACCATACTACCATAGTACCCTCTCTAGCTAGGCTGTTTTATAGATTGTCGTTGTGATGGACGATATACATGAGCAAGGCGCTCCGAGTATGACCGTTGGTGTTGAGCCAGGTGAATACATGCTCGGCGCTCGCGTAGGCCTCCACCAAACGTCTAAATAGTAATGTTAGGCACCGCCGGGGTGCGCAGGTGATGGCTCGCCGTTTGCGTTGCGCCAAGAGCAGGACTTTGATTTAGAGGGCGACGTGCATGCATTAGCATGCTTTGACAGCGTGTGCGTGAGTGTCTGACGTGAAGTATTTCATTTTCATTTGGCTGACGAGGGTGCGTTGGAGCGACGAGTCCGTGGTTTGATTCCCCACATACGCATAATTTTGGTTTTTACAGTATTTCTTTCTCCATTGACAGGTAGGCCTGCGTAGATAGAACACGAACTAATGAGGTGCATGCAGACTATTTGACTGGTCAACCAGACAAATACGGAGCTATACGCTGAGCCAGTGACCATATAATCACCATATCTCGTATACAATGATCAAAGTGAGCTATCACTACAAGTTCGATGACCGCCAATGCATTTTACTCGGTAATAAATGACCAGGATTGAAGGGGAATCCAAATTTCCTTCGTCTTCTATCCTTGAGCTCTTGACAAATCAATGCACTATACGGTTATCTGGCCAATCCAGCCAGAGCTCTCACCAAGCGTCGTTCATGCCACCGCGCCGCACACTAATCGGTAAGGCAGCGATGGCATCCCGCTGCGCCAAGTTCCTCGCCGCCCACGACCGCACACAAAATGGTAGGGAAGTGATGGCCTCCCTCCGTGCCGAGTTCATCACCACTCGCGACCTCACAACTATGTGGGAGGAATTTGAAGATGCCAAGGCCAAATGGGCGGTAGAGCAAGAGGCGGCCAAAGCCGCACAGAGGGAGCGGAAAAGTCAGAAAGCACTCAAGAAAAGAGAGGCCCGCTGCCGCAAGAAAGAAAAGGACGCACGTGCTGTTGCGGAGAGGTCGGCGGAGATCCAAGCACGGGGGGTGTCGTCGACAAAGCCGGGAAGGAGAACGACGGCGTCTGGCCAGCATGTGAGAAGTAGTAGTACTAGTAGTTAGTTTGTGTGTCTGTGTCTAAGTAGGAGCATGTACCAGTACTACTAGTTACTACTGTAGTTTTTAGAGCAAATTACCAGTACATTAGCCTAGAGTAAATGGAAAAATTCCTATCCTATGCATGAAATGGCATCTCTTTTTCTTATAGGAATTGAGATGCATGTCATCTCACTTCCTATGATTTTCATATTCCTATAAAATTCCTATCCTATGAACGAAAGGAGGCCTCTGTTGGAGTAACTACTGTAGCTACCAGTACTGCTGGTACAGTAGTTTTCTTCAAGAAGCGGAATTCAACGAAGTCATGATGGTTCCTTCGTCCGAGCAACTTCAAAGTGGGAAGTGGGCCTTTAATTTGACGGCTCTTTAGTCATTGTTACTGCGGCCAGACAACCTGGGTGACTCTCCCTTGGAGTTCTGCGTGCATGGCAAGTGGACCAGGATGGTCGACGTCCCACATGTTGGCGAACGGAAGTATTCTTTCCGATATCGAGGAGCAAGGAAACCGCGTGGTATAGTATCACTGCTGATTGGTTCTAAAAAAATACTATCACTGTTGATTTATAATTATTTTTTTATTTCTGATGAATGCTAGCATTTCAACTCTTACGACGAAGGGTGCCAAACACGGCATGTGCTGGATGTCCCACACGTCAGCTAAAGGAGTGGGACATGAACAACGTGGTAGAGCCCAGCGTAAAAAAACAGCATGGTAGAGCGTCTCCACTTCTTCCACTTCCGGGTCGGAGACCACACGTAGTAGTACTTAGTGGTATGAATGATACAAAGTGCGACCTGGAGAGAAAGACACGTCTAGTTGGAAGGTCTCGGGGCATACACGTAAACAAATATAAAAGTTAATATGTGCCTCCAACTAATATAGTAGTAGTAGAGTACTTAGGCACGTACTCCATAACATCACCGTGCATTGCATGTATAACATTTAGTGGTAGTACGTAGTAAGAGACAAATGCCGCCCAAGAGTTCCCTTCTCGACCTACTTTTGGGTGTTTGGTAGAGTGTATGGAGGGTGCATGAGTCCACACTAGTTTAGCACAAATACACTAGAAGCATGCATGAAGAGAAGATGCATGAAGAGGGGTGTTGAGTTGAGGATGCATGAAGAGGGAACAACTATGCTGAGATGAGAATGCAACCAAACACACCCTATATGCCACGCATGTTCATACCATTTGTGCATTTCTACTTCACTTACCGCGCTACATTACTCAGGTTCGTACGTCCATCCCTGGGTATATGTCCGTCCTATAGTTCCAGTCCCACGTGTTCTTCATATAGATGGAACGATCCTTGCATAATACGTGCACCTTGATGCTAGATGTCTCGCGTGTTGGCAAAAGGAAGAACAAAGCTCACGTAAAAAAATAGAGTGGAAGAACATAGATTCCCGACGACTGATAAGGAGCAAGGAACCTCGTGGTGGAGCGTCTGCACTCATAATATTTAATATTATTCAACGATATAAAATCAACCAATCATCTCCAAAGTGGATTGGAAGAGTACGAAACACGGTAGCCCAGTGTAGTTACATCATACTAGTACATGGTTAACCCACGCTATCACCATATTTCTTGGCTTCCGTGCGACACCTATCTCTAGTAATCCAGCAGCCTGTATCGCTTCTCCCTCCTCGTCGCTATCAAAGTGCGGCGGTCTGGAATTTTTGCCGTCTATTGAGGTCGGTTAACTCATCACATGTTAGCGACATGCCAAGAGCATTCTAAAAAAAATTTCTTTCATGTTCCGTTTTCAAAAAGAAAAAAATCCGTTCACATACGAATTTGCCTGTATGCTTTGAGCAACTTGCATGTCCTATACCGCTCCTCTTTGATACTCTAACTTAGATAGAGGTTAGACTAACTCATGATTGTCGGCGTTCTGGGAACGGGGGTCCCAGACTTGCCTGCCTGCGGCCTGTGGCGTGGCTCAAGTGGTGGCCCAGTACGGCCCATCTCCATCAGCACAAGACTCAAGACCCTCACGAGGGACCAAGCCTCGCGGGGCGGACAACACAAGACTTCTTCAGGAACGGCCTTGCCAGGCAGGCTCGCGAGGAGGCGGAGAGATCAAGGTAGGGTTCCTCGTGAGGTGCTCGTGACGCAAGCCATGACAATCGAGACCAGGCGGGCGCTAGGCGGGCACCGGCCTATGCAGTGTCCTTGTTTCCTCTTTGGTGCAAAGGGGGCAAGCACATGCGTGGAGTACCGAGGCATCAGGCAAAGATTGCCATTTCAGTGCAACGAGACCAAGACCAGCGGAGCGGCAGGATGGAGGTCACCGTGGAGCCCAGGACGGCGTCATCGCCAGTCCCTTTGGCAGCCGAAGACCAACTTTAGTCAGGATAACTTGTACTAGATGTTCCCCTTTGAAATGGCCATTGTTGGCACCCTTCCCACTCAATATTTGGGAAGAGGCCCAGGGCCTCTATATATAGGGATAGCCACCACAGAATAGGGGCATCTGGTTCAGCACCCAAGCAGTTCATCGCACCAGCTCAAGAACACCTCTCGCGAGGCTATTCTTCCCTTGTACTGTTCATCATCAGCCCCTGAGGCAATCCACCACACCACACACTGGAGTAGGGTATTATACCACAATGGTGGCCCGAACCATTATAAATCTCGTGTCCCTTGTGTTGTTCATCGTTTTAGCTTAGATTCTCACGAGGCGATCGGACGTATATCGGTAGGGGAAAGATCTTCGTGCGCACCCCAGAGTTTGAACCTTAAGGTCTGCCGGAACCCAACATCCGACATTTGGCGCGCCAGGTAGGGGTGCGCCGAAATCTTTCTTCCGCTGTTTCGCGTTCGATCCTCCGTCGTGTCCATGGCTGATGCTCGCCGGGCTCGCGCCGAGCGTCGGGCTGCTCTCGCCGCCCGCGTCACTTAGATGGCTCCCGTCAGTGGGTGTCCCCGTCGTTCTCCTTCGCCTGCCGCCAATGCCGCCACCGGCCTGGCGGGGAACAAGCAGCATGCCTCGTTGCTACATCCTTTGGTGCGGCGGGAAGGCCGCACCGCCACCCATCGCTGATTCCAGCTGGTTCGTCATCCCACGCCCGTCGCGCCCCCACGGACGCGCACGCCGTGTTGCTCTTGGCGCGTGAGCTCCTACACTACCGTCCCGTTGACGACCTCTATGAGGAGTGGCTCGCTCGCATCATCGAGCTCGTTAGCGCCGCAGGGGGCTCCCCTGCGCCATCCCTCTCGCTGCCTCGCCCTCTGTCCTGCGCAGGAGGCGTAGATCATGAGGCACCTCCGCCACCTCCTCCCCAAGATGGCGTCTTGGCTCCAAGGCACGCGGCCCAAGGACGAGATCCACCGTGTCCGGCGCCCGCGCGACAAGAAAGAAGCTGCCAAGAAATCCCTCGTCCCCAAGAAGGTGCACGCGTGCTCCCGACACCGGCGCGCCACGACCGCATCCCTGCGCCAGCACGTCAAGACCCCGCGCTGCTCCAGGCAGCGACGCGCGAGAATCTCCAGGAGCAAGCCCCACATCAGCAGATAGCTCCAGTGGTCACCGCAGGCTGCCGCGCCTTCACCACCGAGCTACGCAGTGTCTCCTGGCTGGGCAAGTTCAAGCCTGACCTACCTCCTCGCTATGACGGCACTGCAGACCCCACGTAGTTCCTATAGCTCTACGAGCTGGGGATCGAAGCCGCCAACGGAGACAAAAAGGTCATGGCGAACTAGTTTCCCATGGCACTCAAGGAAGGCACCCCGCACCTGGCTCCTGAACCTGGCCCCTGGCACGATCTCCTCCCGGGGCGAGATGCGCACTCGCTTCATCGCCAACTTCCAGGGCACGCGTGACCGTTCGCCCGCCGTGGGTGACCTGCGCCACATCAAGCAGCAGCCTGGAGAGACCTTGCAGAACTACATCCAGCGCTTCAACAACGCTCGCCTCAAGATTTCCAGGGTGACTGAGGAGGCCATCATCTCAGCATTCTGTGATGGCGTCCGCGACATCAAGATGAAGGAGGAGCTGGCGATCCATGAAGATCTGTGTACATCTCTCGAGCTGTTCAACCTGGCGACCAAGTGCGCAAGGGCTGAGGAGGGACACCTCTCTCTTCTCGAGCTCCCAGCAGTAGACCAAGAAGAGAAGAAAGCCAGGGCCAAGGATGTGAAGTGCAAGGGGGCAGCTATGCTCGCAGCAGAGCCGGACACAAAGCACGGCAGGGACCGGCCAGAGTCGTCCAAGCGCAGCCGGTGGTGTGTGTACCACGATCTCCATACCCACAACACCAACGAATGTCAAGAGCTCAGGGCCGTGCGAGAAGGCCGAGTTGGTCGATGCCCCAAGCGCAACGATCAGGGCTACGGCCGAGGCGGAGCAAGAGGTGGAGGACGATGGGACGACCGTGGCCCTCACCAAGGTTGGCATGACCGGCCTTGCGAGGACCGCTGGCAGGACAAGCCTCGCGAGGGAGCTTGGAGAGATGAGCCTCGTGAGGATCGCCCGCAAGGCAACGCAGGACTTCCTCCTCTGCCACCACCACCAAGAAGGAATGAGGACCATCATCAGGACGAGGGGGCTGGGGGCTTCCAGGAGCCGCGTGCAACCGCTTGCATCTTGGGCGGCGCTCAGGCCCTAGCCTCTCAGTGCATCTTCAAGCAGTTTGCTCGTGAGGTGAATGCAGTCCTCCCCAAGCTTGAGCCACGCGCCCTCTCAGGTGGTCCGCGTGCGCCATCACGTTCAGCTCAGCGGATCAGCTCAAGTGCGCGGCAACAGCCGGTGTCCTCCCGATGCTCTGCTCCCCAGTCATCAGCAATGTGCAAGTTACCAGGACCCTCATTGACGGCGGGGCAGGGCTCAACGTCCTATCCGTCGAGACGTTCAACAATCTTCAAGTGCCATACGATCAGCTTCAGCTAACCAAGCCCTTCTCAGGAGTCACTGATGGTTCGACTGTCCCGATAGGGCAGGTCCGCCTCCTCGTCACCTTTGGACAGCGCAACAACTACTGCACCGAGCTTATTGACTTTGACGTCGCCCACATTCGCCTGCCATACAATGCCATCGTCGGGTATCCAGCACTGGCCAAGTTCATGGCAGTGACTCACCATGGCTACAACGCCCTCAAGATGCCAGGAAGTGGTGGGGTCATCATAGTCCCCTGTGAAGAGAAGGATGCGGTGTGCTCCCTCGAACGCGCCTTCCAAGCCGCGTCAATTGAGGACCCAGATAGCAAGAATGGAAACCTTCCAGAAGCGGCTCCCAAGAAGATGAAGACATCACCTGGCTCAAGGCCTCAGGAGGCAGGCGCCTCCGGAGGCGCCACATCCGGACATGCATCCATCCAAGGGGCGCCACCCTCTGTCGCATAGGGAGGCACACCCGGCGCCCTCCTCGGGCAAGGCTCGGGGGCTCTTTCCTGGGGAGCCACTGACTTTGCCAAGGTCACGAGGGAGGCGCTCGGGCACCACTTGGAGGCGTGCTTCACAGCACGTTTCCCTCAGGAAGGCGTGAGGCAAGGAGGGCCCAACCCTCAGGAGTTCATCACTAAGGTCGCTTAGGAGTTGCAGGAATCGAGAGTCATCCGCGGCAACCGCCGCCTGCCCAGCGTAGGTCCCCATCCAAGCGAGGATGGCGGGCTGCGCGTTTGCATCGACTACCCAGGGCTCAATCGAGTCGCGTCTCAGGAGTGCTTCTAGCCTTCGCGCGTGGGGCGTTGCGCGGGTCCACCACACAACTACGTTCGCATGCCCTTCGGCCTGCCGAATGCGGCTGCAGCCCACCAACGCCAGATGAGGAGCATTCTGTAAGCTCAGGTGGCCAAGCATCGCGCGCTCCTGGAGGAAATGGAGATGGACCTTGCCGAGCCACCCGAACCTCCTGAGCCTCCCGAGGCTCGGGGCCCCGAGGGCTCGTGAGGATTGGCTTCTTCGCCTCGCGTCGTTAGCTGCTCTGACAATTGCTCTGCAATGGTATCAGGTGACTTATTTCAAGTTTCATTTCAGCTGGGAGCGCCCTCAGGGCTGCATCATCCCCAGGCCGCGTGGGTCTGTCCCCGTGGCATGTATCCGTTTTGCTTTCACCTTCAGCTTACCTTATTGGGGGCGCCCCTCGGACTGCATCATACCCAAGTTGCTTGGGCCTGACCCAGCAGCGTTTTCCTTTCTCTGCTTCTACCTAAGTTGATTTGCTTCTTCATGCTTAACTTGCCCGAGATAATCGCCTGCTCGATTGACACCTACCTTTGGGGCTGCTCACTCTGGCACGACGCTTGCGCATGGGTCTGTCCCTGCAACGTCGACAAATTTGAGTGGTCAAGCTCTGGCCGCGGCAGCCCCGCACAGCGCTACCTCACCAGGCCCTCAGTGTCTCAATCACTCCCTCGGAGCAACCAATGGCTGGTTGGCAATCGTAATGGCAGTCCTTGTTTTCCTTGTGTTGGTATACAGGATCCACGTAAGGAGTAGTGTGGGGGGCGTCGCGAGCTCCCTCTCCCTCTCTCCCGTACGATCCGCCCGCGCGTTAAAAGGGGGGCACCTGAGCATCGCGACTCATGGGCTCTTACTGGCTCTCCATCCCTCACCCCGTAGCCTTGACCCACGGCATCGCGACCTGTCATACCAGTGGCGGCTGAGCTCGCTCGAGGGCTGGGACCTGAGGACATAGAGCATGAAGGAAAGTGCGGGAAAGAGGGGAGAAGCTCACGAGGGCCGACCCAACAACATACCAGCTGCCGGCACGCGGGCCATGCACCTCGCCGGAGAATGACTCCAAGTTCACGAGAAAAGTCACGCCCTTGCGGAAGCTAAACCAACGCAACGCCAAACCCACGCCTAGCGGAGGCTGCTTGAGCGCTAAAGGGGACATCCTGAGCATCGCGACTCAGGGGCTGTTACTAGATCTTGGGCCGCTCACCTCCTGGCCTTGACCACGGGATCACGACCTGGCATACCAGCGACGGCTGAAGCCTGCCTAGGGACCGGGACCTATCAGCGTAGAGCACCAAGTCCTCATGAGGAAAGAAAGGGGGAGCCGAGCTGGGGCAGGACACACATCTCACATCGATTCATAATAAGGATATAATATTCACCAGAGACATGGCAGGCGCCTTACATACCCCTGCGGGGTGTTACTTCGATTCCTCGCAGGGAACAAAAGGTGCTAATCCTAAGGAACGCTAACTACGCGCGCTTCCGCAGGAGACGCCATCATCAACACGGGGCCGTCAGGCGCCGGCGCCAACCCCATCCAGATCAGTGGCGTCGGTGGCCTGATGCAGCTGCTCTACTCCAAGCACGACGCGAGCTCGGGGGGCTCATAGCTGTCGTCGCTCGTCTCCGGAGTCACGTGAAGCTCGGTGGAGTCGCTGGAATCTCCGGCTTCTCCGCTGCTGCCTAAGGAGCTGCTGGGGAATCGGTTGGCAGGCTTGGTCCTCGCCACCTCGATGCCCCGGCCGCTTTCCTTGGGGCAGCACTCCAGCCGGCGTCCTTCTGCATCTAAGACCTTGAAGAACATCAAGGAGGCACCATCGTATTCAAGATGAATTACGAGGGCACCCCCTGTCCGACAGACCCGGGCGATCTCGCCCCAGCCCCGGGTCATGTAGACCTTCCCCGGAGCGACGATTGCGACCTCCGCTCCGGTCGCAAGGGTACTGCAGTCAGCATGCTGCAGCCAGAGCTCCAGTGACCCACTCGGCGGCATCTCGAAGGCGAAGGAGGGAGGAAGGCGAATCCAAGAGCGTGGAGGCATGGCGGCGTGAAGCACAAGCTCGCGAGAAGAGCTCTCCATGGACTCCAGGGGTGGCGACACGCACCGCCATGACTCGCGGACGTCGCCGGTGGTGTTGTCGGTGTCACTCAGTGCCTTCTTCTCCATGGCCTTCGATTTGGGCGTACAAGGGCAGTGGGAACCCAGGCGGCGACCGCTCATACCAGGGCCGCGATGTCTCCTGCCATGCGACCACGTCGCAGCAGCCGGGGACCGGCCGTTTCTTCGGCGGAAGCAGGTCGGGACCCTCTCGAGGGGCCTTTCCCTTCTCTTCCGCAGAAAACCGGCAGATCGACGCTATTTGTGTAAGGTGGAGCAAGGGCGAGGATAAGAAGAAGGATAGAAGCAGGAAGAGATGGACTGCGGGGGCTCTCGCCCGTCCGTACTTATAGTCCGGAGGAGGCCAACCGTTGGCCACCACGATCACAAGTAATCATGACCCATTTTCTGCATGCAGGGACTTGTTAAGTCGAGTAGTTGCCGAGGCAGCATGGGGAAGCGAAGACGCCCATGTCCAATCAACCGCCACGCGGCGCCCAAGGCCACAGGCTGATGGGGCCCGCGGCGCTCCACACTTGCCCCTTCGCTTCTCCGCTAAGCCAAGTCCGAGCGCACCTTGGGCCCGGGGGCTACTGTCTGTGTTCTGGGAACGGGGGTCCCCAGACTTGCCTGCCTGCGGCCTGTGGCGTGGCTCAAGTGGTGGCCCAGTACGACCCATCTCCATCAGCACAAGACTCAAGACCCTCGCGAGGGGCCAAGCCTCGCGGGGTGGACGACACAAGACTTCTTCAGGAACGGCCTCGCCAGGCAGGCTCGCGAGGAGGCAGAGAGATCAAGGCAGGGTACCTCGCGAGGTGCTCTTGACGCAAGCCATGACGATCGAGACCAGGCGAGTGCCACGCGGGCACCGGCCTGCGCAGTGTCCTTGTTTCCTCTTTGGTGCAAAGGGGGCAAGCACAGGCGTGGAGTACCGAGGCATCAGGCAAAGGTTGCCATTTCAGTGCAACGAGACCAAGACCAGTGGAGCGGCAGGATGGAGGTCACCGTGGAGCCCAGGACGGCGTCATCGCTAGTGCCTTTGGCAGCCGAAGACCAACTTTAGTCAGGATAACTTGTACTAGATGTTCCCCTTTGAAATGGCCATTGTTGGCGCCCTTCCCGCTCAATATTTGGGAAGAGGCCAAGGGCCTCTATATATAGGGATAGCTACCACAGAATAGGGGCATCTGGTTCAGCATCCAAGAGGCGATCGAACTCACCCAAGCAGTTCATCGCACTAGCTCAAGAACACCTCTTGCGAGGCTGTTCTTCCCTTGTACTGTTCATCATCAGCCCCTGAGGCAATCCACCACATCACACACTGGAGTAAGGTATTACACCACAATGGTGGCCCGAACCAGTATAAATCTCGTGTCCCTTGTGATGTTCATTGTTTTAGCTTAGATTCTCACGGGGCGATCGGACGTAGATCGGTAGGGGAAAGATCTTCGTGCGCACCCCAAAGTTTGAACCTTAAGGGTCTGCCTGAACCCAACATCCGACAATGACTAACCCTGTACTAACTGTAGCCAAAGAGGTGTTTGGGTGATAGGGTTTGATTGACAATAAATGCACTTGATGGAGAGATAATAGTGATTTTTCAGTGGTCCCATTGAGAACAATCTCCAGTTAGCACCTCTTGGGTGGGATATTTTTTTGGTGGGTTCGGTGCAACTATCTCCAATTTAATCCCTCATGCTTGGATACTTTAGCGCTATTTGAGCCCCAACTAGCTCAAACTAACTCTAGCCCATTGATCCAAACAGGGCCTATGGCCAGTCTCGACGCGGAGCAGTCGCGTGCACCGGGAAGCGGCGCTCTCTCGGCCGTTGCGCCACTTCAATGCCAGCGCCAATGAGAGGTCGCCTCCGCTCTGGCCGGGAATTAATGTGGCACAGACGCTCCAA
The DNA here is from genome assembly GCA_963921465.1 of Triticum timopheevii. Classification (NCBI taxonomy): domain Eukaryota; kingdom Viridiplantae; phylum Streptophyta; class Magnoliopsida; order Poales; family Poaceae; genus Triticum; species Triticum timopheevii. The sequence continues at coordinate 273,964,011 of OY997266.1, forward strand.
GGCGACGCTAACCGTTTCACGCGGGAAGCGCGCGCTGGCAAGGGAGTATAGGTTTTGAACCGTTTCAGGTGTAGTACTGGTAGTTTGCAAAACTACTCAATTATTGCACTCTGTTTCCTAAGAAATTATGGTAAAAAACATTACTCCACAGCCCGCTTCCCTTCTTCTTCCTCTTCCACCCCCCGCGCATGTCCGCAGGAAGCGATCGGTCAACCCTTATATAGGAGTGCTAGCACAAAAAGATGCATGCATGACCACTAAAACTTCCATATTAAAGCGCCGTTCCGGCGGGAGTATGGCGTATGTTGTTACCTTCGACCGGGCCATGGCTACCGGGTGACGGCGACCAGAGAAGAGGCGGCGGGAGGGGCATGAATGCAGCTACTGTTTGGGTTCGCCTTTCGGCCTAAATAAATGCGCAGCATCATGTGTACCCACGGGTGCACAAATTGTAACATACGTGTCTGCTTAAGTGGGCTTCACGTAACTGGTGTGTGTGTGTGAGAGAGATTCTGAGAGACAGAGTGCGTGTGTGTGACTCTACTCTTCGGACATGTACACAACCTTTTTCATCGGCATATAAGTACAATGGTATTTACTTTAGCTAGTGATTTACGTCGCCATGTTAACGTGGTTGTTTCAAAAAAATGTCACTTCCTGCTCGTGGTTTGCGTTATGTAATTACAAGCAAGATTCTTGTGCATTGCACGGAACATCAATATGCATTTTTTTATAAAACACCTATTGTGATTGACCCATGCAGGAGTAATCCCATGTGTAAGAACTAATGATATCTCGAGAATTTTATCGAAAAACTAGTATCTCGAGAATGTCATCGAAAAATGAAAGATGAGAGATAAGGCGAGGAGGAGTGGAGCATGCTGGTGACTGGTGGTCGGAATGGGCGGAGGCATGGGGATGGACGGCGCCGGCAGGCGGCAGCGGCCACCATGCATGCTAGATTGTTCCAGAGACTTATTCCTTTTTTAATTGCTGAGCAATGAGGTTGTGGGAGATAATGATGTGGAGAGAGGTGCGGGTATCTTTTGTAAAATTATCATAGTTTGCTTTCTATCCATTAGATATAGATCATACGGTCTGTTTTACAAGATGGCAGGGACACCATCATCGCCAACTCATTTTTTTTATAAGGGTACAGATGATAAGTTGCTGACTACTAAAGTAAAGTGGAATTTTTCCATGTTATGCAAGTAAATTAAGGTGATTGTTTATCATACGGGTAAGGTTGGATGAAGGGTGGTAGGAACAAATGCTCCGCCTAGAGCATGTGTGTGTGAGATAGAGTCTTAGTGTGTGTGGTGTGTGTGTGTGTGTGAGAGAGAGAGAGATGGACTCTTAGTTTGTGTGTGTGTGTGTGAGAGAGAGAGAGAGAGATGGAGTCTTAGGGTGTGTGTGGGGGGGTGGGTGTGCGTGCGTGCATGTGTGTGTTTGTGTGTGTGTGTTTGTGTGTGTGTGTGTGTGTGTGAGAGAGAGAGAGAGAGATGGAGTCTTAGTGTGTGTGGGTGTGTGTGTGTGTGTGTGTGTGTGTGTGTGTGTGCGGGTGTGTGAGTGTGTGTCGCAGGGTCCTTTGTGGCGGATGTAATTTAAGTGTGCATGGCTTCATCATACAGAGGTGATGTGGAACACTGTCGGATTGCGGGTTCCGGCAGACCCTTGAGGTTTGAACTCTAGGGTGCGCGCGAAGATCTTTCCCCTTCCAACTCGCGTCTCAAGGCCTCGCAGGGAATCTAGGCTAGAAAGAAGAACACACAAGGGACACGAGATTTATACTGGTTCAGGCCACCATTGTGGTGTAATACCCTACTGCAGTGTGTGGTGTGGTGGGTTGCCTCAGGGGCTGATGATGAACAATACAAAGGAAGAGCAGCCTCGCGAGGGGCTGTTCTTGAGCTGGTGCGATGAACTGCCTGGGTGAGTTCAGTCGCTTCTCTCTCTAGTGTATCCCAAGATCTCTCTCTGACCGGTCCCCCCTTTTGCCCTGTGGTGGCTAGCTCTATTTATAGAGGGAGGCCCTGGGCCTCTTCCCAAATAATGAGCGGGAAGGGCACCAACAATTGGCCATTTTAAAGGGGAACATCTAGTACACTTATCCTGACTAAAGTTGGTCTTCGACTGCCAAAGACTCTGACGGTGACGCTGTCCTGGGCTCCACTGTGATCTCCATCCTGCCGCTCTGCTGGTCTTGGTCTTGTTGCACCGAAAAGGTAACCTTTGCCTGATGCCTTGACCTGTGGTTGCCCCCTTTGCACCGAAGGGGAAACAAGGACACTGCGCAGGCTGGCGCCCGCCTGGTCTCGATCGTCATGGCTTGCGTCACGGGCACCTCGCGAGGTACCCCGCCTTGATCTCTCCGCCCCCTCGCAAGCCCGCCTGACGAGGCTGCTCCTGAGGAAGCTTCATGTCGTCCACCCCGCGAGGCTTTGCCCCTCGCGAGGGTCTTGACCTTGAGATGATGAAGCTGGGCTGCACTGGGCCCCCACTTGAGCCACGCCGCAGGCCGCAGGCAGGCAAGTCTGGGGACACCCGTTCCCAGAACGCCGATAGTAGCCCCCGAGCCCAAGGCGTGCCCGGACATGGTTTAGCAGAGAAGCGAAGGGGCAAGTGCGAAGCGCCGCGGGCCCCAACAACCTGCAGCCTTGGGCGCCACGTGGCGATTGATTGGACGTGGGCGTCTCTGCTTCCCCACGATGCCTCGGCAACCGCACGACTTGACAAGTCCCTGCATGCAAAAATGGGTCATGATTACCTGCAATCATGGAGACCGATGGTTGGCCTCCTTCGGCTATAAGTACGGTACGACGCGAGCCCTTCCAGTTCATCTTTCCCTGCTCCGCCTCTTCTTCTTCGCCTCTCCCCCTTGACTCGTCGCGCCCCATGGCACCCACGAAGAGGTTTTCAGCCACGGAAAGGGGAAGGCCCACCGGGAGGGTCCTGACTCTCCTCCATCCAAGCGCGGCCGGGGCCGCCCCCGCAAGCATCCCACGACTCCCGTGGAGGCTACCCGAGGCCTCAGCGGAGGCCGCTTGATCGGTGGGGGGAGATGCGTCGTGGCCGCGCGGCCTCCCCGTCCTCGATTCCAATCCATGGAGGTGCTGCCGGAGTTCGTCATCTGGTGGAGGACCCGGCCGGTACTTGGCTTTAGCTCCCTCGCTTCTTCGCGGGCGAGCTGCCAGCTGGTGCTGCGAGCGGGCTCTGGCTCCAGGTGGATGGCTGCTGCAGCAGGGCCTCTTGGGTGACAGTGGAAGTTTCCATTGCCGGGGACGTGGCATTGACCCGGGGCTGGAAAACGTTCGCCCGCGCGCGTTGTCTTGGCCAGCGATGCACTCTCCACTTCAAGTTCGACGGAAATGCCACCCTCTTCATGAGGGTGTTCAGAGGAGACGGCCGTTGTGCTGGGTGCTGCACCGAAGGTGACGAAGACGGCGTCAGCTCATCCTTGGCGATGGCAGTGGCGAAGGCAAGGTCGGGCGTGCGCTCGGCTGCGCCCGCAGCTCTTCAAGCTTCGGCGACTCTCCTTCCGACGGCAGCTCCTCTAGTGGCGGCCGCGACCGGCCACCGCGCCGTCGTGCTCACTTCAAGGGGGAAGATGGGTCGTCCCGCCGCCGCGCCCAGGTGAAGCGTGAGGAGGTGACCGCCTGAGCTTCGGGAGATGACACAAATCTCCTCCTTCGTGCTGTAGCCGGTCGGGCCGCGCCTATTTTGCCTTATCTACACAGAGAGAGAAACATGGAGCCCCATGGGGGTGTGCTAGGCTATTGCTTTTAATTATCATGATGTCCCTTCTATCTTTGTGCCGTGCTAGGGTGTTGCGCGTTCATGCGTGGGAATCTCACGAAATTAAACTAGATGACGCTCGCGAGGGTGCCCGCGCAGCCTCCCTTGCGAGGGTCACGAAAGGAAAGTAGGTTCAAGCGAGGGACAAAGACGGAAAATACGGGGTAGGCGCCGCACAACACTGAAAGCAACTCCAACTAAAACTTCGGATAAAGAAGAACCGACCAACTGCAGAAAGCAAATGAAAAGCCGCGTCCGGCACCTAATCAAGTCTTCGACATCTTCTCACCAGCGCAGAGCTAAGCGCTGCCACTGGGCGTGGGCGGGAGCCCCTGAGGCCCAGGGGCAGCACTCCGGGGATTCCGGGGCATGTACAGCCCCACCCATTATTACGTGAGAGTGTCACGGGCGGCGAGCTTCACAGGCATTGGCCTTCTTCACAGGCACCGGGCCTTTTCTTGAGGGGGGGGGAAGTGAGCTTCACAGGCATTGGACTTATTCACAGGCACCAGCCCTTTTCCAAAAAGTGGCAAGCTTCACAGGCATTGGCCTTCTTCATAGGCTCCGGGCCTTTTCCACAGGCGCTGGGCCTCGCTCAGGGGTAGAACCTCCGGAGACATTGAATGTTCCACGCGTTCTGGACGAGCACCCCCTCCTGGGTCTCCAAGCGCGCGGAGCCGGGCCAGGAAACATGAACAACCTTGAATGGGCCCTCCCACATGGGAGACAGCTTGTGCAGCCCTTCCCTGGAGAGTACCCATCTGAGCACGAGGTCCCCTACCTCGAGAGATCTGGGGCGGATGTTGTGGCACTGGTATCGTCGCAGCGCCTGTTGATATCTTGCCGCCCGCAGCGCGGCCTCCCGATGGCGTTCCGCCCCCAACACAAGATCCGTCCCACGCATGGCATCCTGCTGCGCCTCATTGAACGCCATGACCCACACGAAGCGACGCCTGACCTTGTGAGGGAGGACGGTCTCAGCCCCGTAGACGAGGAAGAACGGGCTCTCGCCAGTCGGCTTGGTCGCAGTCGTGCGGATAGACCACAGCACAGACTGGAGCTCGTCGTACCAGCCCCTGCCGCAGGCCTCTAGCTTCTTCTTGAAGGTCCTGGTTTTGAGGCCCCTCAGGACCTCCGCGTCGGCTCGCTCGGCCTGGCCGTTGCTCGGGGGGTGTGCTACCGAAGCGGAGCATATCTGCGTTCCAAGGTTAGCACAATATGTTTTGAAGAGATTGCTGGTGAATTGCGAACCGTTGTCGGTGATGATGCGGTTAGGCACCCCGAATCGGCTCACGAGGCCCCTGATGAACTTGACTACGGAGCCTGCTGGGATGGTGCGGATAGCTTCCACCTCAGCCCACTTGGTGATCTTGTCCACGTCAATGTAAAGGTAACGATAGCCCCCTGGCGCTCGAGGGAACGGCCCCAGAATGTCCAGCCACCAAACCGCAAACGGCCACGAGAGAGGTGTCGGTGTCAAAACCGGCGGATCTTGGGTAGGGGGTCCCAATCTGTGCGTCAAGGCTGATGGTAACAAAAAGTATGGGACACAGGTGTTTACCCAGGTTCGGTCCCTCTCAATGGAGGTAAAACCCTACTTCCTGCTTGATTAATATTGATGATATGGGTAGTACAAGAGTAGATCTACCACGAGATCGTAGAGGCTAAACCCTAGGAGCTAGCCTATGATGGTATGAATGTAATTGTGATCGGCCTTCTCAGGACCAACCTCTCCAGTTTATATAGACACCAGAGAGGGCTAGGGTTTACATAGAGTCGGTTACAAGGAAGGAAATATAATATCCGGATCGCCAATCTTGCCTTCCACGCCAACGAAGGTCCCATCTGGACACGGGCCGAAGTCTTGAGTCTTACATCTTCACCCTTCAATAGTCCGGATGTTGTACACAGTCCGACTGTCTAGATACCCCCTAATCCAGGACTCCCTCAGTTGCCCCTGAACCGGGCTTGAATGACGACGAGTTCGGCGCGCAGTATTGTCTTCGGCATTGCAAGGCGGGTTCCTTCTCCGAATACTCCAAAATGGTTATCGAACACGTAGACCGTGTCTGGATCCGCAAGATGATGTTCACATACCACCGTAGAGAGAATGATATTTCACAAATGCAATCTGCTGACAACTTTTTCTGATGACGTGACATGTTATTATGGTCGGATCACTATTCGAACCGTTTCCCCACAACCAGCTACAACGCATATCACGAGGCGGTTTCTGTGACACGTCTTGTCAAAGCAGAGATCGTGTCCCCTTATTACGGGATTCTCATCAATACCGGTATAGGTAATCTCACCACGCCATTAACCGTGGCGCTTGGGAAACAAGCGATTCCCAACGGGCAAGTGGGGAGGCGTACTGCTTCCAGCGCCTCTATAAAGGGATAAGATTCCCCCATTTTCACCCACCCCTTCTTCCTCCTTTGTCCACTCTTGCCCCCTCGGGCTCAGGCGCCCAAGCCCAAGTCTTCCCCGCACAGCTGAACATGTCCGGAGCTGGAGGCAAGTGGGTGGCTTCCACCGTCAAGGAGAAGCACATCACCAATCTTCGAGCGGCCGGATACTTGGCCGCGGACATAGCCCACCGTCTACCAGACGCCGGGCGGGTCATTCGACCCCAGGACCCCACGAGAGGGTCGTATTCATCGCCCACTTCGTCTGTGGACTGGGATTTCCACTCCATCCCTTCGTCCGCAGGCTTATGTTCTACTACGGGTTGGATTTTCACGATCTGGCCCCTAATTTCGTCCTCAACATCTCGGCGTTCATCGTCGTGTGCGAGGCTTTCCTTCGCATCCGGCCTCACTTCGGCCTATGGCTGCAAACCTTCTACGTGAAGCCGAAGGTGGTAAGAGGCCAACAGGCGGAGTGCGGAGGGGCCATGGTGGGCAGAATGCCCAACGTCACATGGCTCGATGGTTCCTTCGCAGAGACCGTAAAAGGGTGGCAATTGGGGTGGTTCTACATCACCGAGCCGCGTGGCCCCAACTGGGCGGTGGCCCCCGAGTTTCGATCCGGAGCCCCCATGCGGCTTACCTCCTGGGAGAGGAAGGGCCTGTCTTGGGGCGATTCCGCGGAGCTGGCCGGACTCCAAACATGCGTCAAAAGCATGAAGGACAAGAACATCAAGCTTGTCAACATGATCTAGGTCATGCTTGTTCGCCAAATCTTGCCCTGCCAGAGGCGGGCAGTCAATCTGTGGGAGTTCATCCCCACCGAGCATCGGACACTCTAGAGGCTCTACGACATGACGCACAAAGGCGCATGCAAGGAGTTGTTCAAGGCCTCCGATGTGCCTCCTCCGACATCCGAGGACCGCGGGCTTCACACCGCGCGGGCTCCTAGGCCGGTGAGTTCTTAGACCGACACCGGACACAGTTCTTTCTGATAATTCATGGGAGTGCCTTAAGTAGTTATGTATATTTATTTCAGGATTACGTGGAGACAGCAGAGCAGGTTTATTGCCCGGCTCCGCTGCCAGAAGACCCAGCAGATGTTCTCCTGATGGACATGCTGGTCCCGGTGCCGTACAAGGTGCCGGAGAAGAAGGCCGAGAAGAAGGCCCCGGGGATCCGAAAGGGTCTCCGACGTAAGGTTGTACCGGAAGCCTTGTCCGAAGACGACGAGCCGGACTCCTCCCACGAAGGGGAGGAGGAAGAAGGAGAAGACGCCCCATCTGAAAAGGATGAGGGATCCGGGGAGGCATACACGAGGGCCGAAAAAGCACCTCGGCGTAGGGCCATCATTCCCCTGTCGTCCGATGGCGACGAGTCGGATTCCTCCCGCGGAGGTGGGGGGAATCAGGAAGAGATCCTACCTTCCCCCACCAGGGGGGAGAAGAAGAGAAAAGCCGCCCCAGGAGGGGAGGCTAGGGCGTCCAAGAAGGGGAAGGGGCCCAGGGGTGGCTGCCCAGGGGGAAGCCCCTAGCGCGATCGTAAGTGCTTGCACTCTATCATGACTTCACTTCACAGTTTTTGTATTAATAATGCCGAACATATGTGCAGTTCGGCCAGGTATCGTCCTCCGGGTCCCTGAGCAATTCGGAGATGAATTCGCTTCCGACGGCCACCACTCCTCAACCCGCGGACGACACGGAGGTGTTGTCCCAAAGGCTCCCAGAGCAGGGGGAGGTGACCCTGGAGACGCCCCGAGGTGGGGTCCCAGTCGTCAGACACGCGGGGTTCAAGATCCCCGCGGATCATGTCGACGAGAGCCATGGCCTGCCGGGCTCTCAGCCGAACACAATTCCGGAACCTTCGATGGTTCCGGACTCAGGCAGGCGACCCCTCGCTAGGGAGGGCGAGACATCTGTGTCACGGACTTTCGTTGTGAATGAGGCGTCGGACGGTCTGCTGGAAGCGCCTCGCTTCCCTGGACGAAGGGCACCGTACTCTCATGAGTGCGGTGATTCGGAAGGTTTCGTCCGCCAAGAGCGGACTAAGCGAAGCTTGCACCAGCCTCCTAACAGGCTTCGAGGTAAGTAATAAATATGTGCAAAATTACCACCCGATGGGTAGTAGCCCCTGATACTCTGTTTGGCGTTTGAAAAGAAAAGCTGAGCAGAGGGTCAATTAAAATCTGCAGGAGTCTCATTATAAGTATTGTTTTGAATAAGCAGGCTGTGCTGCTTGCTGCTGCTGCCCGTACTGCCGAGGTTGCTGATCTGAAACGGGACCTAGAGCAGGCACAGGGAGAGCTCGACCTCACGAAGAGGCAGCTCGAAGAGAACAAGGGTAAGTAATTCCCGATCTTATGTATTTAGAGGATAGGCGGAATTGGTGGGTCTAACAACTAAGTGTCGTGACCGTGTAACAGGGGCCCCCGCCGAAGTGGCGGCCCTGAAGAAGGTGCTATCCGAGGCCGAAGACAAGGCGGCCTCGGAGTGTAAGGAGCGCGAAAAGCAAAGTGCTAGGGTAGGTGAGGTACAGCAGGAGCTCCAGGACCTCGGCAAGAAATGCGAGTCCGTGGAGCATGATCTGAAGGCAAAAGAGGCCGAGCCTGCGAAGGCCCTTATAAGCTTAAAAGACGCCAAGGCCGAAGCCGAGAAAACACAGCAGGAGATCCAGGAGGCGAAGAAGATAGCAGCGGGTAAGAAGTTCTTTATGGAAAGCAAATATGTGGAGGAGGCATTTCTTTTACTTACTCGAATTCGGAGCTCTCCAGGGGCATTCGCAGATATGCCACGCAGCGTATCAGATGCTGCGGAGTTCTACCGTGCCCAGGAGGGGAACTCAACGGAGAAGCTGTTCTGGTCCCAGTATGCTGGGGCCGAACACCCGATGCCTCTGAGTGACCAACTGAAGCAGTTGGTCGAACTCCACAGGGCGGCCGAACTGGCTATGAAGGGGTTCATAGTCCTGATGTGGCCTGGTGACCTCACGCCCAGTAGCTACTTCGGTCTGATCAAGAGGATGATGGATGCCTGCCCGCGGCTTGAGGTGATCAAGCGATCCGTGTGCATCGAGGGTGCCCGCCGGGCCCTTGCCCGCGTCAAAGTGCATTGGGGCAAGATGGATGCGGAGAAGCTGGTCAAGGACGTACTGCCGGAGGGCAAGGCGCATCGCCATCCCGAGTTGTACTATGATGGCGTTATGAAGGGTGCTCGCCTCGTGGCTGACGAATGTACCAAGGACACCATTTTTGAATGAATTCGCTTCTGTCATGGTTGTATTTTAAGGATGAATTTACTTGCGCTATGTAGCGCTTTTGTTATTTAAAATATTACCTTCTGTGCGGCTGTTTATAAAATCTTGAAAGTAGGCCAGTCATCGGCTTCCGCCCCCACGCGACTAGCACTGGGGTGTTCGTGGAAAACCCAGACACTCTTTATCCAAATGTTTGGTCCCTTAAGGAGGTGTCCAGCGCAGCGAACGAGGCAATCGGACTATGCGGCTTTATAACTTTCACTTAGCCATAGAAGTCTACAATTTTAAATTTCGGCGAAGCCCCTAGAATCCGGAAGGCCGAATTGGGGCGCTATATACGCCTTGGTCGGACAAAGCCGATTTATCGCCTAAAGCAGAAAATCTTTAAGGATTTTAGTACCTCTCAAACAGCGACCAGCTCTCGCCACATCATGCCGGTCAGTTTTCGGCTTTCTCTACTGAGGTGCTCGTCTGAAAGAACCGGCACACAATTGCAGTAGTTCTCCCTGCGCTACCTTAGCCGATATAATGGAACGTAAGGCACCAAAACAAGGGAGCCGGGCTATCCCAACTATAGACCCAAGACATGATTCGGAGCTAATGCATATAGTGCTATAAGTTCGGGGTGCCGCACTATTGAAAGTGTTCGGACTTTTAGTTGCCATATTACGGGGCGTCATAAGAAGCCCCTGGCGAACTGGCCATACCGAGGTGTACGGATGTAATACCAAATAATCATTTATAAGAGAAGAATACTCAAATAAGGATAATAAGCTGACGCTATATCTAATATCCATTTGACGAAAAATACGTTTAAGCGTATCTTCACAATGGATGCATTAGGCAGAGATAAAAATAGGACTATTTTACATGTCCTATCTAGGGGCAAGCCGTGTGCAGATAGATGAAGCAGGAATAGTGATCGTAAATAGATTCCACCTGGGTATTTCCTTCTGCGCACAACGTCTGTTGCCTCCTTGGGTGTCTCTTTCATACGAGTCCAGCAATTCGGCTCTTCTGAGGATGCTGCACTAACGCGGTGTCCCGAAAGGTAAAAAAGGAAAGAGTATGAAGGTATTTAGCGATAACCCGCATTATCCACTGGGTCGTTGATGCGCCTCCGCCTATGCCCAAGGTATCTTGAGTGCGCAATTGTGTACGCGTGGCATGAATGCTTCTTTGGAGGGGCTTGAGCAGAGGCTGGACTGCTAATCACGATCTTGACATTTGTGTTGATCCTGTTGCAGGGTGCTCCGGACCCGTTTGACAGTGCTCGAAGTTGTCGCCGGATTGGTTTGTCGGAGGAGGCCGCGTTGTACTTCTGCCACGAGGGCTGCCGTATGCTCTTCTGTTCGAAGGGAGTAGTCCATATTTCCGTTGACAGTGATGACCCCGCGCGGTCCCGGCATCTTGAGCTTGAGATATGCATAGTGTGGCACCGCATTGAATCTTGCGAATGCGGTTCGTCCGAGCAGGGCGTGGTAGCCACTGCGGAAAGGGACGATGTCGAATATCAGCTCTTCGCTCTTGGAGTTGTCTGGGGATCCGAAGACCACTTCCAATGTTATAGAACCCATACAACAGGCCTCTACTCCAGAATAACACCTTTAAAGGTGGTTTTGGTGGGCTTGATCCTTGAAGGGTCAATGCCCATCTTGCGCACTGTGTCCTGATAAAGTAGGTTTAGGCTGCCGCCGCCGTCCATAAGGACACGCGTGAGGTGGAATCCGTCGATGATTGGGTCTAAGACCAATGCGGCAGAGCCGCCGTGACGGATACTGGTAGGGTGATCCCTACGATCAAAGGTGATCGGACAAGCCGACCATGGGTTGAACTTGGGGGCGATTGGCTCCGTCGCATAGACGTCCCGGAGTGCCCGCTTCCGTTCCCGCTTGGGGATGTGGGTGGCGTATATCATATTGACCGTTTTTACCTGGGGGAAATTTCTTTTGCCCCCACGTATTCAGACGCCGGGGCTCATCGTCATCGTCGCTGTGCAGCCCCTTGTCCTTGTTTTGGGCGTTTATCTTGCCGGCCTGTTTGAACACACAACAGTCTCTATTGGTGTGGTTGGCTGGTTTGTCCAGTGTGCCGTGGATTTGGTACGAGCGCTCTAGTATGCGGTCCAGGCTGGACGGTCCCTGATTATTTCTTTTGAATGGCTTTTTCCGCTGTCCGAATTTAGGTCCGCTGAATCCGGCGTTGACTGTTGTGTCTTCCGTGCTGTCGCCGTTGTTCCATCTCTTATGTCTGTTGCGCCATGGTTTGCCGTTAGCATCGCGGCCGTCCGAAGTGCCGGAATGTGGCGTGGTGCCGCTACGAGCCAACCAGCTATCCTCACCCGCACAAAAATGGGTCATTAGGGTTGTGAGAGCTGCCATAGACTTAGGTTTTTCCTGGCTGAGGTGTCGAGCAAGCCACTCATCATGGATATTATGCTTAAAAGCCGCCAGGGCTTCGGCGTCTGGACAGTCGACTATTTGGTTCTTTTTAGTGAGGAACCGAGTCCAGAATTTCCGGGCTGACTCTCCGGGCTGTTGAGTAATGTGGCTCAGGTCATCAGCGTCTGGTGGCCGCACATATGTGCCCTGGAAGTTGTCAAGGAATGCATCTTCTAGGTTTTCCTAATTGCCAATGGAATTTGTTGGCAGGTTGTTTAACCAGTGTCGGGCTGGTCCTTTGAGCTTAAGGGGGAGATACTTGCTGGCGTGTAGATCATCTTCACGAGCCATGTGAATGTGGAGAAGGAAATCTTCGATCCATACTGTGGGGTCTGTTGTGCCATCGTATGTTTCGATGTTTACGGGTTTGAACCCTTCTTGGAATTCATGATCCATTACTTCATCCGTGAAGCAGAGGGGGTGTGCGGTGCCTTTTTGCCGGGCTATGTGGCAACGCAGGTCGGATTGGTCTGGGTTGCCATGTTTGGCCCGGCCGGATTTATTGATGATGTATCCGGCGTGACGGTCATTGTCGTGTGCTGGGGCGTGCCCCCTCGATCCGTAGATCGATCTAGGCTGTCCTGCTTTATTTTCCAAAATATCTTGTAGGTCGTGCCTATTGCCCTGAGCCGTAGTGTATCGGCGTGGGGGTGCAGGCTGGTATCCGGGCTGGTATCCCGTTTTGTCCCGGCCACGGGGTGGCCGGTCAGCCGCTTGGCATTCGAGTCCATATTCCTCGGCCGCCAGGACTTCAGTCCATCTATCTATGAGCAGGTCCTGATCAGCTTGTAGTTGTTGCTGCTTCTTTTTCAGGCTCCTTGCAGTGGCTATAAGCCTACGCTTGAAGCGCTCCTGCTCCACGGGATCCTCGGGTACGCCCAACTCGTCGTCGCTGAGGCTGATCTCGTCTTTGGAGGGGGGCATGTAGTTGTCCTCCTCCGGGTATGCGTCTGTCGCCTGTTCTTCTGGGGTGACCTGCTCGTCTTCCTATTCGGCCTGCTCAAAGGCGGGCTGATCAGGGTCATATTCTTCTTCGGTGCCCTCTAGATTAGTTTCGCCTCCAGGGCCGGTGTTGCTATGGCAGGGCTTGGGGCGGCACCGACGACGCCCATTCTTTAATTTTCTTCCCGAGGGGTTGTCCTCCGTTGCCTCATCGCCATTAGTTTCCTTCGGAGTGTCCACCATATATATATATCATATGAGGAGGTGGCCGTCCACCTCCCGGTGAGCGGTGGCTCCTGTGATTCTCATACATCGTCGTCCATATCGTCGATGTCTTCGGAGTCGAAGTCAAGCACGTCGGTTAGATCATCGATCGTGGCAATGAAGTGGGTGGTGGCTGGGCAACGAATTCCGTCGTTGTCTGCTTCCCACTCGAGCCGGACATAGTTTGGCCCGGAGTCTCCTGACAAGGAGAGATACTTCAATAAGTCCAGCATGTCGCCAAAGGGCGAGTGCTGAAAAACGTCCGCCGCGGTGAACTCCATCACCGGAGCCCAACCAGGATCGACGGGCTCGGGGGCGCGCGGACTGGAACCTGCATCCGGATATGAATCCGGGGGTCCGAAGTCACGGGTTCCCTCAGAGGTGAAACCTGTGTTTGGCTCCATCACTGATGAAGGTACGGCTTGAGGGGCGAGGTCCAGCCCTCCGTCCTTAGGCGAAGCGACCTGTCCCGGATTTATATCTGAGGCTTCTGTCGGGACGATATCCCAAGCGACGTCTGACAGCAGGTCTAAGCCGTGCTCATCGCGACTGTTCGGCGCTTCTGGCGCTGGCCCGAATCCGTCGAAGATCAAGTCTCCGCGGATATTCGCCGTGTATTTCAGGTTTCCGAACCTTATTTGATGGCCGGGGGCATAGCTATTGATCTGCTCCAAGTGGCCAAGCGAATTGGCCCGCAGCGCGAAGCTGCCGAACACGAAGATCTGTCTGGGAAGGAAAGTCTCACCCTGGACAGCGTCGTCAATGACGATTGAAGGAGCCATCAATCCTGACGGCGACGTCACAGAGGAACTCTCAATGAAAGCACCAATGTCGGTGTCAAAACTGGCGGATCTCGGGTAGGGGGTCCCGATCTATGCGTCAAGGCTGATGGTAACAAAAAGTATGGGACACAGGTGTTTACCCAGGTTCGGGCCCTCTCGATGGAGGTAAAACCCTACTTCCTGCTTGATTAATATTGATGATATGGGTAGTACAAGGGTAGATCTACCACAAGATCGTAGAGGCTAAACCCTAGGAGCTAGCCTATGATGGTATGAATGTAATTGTGATCGGCCTTCTAAGGACCAACCTCTCCGGTTTATATAGACACAGGAGAGGGCTAGGGTTTACATGGAGTCGGTAAGGAAGGAAATATAATATCCAGATCACCAAGCTTGCCTTCCATGCCAAGGAAGGTCCCATCCGGACACGGGTCTAAGTCTTGAGTCTTGCATCTTCATGCTTCAATAGTCCGGCACAGTCCGGCTGTCCGGATACCCCATAATCCAGGACTCCCTCAAGGGGTATGGTCTGCAGCCCCCCTGCCGACTGATGGATCTGCTTGGCGTGGAATTGGCAGGCCTCACAAGCCTTCACCAGCTCGACGGCATCATTGAGTGTTGTGGGCCAGTAGAATCCGCTGCGGCACGCCTTGCCAATGAGGGTTCGTGATGATGAGTGGTTCCCACAGTCTCCGCCGTGTATGTCTGCCAACAGCGCCTTCCCCTGCTCTCTAGAAATGCAACGTAAGGACATGTCATTTGGCCGCTTCCGGTAGAGCTCTCCGTCCTTCATGCAGCAGGTCGTGGCCTGCTGTGACACACGCTCTTCGTCCTCCTCCTTTGCCGGTAGGGTCCCTTGCCTCAAGTAGTCCTTGAACTCTGCGGTCCAACATCCCTCCCGAGGTTCCAACACTAGGAGCAGGCGTGCCCCTGTGGCCGGGCCGCAGGCCGAGGCTCCCGATGCAGGCGGCCGAGGGAGCTCCTCCCTAGGTTGTGCCGTGCTTGATAGTGATGGTGCCGCCGAGGGTTTGAAGAGTCGCTCCTCGAAGACGCCAGGCTCCTGAGGCAGCCGCCTGGATGCCCTCTTGGCGATGTCATCAGCCTCTTGATTGGTGCTGCGTGGCACATGCTGCAACTCCAGCCCCCAGAACTGTTTCTCCATCCTACGAACCTCCGCGAGGTAGGCTTCCATGTGCTCGTCCTTCGGCTCGTATACTTTGTTGGAGAAGTTGACGAGGAGTTGCGAGTCGCCCTTGATGATGAGGCGCTTTACTCCCAAGGCGACTACAGCTTTCAAGCCTGCTGTCAGGCCTTCGTATTCTGCTATGTTGTTGGAGACCTTTTCTCCATTCTGGCAGCATAGTTGCACGGTGTAGTAGAGCTTGTCCTGAGTAAGCGACACGAGCACTGCGCCAGCCCCCGCGCCATGTCGAAAAAATGCCCTGTCGAAGTACATGACCCAGCCGTCCGGCGCTTCGCTTCCCGGGGAAAGCGACCGGTCCTCGCCTGCCTTGAGACCCGATGCTTCTTCCCATTCTTCCATGAAATTTGCTAGTGCGGCTCCCTTGATGACTCTGGTCGTGCTGAATTCTAGCTGAAACGCTTGCAGTTCGATGTTCCATTCAGTGACTCTTCCAGCTGAGTTGGGGCTCCTTAGTACTCTTTCCAGGGGGTATGCTGAGACGACCTTGATGGGATGGCCTTGGAAGTACTGCCGCAGCTTGCATGAAGCTACCAACAGCACGAGGAGGAGTTTTTGGGGCATGGGGTACCGCGCACTAGCGTCCCGTAGCACCGTGTTGACGAAGTACACAGGGTGCTCGACAAGGTTGAGGGTGCTGTGGCAGCTCGCGTCCTCCGGAGGTGGGGGCGCCTCTTGAGACGACGGAACCCCCAGCGCTTGGTCGCTTGGGGAGGTCTCCTCTGCTCCGGGTGTGCTCCCCTACTGAGGTCGATCCTTTTCGGCTGCGGTCGTGGTCTTTGTGAGGCTTTCTTTGCTTTGTTCTGCTTCGGCTGGGAAGGCGGCTGCGGCCTTGATCCGAGGCTCCTCCCTAACCGCCACCAGGGCTGCGCTGGTGGAGTAGGGGGTGGCTGCAAGGTAGAGCACCAAGGGCTCCCGAGGGCGCGAAGCTACCATAACTGGAGAGCTGGTAAGGTACCTCTTGAGATCTTGAAATGCCCTGTCAGCCTCTTCAGTCCATTCGAAGGGGCCTTTCTTCTTCATCAGCTTGAAGAAGGGCAGCGCTCGCTCCCCCAGCTTGGAGATGAAACACCCTAAGGCGGTTACACGCCCGGTGAGCTTCTGCATTTCCCTGAGGGTCTTCGGTGGGCTCATGTCTTCGACCGCCTTGACCTTCTCTGGGTTGGCCTCGATGCCCTGTGGGACATGAGGAAGCCCAGGAGCTTGCCCGAGGGGACTCCGAACACGCACTTCTCCGGGTTGAGCAGCAGGTCCACCTCATTGAGGCTTGCGAAGGTTTCTTCCAGGTCCTGTATCAGGGTTTTTGCCTCCCGAGACTTCACCACAATGTCATCGATGTAAGCTTCAGCGTTCCTCCCGAGCTGCCATCCCAAGGCGATGTTCACTAGTTGCTGAAAGGTCACACCTGCATTGCGCAACCCAAATGGCATGCAAGTATAGCGGTATACTCCACACGGGGTCAGGAAGGCCGTTTTCTCCACGTCTTCTACCACCATTTTGATCTGGTGATAGCCCGAGAAGGCATCCACGAAGTACAACAGGTCACACTCAGCGGTAGAGTCGACGATCTGGTCGATGCGAGGGAGCGGGAATGGATCCTGTGGGCTGGCCTTGTTGAGGTTGGTGAAGTCGACACACATGCGTTCCTTTCCTCCCTTTTTTGGCACGACAATAGGGTTGGCCAGCCAATCATGGTAACGGACCTCGCGAATGACTCCTGCTGCCTCTAGCTTGCGGGTTTCTTGGACAATGAAGGCCTGCTTCTCTGTGGACTACCGCCTTGCCTTCTGCTTCACGGGGCGCATGTTGGGGGACACATTGAGATGATGTTGAATTACATCCCTTGGGACCCATGCTAGCTGACTAGGCTCACATGCAAACACCTTCTTGTTTGTGTGCAGGAACCTGACTAGGGCCTCCTCCTGCTCAGGCTCAAGGTTGGCGCCTATGGTGAAGGTGGCACTAGTGGATCCATCCTCGTTGACAGGCACCTGCTTGGTCTCCGCCTTGTCTTGGCTGAATAGCTGCTTCTTTTTAGCCGGCGCAACCCCCTTGGGCTCTGGGACGTCTGTGCTGACGGGCTGCGCCGCAGCAGCCACCTTGAAAGCAAGCTTGAGCGCCTGCAGCGCATCCCTTGTGTCCCCGGACACGGTAAGGACGCCGCTGCTCCCGGGCATCTTCATGAGGTTGTACGCCGGGTGAGTTGCTGCCATGAACTGGGCCAAGGCTGGGTAGCCGAGGATGGCGTTGTACGGGAGGACGATGAGGGCGATGTCGAAGTCGATCAGCTCCGTGCGGAAGTTGTCGTAGGTGCCGAAGGTCACCAGGAGGTGGATCTGTCCCAAGGAACCGGTGGAGCCCCCTCCGACGCCCGAGAAGGGCCTGCTGGACTGAAGCCGCTCTAGCGGCACGTGGAGGAGGCTGAAGGCCTCCACCGAGAGCACGTTAAGGCTGGCACCACCATCGATGAGGGTCATGGTAATGGCCACTTGGCAGATGGTGGGGGTGCATAGCATCGGGAGCGCGCCCGAACCGGCGGGGTTGGAGAGGTGATTGTTCGAGTCGAAGGTCAGGTCGGACTTGAGCGCCACCCAGCCCGGGGGGCTTCTTGGCGCTTGAAGGCTGCGCCGATCTGGCGGGCAAACGTCTTGACATGGCGGCTCGAAGGTGGTGCCTGTGAGCCGCCCAGGAGAGCTGCGGCGACCGGGGGCGCCGGCGCAGCATAGTGAAGCGAGGAAGAGATCGCGCAGCTCCCCCCAGGAGGTCACAGAAGCCGTCGGCAGGTGGAGCAGCCACACGCGCGGAACACCGGTAAGGGCCATGGGAAACCAGTTTGCCATGATCCTGTCGTCGCCCCTGGACTCGAGGACGGCCTCCTCGTACGCCAGCAGGAAGGCCAGCGGATCCGTCACACTGTTGTAGCGTGGCGGCATCTCTGGCTTGAACTTGTGCGGCCACCACACCTGTCGTAAGGCGGGAGTCAAGGCTCGGAGCCCCCTGGCCCCAGTGCTGGCATCGGCAGCTGGAGCGGGCGACGCGTTGTCCGCCATGAGGGCAAAGTGCGGTGTCGATGGAGATCGGGCCGACGGAAGGGAGAGCTTCGGTGCACCCCTACCTGGCATGACAAATGTCGGATTGCAGGTTCCGGCAGACCCTTGAGGTTCGAACTCTGGGGTGCACATGAAGATCTTTCCCCTACCAACTCGCGTCTCGAGGCCTCGCAAGGAATCTAGGCTAGAAAGAAGAACACACAAGGGACACAAGATTTATACTGGTTCAGGCCACCATTGTGGTGTAATGCCCTACTCCAGTGTGTGGTGTGGTGGATTGCCTCAAGGGCTGATGATGAACAATACAAAGGAAGAGCAGCCTCGCAAGGGCTGTTCTTGAGCTGGTGCGGTGAACTGCCTGGGTGAGTTCAGTCGCTTCTCTCTCTCTAGTCTATCCCAAGACCCCTCTCTGATCGGTCCCCCCTTTTGCCCTGTGGTGGCTAGCTCTATTTATAGAGGGAGGCCCTGGGCCTCTTCCCAAATAATGAGCGGGAAGGGCGCCAACAATTGGCCATTTTGAAGGGGAACATCTAGTACACTTATCCTGACTAAAGTTGGTCTTCGACTGCCAAAGACTCTGACGGTGACGCCGTCCTGGGCTCCATGGTGATCTCCATCCTGCTGACCTGCTAGTCTTGGTCTTGTTGCACTGAAATGGTAACCTTTGCCTGATGCCTTGGCCTGTGCTTGCCCCCTTTGCACCGAAGGGGAAACAAGGACACTATGCAGGCCGGCGGCCGCCTGGCGCCCGCCTGGTCTCGATCGTCATGGCTTGTGTCATGGGCACCTCACGAGGTACCCTGCCTTGATCTCTCCGCCCCCTAGCAAGCCCGCCTGACGAGGCTGCTCCTGAGGAAGCTTCCAGTCGTCCGCCCCGCGAGGCTTGGCCCCTCGCGAGGGTCTTGAGCTTGAGATGACGAAGCTGGGCTGCACTGGGCCCCCACTTGAGCCACGCCGCAGGCCGCAGGCAGGCAAGTCTGGGGACCCCCGTTCCCAGAACACCGACAAACGTGTTTGTTTGAGACACACCGAGGAACACTACTATATATCGATGGTGCATTTAGGCGGGAATTAAACAAAGGGATGGTCTTATTGGTTTCGGGGATATAGGGGAAGAGTGAGAGGCGCGGGGGGGGGGGGGGGGGGTGGTAACTAGAAGGAGATTGTTAAGTGTGAGTGTGTGTTTTACCCATCCAGGCGGAAGTTATGTGCACACAAGAGGAGAACGATTCGATGTGGCGTTAAGATTGAGGGTAATTACCTATGTATGGAGACATAGAGACCTTGAACGTGCATGTGTGAGAGGTATACATGTATATGTGGGATGTGTGTGTGTGCGCGCGCGCATGATCGAGATAAAAGAAAGAAGACATAAGTCATAAGATCAACGACATGGGAGAGACGGATCGGTATGACAATATGCATGCATGTAAGAATGCAGGGAAGAAGGCCCGACAATTGAGCATGTGTTTTTGTCTTTAAGAGATAGTGGCGTGGGCTGGAGCATGCATCTATGGCGAGCCGAGGGAGTGAGGCACAACGATTGTGCAAAAGAGATCAACCTATAAATGCATATGTATGGAGAGACATATATAGTGAGGGTGATAGGAAGCAAGACTCGGTGTGAGAAAGAAATGTTGACGGAGAAACTACAGATAGATACAGAGATGGAGATGCTAGCTAGAGGCACATCCACTAGTTTGGGTGTTGGAGATGACCGCCGGGTGGTTCAGAGGGTGAAGTTATATATGTGTGTGAGAGGGCACTTGACTGCATGTAGAGAGAAACATATGTAGTGTGCATGATAGGAATCAAGAGTGAGGGCGAGAAAGAAGGTTGATGGAGAAACAGATAAATACAAAGATAAAGATGCTAGCTAGTGTGCGTTAGAGATAGGAGTCGAGTGGATCAGAAGGCTGAGTTATGTGTGTGGGTGTGAGAGAGATAGAGAGAGGGTGCATGTGAGTCACATACAAATAGATATCAGAGAGAAATGAGATCCCGAGAGACAGAGTCTTGTGTCTGCGAGAGAGAAAGATATTTCACAA
The DNA here is from genome assembly GCA_963921465.1 of Triticum timopheevii. NCBI lineage: Eukaryota > Viridiplantae > Streptophyta > Magnoliopsida > Poales > Poaceae > Triticum > Triticum timopheevii. Next base: position 273,984,194 of record OY997266.1, read on the forward strand.
CGAGAGTGATAGCTAGAGAGACATATGAGGGAACGCAAGATATATCTAGGGAGAGAAAGTGTGTGTGAGCGACATACAAGAGAAAAATGGAGAAATATGAAACCCTGGGAGACAGAGTTTGTGTTTGTGTGTGAGAAAGAGATATTTGAGAGGAAGAGTCGTAGGTTCTCATATCTAAGGAGCGAAAGACATCTCTATATTAGGGGTGTGCGAGTGGCACACATGGGAATAGTAGAGAGAAATGAGACCCCGGGAGACAAAGTTTTGTGTTTGTGTGAGAGAAAGAGATTCCACATGGAGAATCATAGTTAGAGACACATAGCAGGGAGCGAGATATACTTAGAGAGAGATAGAGTGATGAAGGTCAAGGGAGAGAGTACCGTCAGTGTGTTATGAAGATAAAAGATCATTGTCGACATACAGGTAGCACGAGAGATACCTGAGAGACGATGAACGCGTATAGGTCCAGAGAGATAGTCCTATATAAGCATGAGTGATAGCTATATGAGACGAATATCTGGATTAGAGGGGATTCAAATATTTAAATTGGATATCACGACATCGATAATATCATAACGCAAATTGGTGTATCAATATTGGTGATCCATAGATTCATTTCAATTTGGGCACACGTGTAATGTTATAAACAATGCATGATTTATATGCAATTAATGTCTAAACGGGATTACACTATATGTTGCGTGTGTGAAACACATTATACATGTTTGAGAAGTAAAAAAACCCGCATGAAACACACATAATTGGAGACAGTTAGCGAGGAATGCATACATTGGATTTCAACATAAAGTGGTTTCAAATATTTGAAAATCCAAATTGATGGATACAACCTTATGAATCTGAGATCATGCCATTTGTAAACCATATTTATGTATAAATGGTGTTGTGCTTTTGAAAGTATATATAAAAAAATGATGTATATAGAATGTAATTCCAATTGAAAATGGATCCAGCCCGAAAAAAAGTAGAATACAAACGGGATTCGAATTGTGTTGGCACGGCAAACATGCACTCTGGAAAATTTGAACGAAATGGGGAAAGTCGCAGTAACCGCCCGAAACCAAAATCTACGAGATGGAAATTACTACTGCCTATCCCTACCACGCAAAGCCTATCGAGCTCTCTCATCCACGGCTTTGGACCGGGATCCTTGCATCCCGTCCTCTCGCTTCATCCCCGCCGTCGTCAACCTTGCCGGCGCCGCTCCTACGACTGTCTCGTCCACCGCGCCCTGTCGCCACCGTCTACCCTCCTAGATCTGCTTCCACGCCGCCGACAGCCATCGCTACCACAGCACCATCAAATTCTCAGCATATACATACACGGCGTCGCACCAGAGGCGGTACCCTTTTGTATCTGCTCAACTTATTTATCGCAGCAAGAAAATAGATCGCCACTGCTTTACTCTGATTTCTTGTCTTGGTTGCGAAGTTGCCTTTGTCCGGTTTGCACCTTCAGATCCGCCATGGCATGCTCAACACTATACTCCCAATGCTTATGGTTTTCCCCTTTTATATTCCACACTAGTTAAATCACAATGGACTAAATTTCAAAATTGGGTCAGTCGATTTTTTAGAGCTCGCCGGAGTTCGCCGGTGCGAATGAAGGGGCTCGAGTGGTTGTGGGGCCTCGCCGAACGAAGAAAACTCGACGCGGGCGGGGGTTGGGGCGGGGGTTGGGGGTGGGGGTGGCGGAGGAACATAGGCGGTGGGGGCCGGTGGTCCGGCCGGCGGCCCGTGCGGTGTTCTGTATGGGAAGAATCAGAGACGAGGAAGAAGAAGGGTTAGGAGACGTAGGATCTTCATCCAACCACCTGAAATGGTGGAGAGACAGCTGGGAGTTGCATTCTTAATGTGCTCTGGTTCATCAAGTGTGGGCACTGCGCAACCAATATTTTATTATCCAAAACTTCTTGCTCTTCTTTACCATGTTCCTCTTCCGTTCTTCTTTAATATATACTCTCTCCGTTCCTAAATACAAGTCTTTGTATAGATTCCACCATGGACTACATATAGAGCAAAATGAGTGAATCTACACTCTAAAATGTATCTGGATACATCTGTATGTGATCCATAGTGGAAATCTCTACCAAGGCTTATATTTTGGAACGGAGGGAGTATGATAATAGTACAGTATGTTCCTTGTACTGAAGATGAGCAGGGACATTTGAAGTGTAGAGATCTATACGGTCGGTTGTGATGGACACTTTCAGCCTCTTTGATTTGTAGGATTTTGTAAATATAGGAATAGGATTTGTAGTGACCTGCCCACTTGAATCCTATAAGAATAGCAAGGAAATGCGAGGAGCTGTGTCGCCTTTGAGAGTTACACTGATATTAACAGTACCGCACCTTCACTTGAAGAGAGATGGTATCCGAAGCCTTTCTAGCCGTATCGGCAATACTAGCACATATATTCCAGCAAGTTCCACTTTGCTGATTTTACTCTGATGCTTAAGGTTTTCCCGTTATATCATATCTACACTATGATATGTGTAGCTGCTTTGTGTCACACTAGCAGCAGTCCACTCTTGAAGCTAAACACTGCAATGACTTACAAAATTGGCACCAAGGCATTGAGTGCCATTCTGGATGCAATGAAACTCATACACTCCCCACCTATTGACTCTTGTTCAGAATATGATCCTAATGACTCTTGTTCAAAATTGCCACATATAGAGAGACAACATGGAATTGCATTTCTTTGGGCGCTGTGATTCATCATGAGTGGGCAACCAACATTGTATGCAATGAAGCAGAACCTCAAGAATATGCTTCCTCTTCTGTTCTTTAACATGTTCCTCTTTGTTTATTCTGTATTTAGTACACATAGTATGTTCCTTGTCAGGAAGGGGCGCAGGGACATCTGCAGTCAACAGCTGATAGAGCTGGCTTGTACGTGATCAATAGGCTTTCAATTACTAGCGGCAATACAACACCGTACTTTCAAGCTAGTTCCACTTTTCCGATTTATATATCGTGGTTATGGTGTACCCCTATTATGTACACTATGATCTGCCTAGTTGTTGTGTGCTCTTGTTATCATGGTTTGGCAGTAAACTCTCTATACAGTATATTATGAACCTATCATCTGCCAACTATCCTTACTTCTGGAGCCTATTTTTTTGTGTACTTGTGCCAGATTATATAAATGCACGCACCATATTACAGCACACATGAGCTCTCTCATCAGAATCTAGTGATAGCACACAAGTGTTTACAGGGGCGCCCCTATATTAGAATGTCATCTGCATTACAAAGATAATATCACAACTATTTATGTTCTCATGGTTCTTAGATATTATACGCAATTATAGTGAATATCAGAATCCGCGCATCAGAATAATATTGCGGAACACTGCAATGACTTACAAATTTGGCACCAAGGCATAGAGTGCCATTCTAGATGCAATGAAACTTATACGCTCCCCACCTGTTGATTCTTGTTCAGAATATCATCCTAATGACTATTCTAACCTCGAGGAGTCAAAGGCAGATGGCCTGTCCTGTTCACCCATCAAGGTGCCTGTTCTAATTTGGCAAGGTTTTATTTATTGCGCATATCTTTCATATGTTGTCTTGCATTTCTTCTACTTTGTTGCACCGCCATCTGCTTAGTTTACTCATCATATAACTCGAGATGCCATGCCCATCCATTATCAATACATATTCCATCTGTCATCATACCATGTTTTTCCACTCAAATGATGTTCTTGTGCATCAGACATCAAAAAGGAAGAGGGTGATTGCCGAACCTGAAGGAGCACCAGCAAAGTCCTTGAAAAACGTGGTGGTGCCGGAGAAATCAGACAGTGCCCCACTTATATTGGTTGTACAACCAGTGACACAAAACGTAGGACCGACTCCAGCAGACTGTACCCATACTTCACTGGCCACACCACTAGCCCCACCACACAGGATCTTCACTCCAGCAAAAGGTATACCAATTTCATTTGCCATAGCACCAACCGTACCACAGAAAAATCCCACTCCAGCAAAAAGTACAGCAAGTCCACAGGCCGAAGACCTATCCCAACTGCAGAGACGGCCAATTCCTGCAGATTGGAACCCCATTCCATTTATTCCCAGTTTAAAAGACAATGATTTCAATGTTGTTAGGGACTACGTGCATATATTCCCATCATGGGAAGATTATAGTGAAGACAAACACTATTTTCACATCTTCCTGTCCAACTTACGTGTAAGTGCTATTATTCATGGTTATTATTTTCTTGTTTTTTGCTGATTGAACACATCAATGATTCACATTACATTGTTGGAACTAGGTGAGGGTCAATCTGGATAGTCATGACGAGCAAAGCTTGCTTGTGCTTTTCAAGGAAGCATTGCAACAGTATCGGTGTTACCTGAGGAAATCACACTTTGATGGCAAGTCTATAAACGAATTTCCGGTGAAGTCTCCTATGCTAAATTTAGAAGACATTGAATGGAAAAACCTTGTTATGCACTGGTCTCGTTCCCAAGATGAGGTACTGTCTATGAAATCACATGAAAATTTGAACTTCTACTTTTCCGCATGTGCCTTACGGATCTTTTTTGCAGGAAATCTGCTCGAAGAAGAATTCCGGTTTGAAAAGAACGACATGATATCACAAATATGCTGCCCGCTGCTTTGCTCTTGTTAGTACCTGTTGTCCTGTATCACTGTACTTGCATACATACCTGGTTCATTATGTGACAGCAGTATGCATGATAGCTTGCTTAGCAATTGTTCGCTCCAAATTATCTGATCTGTATGAATGGTTACATTAGTGTAGAATATATCCAATGCCAATGAATTTTTTTAGCTCTGCATTGTTCTTGTAAGTACATGATGCCTCTTATTAGTGTACTTATATTGACAGGTAGTTGTTCATGTACCATCATTCTGCAGCTTATTTTCCTTTGGCCTCCATTTTCCACACATCAGATCTATATTTACTCTTACAATAAGGTTGTTATTGAAGAAGTTTAGCTGTCTATTGCTCTTGGCTGTGCCTTTTGCCTGTATCACAGCACATACATTTATAGCTACTTGGTTATGTAGCATCACTGTTCATCTTATCTTAAATAGTCTCCATTTTTTGTATATTATCACATCTATATTTACTCTTAACAAAATTTAGAATAAAGGCAATGCTTATGAAGAAGATTCTGTGGTAAACTTGTTGAATTGCCCCCTCCATCAGCATGGACAAGGGCTTTATAGATCCTGACTTCACCAGTAATGTATGTTTGTCCTTCTCAAGCCTTCTAAATTTGTTGTGTATATTTGGTTAGGCATGATTGCAACAGCTGTTTATTTTCGGTGTTTGTATCAAATTGCATGTTTAAAGTTTATTATGTAGTTCATAAACAAAAGTTTGTCCTTCTCAATTTAGGTTTTCAGTTGTACAACCAATTTCCTTCTTCATACCATGTAAATTAAACTATATAGAGCAAGTGATCTTCTTTTGCACTACATGTATGCTTCTGTTCTTCATCCGTAATCCAGTGTTGTGGTGAACCTACCCACTATAGCACAATGTCATATTCTGCAATGTCTTAACTATGAACAATGTCATATCATTCTACTATTATTTAAAACGTCTCTTTATTTGCCAATCTGAAATGGGATAAATTGACAGCACACTAACCATTTATACTTATGAGTTCTTGATCTGTAATCCAGTGGTGTCGTGAAGCTGCCAACTCCTTCACAATGTTATTTCCTGCCATGTCTTGACCTGAACAATACCATATTGTGTTAATGCAATTTTAAACTGTGTCACTTTATTCATCAGTAAGAAATGTGATGAATTGTCAGCACTGATACTTTTATGTGCAAAAACTGTCATCTGTCTGCTTGTTTATCTTTTGGAGAGAGGAAGATATAAGTGTTGAACAAGCGCAGTCTCATCATCTTGCTCAGCTGCTTGCGCTGCAGCTCGCCAGCAGGGCTAACCTTTATTGAACTCTATTGAAGTATTGTCGGTTTTGTATATTATTTTGTCTACTTGTTTATTTGCACTCGTGGCGATCTTTGATGCCCTGTGTATGTAATCTGCTGTCTGCTTGAGCTTTATTATCATAGTAGCGAACTTTGATGCCCAGTGGATGTAATATGCAATAATTTCTTTATTGTATAGTCTAGGTTTTCTCTTATTCACGATGCTGCAGTTATTTTACTGTATATATATCTTGTCTTCGCAGTAAACCGACCAAACTGTAAAATTACGGTACATAATCGGGCAGTCATGCAATCATGATGTATGATCCGCATCATGGGCCCCGTAATCTTGGTCCGTTAAAAGGCCAAAAGTAAACTGGCCCAACAGTAGATTCGGGCCTTTAATAGGCCGAGTAACCCCCGACCCTCTTTTTGCAAGAAAACTCAATGGGCTTTTAGGAGGCTGAGAAGTAGGTTGGGCCTGAAACGTGCTGAATAGCTCACGGGCCGGCAGCAGCCGGAAATGGACCCCGGCCCATGATTGTGCGAATGAAATCACGGGCTTTTAACAGGCCAAAATTGTCTCGGTCCTTGTTTGGCCCAATCTGATATCGACTGCGAGCAGGCTGGATGCAAACCGGGCCGTAGTTAGGCCCAACTATATGATGGGCTTTTAACATGCCAAAATTAATATAGGCCCAAAATGTTAAACGCGCCCTTAACAAGCCAAAACTAATATCAGACCGAATTACTAAATGGGCCTGTAGCAAGTGGGCCCAAAAGCATAGCGTCTAGTTGACGGGCCGAATCTGACATGGGCCATAATTGAGCCCAAAGCCTCTTAAAGGGCCGGACCTGATCTGGGCCGTAATTTGGCCCAGAACGTGGTAGGATTTTAACGGGCCGGATCTCATATGGGCCATTATTAGGCCCGGAACGTGGCAGGCCATTAATGGACTGGATCAAATATGGGCCAGCATTTGGCCCAAAACATGGAAGCTAGTTAATGGGCCAGCCTACTAGGGTCCTCAAAATCTTGTGGGCCTACAGCTGGGCCGGCCCATTAATGTCGGTGAAATCTTGTGGGCCTACAGCTGGGCCGGCCCATTATGATCCGCAAGAATTTTGTGGGCCTTTACCTGGGCTGGCCCATTATGGCACATAAAAATCTTGTGGGCCTTTACCTGGGTCGGCCCATTATGGCCTGCAAAATCTTGTGGGCCTTTATCTGGGCCAGTCCATTATGTTCCGCAAAATCTCGTGGGCCTTTAGCCGGGCCAGTCCATTATGGTCCGCAAAACCTTGTGTGGCTTTAGTTGGGCCGGCCCATTTAAACTTGATGGGCCGGTCCACCTCTCAACATATCATAGGCGCGTCTCGCCCATTGGATAAGTGACACCTGTGCCAGCGCGGACCTGACATGTGTCTCCTCCAGCCAATGATGATTTTACACGTGGAAAATCCCCATTGGTTGGGGCTGTTAATGGGTTATCAGATCCAAAACACGACCCAATAGTTTAACGGCGTTCCCTTACGGTGGATGCCACGTGTCGGTCACCCTTGACGAAAGCACTTTTTTGACGCGAGATTTATCGTCATGGAAGTGGACACTTCCATGATGATAATTTTGGTAATGTCATGGAACACTTCTACGACAGCATAGGTATGACTATCTTGATTTTGTCATAAAATCGTCATGGATGTACATGCATGACAAAAAATGCGACCTACTGTGACAAACACGTATCATCACAGAAGTGTGTTTCTTTTGTAGTGGGGTGTGGGTGCGTGGGGGGTGGGAAACAAAATAAACACTATCTATCTTAGGGGGGTGTGGGTGGGAAACAGAATAACCGCACTGCACCGAGGGGCATAGTTGTACTGACACATCTTCCTTGTATGGACTTGCCACCATTATCTATCTTAGGTGGGTGTGGGTGCATGGGGGTGGGAAACAGAATAACCGCGCTGCACGTATCAAATGAGCATACTGCCATGTTAGCATGAGGCCGAGCCGGGGGCTGGGGGTGTTAGGACCCCCTCCCCCATCCCGGTGAGGCCGAGCCAGGAATGAGCCATAGCAGGCGACGATGCGGCGTGCCGCTACATCGCATGCGGAGGCGAGTCCGTAACATGACTTGCCCCATTATCTATCTTAGAGGGGTGTGGGTGCGTGGGGGTGGGAAACAGAATAACCACACTGCACCGAGGGGCATAGTTGTGCTGACACATATTCATTGTATGGACTTGCCCCCATTATCTATCTTAGGGGGTGTGGGTGGGAAATAGAATAACCGCACTGCACCGAGGGGCATAGTTGTACTGACACATCGTACTTGTATGGACTTGCCCCCATTATCTATCTTTGGGGAGTGTGTGTGCGTGTGGGTGGGAAACAGAATAACCGCACTGCACCGCGGGGCATAGTTGTACTGACACATCTTCCTTGTATGGACTTGCCCCTGCTACCTAAATTAGGTGTGTGGGGGTGGGAAGTAGAATAACCACACTGCGCCTGTCAAACGAGTGCACTGCCGCGTTAGCGTGAGGCCAAGCCGGGGGAGGGGGGAGGGACCCCCTACCCCGATCCCGGCGAGGCCGAGCCAGGAACGAGCCGTAGCAGGCGATGACGCGGCGTGCCGCGGCGTCACACGCGGAGGCAAGTCCGTAACATGACTTGCCCGATTATCTATCTTAGGGGGGTGTGGGTGCGTCGGGGTGGCAAATAGAATAACCGCACTGCACCGAGGGGCATAGTTGCAGTGACACATCTTCCTTGTATGGACTTGCCCCCATTATCTATCTTAGGGGGGTGTGGGTGGGAAACAGAATAACCGCACTACACCGAGGGGCATAGTTGTACAGACACATCTTCCTTGTATGGACTTGCCCCCATGATCTACCTTAGGGGGTGTGGGTGTGTGCGGGTGGGAAACAGAATAACTGCACTGCGCCTGTCAAACGAATGCACTGCCGCATTAGCGCGAGCCCGAGCCGGGGGAGTGGGGGTCGGGACCCCCCTCCCCCATCCTGCCAAGGCCGAGCCAGGAACGAGTCATAGCAGGAGACGACCTGGCGTGCCACGGCGTCGCATACGGAGGTGAGTCCGTAACATGACTTGCCCCATTATCTATCTTAGGGGGTGTGGGTGCGTGGGGGTGGGAAACAGAATAACCGCACTGCACCGAGGGGCATAGTTGTACTGACACATCTTCCTTGTATGGACTTACCCCCATTATCTATCTTGGGGGTGAGGGTGGGAAACATAATAACCGCACTGCACCGAGGGGCATAGTAGTACTGACACATCTTACTTGTATGGACTTTGCCCCATTATCAATCTTAGGGGGGTGTGGGCGGGAAACAGAATAACCGCACTGCACCGAGGGGCATAGGTTTACTGACACATCTTCCTTGTATGGACTTGCCCCCATTATCTATCTTAGGGGGTGTGGGTGGGAAACAGAATAACCGCACTGCACCGAGGGGCATAGTTCTACTTACACATCTTCCTTGTATGGACTTGCCCCCATTATCTATCTTAGGTGGGTGTCGGTGCATGGGGATGGGAAACGGAATAACCGCACTGCGCCTGTCAAATGAGCGCACTGCCACGTTAGCGCGAAGCCGAGCTAGGGGGAGGGGGTCGGGACCCCCCTCCCACATCCGGGCGAGGCCGAACCAAGAATGAGTCGTAGCAGGCGACGATGTGGCGTGCCGCGGTGTCGCATGCGGAGGCGAGTCCGTAACATTACTTGCCCCTTTATCTATCATAGGGGGGTGTGGGTGCGTGGGTGTGGGAAACAAGAATAACCGTACTGCACCAAGGGGTATAGTTGTACTGACTCATCTTCCTTCTATGGACTTGCCCGCATTATCTATCTTAGGAGCGGTGTGGGTGGGAAACAGAATAACGGCACTACGCCTATTAAATGAGGGCCTTGCCGCGTTAGGCGAGGCCGAGCCGGGGGGAGGGGGTCCGACCCCCCTTCCCCATCTTGGCAAGGCCGAGCCAGGAATGAGCCGTAGTAGGCGACGACGCGGCGTGCCACGGTGTCGCATGTGAAGGCGAGTCCGTAACATGAATTGCCCCATTATCTATCTTAGGGGGTGTGGGTGCGTGGGGGTGTGAGGGAGTCCTGGACTGAGGGGTCCTCAGACAGCTGGACTATATACTTTGGCCGGACTGTTGGACTATGAAGATACAAGGTTGAAGACTTCGTTCCGTGTCCGGATGGGACTTTCCTTTGCATGGAAGGCAAGCTTGGCAATTCGGATATGTAGATCTCCTTCTCTGTAACCGACTCTGTGTAACCCTAGCCCCCTCCGGTGTCTATATAAACCAGAGGGTTTAGTCCGTAGGTCAACAACAATCATAACCATAGTCTAGCTTCTAGGGTTTAGCCTCTACGATCTCGTGGTAGATCAGCTCTTGTAATACTCATATCGTCAAGATCAATCAAGCAGGAAGTAGGATATTACCTCCATCGAGAGGGCCCGAACCTGGGTAAAACATCGTGTCCCCTGCCTCCTGTTACCATTAGCCTTAGACGCACAGTTCGGGACCCCCTACCCGAGATCCGCCGGTTTTGACACCGACATTGGTGCTTTCATTGAGAGTTCCACTATGTCATCACAGTAAGGCTTGATGGCTCTATCAATCATCTTCAATGACGCAGTCCAGGGGGAGGTTTTCCTTCCCGGACATATCTTCGTATTTGGCGGCTTCATACTCTGGACCAACTCGCTTGGCCATCTGGAGTAGATCGATAGCTACGCCCCTGACCATCAGGTCAGGTTTGGAAGCTTGAACTATACTGACGACATCCGTAGAGACTTGATCTTCAACGGGTTCGAGCCCATGTCAGGCGCGCCGGACGGTCACGACGGGCATGACTTTGATCTGCCATCAGATACTATTCGGGAGATCGTGCGTGCGGCGGCGCCGGGAATCAATTCGGAGCAGATCGTGCCCTCTGAGGACGGGTAGATGGACCCCACCATGAAGGTCATGCACCCATCAGCGCTGGAGCCGAACATTGATCCCACCTCCTGTGAGGATGGTGTCATCGGACCCTCGGACTCGTCTCTGGATACAGGATCCGAACCGCATGCATCCGTGCCTATCGAATCTGATTGGGCACCGGTCATGGAGTTCACCGCCGCGGATATTTTACAGCACTCGCCCTTAGGTGACATGCTTAACTTATTAAGGTCTCTGTCCTTGTCGAGAGATGCTTGGCCGAACTATGTCCGGCTCGAGTGGCCTCGCTCCTGCTCTTTCCTTGTCGAGATATTCTTGGACGAACTATGTCCGGCTCGAGTCAGCCTTGGCGATGAAGAATTCATCATGCCTGAGGATCCTGTCGAGAAGGAGCGCTTCAAACACCGGCTTATAGCCACTGCAAAAAGCCTGAAGCAAAAGCAGCACCAGCTTCAAGCTGATCAAGATCTGCTAACTGACAGATGGACCGAGGTCCTGGCTGCCGAGGAATATGGACTCGAGCACCCTAGAAAAAGCTACCCAAAGCGCAGGTTGCTACCTCAAATCGAGGAGGAGGCTTTAAAGCCCACGCTACCAGCGCATGATGCAGCTAACCGGCCACCCCGTGGCCGCAACAAAGCGGCGTACCAGCCCGAACTCCAGACCGCGCCCCGTCGCCAATCAAACGATAATACTAAGGCCCGGGGCTACACGAAGGACCTGCGAGATGTATTGGAAAACAAAGCAGGACAGTCAAGATCGATCTACGGATCACGGGGGCACGCCATAAGACGTGACAATGACCGTCACGCCGTATACAATAAACCAAAGTCCTACCGGGCCGAATGCAACAGACTAGATTCATTTGAACTACGTTGGGATGTAGCCCGGCATAGAGGCGCCGCACACCCCCTATGCTTCACTGATGAAATCATGGATCACGAATTCCCAGAAGGGTTTAAACTCGTAAACATTGAATCATATGATGGCACAACAGACCCCGCGGTATGGATCGAAGATTTTCTCCTCGACATTCACATGGCCCGCAGAGATGACTTACATGCCATAAAGTACCTACCACTTAAGCTCAAAAGACCGGCTCGGCATTGGCTGAATAGCCTGCTAGCAAGCTCCATTGGCAGTTGGGAGGACTTAGAAGACGCATTCCTCGACAACTTCCAGGGCACTTATTAGCGACCACCGGATGCTGATGACTTAAGACATATAACCCAACAGCCCGGAGACTCGGTTCCTAACTAGAAAGAACCAAATTGTCGACTGTCCGGATGCCGAAGCCTTAGCAGCCTTCAAGCATAACATCCGTGACGAATGGCTCGCCCGACACCTTGGCCAAGAGAAGCCAAAGTCCATGGCAGCCCTCACAACACTCATGACCCGCTTTTGCGCGGGCGAGGACAGCTGGCTGGCTTGTAGCAACATCACACCCAAAAACTCATGTGATTCAGACGCTGGGGACAGCAACGACAAGCCAGGATGAAAATAGACACAAGCGTCGCAACAATGGCGACAACACCGAAGACACGACAGTCAATGCCGGATTTAGAGGCTTTAGACCCGGACAGCGAAAAAAGCCATTCAAAAGAAACAGTCCGGGGTCATCCAGTTTGGACCGCATACTCGATCGCTCATGTCAAATTCACGGCACGCCCGATAAACCAACCTACCACACCAACATGGAATGTTGGGTGTTTAAACATGCCGGCAAGTTGAATGCCGAAAACAAGGAAAGGGGGCTGCATAGCGATGACGACGAGGAGCCCCGGCCGCCGAACAAAGGAGGACAGAGGAAATTCCCTCCCCAAGTGAAAACTGTAAATATGATATACGGAACCCATATTCCCAAGCGGGAACGGAAGCGTGCACTAAGGGACGTCTATGCGATGGAGCCAGTCGCCCCAAAGTTCAACCCATGGTCCTCTTGTCCGATCACCTTCGATCGCAGGGACCATGCTACCAGTATCCATCATGGGGGTTTGGCCCATTGGTCCTTGACCCCATCATCAATGGATTCCATCTCACACGAGTCCTCATGGACGGTGGCAGCAGCCTGAACCTGCTCTATCAGGATATAGTGCGCAAAATGGGAATCGACCCCTTAAGGATCAAGCCCACAAAAACCACCTTCAAAGGTGTCATACCCAGTGTGGAGGCCTATTGTACGGGCTCAATCACACTGGAAGTGGTCTTCGGATCTCCGGACAATTTCCGAAGCGAGGAGTTAATCTTCGACATCGTCCCCTTCCGCAGTGGCTATCATGCACTGCTCGGACGAACGACATTCGCCAAATTCAATGCGGTACCGCATTATGCTTACCTCAAGCTCAAAATGCCAGGATCTCGCGGGGTTATTACAGTTAATGGAAACACAGAGCGCTCGCTCCGCACGGAGGAGCACACTACGGCCCTCGCGGCGGAAGTACAAAACAGCCTTCTTAGGCAAACAGCCTCTTCGGCGATAAAGAATCTGGATACCGTCAAGCGAGTCCGGAGTACTCCGCAACAGGATCATCTGGCACGTCTAGAGCTCGACTAGCAATCCGGCCTCTGCCCTAGTCCCAGTCAAGCAGCGAAATTTGTGCCACGCGTAGACAACTATGCACTTAAATTACCCTGGGCATAGGCGGAGGCCCGGCCATGACACGGTCCACAATGCGGTTCGACCGCCCCGGGACCCACGCATCTTTGCACCCCCTTTTTCTTTCAGGTCCCTATCTTCAGGAGGCTCTTCCGAAAGACCGGCTATCGAACACATAGCGTGACACACACACCGGGAGGACAAGAAGCTTTGGCGTACAAGGGAATCCTCAGGTGGTCTCTGATATTGATCATTATACCTGTTTTACATACTCGCATACTGTCCGCTCCTGGTCAGGATGTGTCAAACAGTCCTATTTTGCTTATCGCACTACTCGTATATGTACGCTTTGACGTGTCATTTGAATAACAAGGGAAAATAGTATACAACGTCAGCTTGCTATTACGTTCATTTACCCCTTTGCTTTACTGCTTATTTATTACACCCGTGCATTTTGGCCTGACCAGTTTGCCAGGGGCTTCAGTACCCCATAACCTGGCAAGACAAGTCCGAACACTTCCGACAGTGCGGCACCCTGAACTTATAGCACTATATGCATCAGCTCCGAATCATGTCTTGGGTCAATAGTTGGGTTTGCCCAACTCCTATGTTTTGGTACCTTACGTTCCGCTATATCGGCTAAGGTAGCGCAGGCAGAACTACTGCGATTGTGTCCCGGTTCTTCCGGACGAGCACCTCAGTACAGAAAGCTAAAAACTGACTGTCATGATAAGGCAAGAGCTGGTCGCTGTTCGAGAGGTCTCAAATCCTTAAAGATTCTTTCCTCTTCAGGCGAGGAATCGGCCTCATCCGATTTAGGCATGTGTAGCGCCCCAAGTCCGGTTTTCTGGACACTAGGGGCTTCGCCAAAATTTAAAATTGTAGACTTCTATGGCTAAGTGAGAGCGATAAAGCCATATAGTCCAATTGCCTCGTTCAAGGCACTAAACACCTCCTTAAAAATACCAAAAATTTGTATAAATAGTGTTTATATTTATCCCGAAGACCCCATTACTAGTTACATGGGGGCAGAAGCCGACGACTGGCCAACTCTCAAGATTTTACAAAACGGCCGCACAGAAGGTAATATTTTAAATTAAAAGCGCTATATAGCGCACATGAACTGATTTTCATATTACAGGATGACATGAGTACACTTATTCAAACATCACATCCTTAGTACATTCATCCGCCACAAGGCGGGCACCCTTAATGACATTGTCATAGTACTGTTCGGGGTGGCGATGCTCCTTGCCCTTCGGCGGCCCATCAGTCACCAGCTTCTCGGCGTCCATCTTCCCCCAGTGCACTTTCGCACGGGCCAAGGCCCTGCGCGCACCCTCAATGCAGACGGACCGCTTAACGACTTCCAGTTGCGGACAGACATTCACCATTCGCTTGACAAGGCCGAAGTAGCTGCTGGGCAGGGGCTCGCCAGGCCACAGCCGGACTATGAAGTCCTTCATGGCCAGTTCGGCCGCTTTGTGAAGTTCGACTAGTTGCTTCAGCTGGTCGCTCAAGGGCATCGGATGCTCGGCCCCAATATACTGGGACCAAAACAGCTTATCCGTCGAGCTCCCCTCCTCAGCCCGGTAGAACTCTACGGCATAAGAGATGCTGCGCGGCAGATCTGCGAATGCTCCTGGAGAGCTCCGAATTCGGGTAAGTAATAGGAAAGTCTCCTCCACGTGCTTGCTTTGCATAATGAAAGCCTTACCTGCAGCTATCTTCTTGTCCGCCTCAATTTCCTGGAGGGCCTTCTGGGCTTCTACCTTGCCATCTCGCGCGCTCTGACGGGCCTTCACAAGCTCCGACTCTGGCGTCTTGGAGTCACGCTCCAAGGACTCGAATTTTTTGATGAAATCCTGGAGCTCTTGCTGGACCTCATCAACCCGAGCCTCTTGTTTTTTTGCACTCGGTGTGCTCCTTGGCCGCTTTGTTTTTGGCCTCGGACATCGCCTTCTTAAGGGCCGCCACTTCGGTCATGGCCCCTAGTAATATTCATCGTTCTTCTACTTGCATCAACGATTTTTTCCTTTATATAACATTCAGATGGGGTATTACTTACCTTTGTTCTCCTCAAGCTGCCTCTTCACCAGGCCGAGCTCTTCTTCGGCCCGCCCCAGGTTCTGCCTCAGTCCGGAGACCTCCGCAGTGGCAGTAGCGGCGGCCAGCAGCGACGCCTGCTTATTCACATAGACATAATATGATTAGACTCCTGGGAGTAATATTTGATCCTTTGTTCGGCTTTTCTTCCCGAACACCAAACAGAGCATCAGGGGCTACTGTCTATACTGTGATACTTTCTCATAATTTAAACTACTTGCCTCAAAGCCGATCAGGAGGCTGGCGCAGGCTTCGGTGAATCCGCTTTTGGCGGACTGAACCTTCGCAATCACCGTACTCATAAGAGTATGGTGTCCTTCATCAAGGGAAGCGCTCTAAAGCGCTTCCACCAAGTTATCCGATGCCTCTGGATGGACAGGGGTCATCGGCACAGGCAGCTCGCCCCCCTTGGTAGGGGGCAGCTTTCCTAAACCCGGAACCACTGGAGGTTCCGGTGCAGTATCCGGCTGGGGGCCAAGCCTGCTGCGATCCCCCTCAACAGAATCCATGGGGATCTTCCCTCCCATGAGCCCGGCATCGGGGGTTTCGCCCTGAGGCGCCTCCAGATCCATCTCTCCCTGGCCCGGTATCCTCTGAGACAACACTTCGATGTCGTCCGCGGGCCGGGGAGTGGAGCCGTTCGGAGCGAATAGCTCTTCATCTCCGACGAGCTCAAGGACCCATCCGAGGAGGATGAGTCGATGTGGGCTTTGGACGGACTGTGCAAACATATCTTGACATAATAAGAAGCCACAAAACTAAAACATGCAAGAAGTGTTATGGCATTCGAATACTTATGACTTCGCTAGGGGCTTGGCCCTAGGTAGCCACTCCTCCTCGCTGTAGGCGGCGGTTGTGGAGTGGTCCGGAGGGAGGTTCCTTCCCTTCTTGGACCCTTCGGCCTCCTCGGAAGGGGCGGCCTTCCTTTTCTTCTCGCCCTCGGTTTGGGGGAGAGGGTTTTCCTCTACCTCCTCCTCATTGTCGTTGGAGGAGTGCGCCTCGGTGTCTTCGGACGATGAGTCTGACACCACCTTGCGCCGGAGACTTTTCCTGGTCCCCGTGGCCTTCTTCTTTGCCTTCTTCTCCGGCACCTCATAGGGCGCCGGAACCAGCATCTCCGTCAGGAGAGCGGTTGCTGGATCTTCACGCAACGGAGCCGGACAGTCGATCCGCTCCGCCATCGCCACATAATCCTGTTAAATCAGTACGGTTGTCGGCGTTCTGGGAACGGGGGTCCCCAGACTTGCCTGCCTGCGGCCTGCGGCGTAGCTCAAGTAGGGGCCTAGTGCAGCCCAGCTTCATCAGCTCAAGCTCAACACCGTAGCGAGGGGCCAAGCCTCGCGGGGCGGATGACAGGGAGCTTCCGTAGGAGCAGCCTCCTCAGGAAGGCTCACGAGGAGGCAGAGAGATCAAGGCAGGGTTCCTCGTGAGGAGCCCGTGATGCAAGCCATGACGATCGAGACCATGCGAGCGCCGGCCTGCGCAGTGTCCTTGTTTCCCCTTCGGTGCAAACGGGGCAAGCACAGGCCAAGGCATCAGGAAAAGGTTACCGTTTCGGTGCAACATGGCCAAGACCAGCAGAACAGCGGGATGGAGGTCATCGTGGAGCCCAGGACGGTGTCATCATCAGAACCTTTGGCAGCCGAAGACCAACTTTAGTCAGGATAAGTGTACTAGATGTTCCCCTTCAAAATGGCCAATTGTTGGCACACTTCCCGCTCATTATTTGGCAAGAGGCCCAGGGCCTCCCTCTATAAATAGAGCTAGCCACCACGGAGTAGAGGCATCTGGAAGATGGATCGATCAGAGAGAGAGAGAAAGGCGACTGAACTCACCCAAGCAGTTCATCTCACCAGCTCAAGAACAGCCCCTCGCGAGGCTGTTCTCCCTTTGTATTGTTCATCATCATCCCCTGAGGCAATCCACCACACCACACACTGGAGTAGGGTATTGCACCACAATGGTGGCCTGAACCAGTATAAATCTCGTGTCCCTTCTGTGTTTTTCCTTCTAGCCTAGATCCTTTGCGAGACTTCGAGACTTGAGCTGGTAGGGGAAAGATCTTCATGCGCACACCAGAGTTCGAACCTCAAGGGTCTGCCGGAACTCGAAATCCGACATTTGGCGCGCCAGGTAGGGGTGCGCCGGAATCTTTCTTCCGCTGGTCGTGTGTGACGTTCCGTCGTATCCATGGCTGACGCTCGCCGAGCCCGCGGTGAGCGTCGGGCTGCTCTTGCCACCCGCGTCGCCCAGACGGCGCCCGTCGGTGGACGCCCCCGTCGTTCCCCTTCGCCTGCCGCCAACGCCGCCACCGGCCCGGCAGGGAACAAGCAGCAGGCCTCGTCCCTGCACCCTTCAGTGTGGCGGGAAGGCCGCACCGCCACCCCGTCACTGACTCCAGACGGTTCATCGTCCCACGGCCATCGCGCCCCACGGATGCGCACGCTGCGCTGCTCCTGGCGCATGAGCTCCTGCCCTACCGTCCCATCGACGACCTCTACTAGGAATGGCTCACCCGCATCAGTGAGCTCGTCAGCACCGCAGGGGGCTCTCCCATGCCATCTCTCTTGCTGCATCGCCCTCCGTCCTACGCAGGAGGCGAGGATCAGGAGGTGCCTCCGCCACCTCCTCCCCAAGAAGGCGCCATGGCTCCACCGCAGGCTGCCGCGCCTTCACCGCCGAGCTGCGTGGCGTCGCATGGCCCGGCAAGTTCAAGCCGGACCTGCCTCCTCGCTACGACGGCACTGCAGACCCCGCGGAGTTCCTCCAGCTCTACGAGCTGGGCATCAAAGCCGCCAACGGGGACGAAAAGGTCATGGCGAATTGGTTTCCTATGGCGCTCAAGGACGGTGCCCGCACCTGGCTCCTGAACCTGGCTCTAGGCACGATCTCCTCCTGGGACGAGATGCGCACCCGCCTCATCGCCAACTTCCAAGGCACTCGCGACCGGCCCCCGGCCATGAGTGACCTGCGCCGCATCAAGCAACAGTCAGGAGAGACCCTGCAGATGTACATCCAGCGCTTCAACAACGCCCGCCTCAAGGTCCCCAGGGTGACTGAGGAGTCCATCATCTCAGCCTTCTCGGATGGCATGCGTGACATCAAGATGAAAGAGGAGCTAGCAATCCATGAAGACCTGTGCACATCCCTGGAGCTGTTCAACTTGGCGACCAAGTGCGCCAGGGCTGAGGAAGGGCGCCTCTCCCTCCTCGACCTTCCGGCTGCCGACCCAGAAGAGAAGAAGCCTAAGGTCAAGGACATGAAGCGTAAGGGAGCTGTTGTGCTCGCAGCGGAGCTAGACACCAAGCGAGGCAGGGATCAGCCTGAGTCATCCAAGGGCAGCTGGTACTGCGTGTACCACGACCTCCACACCCACAACACCAATGAATGCCAAGAGCTCAGGGCCGTGCGAGATGGGCGTATCGGCCGACGTCCCGACCGCAACGACCGGGGCTATGGCCAAGGAGGAGGAAGAGATGGAGGACGATGGGAAGATCGTGGCCCTCGCCAAGGGTGGCGTGACCGACCTCGCGAGGACCGCTGGCAGGACCAGCCTCGCGAGAGAGGTTGGAGGGATCAGCCTCGGGAGTACCGCCCTAAAGGCAACGCAGGCCTCCGTCCTCTGCCACCAGCGCCGAGGAGGAATGAAGACCATCATCAGCACGAGGGGGCTGGGGGCTTCCAGGAGCCGCGCGCAATCGCTTGCATCCTAGGCGGCGCACAGGCCCCAGCCTCTCAGCGCATCTTCAAGCAGTTTGCTCGCGAGGTGAATGCAGTCCTCCCCAAGCTTGAGGCCACGCGCCCTCTCAGGTCGTCTGCGTACGCTATCACGTTCAGCTCAGCGGATCAGCTCAAGTGCGCAGCAACGGCCGGAGTCCTCCCAATGCTTTGTTCCCCAGTCATCAGCAATGTGCAAGTCACCAGACCCTCATCGATGGCGGAGCAGGACTGAACGTCCTGTCCGTCGAGACATTCAACAATCTCCAAGTGCCATATGATCAGGTTCAGCCAACCAAGCCTTTCTCAGGAGTCACTGATGATTCCACTGTTCCGATAGGGCAGGTTCGCCTTCCAGTCACCTTTGGGCAGCGCAACAACTACCGCACCGAGCTCATTGACTTCGACGTCGCCCACATTCGCCTGCCATACAATGCCATCCTCGGGTACCCAGCCCTGGCCAAGTTCATGGCGGTGACTCACCACGGCTACAATGTTCTCAAGATGCCAGGAAGCAGTGGAGTCATCACAGTGCCCTGTGAGGAAAGGGATGCAGTGTGTTCCCTTGAGCGTGCCTTCCAAGCCGCGGCAATCAAAGACCCAGATCACAGGAGCGGGAGACTTCCCGAGGCGGTCCCTAAGAAGAAGAAGGCTTCACCTAGCCCAAACCCTCAGGAGGCAGGCACCTCCAAAGGCGTTGCATCAGGATCCGCGCCCGTCCAAGGGGCGCCACCCTCTGCCGCATAGGAAGGCGCGTCCGGTGCCCTCCTCGGGCAGGGCTCGGGGGCTCTATCTTGGAGAGCCACCGACTTTGCCAAGGTCACGAGGGAGGCGCTCGGGCACCACTTGGAGGCGTGCTTCAAAGCATGTTTCCCTTAGGAAGGTATGAGGCAAGGAGGGCCAAACCCTTAGGAGTTCATCGCGAGAAACATTCAGGAGCTACAGGCATCAGGAGTCATGCGTGGCAGCCGCCGCTTGCCCGCCATGGCCCCGCATCCAGGCGAGGATGGTGGGCTGCACGTCTGCATCGATGTAGCAGGGCTCAACCAAGCCGCATCTCAGGAGCTCCTCTGGCCTTCACGTGTGGGGCACTGCGAGGGCCCACCTCACAGCTACGTTCGCATGCCTTTCGGCCTGCCGAACGCGGCCGCTGCTCATGAACGCCTGCTGAGGAGCATTCTGGAGGCTCAGGAGGTCCGGCATCATGGGGTCCTGGCGGAGATGGAGATGGCCCTCGAAGATCCATCCGTGCCCCCGGAGCCTCCCGAGGCTCCAGGTCCCGGGAGCTCGTGAGGGTCGGCTTCCTCACCACGTGTCGTCCGCTACTTCAGCATCCCTTCGTCTTCAACCGTATCAGGTGACATCTTTCAAAGTTCCATTTTCAGCTGGGAGTGCCCACAGGGCTGCATCATTCCCAGGTCGCATGGGTCCGTCCCTGCGGCATGTATCCGTTTTGTTTATGCTCTTTACCTACCTTGTTGGGGGCGCCCCTCGGGCTGCATTATCCCCAAGCTGCTAGGGCCAGACCCAGTGGCATTTACTTTTTCCGCATCTATCTAAATAGATTTGCTCCTTCGTGCCTAACATGCTTGACCTAACCGCCTGCTCGATTGACACATACCTCTGGAGCCGCTCGCTCTGGCACGGCACTTGCGCACGGGTCCATCCCTGCAACACCGATAAATCTGAGTGGCTGAGCTCTGCCCGCGGCAGCCCTGCAAGGTGCCACCTCACCAGGCCCTCAGTGCCCCAATCACTCCCTTGGAGCGACCAATGGTTGGCTGGCAACCGTAACGATAGACCTTGTGTTCCCCTCGTGATTGATATGCAGGACCCGCTCCAGGAGTAACGCTGGTGGCGTCGCGAGCCTTCTCTCCTTCTCTTCAGCACGATCCGCTCGCGCATTAAAAGGGGGGCGTCTGAGCATCGTGGCATGGGCTCTTACTGGCTCTCCAGCCCTCACCCCCTGGCGTTGAACCACGGCATCGCGACCTGGCATACCAGCGACGGCTGAAGCCTTCCTGGGGACCGGGACCTATCAGTGTGAGCACCATGTCCTCGTGAGGAAAGAAAGGGGGAACCAAGCCGGGACAGGACAAGCATGTCGCATCGATTCATAATAAGGATATAATATTCACAGAAGACATGGCCAGCGCCTTACATAACCCCGCGGGGTGGTACTTCGATTCCTCGTAGGGAACAAAAGGTGCTAATCCTAAGGAACGCTAACTACACGCACCTCCGCAGGAGACCCCATCATCAACAATGGGCCGTCAGGCACCGGCGCCAACCCCATCCAGATCAGTGGCATCGGCGGCCTGATGCAGTTGCCCTACTCCGGGAGCGATGCAAGCTCGGGGGCTCGTAGCTGTCGTCACTCATCTCCGGAGTTGCGTGAAGCTCGGCGGAGTCGCTGGACCCTCCGGCCCCTCTGCTGCTACTTGAGGAGCTGCCGGGGAAGCGGTTGGCGGGCCTGGTCCTCGCCATGATGGTGCCCCGGCCGCCTTTCTCGGGGCAGCATTCCAGCCGGCATCCTTCCGCGTCGAAGACCTTGAAGAACATCAAGGAGGCACCATCGTATTCGAGGTGGATTACGAGGGCGCCCCCTATCCGGCAGACCCGGGCGACCTCGCCCCAGCCACGGGTCATGTAGACCTTGCCCGGAGCGACAACCTCAACCTCCGCTCCGGTCGCAGGGGTAATGCAGTCAGCGTGCTACAGCCAGAGCTCAAGAGGCCCCCTCGGCGGGATCTCGAAGGCGAAGGAGGGAGGAAGGCGAATCCAAGATCGAAGAGGCATGGCGGCGTGGAGCACAACCTCGCGAGAGGAGCCCTGGGCATGGACTCCAGGAGGAACGACACGCACCGCCGTAACCTGCCGGCATCGATGGCGGCACCGTCGGTGTCTCTCGGCGCATTCTTCTCCAGGGCCCTCGATGCAGGTGTACAAGGGCAGCGGGAACCCAGGCGGCGGCCGCTCGTACCAAGGCCTCGATGTCTCCTGCTGAGCACCCTCATCTCGGCGGCAGAGGACTAGCCGTTTCTTCGCCGGAAGCGGGTCGGGACCCTCTCGGGGGACCTTCCCCTTCTCTTCTGCAGAAAACCGGCGAATTGGTGCCATCAGCGTGATGTGAAGCAAGGGCGAGGAAGAAGAAGAAAGGAGTAGCAGGGAGAGATGCACTGGAATGGCTCGCGCCATATCGTACTTATAGCCGGAAGAGGCCAACCACCGGGCTCCACGATAGCAGGTAATCATGACCCATTTTTGCATGTAGGGACTTGTCAAGTCATGCAGTTGTCGAGGCGTCGTGGGGAAGCGGAGACGCCCATGTCCAATCAATCGCCACGCGGTGCCCAAGGCCGCAGGCTATTGGGGCCCGTGGTGCTTTGCACTTGCCCCTTCGCTTCTCTGCTAGGCCAAGTCCGGGCGCGCCTTGGGCCCGAGGACTACTGTCGGCGTTCTGGGAACGGGGGTCCCCAGACTTGCCTACCTGTGGCCTGCGGCATGGCTCAAGTGGGGGCCCAGTGCAGCCCAGCTTCATCAGCTCAAGCTCAAGACCCTCGCGAGGGGCCAAGCCTCACGGGGCGGACGACAGGGAGCTTCCTCAGGAGCAGCCTCCTCAGGCAGGCTCACGAGGAGGCGAAGAGATCAAGGCAGGGTACCTCGCAAGGAGCCCGTGACGCAAGCCATGAAAATCGAGACCAGGCGGGCGTCGGCCTGCGCAGTGTCCTTGTTTCCCCTTCGGTGCAAAGGGGGAAAGCACAGGCCAAGGCATGAGGGAAAGGTTACCGTTTTAGTGCAACAAGACCAAGACCAGCAGAACCGCAGGATGGAGGTCATCGTGGAGCCCAGGATAGCGTCATCGTCAGAACCTTTTGCAGCCGAAGACCAACTTTAGTCAGCATAAGTGTACTAGATGTTCCCCTTCAAAATGGCCAATTGTTGGCGCCCTTCCCGCTCATTATTTGGGAAGAGGCCCAGGGCCTCCCTCTATAAATAGAGCTAGCCACCGCAGAGTGGAGGCATCTGGAAGACAGATCGATCAGAGAGAGAGAGAGAGAGAGAGAGAGAGAGAGAGAGAGAGAGGCGACTGAACTCACCCAAGCAGTTCATCACACCAGCTCAAGTACAGCCCCTCGCGAGGCTGTTCTCCCTTTGTATTGTTCATCATCAGCCCCTGAGGCAATCCAACACACCACACACTGGAGTAGGGTATTACACTACAATGGTGGCCTGAACCAGTATAAATCTCATGTCCCTTGTGTGTTCTTCCTTCTAGCCTAGATCCTTTGCGAGACTTCGAGACTCGAGCTGGTAGGGGAAAGATCTTCGTGCGCACCCAGAGTTCGAACCTCAAGGGTCTGACGGAACCCGAAATCCGACTACGGTGGCTTAAGTTCCTCCCACGAATATACTGAGGAATGGCACATCTTGCGAAATGTAGAATGCTTACCAAATTGGCGTGGCGCTTGGCGCTGAGTGCGCGGTCCTCGATGGTGGGAGGAGAAACTTCGCCGGCCTTGAACAACACCTTCCAGACGTCTTTGTGCGTCGTGTCGAAGAGCTCTTGCAGTGTCTGGTGTTGGGCCGAGTCGAACTCCCACAGGTTGAATGCCCGTCTTTGACACGGGAGAATCTGGCGAAATAGCATGACCTGGACCACGTTGACAAGCTTGATCTTCTTGGTTATCATATTTTTGACACAGTTCTGGAGTCCGGTCAGCTCCGCGGGCATGCCCCAGGCTAGGCCCTTCTTCTTCCAGGAGGTGAGCCACATGGGGATGCCAGATCAGAATTCGGGGGCCGCCACCCAGTTGGCGTCACGCGGTGATGTAGAACCACCCCGATTGCCACCCCTTCACGGTCTCCACATAGGAGCCTTCGAGCCAGATGACGCTGGGCATCTTGCCCACCATGGTGCCTCCACACTCCGCCTGCTGACCGACCACAATCTTCGGCTTCACATTGAAGATCTTCAGCCACAGGTCGAAGTGGGGCCTGATGCAGAGGAAAGCGTCGCACACGACTATGAACACCGAGATGTTGAGGATGAAATTAGGGGCCAGATCATGAAAATCCAGCCCGTAAGAGAACATGAGCCCGCGGACAAATGGGTGGAGGGGGAATCCCTGTCCGCGAATGAAGTGGCCGAGGAATACAACCCTCACGTGGGTTCCTGGAGTCGGGATGATCTGCCCTGCGTCCGGGAGCCGGTGCGCGATGTCTGCAGCCAAGTATCCGGCTGCCCGAAGCTACCTAATGTCCTCCTCCGTGACGGAGGAAGCCATCCACTTGCCTCCCGCTCCAGACATGTTTGGCTATAAGAGAAGGTGAGAACTGGGGCGTTGGAGCTCGAGCGTGCTGTAAGTGCATCTAGTGCCACCCCTAGTTGGTTTTGGAGTATTGACGACAAAGATGGTTGAGGGACTAATGCGTTTGTGAGAATTGCAGGATAACGCAGGTAGTGTCCCTCATTGATTCGGTTTACCTACCGGAGATGACCCCTAAAAATGTATGAAGACATTGAAGACAATGGTGGTATGAGAAGATATTCATATTGAAGACTATGACCTGAGAAGACATTACGTGAAGACTATGGAGCACGAAGACTGTGTGGTTTCGTTGTTTTCTTTTCTTCTTTGTTGAGTCATAGGAACCACCGTACAGTTAAGTGGGGTCCAAGTGAACTAAGTCAGAGTGACTGAAGTGATGCTCAACCCAAATCCTATGTCTTCGAGCGAAGACAATGAGAGCAAATCTTATCCAAAGCTGGATGAGTCAGCTTTGCTTGTAGCCCAAGTAAAGTTGTCGTGTGTGTTTGAAATCTGACCGTTGGGACACGTGTCAGTTCCTGAGTGACCCAGGGTCATTTCGGACAAATCAGGTCGGGTTGCCTTGTGGCTATAAATAGCCCACCCCCTACACCATAGATTGGTGGCTGCTCAGAGTTTGTGCACGACTTTTGTCGTTTGAGAGCAACCCACCTCGAAGCATTTGAGAGAGAGAAATACGTGCGAGGACAAAGCCCAAACACCCAGAGCCAAAGAGTGTTAGGCATCACTGAAGTCTTTCTGTCTATGTGACCTGAAGACTTATTACACTTGAGGACTGTGAATCCTCCAGCCGGTTAGGCCTCGCGTTCTGAGCATCCAAGAGTCATTGTGGATTGCCGATGGACGAAGTCTGTGAAGGTTTGGAAGTCTACCTTGAAGACTTACCAGAGTGATTGGGCAAGGACTGGGTGTCCTTAGCTCAAGGGGAATAAGGTGAAGACACGGTCTTCTGAGTTAAATCTCAGCCTCCCTAACCAGACGTACAGTTGTCACAGCAACTGGAACTGGTCCAACAAATCTTGTGTCTTCAACAAGCGACTGGTTCTATCCCTTTCCATCCTTTACTTAAGTTTGTCTTCGTGAAGTCATTGCCTATCTGTGTATCTGTTTGAGTTCATTGCTTGACTACTACTGTTGATTGGCTTCATACTATCTTCCATCCTGATCCTTACTACTTAGCTGCTATTAGTCCTGTACTTTCACATCATTGCATACTTGACTATGGCTTGCTTATGGTAGTTTATCTTCTGCTGCATATCAACTAGGTCATTTATGTTGTTTGTCTTCGAAACTTCTAAGTTTTGAAGACTTTCATAAAAATCGCCTATTCACCACCCCCCTCTAGTCGATACTAGCACTTTCAATTGGTATCAGAGCAAGGTACTCCCTTGTTCTGTGTGATTCGGTTTAACCACCTGGAGTTTCAGCTATGTCGACTGCAGGATTGAGGAACATATCTTGTCCCACCTTTGACGGTCATGAGTATCCCCGATGGAAGGCCTTGATGAAGAAGCGACTCATGTCCATGGATAGCGAACTGTGGACCGTCACTGAGATTGGACTCACTGATCTATGCAAGATGGTGGAGGCTGATGACATTCGCAAGTACACTCTATTGAACCTTACGGCGAAGGATGTCATCTGCTCTCATCTGTCCCCAAATCAGTTCAGGAATGTTATGCACCTCAATCACATGAAGCTAATCTGGGGCCAGCTTTCTGAGGTCTATGAAGGTCATCGCACTCGTCATGATCCGTGGTTTGAGGACTACAAGGAGTCTCTTAAGGAGATGACCTTTGCACCTGAATCATCATCATCCTCATCATGCCACAAGGCAAGGGGTGATAAGGTAACTGAATGCTATCTCTCTGAATCTAGCGATGATGAATCAAGTGATGAATTTGGCCCCAATTATGACAAGCTTTCTTCCCTTGCCACTAAACAACAAAGAATCATGGAAAAGGTTCGAGAAATGCTTAGTAAGAGCGATGATATGTTGGGTGAAGAAATGGATCAGTCGAAAACTTTGGCTGATAGTCCTCAGAGACTTCATGCTAAGTTTGACGCCCTTCAAGATCAACATAATGCTCTCTTGTCTGATCATGAGAAGCTTTCTTCTGAATGTCTTCAAAGAAAGATAGACCTTGAAAAGATAAGAGTGGATTATGAAGATCTTCAGAAGGAGCGAGATTCATTACTTGCTCAACAAATAAGCGTTACACAGAATGGATTTGAACCACCATGTCTAAAATGCATTGAGCGTGATAACGCTACATCTGTTGCTGAATGTTCCACTGCTGCTACTGTTTCATTGTCTTCACCTACTGATGTGGTTACTAACCCCACTGCGGAGGATACCACTGCTATTGTTGATGAAAATGCTATGTTGAAGACATTGCTTGAAACAGGGATGTACAAAAGTTTGAAGGGACATCAGACACTCTGCGATGTGCTCAAAAAGCAGATTCTGAACCGAAACCCTAGGAAAGAGGGTGTTGGGTTCGAGAGGAAAATGAATGTTGATGGCTTGTACTGGAAGCCTGAGCAGTACCCCAAAACCACATGGGTTGCTGCAAAGGAACCTTCAGTAGATCCATCCACTTTATCTGGCTTTACTTGTGCTAATCCTATTATCATTGATGAATCCTTTGATGCAAACTATAAGCTGTTCAAGAATCAGAATGGTGAAGTGTTTGCCAGGTACATTGGTACTAACTGCAGGAATGGACCACCTATGAAGAAGATCTGGGTACCTAAGCAGTACATTGAGGATCTTCCTGTGAATCTCATCATGACACCACCAAGGAAGAAGACAAACCCCAGACCTATAGCTTCATGTGGCCCAAAGGATTCATACAGATACATGACTCACATGAGTCACCCTAACGCCAATATTTTGCAAAGAAATCATGCTCAGACTTGAATATGAGCGTGTATCTTCGAACCGCTATGTTCATAGGACTAAGAACTTTTCTGCTTATTCATATGAGTATCCTGCAAGGCTATTTGCTAGGGCTTCAAAGCCAAAATTCTCAGATGCTGCACTTAGACTCATTGCTTCTAAGCCACCCCTGATGATGTGGGTGGCAAAGAAGAACTAACTCTCTTTTGCAGAAAAGGGTCTCCAACCAGCAATCAATGGCGTCCGATACTATTGCTGGGGACCTAAAACACATTAAGGACGCATGATAAAATGTCATTCTATATACTTCACATCTGAATCGTTTGTCAGTCATACTATATGTCCTAACTTTGATATAAGCTGTGACAGTCCCTATATGTGTCAAATGCTTATGCTTCACAACACTCTTGTGAACCCTATCCTCCTAACTGCACTGTAGGGTACATCACCAAAAGCTTCAGAATGGATTATGGACAGTGGATGCACAAATCATATGACTGGTGATCGAAGTCTTCTCATGGACTCAACCTTACGTCCATCCGACAAGAGTCACATCACGTTTGCTGACACTGGTAAAAGCAAGGTATTGGGTCTAGGTAGAATTGCAATCTCAAAGGATCAACACATGGATAAAGTGATGCTTGTTGAATCCCTTGGCTTCAACTTAATGTCTGTCTCAATGCTTTGTGACTTGAACATGATTGTGCTATTTGGAAAATATCGCTGCCTTGTACTAATGGAATATGACAAATCTCTAGTCTTTGAAGGGTATCGAAAAGATGATCTATACATGGTAGATTTCTCAGCAGGTCCACAGCTTGCCGTATGTCTTCTCACAAAAGCTTCAGAATGCTGGCTCTGGCATCGAAGGCTAGGACATGCTGGCATGAGGAATTTACACTTACTCGTCAATAAGAAGCATGTCATTGGCATCGAGGATGTCAAGTTCAAGAAGGATCATCTGTGTGGTGCCTGTGAAGCTGGAAAGATGACAAGGGCAAAGCACCCCTCGAAGACAATCATGACAACATCTCAACCCTTTGAGCTGTTACACATGGACTTATTTGGATCTACTCACTACTCCACTCTCACAACAACTGCCTGTCTCTATGGCTTCGTCATTGTTGATGACTACTCAAGATACACATGGGTTCATATAATTCTTTACAAGACTGAAGTGCAAGATGTCTTCAGGCGCTTCGCCAATCGAGCAATGAACAATTATGGCGTGAAGATCAAGCATATCAAAAGTGAAAATGGCACTGAATTCAAGAACACCGGACTTGATCTGTATCTGGATACAATGGGAATCACTCATGAGTTCTCTGCTCCATACACACCTCAGCAAAATGGCAACATTGAGCGCAAAAACAGAACCCTCATTGAGATGGCTCGAACAATGCTAGATGAATACAAGACACCAAGGAAGTTCTGGCCTGAAGCTATTGATACAGCCTGTCATATCATCAACCGTGTTTACATCCATAAGCTACTGAACAAAACATCCTATGAGCTCCTTACTGGCAAGAAGCCAAACGTTAGTTACTTTAGAATATTTGGAGCTAGATGCTGGATCAGGGATCCCCATCACAAGTCAAAATTTGCACCTAAGGCTCACGAAGGCTTCATGCTTGGCTATGGAAAGGATTCACACTCCTACAGAGTCTTCAACCTCTATCTCTACAAAATCGTCGAAACTGTGGATGTGAAAGTTGATGAAACCAATGGGTCGCAGAGAGAGATTCTGCCAAGTACACTAGATGAAGCTCCTCCAAGCAAATCTATCAAGCTGATGGGAACTGGTGAAATCATGCCCTCTGAAGCACAGCCTGAAGAGGAACTTATCATCTCGGCACCAAATCAACCTGAAGACAATGCTCAGACCGAAGACAATCCTCCCAATGATGACAATGATCAGCAAGAGCAAAGTCTTCGTCCTGTTCATCCTCGTGTTGCAAATGAAGTTCAAATAGAGAAGATAATTGGCAGCATCAATGCGCCTGGTCCACTCACTCGGTCAAGAGCAACACAGCTAGCAAACTTCTGTGGGCACTTTTCATTTGTGTCAATATCAGAACCCAAGAAAGTTGCTGAAGCTTTTATGGAACCTGAATGGATTCAAGCCATGCAAGAAGAACATCAACAGTTCAAGCTGAATAATGTTTGGGAACTTGTCAAGCGACCTGACCCTCACAAGCATAACATTATTGGAACAAAATGGATATATCGAAACAAGCAAGATGAGCATGGTCAAGTTGTAAGAAACAAAGCACGTCTGGTGGCTCAAGGATATACTCAAGTTGAAGGAATTGACTTTGATGAAACATTCGCTCTTGTTGCTAGGCTTGAAGCTATTCGCATACTGCTAGCCTACGCTAATCATCACAACATATTGCTATATCAAATGGATGTGTAGAGTGCATTTCTCAATGGCAAGATTGAAGAAGAAGTATATGTCGCTCAACCACCTGGCTTTGAAGATCCAAAACATCCTGATATGGTGTACAAGCTAAACAAAGCACTGTATGGCCTCAAACAAGCTCCTCCCGCATGGTATGATACAATCAAAGACTTCCTGAAGAGCAAAGGCTTCAAACCTGGATCCCTCGATCCCACACTCTTCACGAAGACATATGATGGTGAACTGTTTGTGTGCCAAATCTATGTGGATGACATAATCTTCGGCTACACCAACCAGAAGTATAGTGATGAGTTTGGGTACATGATGCAATAGCAATATCAGATGTCCATGATGGGTGAGCTGAAGTTCTTCCTTGGTCTTCAAATTCGTCAGCAAAGAAATGGCATCTTCATATCTCAAGAAAAATACCTCAAAGATTGTCTGAAGAAGTTTGGAATGGAAGACTGCAAAGGCTACACGACGCCAATGCCAGCCAAACACCATCTTGGTCCCGACGACAATGGTAAAGAGTTCGATCAAAAGGTATACCGCTCCATGATTGATTCTTTACTTTATCTATGTGCATCTAGGCCAGATATTATGCTTAGTGTTTGCATGTGTGCTCGATTCCAAGCGGCACCAAAGGAATCGCATCACTTAGCTGTGAAGCGAATTCTTCGATATTTGGCCTACACCCCAAGACTCGGATTATGGTATCCCAAGGGCTCAAAATTTGATTTGGTTGGATTCTCGGATGCTGATTATGCTGGTGACAAGGTGGATCGCAAGTCTACATCAGGCACATGTCATTTTTGGTCGATCACTTGTCTGTTGGTCTTCAAAGAAGCAGAACTGTGTATCACTCTCAACTGCTGAATCTGAATACATTGTTGCTGGATCCTGTTGTGCTCAGCTTCTATGGATGAAGCAAACTCTCAAGGACTATGGCATCAACCTAAAACAAGTACCTCTCTTCTATGGCAACGAAAGTGCCATCAAGATAGCCAACAATCCAGTCCAGCACTCGAAGACAAAGCACATTGAAATTCGTCATCACTTTCTCAGAGATCATGTCATGAAGAAAGATATCGATATCATTCACGTCAACATTGAATAGCAACTGGCAGATATCTTCACAAAGCCCTTGGATGAGAAAAGGTTTTGCAAGTTATGGTGTGAGCTAAATATCTTGGAATCCTCTAATGTCCTGTGATCAGGCACACATCCTAACACTTGCATGTTGATGACTTAGATGTGCAACACACAAGGTAATGTATATCTTCAATCAATGAAGACTTACACTCTGAGTGAGAATACATTAACATGGAATTTGACTTCGGAGCGCCACGATAATTGTGCACCGTGTCTGGGTCTAATACTTCCTATACGGTGGGTAACGCCACCACCAAATTTCTCTGTTTGAAGTGTTTCACTCATGGCGTTATATTGCAATGACTTCGCATTTGGTTTGTCTTCAGTTTCAATTTATCTTCATGAGTTTCTACACTATGATGATTTGATTGCTTAATGATATATATATATATATACTAGTGTTCTGTCCTCTACAGCATTCACTTATAACTATGTCTTCAAGATTGGATCTTTTGAACTAATGAATGTGATCGGACCCTAACCTCTCTATGCTTTCTATCTCACACTCTATCTGTCCAAATCATATGCATTCTATTGAAACTGTCAGAAGTCTTCTCTGCGTCCTAGTCAGCAGAAGGCAAAGAGACAAACATTAAATCTGTTTTAAATGACTTATCTTTATTGTTGAAATCTGGAGAAGCTAGAACAACTCTCCGACATGCCTGGCGGGCGTGGGAACGTGGGACAACTCTGAGTATGTTGCATGCTTGCCACGTGCCCCTCAGATGTGAACCGCCAGGGGCACCAGTGTAATTGTGCTGTGCCGCTCACTTACCTATAAATACTTGTCCCCTGCGGTAAAGAAATCCTTCTTCCACCTCTCCACCTCCGTCAAAACCCTAGCGCCACCGCTAGCTCTCGACGACGCTGGCGACGAAGCGCTTAGCTGCCGTGACTTCTCCGACGCCGTCCTCACGCTGGCCGCGGACATCGTCCTCTCCGCCGTTGCCGTAGGTGTCCTCCGTTGCCAAGTTAGGGCACGGTGGACTGAACTGCTCGGTCTCCTATTCATCCCATCTAGCAGTTCTTCGTGCGGTAATTATAACTCTATTTTTACCACCTTTTTGATCTTCAAGATTCATCCTGTTTACCAAAAGTGGTTTCTGCCTATTCAATGTTAGATCTATTCTGTCTGCATCTCATACTGCCTAGTCAATTCACTTAGATTTCCTGTCTAGTTTGATTCCTCACTTGTACTTATTCACGGATTGGTACAAATCTGGAACCAACTCACCTATATAAGTGAATGTCTTCGCATCATGAGGTCAATGTCTTCAAACTGATTTATCTTCAAAATCTTCTGAGAATGCATATGACCTCTTCCCCTTCCCTCGCATCTCTAATGCTGTCACAGGTACATGTCCGTGGGAGAATCCCTTGGTTCTCATTGTCTGCATTCGTTTGCAGAATACTTACAGCATCATATCAATTCTCCTGAAGCCAGTTCCTGCTTGACCAGCAAGCGTAAGTCTCAGAAGCCTTTGAACGTATTGAAGCCATTCAGTTTGAAGTTCGTGGCTATAGAAAAATCAGCAAGGAAGGGTGGCAGACAGCGCAGAGAAGGAACATCCAAAGATCTGCCTGATGACCTAGCAGAACTCTACAAGACAGATCCCGAAGAGAATTATCATCAGCGAAAGACACGAATCCAATGGATTCGACGCTATTGGGCTGAAGAATGGTTCAAGTACAAGTTTGTGACAAAGGAATATGCAGGGAAGAATGCTATCAAGAGACCTTGGGGTGATATTCTCTATCGAGGCCTTCAACACAAGAGCAGAACTGAAGCTATTGCTCAAGGCTTCTATCCTTGCATGGTCCATGGACCTCAAGCTGAGAACGCTGATCCCACTTCATTACTCTGGTGTCGTGACGATGCTCTCTTCAAGCGCAACCTTCAATTCGCTCAGGCTTCGGCCAAGAAAAACAAGAAGTCATTGGGATTGGACTTCAACCCAGGTCCCTCTCCTCCCCGTGCTGATGGCTCCCGTGATGCAGAACCCAATGTCATCGGCCCCTTCTCCAACCTTGATGGCCTCATCACCTACATCTTGGTCCAGGGTGCCAGAGTGGATCATTCTGACAATGATGCTGACTCCGATGAAGCCCCAGCTCCTCCTCCAAAGCCGCAGAAGCAAAAGAAGCCAAAGGCTTCAAGATCAGCTGCACCTCTGAAGACTTCCCGTGCGAAGCCACTGGCCACTGCACCTCCTGAAGCCAGTGTGCAGTCTGAAGACCAACCCGTATCTCCAAGAAGCCGGAGAAGAAAAAGCAACTTGTCAGGCATACTGATCAAGCTTTGACTCCTTCCGCCATTCTGCACGAAGAACCCATTGATCTGTCAAGTGATGAAGATCTTGCTGATGATGCCCTTGAGCAACTGATAAAGAGCAAGGAAGAAGCCGAAACCTTCAACAACTTGCCTCTCTTTGATGTGGCAATCATACACAACTTCATTGATGAGTGGTTCGACACCCCCAATCTCAGCTTTGAAGATTTGCAGCTTCCTATTGGCCTCAGTGTCGCCTTCAATGGTGCCATTGCTTCTGAGCTAGCTCTCGCTCAGCGCATCATTGAGCTGAAGAACAAGATTGATTATGAGAAGGCTCAATTCAAGAAGCATGTGGCCAAGCTAAGTGTTCAAGACGTCAGAAACTTCAAGGTCATGCTACATGAGCTTAAAGAAGCTTTTCTGAAGAAGCGTGAAGAAGCTCAGGGCTCTCGAGAGCGCATGAAGAGTTTGGCTGATAAGTGTGTGCTTGCGTACAATGAGGCTGAGAAGCACGAGTCACTTGGCCGTCCTGGCATTGACCCCAGGATGGCTGCGAAGAAAAAGACGAAGCTTCCTACTGAACAGCCTGAACCTTCAAGCCAAGAAGCCCCTCGCATTATCTTCCCAAGCAGCATGACTGGCTCGAAGCCAAAGGTCACCACAACCACTTCAGAACGGAAGAAGACGAGGGCTGCCAAGGCTGAAGCCAGAAAGAGAAAGAGTACTGAAGCCTCTGATGCCGCTCCCTCCAAGAAGAAGCGCAAGACCAAGAAGACTAGGGTTGCTACACTACACCGAGGGGCATAGTTGTACTGACACATCTTCCTTGTATGGACTTGCCCCCATTATCTATCTTAGGGGGGTGTGGGTGCGTGGGGGTGGGAAACAGAATAACCGCACTGCGCCTTTCAAACGAGCGCACTACCACGTTAGCGCGAGGCCGAGCCGGGGGGGGGGGGTCGGGACCTCCCTCCCCCATCCTGGCGAGGTTGAGCCAGGAACAACCCGTAGCAGGCGACGACGCGGCGTGTCACGGCATCGCATGCGGAGGCGAGTCCGTAACATGACTTGACCCATTATCTATCTTAGGGGGGTATGGGTGTGAGCGGGTGGGAATAGAATAACCGGACTGCGCCTGCGAAACGAGCGCACTGCCGCGTTAGCGCGAGGCCGAGCTAGGGTGGGGGGTCAGGACCCCCCTCCCCCATCCCGGCGAGGCCGAGCCAGGAACAAGTAGTAGCAGGCGACGATGCGGTGTTCCGTGGCGTCGCATGTGGTGGCAAGTCCGTAACATGACTTGCCCCATTATCTATCTTAGGGGGGGCGTGGGGGTGGGAAATAGGATAACCGCACTTCACCGAGGGGCATAGTTGTACTGACACATCTTCCTTCTATGGACTTGCCCCCATAATCTATATTAGGGGGTGTGGGTGGGAAACGGAATAACTGCACGACACCGAGGGGCATAGTTGTACTGACACATCTTCCTTGTATGGACTTGCCCCCATTATCTATCTTAGGGGGGTGTGGGTGCGTGGGGGTGGGAAACAGAATAACCGCACTGCGCCTTTCAAACAAGCGCACTGCCGCGTTAGCGCGAGGCCGAGCCGGGGGGGGGGGGGGTCGCGACCCTCCTCCCCCATCCTGGCGAGGCCGAGCCAGGAACGAGCCCTAGCAGGCGACGATGCGGCGTGCCACGGCATCGCATGCAGAGGCGAGTCCGTAACATGACTTTCCCCATTATCTATCTTAGGGGGGTGTGGGTTTGAGGGGGTGGGAAACAGAATAACCGCACAGCACCGAGGGGCATAGTTGTACTGACAAATCTTCCTTGTATGGACATGCCCCCATTATCTATATTAGGGAGGGTGTGGTTGGGAAACAGAATAACCGAACTACGCCTGTCAAACGAGCGCACTGACGCGTTAGCGCGAGGCCGTGCCAGGTGGGGTCGGGACCCCCTACCGCATCCCGGCTAGGCCGAGCCAGGAACGAGTCGTAGCAGGCGACGATGAGGTGTGCCGCGGCATCGCATGCGGAGGCGAGTCCGTAACATGACTTGCCCCATTATCTATCTTAGGGGGTGTGGGTGTGTGGGGGTGGGAATAGAATAACCGCACTGCACCGAGGGGCATAGTTGTACTGGCACATCTTTCTTGTATGGACTTGCCCCCATTATCTATCTTAGGAGGGTGTGGGTGCATGGGGGTGGTAAACAGAATAACCGCACTGCACCGAGGGGCATAGTTGTACTGACACATCTTTCTTGTACGGACTTGCCCCCATGATCTATGTTAGGGGGTGGGTGCGTGGGGTGGCAAACAGAATAACCGCACTGCACTGAGGGGCATAGTTGTACTAACACATCTTCCTTGTATGGACTTGCCCCCGTTATCTATATTAGGGAGGGTGTGGATGGGAAAGAGAATAACTGCACTGCGCCTGCGAAACAAGCGCACTGCCGCGTTAGCGCAAGGCCGAGCTGGGGGGGTAAGGACCCCCCCTCCCCCATCCCGGCGAGGCCGATCCAGGAACAAGTAGTAGCAGGTGACGATGCGGCGTTCCGCGGCGTCGCATGTGGAGGCAAGTCTGTAACATGACTTGCCCCATTATCTATCTTAGGGGGGGTGGGCACCTGGGGGTGGGAAATAGAATAACCGCACTGCACCGAGGGGCATTGTTGTACTGACACATCTTCCTTGTATGGACTTGCCCCCATTATCTATCTTAGGGTGTGTGGGTGGGAAACAGAATAACTGCATGGCATCGAGGGGCATAGTTGTACTGACACATCTTCCTTGTATGGACTTGCCCCCATTATCTATCTTACGGGGGTGTGGGTGCGTGGGGGTGGGAAACAAAATAACCGCACTACGCCTTTCAAATGAGCGCACTGCCGCGTTAGCGCGAGGCCGAGCCAGGGGGGTCGAGACCCCCCTCCCCCATCCCGGCGAGGCCGAGCCAGGAATGAGCCCTAGCAGGCGACGATGTGGCATGCCGCGGCATCGCATGCAGAGGCGAGTCCGTAACATGACTTTCCCCATTATCTATCTTAGGGGTGTGTGGGTGTGAGGTGGTGTGAAACAGAATAACCGCACAGCAACGAGGGGCATAGTTGTACTGACAAATCTTCCTTGTATGGACATGCCCCCGTTATCTATATTAGGGAGGGTGTGGGTGGGAAACAGAATAACCACACTGCGCCTGTCAAACAAGCGCACTGCCACGTTAGCGCGAGGCCGTGCCGGGTGGGGTCGGAACCCCCCTCCCCCATCCCGGCGAGGCCGACCAGGAACGAGTCGTAGCAGGCGACAATGAGGCGTGCCGCGGCATCGCATGCGGAGGCAAGTCCATAACATGAATTGCCCCATTATGTAATTTAGGAGGGGTGGGTGCGTGGGTGTGGGAAACAGAATAACCGCACTACACAGAGGGGCATAGTTGTAGTGACACATCCTCCTTGTATGGACTTTCCCCCATTATCTATCTTAGGGGGGTGTGGGTGAGAAATAGAATAACTACACTACACCGAGGGGCATAGTTGTACTGACACATCTTCCTTGTATGGACTTGCCCCCATTATCTATCTTAGGGGGGGTGTGGGTGCGTGGGGGTGGGAAACAGAATAATCGCACTGCGCCTTTCAAACGAGCGCACTACCACATTAGCGCGAGGCCGAGCCGGGGGGGGGGGGGGTCGGGACCCCCCTCCCCCATCCCGGCGAGGCCGAGCCAGGAAGGAGTAGTAGCAGGCGACGATGCGGCGTTCCACGGCGTCGCATGTGGAGGCAAGTCCGTAACATGGCTTGCCCCATTATCTGTCTTAGGAGGGTGGGCACGTGGGGGTGGGAAATAGAATAACCACACTGCACAGAGGGGCATAGTTGTACTGACACATCTTTCTTGTATGGACTTGCCTCCATTATCTATCTTAGTGGGGTGTGGGTTGGAAACAGAATAACTGCACTTCACCGAGTGGCATAGTTGTACTGACACATCTTCCTTTTATGGACTTGCCCCCCTTATCTATGTTAGGGGGTGTGGGTGCGTGGGGGTGGGAAACAGAATAACCGCACTGCGCCTTTCAAAGGAGCATACTGCCGCGTTAGCGCGAGGCCGAGCCGGGGGGGTGGGGGGTCGCGACCCCCTCCACCATCCTGGCGAGGCCGAGCCAGGAACGAGCCGTAGCAGGCGACGACGCGGCGTGCCACGGCATCGCATGCGGAGGCGAGTCTGTAACATGACTTGCCCCATTATCTATCTTAGGGGGGTGTGGGTGTGGGGGGGTGGGAAACAGAATAACCGCACAGCACCAAGGGGCATAGTTCTACTGACACATCTTCCTTGTATGGACATGCCCCCGTTATCTATATTAGGGAGGGTGTTGGTGGGAAACAGAATAACCGCACTGCGCCTGTCAAACGAGCGCACTACCGCATTAGCGCGAGGCCGAGCCGGGGGGTCGCGACCCCCCTACCCCATCCCAGCGAGGCCGAGCCAGGAACGAGTCGTAGCAGGCAACGATGCGGCGTGTTGTGGCGCCGCATGCGGAGGCAAGTCCGTAGCATGACTTTCCCCATTATCTATCTTAGGGGGGTGGGTGCGTGGGGGTGGGAAACAGAATAACCACACTGCACCGAGGGGCATAGTTGTACTGACACATCTTCCTTGTATGGACTTGCCCCCATTATGTATCTCATGGGGGTGTGGGTGGGAAACAGAATAACTACACTGCACCGAGGGGCATAGTTGTACTGACACATCTTCCTTGTATGGACTTGCCCCCATTATCTATCTTAGGGGGGTGTGGGTGCGTGGTGGTGGGAAATAGAATAACCGCACTGCGCCTTTCAAACGAGCGCACTGCATCATTAGCGCAAGGGCGAGCCGGGGGTTGGGGGGGGGGGTCGGGACCTTCCTCCCCATCCTGGCGAGGCTGAGCCAGGAACGATCCGTAGCAGGCAACTAGGTGGCGTGCCGCGGCATCGCATGCGGAGGTGAGTCCGTAACATGACTTGCCCGATTATCTATCTTAGGGGGGTGTCGGTGTGTGGGGCTGGGAACAGAATAACGGCACTACACCGAGGGGCATAGTTGTACTGGCACATCTTTCTTGTATGGACTTTCCCCCATTATCTAACTTAGGGGGGTGTTGGTGCATGTGGGTGGGAAACAGAATAACCGCACTTCACCGAGGGGCATAGTTGTACTGACATATCTTTCTTGTATGGACTTGCCCCCATTATCTATCTTAGGGGGTGTGGGTGCGTGGGGGTGGGAAACAGAATAACCGCACTACACCGAGGGGCATAGTTGTACTGACACATCTTCCTTGTATGGACATGCCCGTTATCTATATTAGGGGGGTGTGGGTGGGAAATAGAATAACCGCATTGCGCCTGTCAAACGAGTGCACTGCCGCGTTAGCGCGAGGCCGAGCCAGGGGGAGGGGGGTCGGGGTCCCCCCATCCCGGCTTGGCCGAGCCAGGAATGAGCCGTCGCAGACGATGATGCGGCGTGCCGCGGTGTCGCGTGCGGAGGCAAGTACGTAACATGACTTGCCCCATTATCTATCTTAGGGGGTGTGGGTGCGTGGGTGTGGGAAACAGAATAATCGCACTGCACTAACGGGCATAGTTGTACTGACACATCTTCCTTGTATGGACTTGCCCCCATTATCTATCTTAGGGGGGGAGGAAACAGAATAACCGCACTGCACTGAGGGGCATATTTGTACTGACACATCTTCCTTGTATGGACTTGCCCCCATTATCTATCCTTGGGGGGTGTGGGTGGGAAACAGAATAACCGCACTGCACCGAGGGACATAGTTGTACTGACACATCTTCCTCGTACGGACTTGCCCCCATTATCTATCTTAGGGGGGTGTGGGTGCATGGCGGTGGGAAATAGAATAACCGCACTTCACCTGTCAACCAAGCGCACTGCCCTTTAGCGCGAGGCCGAGCCAGGGGGAGGGGGTCGGGACCGCCCTCCCCCATCTCGGCAAGGCCGAGCCAGGAATGAGTCATAGTAGGCGACGACGCGGCGTACCACGACATTGCACGCGGAGGCGAGTCTGTAATATGACTTTCCCCGTTATCTATCTTAGGGGGGTGTGGGTGCGTGGGGGTGCAGAATAACCGCACTGCACCGAGGGGCATAGTTGTATTGACACATCTTCCTTTTATGGACTTTCCCCAATTATCTATCTTAGGAGGGTGTGGGTGGGAAACAGAATAACCGCACTGCACCGAGGGGCATAGTTATACTGACACATCTTCCTTGTATGGACTTGCCCCCATTATCTATCTTAGGTGGGTGTGGGTGCATGGGGGTGGGAAACAGAATAACCGCACTGCGCATGTCAAATGAGCGCACTGCCGCGTTAGCGTGAGTCCGAGCCGGGGGGTGGGGGCGTTGGGACCCCCCCTCCCCCATCCCGGCGAGGCCGAGCTAGGAATGAGCCGTAGCAGGCGACGACGCGGCGTGCCGCTGCATCAGATGCGGAGGCGAGTCCGTAACATGACTTGCCCCATTATCTATCTTAAAGGGTGTGGGTGCGTGGGGTTGGGAAACAAAATAACCGCACTGCACCGAGGGGCATAGTTGTACTGACACATCTTCCTTGTATGGACTTGCCCGCATTATCTATCTTAGGGGGTGTGGGTGGGAAACAGAATAACCGCACTGGACCTAAGGGCATAGTTGTACTGACACATCTTACTTGTATGGACTTGCCCCCATTATCTATCTTAGGGGTGTGTGTGTGCGTGGGGGTGGGAAACAGAATAACCGCACTGCACCGCGGGGCATAGTTGTACTGACACATCTTCCTTCTATGGACATGCCCCTGTTACCTATATTAGGGGGGTGTGGGTGGGAAATAGAATAATCGCACTGCGCCTGTCAAACGAGTGCACTGCCGCGTTAGCGCGAGGCCGAGACGAGGGAAGGGGGGAGGGACCCCCCTCCCCCATCCCGGCGAGGCTGAGCCAGGGATGAGCCGTAGTGGGCGACGAAGCGGCGTGCCGCAACGTCGCATGTGGAGGCAAGTCCATAACATGAGTTGCCCGATTATCTATCTTAGGAGGGTGTGGGTACATGGCGGTGGGAAACAGAAGAATCGCACTGCACCGAGGGGCATAGTTGTACTGACACATCTTGCTTGTGTGGACTTGCCCCCATTATCTATCTTAGAGGGTGTGGGTGGGAAACAGAATAACCGCACTGCATCGAGGGGCATAGTTGTCCTGACACATCTTCCTTGTATGGACTTGCCCCCATTATCTATCTTAGGGGGGTGTGGGTGTGTGGGGGTGGGAAACAGAATAACTGCACTGCGCCTATCAAACGAACGCACTGCCGCATTAGCGTGAGCCCGAGCATGGGGGAGTAGGGGTCGGGACTCCCTGTCGGTGTCAAAACCGGTGGATCTCTGGTAGGGGATCCCAATATGTGCGTCTTAGGCTGATGGTAACAGGAAGCAAGGGACACAATGTTTACCCAGGTTCGGTCCCTCTCGATGGAGGTAAAACCCTACTTCCTGCTTGATTAATTTTGATGGTATGAGTAGTACAAGAGTAGATCTACCACGAGATCGTAGAGGCTAAACCCTAGAAGCTAGCCTATGATGACTATGATTGTGATCGTGACCAGTCTTCTAAGGACCATCCTCTCCGTTTTATATAGACACTGGAGAGGGCTAGGGTTTACACGGAGTCGGTTACAAGGAAGGAAATATAATGTTCGGATCGCCCAGCTTGTCTTCCACGCAAAGGAGAGTCCCATCCGGACACGGGACGGAGTCT
The DNA here is from genome assembly GCA_963921465.1 of Triticum timopheevii. NCBI lineage: Eukaryota > Viridiplantae > Streptophyta > Magnoliopsida > Poales > Poaceae > Triticum > Triticum timopheevii. The sequence continues at coordinate 274,025,413 of OY997266.1, forward strand.
TGAGTCTTGTATCTTCATGCTCCAATAGCCCGGACGAAGTATAGAGTCCGGCTGTCTGGATACCCCCTAATCCAGGACTCCCTCAGTAGCCCCTGAACAAGGATTCAATGACGATGAGTCCGGCACATAGTTTTGTCTTCGACATTGCAAGTCGGGTTCCATATCCGAATACTCCAAAGTAATTTATCGAACACTCAGACCATGTCAGGATCTGCAAGATGATCTTCACATACCACCGTAAGGAGCATAGCTTAAATCTAATCCGCTGTCAATCTTCGTACATCGTGCCCTGCATCCTGGCCCAGTCCGACACGAACCGGTGTTTCTTGTCCCACCTCGACTCGCGTTGCGAGGCGGTTTTATTGGCATGCCTGCCGAAGCATATATCGTGCTCCCCTTATTACGGGATCTTCCATCAATACGGGCATGCGCAACCCCACGACAACCGTTGGTATGACTCCGTGTGTTTTTAGATAAGTCTCAAGCGGTCACGCTGAGGACTCTTGATATTCACCCCCCTTATAAAGGGGCCGAGGCCTATGCCTCTTTTCCACCACCCTTGCGCCTTTTCTCACCTCGAGTTCTAGCACCCGAGACCCAAGCTCAAACACCCCAGATCCTTCAATATGTCCGGATCCAACCCTCAAGGCCGGTGGGCGGCCTCCTCAATCCAAGAGGAGGACGTTGCGAGGCTTAGGGAGGTCGGATATTTGACTGCCGACATACAACACAGGATCCCTGCTCCAGGGCAGGTCATCCCTACACCCGAGCCCAATGAGAGCATCGTATATATTCCTCACTTTCTCCACGGCCTGGGCCTCACCCTCGATCCCTTTGTGATGGGGCTCATGTTCTATTACGGGTTAGACTTTCATGATCTAGCTCCGGACGCTATCCTCCATATTTCGTCGTTCATCATAGTGTGCGAGGCCTTCCTCCATGTCACTCCACACTTCGGCTTATGGCTCAAGACCTTCAATGTGAAGCCGAAGATGATCGAGGGGCGACATGCGGAGTGCGGAGGTGCCATAATAAGCAGGAAGGCCGATGCCCCCTGGCCAGAGGGTTCTTTCCCAGAAGTATCCGATGTATGGCAGTGGAGATGGTTTTACGTCATGGCTCCCAGAGGCACAAAGTGGGTGGCCGCCCCCGACTTCCGCTCGGGCACTCCGTCACAACTGGCATCCTAGACCGACGTAGGACAGAATTGGGGGCCCGCTGGCGATGTACCAATACTGCAGAGCCGCATATGGGAGCTACTTGAGTGGGACATTAACCTTGTCAGCATAATTCAAGTAATGCTACTCCGACGGATGTTGCCGTGCCAACGCCGGCCTCTCCGGACGTGGGAGTTCAATCCAGAGGGTCCACGGACTATTAAGCACTTCTTCGGCCTGAAGCTCGAAGGGATGTGTAAATTATTCTTCGGACCACAAGTAGAGTGTCCAGACACCACCGAGGATGCGGGTCTAAGCTGCAATCGCCTAGATACCCAATTAAGTAACCTTGATACCAGACACTTTGTTTATATTTGTCATAGTTTTTATTCTGAAAATCTTCCGTGGCCAGGAATGGCTCAGCAAGGCGGAGAGAATCAGGTGTCCGACGCCACTTCCCGAAGGCTTGCCTAGTCCAACCATTTCCAAGATGCTTGACCGGGTGCTCGGCAAAATGCCCTCAGGAAAAGACAAGGGGAAGAACAGAGAAGCCGAACTTCACACGTTGCGCATCCAAACCGGGGGAATTGTTACCTCCCCTGAGGAGGATAGTTGGGAAGGGCAGGCTAAAGCCTCCTCCCCGCGCAGGAAAAAGAGGGCCGCCATCGAAGACTTGGAGACGGAGATGCCCAAGCAAGGGAAAAAGGTATCACCAGGGGGCTCTGCCCCGACGGGCACCCTCACCGCGTCATGCCCGCCAACGGGCCAGCCCTCCACTGAGCTGTAAGTTAACCGTAAATTCGAAGGTACTATTTTTCTCCGAGTACACTAACCAGGATCCATTCTTTGCAGTACGGCTAGCAGCTCCTCTCAACAGAGTTCGTCTTCGGGGGATCTTCCTCCGGAGATGATGGAGAGTGAGACCCCACTAGCCTCTCCGCCTCATCAGGCGGGCGACACCGAGGTGTCCTCACGGAGGAGTCCGGATTTGCCGAAGTCAAAAGCTAATCCGTCAGCCGCCCTGAGCCCGGGGCGTTCTGCTCCCATGGGGGGCGATGAGAAGGGTCCGACACAGTTTGGTGCCCGGCCGGACATACTGATGGGCCTTCTGGAGTGAGCTGCGCTCTTGGAGGAGCACCGCTCATTAATGGGCACGGTGCTCAAAAAGATTTCATCCGCCACAAGCGGTTTGAATGAAGCATTTACGAGTCTGCTCAGAGGCTTTGAGGTATGTAGTGAAAAATACACAATTTTTTGGCAGTGAGGCATGCGCTAGGTTTGCTCCATATGGATAGTAGCCCTTGAGACTCTGGTTGCCCGCCGTAGGCGGCAAACGAAGGATCAGATTGTGTAAGTACTGATTGCGATGTACATATGCGCAGGTATCTAAGGATCCGTCTGCCGAACAGTCCGTTGAAGTTGCCGAACTAAGGAGGCAAATTGGATCTATTGATGTCGATATCACGCTGGTGAACGAGCGGCTGAACGAGTCACAAGGTATGTGCTCTGCTTTCCTTATTATGTTGTATAGGAAAATATGAGAAGGGCATAATATTATTGCGACATATTTGGAGAGCAGACAGTGCTGCTGCCGTGGAAGCCTTGAGGGCGGAACTTGCCCAGGCCAAGGAACAAGCTCGGGCTAGCCATGCGGCTGCCCTAAAGGCGGCCGAAGAGTTGAGAGCCGAACAGGCTACTCATCGCCGAAGCGAAGACAAGATAGCCGAAATGGCTATGGAGTTGAAAAATGCCGCCGACCGGTATGAGCTCCTTGAAAAGGAGAATCAGGTTAATTCGGCTGACCTGAACAAGGCACTTAATGTGGCCAAGGAGATGCAGACCGAGGTTAGGGATGCGCGGGAGGAGCTTCGGCAGGCCGGAAAAATCGCGGCTGGGAGTCCCTACTTGTTGAGGATGAAGTTCTTGGATCCGAAGTATGCTCTCCTGGATCGACGCTGGAGTTCTGCAGACACTTATGCGGACTTTGCGACGAGTACAGCTAATGCCGCCAAGTTTTTCGAGGATCAAGGTGATAAATAAGTGGAGAGACTATTCTGGTCCCAATTCAATGCTCCCACGCGTCCACTACCGTTGAGTGAGAAGATGGCTGCTTTGGCGGAGCTCCATAGGTTGTCCGGGCTTGCCATGCAGTCTGTAATAGACCATCTTTGGCCGAAGGGGCCTAAGCCAGACAGTTATTTTGGTTTGGTGCAACAATTCCTCGGTGCCGTATCTCAGATCGATGATATGAGGAGGTCGTCGTGTATAGAGGGTGCACGGATGGCACTTGCCCACGTTAAAGCATATTGGACAGATATGGAGGCCACCCTTATTGTGACCCAGAATCCGGCGGGAGGCCAGGATCCGGCCGAGCACTACTTGGAGCAGGTAACAGAAGGTGCTCGCTTAATAGAGGCTCAGTGCTCGAAGAATGCCATGTTCAATTGACAAATCGTGTCATTGTAAAAACAATGTTATTTTGATTATGAGGCTATATTTATACTTTGTGCTCGAAAGTATTATTTGTACCTCCTGTGCGGCCGTTTTTATGTATATATGTAATTCTGAAAGTTAGCATTTGTTGGCTTCAGCCCCCACGCATACAATGCGGGGGTGTTCGCGAAAAATATGCATACTCACACTTGATCCAACGTCTTGGTCCATTAAGGAGGTGATCGCACGTCGAACTAGGCAACGGACTATATAGCTGTAACACTTTCACTTAGCCAAAGGAGTTTGATAGTGGGGCTACTATGTAGCCCCTAGTACTTTTGCGTGCATCCGAATACGGGCGCGTATGTACATGACCAGGAAACGACCCTTCGTTAATGCGGAGGAATCCTGAAGATTCTGGTAAATCTTCGAGTGGTTGAACAGTCTCTCGCTGTATCATGACAGTCAGTTTTCGACTTTCTCTACTGAGGTGCTCATCTGGAATAACCAGGGACAATCGCAGTAGTTCTCCTTTGGCCGCCTTAGCCGATAAGAACGGAACATAAGGCGGCAAACCCAGGAGCCGGGCAAACCCAACATTTGACCAAAGACATGATTCGTAGCTGATGCATATAAGGCCAAACTTGTGACGCCGAACACTTCCGAAGGTATTCGGACTTTATAATAGAAAATGGGCTGAAGAATGCCCTTTCGTTATAAACCCTGTATTTCCAGGTACGTGCGTTAGTCTGTCATGGCGAAATACCAATAACGTCAGTATCCTCTATGGGTATTGTACCCATGGGATGTGTAAACAACAAGAGGCAACAAAAAAGGTTTACACATGGGCTTAATCTAAAGAGAAACCTTTGAGCGGGGCCCTGCTGCATGTCTGCGCCTTTGTCTCCGTTGTGCCATATCCTGGATGGGTATCGCGTGAATGTTATCTTTAAAAGAGAAAACTCGTATAGAAGAGTACATCGTAAGCATGCGATGGATAGTAAAAGCGTAAGACGTTGGCCTGCCAATAAGGTTAAGCCAAGAGTGGGGCTGTATTAAATATTTATAGCCCCTGGTGTCCTCTACGGGATTACATGTACGGCGCCCTGGCTCAGTTTTATCCGGGTTGACGGACTCGTCTAACCGTGTCAATGGTCTTAACGGCCAGTCATGCTTTCTTGTATTGGAGGCCGCTTAGAGTTCGGCCGCTGGGGCCGTCGCGTGTTCCCCCGTGCTTGAAGAGCGCTCTATGTTCCCGTTAACCGTGATGACGCCTCGTGGACCGGGCATCTTGAGTGTGAGGTAGGCGTAATGCGGTACTGCATTGAAGCGAGCGAAGGCCGTTCTCCCAAGCAATGCGTGATAGCCGCTCTGGAAGGGTGCGATGGTGAATTGTAATTCTTCGCTTCTGGAGTTGCTTGGGGAGTCGAATGTTACCTCCAGTACGACGGAGCCCCTGTTGTAGGCTTCAACGCCTGGTATCACCCCTTCAAAGGTGTTGTTGCTTTGGTTGATTCTGGATGAGTCTATCCCCATCCTGCAGGCAGTGTCCTGGTATATTAAATTGAGACAACTACCGCCGTCCATAAGGACGCGGGTAAGATGGTATCCGTCAATTATTGGGTCGAGCACCAAGGCTTCTGATCCCCCACGCTGAATACTAGTCAGGCCATCCGTATGATCAAAGGTGATCGGACAAGCCAACCAATGGTTAGCTGTGGGTACGACGGGCTTTATAGCGTATGCGTCTCCGAGCGCGCATTCGTGCCTTCTCGTGGGTGGGTGAGTCGCGTGGATCATGTTTACCGTTTTTACCTTTGGTGGGAATTTTTTCTGTCCCCCAGTGTTCGGCTGGCGAGGTTCATCCTCGTCTTCACTTGGTGTTTCCCTTCCCTCGTGTTCGGCATTTAATTTTCCGGCCTGCTTGAAGACCCAGCATTCTCTGTGAGTGTGGTTCGCAGGTTTGTCGGGGGTGCCATGAATTTGGCACAGTCTGTCCAGGACTCTGTTCAGACCAGACGGTCCCTCTTTACTACCTTTAAATGGCTTCTTTTGCTGACCAGGTCGGGAGCCTCTGAATCCGGCGTTGACTGTTGTGTTGTCCGGGCTCTCTTCCTTGTTTTGACTTTTGTTTTTATTCCGCCATGGCTTCCCGTTGCCATCCCTTATTTCGGATGTGCTTGGGTAGCTGGTACCTTTACGGGCCAACCAGCTATCTTCACCCGTGCAAAAGCGGGTCATAAGGCTCGTTAAGGCTGCCATTGTCCTTGGCTTTTCTTAGCCGAGGTGTCTGGCAAGCCACTCATCTTGGATGCTGTGTTTGAAGGCCGCTAAAGCTTCGGCATCCGGACAATCGACAATTTGATTCTACTTAGTGAGGAATCTGTTCCAAAGCTTGCAAGCGGACTCTCCGGGCTGTTGGATTATGTGACTTAAATCGTCCACATCCAGAGGCCAGACATAAGTCCCTTGAAAATTGGCCCTGAAAGTGTCCTCGAGTTCCTCCCAACTTCCAATTGAATTTTCGGGGAGGCCTTTCAACAAGTGTCGAGCTGGTCCCTTCGACATGAGGGGAAGGTATTTGATCGCGTGGAGGTCATCTCCACGTGCCTTATGTATATGCAGGATAAAATCCTCGATCCAGACCCCTGGGTCTTTCATTCTGTCATATGCCGCTATGTTCACATGTTTAAAACCCTGTGGAAATTCATGGTCCAGTACTTCTTCGGTGAAGCACAGGGGGTGAGCGGCCCCTCTGTATCTGGACGTGTTGTGGCATGTAGGCGGCTATTGTTGTGTCTGGTGTTTATTTCGGACTGGTATCCGATTGGTATGATCGTTTTGGTGACCATAGTCCCGCGCCGGGGTGTGTCCTTTAAATCCGTAGATGGACCTAGCCGCGCCGGCTTCTTATCCAGGTGCTCACGTAAATCGTGCACGGCATCGGTAGCTGCTCTGTTGCAGTTATGAAGTGGTTCGTCCGGCCTCCTGGTCGTGTTGTTCTTTGGTGGAACGGCCTCGTCGTCGAATTCTAGCAGCAGCTTACGTTTTGGATAGCTCTTTGTATGGCGATCATCGCCGTATCTTTCTTCAGTGTCTAGTACTTTATTCCATCTGCGATTGAGCGTTTCCTGTGCGGCCTTTAGCCGTTGCTTATGCTTCTTTAGACTTCTCGCAGTGGCCATAAGCCTTCTGTGGAGGTTATCTCGTTCCACGCGTGTCTCCGAGATGATGAATGCATCATCGTCCGGACTATGTTCTTGTCCTGGGGCGGTTTGATGAACTCGTCCCTCGGGATCGTTGTGACCGGGCGTCTGCTCCGGACTGCGTTCGGCGTGACCTGGCTCATCCTGCTCCATCGCTGGGTCCATCTGGTCGTTGTTGCCTTCGGAGTTGACTGGGGCATCGATCTTTCTGGCGCTCTTGTCGATATTTTTACTGTTGCTGGACTTGGAGCGGCGTCTGCGCCATCGTTTTGGTTTTTGCCCGGGGGTTTTATCTTCCGGATTGTCGCCGTCGTCCTCCTTAGGCGTATCCACCATGTATCGTATGACGGGGTAGCTGTTCACTGCCTAGTGAGCGGTGGTTCCTGTTCTTCTCCTAAATCATCGTCCATATCGTCGATGTCTTCGGAGTCGAAGTCAAGCACGTCGGTTGAGACATTGACCGTGGCGATGAAGTGGGTGGTGGGTGGGCCACCAATTCCTTCGTTGTCTGCTTCCCACACGAGCCGGACATAGTTCGGCCAAGAGCCTCCTCACAAAGAGAGAGACTTTAATGAGTTCAGCACGTCGCCAAAGGGCGAGTGCTGGAAGATATCCGCTGCGGTGAACTCCATTACACGAACCCAACCAGGTTCGGCGGGCTCCGGAGAGCACGGATTGGAACCTACAGCCGGATACGAGTCCGGGGGTCCGGTGTCACAGGCTTCCTCGGGGGTGAGGCCTGTGTTCGGCTCTACCGCTGATGGGTCCATGGCCCGCGGGACAGGGTCCATCCACCCGTCCTTAGGCAGCGCGATCTGCTCCGGATTTAGGTCCGGGGCTACTGCGGGGGTGATATCTCGAGCATTATCCGACAACAGGTCTAAGCCATGCTCATCATGACTATCCGGAGCTCCCGGCACAGGCCTGAATCCTTTGAAGATCAAGTCTCCGCGGATATCCATCGTGTAGTTCAGGTTTCCGAACCTGATGTGGTGGCCAGGGGCGTACCTGCCAATCTGCTCCAGTTGGCCAAGCAAATTGGCCCGTAGTGCGAAGCCGCCGAACACAAAGATCTATCCGGGGAGAAAAGTCTCACCCTGGACCGAGCTGTTGATGATTGAAGGAGCCATCAAGCCTTGCAGCAACGACACCGAGGAACTCTCAATGGAAGCACCAATGTCGGTGTCAAAACCGGCGGATCTCGAGTAGGGGGTCTCAATTTGTGCGTCTTAGGCTGATGGTAACAGGAAGCAAGGGACACAATGTTTACCCAGGTTTGGGCCCTCTCGATGGAGGTAAAACCCTACTTCCCGCTTGATTAATATTGATGATATGATTAGTACAAGAGTAGATCTACCACGAGATCGTAGAGGCTAAACCCTAGAAGCTAGCTTATGATGATTATGATTGTGATCGTGATCGGTCTTCTAAGGACCATCCTCTCTGGTTTATATAGACACCGGAGAGGGCTAGGGTTTACACGGAGTCGGTTACAAGGAAGGAAATATAAAGTCCGGATCGCCCAGCTTGTCTTCCATGCAAAGGAGAGTCCCATCCGGACACGGGACGGAGTCTTGAGTCTTGTATCTTCATGCTCCAACAGCCCGGACGAAGTATAGAGTCCGGCTGTCCGGATACCCCCTAATCCAGGACCCCCTATCCCCCCTCCCCCATCCCGGCAAGGCCGAGCCAGGACGAGTCGTAGCAGGCGACGACTTGGCGTGACACAGCGTCGCATGCGGAGGCGAGTCCGTAAAATGACTTGCCCCATTATCTATCTTAGGGGGTGTGGGTGCGTGGGAAACAGAATAAACACACTGCACCAAGGGGCATAGTTGTACTGACACATCTTCCTTGTATGGACTTGCCCCCATTAACTATCTTATGGGGGGTATGGGTGGGAAACAGAATAACCGCATTGCGCCTGTCAAACGAGCGCACTGCCCTTTAGCGCGAGCCTGAGCCAGGGAGGAGAGGGTCGGGACCCCCCTCCCCCATCCCGGCAAGTCCGAGCCAGGAATAAGCCGTAGCAGGCAACACACGGCGTCGCATGCGGAGGCGAGTCCGTAACATGACTTGCCCCATTATCTATCTTAGGGGGTGTGGGTGCGTGGGGTTGGGAAATAGAATAAATGCACTGCACCGAGGGGCATAGTTGTACTGACACATCTTCCTTGTATGGACTTTCCCCCATTATCTATCTTAGGGGGGGGGGGTGGGAAACAGAATAACCGCACTGCACTGAGCGGCAAGTTGTACTGACACATCTTCTTTGTATGGACTTGCCCCGATTATCTATCTTAGGTGGGTGTGGGCGTGTGGGGGTGGGAAATAGAATAACCGCACTGCGCCTGTTAAATGAGCACACTGCCGCTTTAGCGCGAGGCCGAGTCGAGGGGAGGGGTTGTTGGGACCCCCCTCCCAAATCTCGGCGAGGCCGAGTCAGGAACTAGCCGTAGCAGGCGACGACGCGGCGTGCCGCTGCATTGTATGCGGAGGCGAGTCTGTAACATGACTTGCCCCATTATCTATCTTAGATGGGTATGGGTGCGTGGGGGTGGGAAACAGAATAACCGCGCTGCACCGAGGAGCATAGTTGTACTGACACATCTTCCTTGTATGGACTTGCCCCCACTATCTATCTTGGGTGGTGTGGGTGGGAAACAGAATAACCGCACTGCACCGAGGGGCATAGTTGTACTCACACATCTTACTTGTATGGACTTGCCCCCAGTATCTATCTTAGGGGGGTGTGGGTGGGAAACAGAATAACTGCACTACACCGAGGGGCATAGTTGTACAGACACATCTTGCTTGTATGGACTTGCCCCCATTATCTATCTTAGGGGGGTGTGGGTGGGAAACAGAATAACCGCACTGCACCGAGGGGCATAGTTGTACTGACAAATCTTCCTTGTATGGACTTCCCCCATTACCTATCTTTGGTAGGTGTGGGTGCGTGGGTATGGGAAACGGAATAACCGCACTACGCCTGTCAAATGAGCGCACTGCCGCGTTAGCGCGAGGCCGAGCCGGGGGAAGGGGGTCGGGACCCCCTCCCCCATCCCGACAAGGCCGAGCCAGGAACGAGCCGTAGCAGGCAATGTTGTGGCGTGCCGCGGTGTCATATGCGATGGCGAGTCCCTAACATTATTTGCCCCATTATCTATCTTAGGTACGTGTGGGTGCGTGGGGATGGGAACATAATAACCACACTGCATCGAGGGGCATAGTTGTACTGACACATCTTCCTTATATGGACTTGCCCCCATTATCTATTTTAGGGGGGGGGGGTGTGAGTGGGAAACAGAATAACCGCATTGCGCCTGTCAGAATAACCGCATTGCACCGAGGGGTGTAGTTGTACTGACACATCTTCCTTGTATAGACTTGCACCCATTATCTATCTTAGGGGGGTGAGGGTGGGAAACAGAATAACCGCAGTGCACTGACGGGCATAGTTGTACTGACAGATCTTCCTTGTATGGACTTGCCCCCATTAACAATCTTAGGAGGGTGTGGGTGCGTGGAGGTGGAAAACAGAATAACTGCACTACGCCTGTCAAACCAGCGCACTGCCGCGTTAGCGCGAGGCTGAGCTGGGGGGGGAGGGGGGTCAGGACCCCCCCCATCCCGGCGAGGCCGAGCCAGGAACTAGTCGTAGCAGGAGACGACCCGGCGTGCAGTGGCATCACATTCGGAGGCGAGTCCGTACCATGACTTGCCCCATTATCGATCTTAGGGGGCTGTGGGTGCCTGGGGGTGGGAAATAGACTAACCGCACTGCACCAAGGGGCATAGTTGTACTAACACTTGTTCCTTGTATGGACTTGCCCCCGTTATCTATCTTAGGGGGGCGTGGGGGTGGGAAATAGAATAACCGCACTGCACCGAGGGACAACACATCTTCCTTGTATTGACTTGCCCCCATTATCTATCTTAGGGGGGTGTGGGTGCGTGGGGGTGGGAAATAGAACAACCGCGTTGGGCCTGCAAATGAGAGTACTGCTGCATTAGTGCGAGGCCGAGCAAGGGGGAGGGGGTGTTGGGACCCCCTCCCCCATCCTGGCGAGCCCGAGCCAGGAACGAGCCATAGCAGGCGACGACGTGGCGTGCCGTGGTGTCGCATGCGGGGGGTGGGAAACAGAATAACCGCACTGCACCGAGGGGCATAGTTGTACTGACACATCTTCCTTGTATGGGCTTGCCCCCATTATCTATCTTAGGGGGTGTGGGTGGGAATCAAATTAACCGCACTGCACCGAGGGGCATAGTTGTACTGACACATCTTGCTTGTATGGACTCACCCCCATTATCTATCTTAGGGGAGTGTGGGTGCATGGGGGTGGGAAACAGAATAACCGCACTGCACCGAGGGGCATAGTTGTACTGACACATGTTCCTTGTTTGGACTTGCCCCCGTTATCTATATTGGGGAGGGTGTAGATGGGAAAAAGAATAACCGCACTGCGCCTGTCAAACCAGCGCACTGCCGCGTTTACGCGAGGCCGAGCCGGGGGATGGGAGGGGGGTCGGGACCCCCCTCCCCCATCCAGGCGAGGCCGAGCCAGGAACGAGCCGTAGCAGGCGACGACGTGGTGTGCCGCGGGGTCGCATGCGGAGGTGAGTCTGTAACATTACTTTCCCCATTATCTATCTTAGGGGGGGGTGCGTGGGGGTGGGAAATGGAATAACCGCACTCCATCAATGGGCACAATTGTACTGACACATCTTCCTTCTATGAACTTGCCCCCATTATCTATCTTAGGGGGGGTGTGGGTGGGAAATAGAATAACCGCACTACGCCTGTGAAATGAGGGCACTGCCACATTAGCGCGAAGCCGAGCCGGGGGGAGGGAGGTCGGTAGCCTCCTCCCCCATCCCGGCAAGGCCAAGCCAGGAACGAGACATATCAGGCGACGAGGCGGCGTATCGTGGCATCGCATGCGAGGGCGAGTCTGTACCATGACTTGCCGCATTATCTATCTCAGTGGGGTGTGGTTGCGTGTCGGTGGGAAACAGAATAACATCACTGCACCGAGGGGCATAGTTGTACTGGCACATCTTCCTTGTATGGGCTTGCCCCCATTATCTATCTTAGGGGGGTGTGGGTGGGAATCAAAATAACCGCACTGCACCAAGGGGCATAGTTGTATTGACACATCTTGCTTCAATGGACTCGCCCCCATTATCTATCTTAGGGGAGTGTGGGTGGTGGGGGTGGGAAACAGAATAACTGCACTACACTGAGGGGCACAGTTGTACTAACACATCTTCCTTGTATGGACTTGCCCCCGTTATCTATATTAGGGAGGGTGTGGGTGGGAAACAGAATAACCGCACTGCGCCTGTCAAACAAGCACACTGCCGCGTTAGCGCGAGGCAAGGCGACGACGCGAAGTGCCGCAGCGTTGCATGCGGAGGCAAGTCCGTAACATGACTTGCCCCATTATCTATCTTAGAGGGGGTGCATTGGGTGGGAAACAAAATAACCGCACTGCACCGAGGGGCATAGTTGTACTAACACATCTTCCTTGTATGGACTTGCCCCCATTATCTATCTTAGGGGGGTGTGGGTGGGAAACAGAATAACCGCACTGCACCTAAGGGCATAGTTGTACTGACACATCTTACTTGAATGGACTTTCCCCCATTATCTATCTTAGGAGGGTGTGGGTGCATGGGGGTGGGAAACAGAATAACTGCACTACGCCTGTCAAACCAGTGCACTGCCACCTTAGCGCGAGGCTGAGCCGAGGGGAGGGGGGTCAGGATCCCCCCTCCCCCATCCCGGCGAGGCCGAGCCAGGAACGAGTCGTAACAGGCGACGACCCGGGGTGTCGCGGCATCACATGCCGAGACGAGTCCGTAACATGACTTGCCCCGAGGGTGGTGTGGGTGCGTGGGGGTGGGAAACAGAATAACCGCACTGCACCGAGGGGCATAGTTGTACTGACACATCTTCCTTGTATGGACTTGCCCCCATTATCTATCTTAGGGGGGTGTGGGTGGGAAACAGAATAACCGCACTGCGCCTGTCAACCAAGCGCACTGCCCTTTAGTGCGAGGCCGATCCGGTGGAAGGGGGGTCGGGACCTTCCCTTCTCCATCCCAGCAAAGCCAAGCCAGGAATGAGCTGTAGCAGACGATGACGAGGCGTGCTGCGGCGTCGCATGCGGAGGTGAGTCCGTAACATTACTTGCCCCATTATCTATCTTAGGGGGGTGTGGGTGCCTGAGGGTGGGAAACAGACTAACCGCACTGCACCGAGGGGCATAGTAGTATTGACACATCTTCCTTGTATGGACTTGCCCCATTATCTATGTTAGGGGGGTGTGGGTGGGAAACAGAATAACCGCACTGCACCGAGGGACATAGTTGTACTGACAGATCTTCCTTGAATTGACTTGCCCCCTTTATCTATCTTAGGGTGCTGTGGGTGCGTGGGGGTGGGAAACAGAACAACCGCACTGGGCCTGTCAAATGAGTGCACTGATGCGTTAGCGCGAGGCCGAGCAAGGGGGAGGGGGGGTCAGGACCCCCCTCCCCCATCCCGGCGAGACCGAGCCAGGAACGAGTCGTAGCAGGCAACGACGTGGCGTGCCTCTGCATCGCATGCGGGGGCGAGCCCGTAACATGACTTGCCCAATTATCTATCTTAGAGGGTGTGGGTCCGTGTGGGTGGGAAATAGAATAACCGCACTGCACCGAGGGGCATAGTTGTACTGACACATCTTCCTTGTATGGACTTGCCCCCATTATCTATCTTAGGTGGGTGTAGGTGCGTGGGGGTGGGAAACAGAATAACTGCACTGCACCGAGGGGCATAGTTGTACTCACACATATTCCTTGTATGGAATTCCCCCCATTATCTATCCTACGGGGGTGTGGGTGGGAAACAGAAGAACTGCATTGCGCCTGTCAAAGGAGCTCACTAACGCGTTAACACGAGGCCGGGCCTGGGGGAGGGGGGTCGGGACCCCCCTTCCCCATCCTGGTGAGGCCGAGCGTGCAATGAGCCGTAGCAGGCGACGACGCGCCGTGCCGCGGTGTCACATGCGGAGGTGAGTTTGTAATATTACTTGACCCATTATCTATCTTAGGGGGGGGTGGGTGCGTGGGGGTGGGAAATAGAATAACTACACTGCACCGAGGGGCATAATTGTACTGACACATTTTCCTTCTATGAACTTGCCCCCATTATCTATCTTAGGGGGGTGTGGGTGGGAAACAGACTAACTGCACTACGCCTGTCAAACAAGGCCGAGCCGGGGGGAGGGGGGTCGGCACCCCCTCCCCCATCCCGGCAAGGCCGAGCCATGAACGAGACGTAGCAGGCAACGACTCGGCGTGCCGTGGCGTCGCATGCGGGGGCGAATCCGTAACATGACTTGCCGCATTATCTATGTTAGTGGGGTGTGGGTGCATGGGGGTAGGAAACAGAATAACCACACTGCACCGAGGGTCATGGTTGTACAGACACATCTTCCTCTTATGGGCTTGCCCCCATTATCTATCTTAGGGGGGTGTGGGTGGGAATCAAAATAACCGGACTTCACCGAGGGGCATAGTTGTACTGACACATCTTACTTGTATGGACTCGCCCCCATTATCTATCTTGGGGGGGTGTGGGTGCTTGGGGTGGGAAACAGAATAACTGCAATGCACCAAGGGGCATAGTTGTACTGAAACATCTTCCTTGTATGGATTGCCCCCGTTATCTATATCAGGGAGGGTGTGGATGGGAAACAGAATAACCGCACTGCGCCTATCAAACGAGCGCACTGCCACGTTAGTGTGAGGCTGAGCTGGGGGGGGGGGGGGTTACGGGACCCTCCTCCCCAATCCCGGCGAAGCCGAGCCAAGAACGAGTCATAGCAGGCGACGACGCGGCGCGCCGCGCCTTCGCATGCGGAGGCAAGTCCGTAACCTGGCTTGCCCCATTATCTATCTTAGGGGGGTGTGGGTGCGTGGGGGTGGGAAACTGAATAACCGCACTGCACCAAGGGGCATAGTTGTACTGACACATCTTCCTTGTATGGACTTGCCTCCGTTATCTATCTTAGGGGGGTGTGGGTGGGAAACAGAATAACCGCACTGCACCGAGGGACATAGTTGTACTGACACATCTTCCTTGTATTGACTTGCCCCCATTATCTATCTAAGGGGGGCCTGGGTGCGTGGAGGTGGGAAAAATAACAACCGCACTGGGCCTGTCAAATGAGCGCACTTCTGCGTTAGCACGAGGTCGAGCAAGGGGGAGGGCGGGTCGGGACCCTCTCCCCCATCCCGGCGAGGCTGAGCCAGGAATGAGTCATAGCAGGCAACGATGTGGCGTGCCTCTGCATCGCATGCGGTGGCGAGTCCGTAACATAACTTGCCCCATTATCTATCTTAGAGGGTGTGGGTCCGTGGGGGTGGGAAAAAGAATAACCGCACTGCACCGAGGGGCATAGCTTTACTGACACATCTTCCTTGTATGGACTTGCCCCCATTATCTATCTTAGGGGGTGTGGGTGAGAAACAGAATAACCGCACAGCACCGAGGGTCATAGTTGTACTAACACATCTTCCTTGTATGGACTTGCCGCCATTATCTATCTTAGGGGGGGTGGGTGCGTGGGGGTGGGAAAATGAATAACTACACCGCACCAAGGGGCATAGTTGTACTGACTCATCTTCCTTGTATGGACTTGCCCCGACTATCTATCCTAGGGTGGGGGTGGGTGGGAAACAGAATAACCGCACTACGCTTGTCAAAGGAGCGCACTGACGTGTTAGCACGAGGCCGGGCCTAGGGGGAGGGGGGTCGGGACCCCCTCCCCCATCCTGGCGAGGCCGAGCCAGGAACGAGCCATAGTAGGCGACGACGCGGCGTGGCGCATGTGTCGCACGCGGAGGTGAGTCTGTAACATTACTTGCCCCATTATCTATCTTAGTGGGTGTGGGTGCGTGGGGGTGGGAAACAGAATAACCTCACTTCACCGAGGGGCATAATTGTACTGACACATCTTCCTTCTATGAACTTGCCCCCATTATCTATGTTAGGGGGGGTGTGGGTGGGAACAAAATAACCGCACTGCGCCTGTCAAAAGAGGGCACTGCCACGTTAGCGTGAGGCCGAGCCGGGGGGAAGGGGGGTCGACACCCCCCTCCCCCATCCCGGCAAGGCCGTGCCAGGAACGAGACATAGCTGGCGACGACGTGGCGTGTTGTGGCGTCACATGCGGGGGCGAGTCTGTAACATGACTTGCCGCATTATCTATCTTAGGGGGTGTCGGTGCGTGGGGGTGGGAAACAGAATAACCGCATTACCCCGAGGGGCATAGTTTTACTGACACATCTTCCTTGTATGGGCTTACCCCATTATCTATCCTAGGGGGTGTGGGTGGGAATCAAAATAACCACACTACACCGAGGGGCATAGTTGTACTGACACATCTTGCTTGTATGGACTCGCCCCCATTATCTATCTTAGTGGGGTGTGGGTGCGTGGGGGTGGGAAACAGAATAACTGCACTGCGCCGAGGGGCATAGTTGTACTGACACATCTTCCTTGTATGGACTTGCCCCCGTTATCTATATTAGGGAGGCTGTGGGTGGGAAACAGAATAACCACACTGCACCTATCAAACGAGCGCACTGCCGCGTTAGAGCGATGCCGAGTCGAGGGGGTGTCGGTGTCAAAACTGGTGGATCTCGGGGTAGGGGGTCCCGATGTGTGTGTCTAAGGCTAATGGTAATAGGAGGCAGGGGACATGATGTTTTACCCAGGTTCGGGCCCTCTCGATGGAGGTAAAACCCTACTTCCTGCTTGATTGATCTTGATGATATGAGTATTACAAGAGCTGATCTACCACGAGATCGTAGTGGCTAAACTCTAGAAGCTAGCCTATGATTATGATTGTCTTTTACGGACTAAACCCTCCGGTTTATATAGACACCGGAGGAGGCTAGGGTTACACAGAGTCGGTTACAAAGAAGGAGATCTAGCATCCGAATCGCCAGGCTTGTCTTCCAAGCAAAGGAGAGTCCCATCCGGACACGAGACAAAGTCTTGAGTCTTCTATCTTCACGGTCCAACAGTCCGGCCAAAGTATATAGTTCGGCTGTCCGGATACCCCCTAATCCAGGATTTCTTCAGTAGCCCCTGAACTTGGCTTCAATGACGACGAGTCTGGCGCGTAGATTGTCTTCGGCATTGCAAGGCGGGTTCCATCTCCGAATACTCCAAAGCAGATTAAGGACTGTGTCCAGCTCTGTGAGATAATTTCCGCACACCACCGCAGAGAGCATAACACTTTACAAATCTGATCTGCTGACAATCTTTTTCACGGTGTGCCCTTACGCCGTGGCCTGGCTCAATACGAACCGGTTTTTCTCGGCCTACCTCGACACGCGTTGCGAGGCGGTTTTATTGGCACACCTTGTCAAAGCAGAGACTGTGTTCCCCTTCTCGCGGGATCCTCCATCAATACGGGCGTGTGCAACCCCACGACGCCTGTTGGTATGACTCCGTGTTTTTAGGCAAGTCCCAAGCGGTTACGCTGAGGACGCTTGATATTCACCCCCTTTATAGAGGGGCCGAGGCCTATCCCTCTTTCCTACCACGCTTGCGCCTTTCCGCATCTCGAGTTCCAACACCCGAAGCCCAAGCTTAGGTACTTCGGATATTCAACCATGTCCGAATCCAACCTTCAAGGCCGGTGGATGGCCTCTTCTATCACAGAGGAGGACATTGCGAAGCTTAGGGAGGTTAGATATCTGACCGCCGATATCAAGCACAGGCTTCCTGCTCCAGGGCAGGTCATCCCCACTCCCGAGCCCAACGAGAGCGTCATATTTGTTTCTCACTTCCTCCGCGGCTTAGGCTTCACCCTTGATCCCCACTCCTTCACATCTCGTCGTTCATCATCGTGTGTGAAGCCTTCCACCACATCACCCCGCACTTCGGCTTATGGCTCAAGACCTTCAATGTGAAGCCGAAGATGATTGAGGGGCGACACGCGGAGTGCGGAGGCGCTACAAAAAGTAGGAACACCGACGCCCCATGGCCAGAGGGCTTCTTCCCGGAGGTGTCCGATCTATGGCAGCGGAGGTGGTTTGACGTCATGGCTCCCAGAGGCACAAAGTGGGTGGCTGCCCCCGACTTCCATTCGGGCCCTCCGCCTCAACTGGCGTCATGGGACAATGTGGGACTGGATTGGGGGCCTCCTAACGATGTACCAACATTGCAGAGCTGCATTCGGGAGCTTCTTGAGAGGGACATTAGTCTTGTCGGTGTAATTCAGGTAATGCTGGTCCAACGGATCTTGCCGTGCAAACTTCGGCCTCTCCGGATGTGGGAGTTCAACCCAGAAGGTCCGCAAGTTAAGTGTCCGGACTCCACCGAGCATGCGGGCCTGAGCTGCAACCGCCCAGATATCGAAATAAGTAACCCAGAAACCGAACACTTCATTTATATTTATCATAACATTGTTCTGAAAACCATTCTCAGCCAGGAATGGCTCAGCAAGGCGGAGAGAATCAGGTGTCCGGCACCGCATCCTGAAGGCTCGCCTAATCCTGCCATAGCCAGGATGCTTAGTCGTGTGCTAAGTCAAGTGCCCTCGAGGAAAGACGAAGGGAAGAACAGAGAAGCAGAGCATCACACATTGCACATCCAAACCGGGGGAATTACTACCTCCACGGAGGAGGATAGTCGGGGATGGGAATCTACGATCTCCTCCCCCCGCGGGAAGAAGACGGCCGCCTCCGAAAACTTGGAGACGGAGGTGCCTAGACAAGGGAAGAAAACTTCACCAGGGGGCCCTGCCCCAGAGGGCATCCTCACCGCGCCATGCCCGCAAATAAGCCAGCCCTCAGCCGAGCTGTAAGTTAATCGTAAATACAAAGTTACTACTTCCTCCTCCAAGAACAATAACCGGGATCCATTCTTTACAGTCTGGCTAGCAGCTCTTCTCAACAGAGTTCGTCTTCGTGGGATCTTGCTCCGGAAATGATGGAGAGTGAAACCACACTTGCCTCTCCGCCTCATGGCGCGGGCGATGTCGGTGTCAAGACCGGCGGATCTCGGGTAGGGGGTCCCGATCTGTGCGTCTTAGGCTAATGGTAACAGGAAGCAAGGGACACAAGGTTTACCCAGGTTCGGGCCCTCTCGGTGGAGGTAAAACCCTACTTCCCGCTTGATTAATATTGATGATATGAGTAGTACAAGAGTAGATCTACTAGTGCTCGAGCCGCAGCATGGCGTCCGCCCAGTCCGGCATGGATTTCGGCCAAGATCTGCCGCGCTTCCTCTTCGGAGATGCACCTTTGGAGAACTTCGGTCGCACTTTTCTTATAGAGTTCCCCTTCATGGACTTTGTAAGCTTTAAAACGCTGCACGATGCAACGTGCTTCATTTTGGTCTTTGGGGAGCTCCTGCCTATTTTGGTAGGCCAAGAAAGGCTCAGTCCACGGGGCGATTACAGCCATGATTTCATGGGCCGAAGATGTTATTTCGGTGGTGGATCCTCCGATTATGTCTGATAGTTCGGAATCTTGGGGTGTATTCGAATCCATGCTAGTATTGCCGGACTCCCCTTCCCATACCACGGATGGCTTGAACAGCCTTTCTAGGAATATGTTAGGTGGGACAGGGTCGCGTTTAGCGCCGATGCGGGCGAGGATGTCCGCCGCTTGATTGTTTTCTTGAGCCACATGGTGGAATTCGAGTCCCTCAAACCGAGCTAACATTTTGAGGATGGCGTTACGGTAGGCCGCCATTTTCGGATCCCTGGAATCAAAGTCTCCGTTTATTTGTGATATTTGCCAGGTTTGAATCCCTGCACACTTCTAGGCATTGAATGTCCATAGAGACTGCCATCCGAAGACCGTGCAACAGAGCCTCGTATTCGGCTGCATTGTTGGAGTCTGTGTATAATATTTGGAGTACGTACTGGACCGTATCTCAAGTGGGAGACGTCAGGACTACACCTGCTCCCAATCCGGCCAGCATTTTAGAGCCGTCGAAGTGCATGATCCAATTAGAGTATGCGTTGTACTTTTTAGGGAGTTCGGCTTCTCTCCATTCGGCGACAAAGTCAGCCAGTACTTGCGACTTGATGGCCCACTGTGGCTTGTATGTTATGTCGAACGAAAGGAGTTCGATGGCCCATTTAGCAATCCAGCCTATAGCGTCGCAGTTATTTTTTATGTCGTTGAGTGGTACTTCGGAGGCCACTGTAATTGAATACAATTGAAAGTAGTGTCGTAGCTTCCGGGATGCCATGAAGAACGCGTATGCTATTTTTTGGTAGTGTGGGTATTGGGATTTGCATGGGGTAAGTACCATGGATATGTAATATACCGGCTTCTGGGGCGGGAATTTGTATCCGTCAGCCTCTCGTTCAACGACGAGCACTGCACTTACAACTTGATGTGTTGCAGCTATATACAGTAGCATGGGTTCGCCAATATTTGGCGCTGTTAGGACTAGATTACTGGCCAATAAGGTCTTTATTTTGTCCAGTCCGGCCGCGGCTGCATCCGTCCACACAAAGTGTTCGGTGCGCCGAAGAAGGCGGTACAGAGGTAATGTCTTTTCTCCTAACCGAGAGATAAAGCTGCTTAAAGCAGCCACGCATCTAGCTAGTTTCTGGATATTCTTGATGTCTGTTGGGATAGCCAGCTGCGATAGAGCTCTGATCTTTGCTGGATTCGCCTCAATTCCTCTATTGGAAACAATGAAGCCGAGCAGCTTCCCAGAGGGTACGCCGAAAACACATTTTTCGGGTTTAGCTTGATGTCATATGTTCGAAGGTTGTCGAATGTAAGCCTCAAGTTGTCTATTAGGGTTTCGACGTGTCTTGTTTTTATGACTACGTCATCCACATACGCCTATACTATTTTGCCAATTTGCTTTTCCAGGCATGTTTGGATCATGCGTTGATAGGTTGCGCTGACGTTTTTAAGCCCAAAAGGCATAGTGTTGAAGCAGAAAGGACCGTATGGTGTTATGAAAGCTGTTGCAGCTTGGTCGGACTCTGCCATCTTCATTTGATGGTATCCAGAGTATGCATTGAGGAAACACAGTGAGTCATGTCTTGCTGTGGCATCGATGATTTGATAAATGCGAGGGAGGGGAAAGGGATCCTTGGGGCAAGCCTTGTTTAGGTCTTCGAAGTCGACGCATAGGCGCCAGGATTTGTCCTTCTTTGGTACCATTACCAGATTTGCCAGCCAATCCGGATGTTTGATATCTCTGATGAATCCGTCCTCGAGTAGCTTGGCTAGCTCCTCCCCCATGGCTTGCCGTTTGGGCTCTGAAAACCACCTTAGAGTCTGCTTGACAGGTTTGTATTCTTTTAGTATATTGAGGCTGTGTTCGGCCAATCTGCGTGGGATGCCTGGCATGTCCGATGGGTGGCAGGTGAAGATGTCCCAATTCTCACATAAGAAGTCTCGCAGTGCGGCGTCCATTGCGGGGCTCAATTGTGTCCCGATGGAAGCAGTCTTCATGGGGTCCGTTGGATTGACTTGGAATTTTACTATCTCGTCTGCGAGTTTAAATGAGGTGGACTTGGGTCACTTGTCGAGTATCACATAGTCCCTGTCCACGGTGGCACGCAATGTTGTTAGTTCTTCGGCTGCTAGGGCTTCGGATAATGCTTCCAAGGGTAGTGCTGCGGTTTTGGTTTCGGCACGAAGTGCGACGTCCGGATCACTGACTAGAGTGATGATTCCATTGGGTCCGGGCATTTTAAGCTTCATGTACCCGTAATGGGGTATAGCCTGAAAGCCTGTAAACGCGTCCCACCCTAAAAGGGCGTGGTATCCGCTGCTGAAAGGAGCCACTTGGAATGTGATTTCTTCGGACCTATAATTCTCCGGGGTCCCGAATACCACATCGAGTGTGATTTTTCCCGCACACCGCGCTTCCCGACTAGGGACAATTCCCCTGAAGGTTGTGCCGCTCTGTTCAATGCGGCTTTTATCAATTTCCATCTTGTTGAGTGTTTCTTCGTAGATCAAGTTTAATCCGCTTCCGCCGTCCATGAGTACTTTAGTGAGCCGGAGCCGTCCACGATTGGGCTAAGGACCAGAGCGGCTAGTGCACGTATGGTCTGGAATCGGGGTTCGTCACTGGCATTGAAAGTTATGGCAGTGTCGTTCCACGGATTTCTTTTTGCCACATGGCAGATTTCAACGGAGCTTCCATGAGCTCGCTTGCGCCTATTGTTTGAGGCGAAAGTCAAGAAGACTGTTAGTACCGTATTGTTTTATTTGGCAGGATGCTGTTCAACAAGATCCTCGCCACTTTTTGCTACCTGCCAGAGTATCCAACATGCTCTAAGGCTATGTGTTGGTGTAGTGTCCGGCGTGCTGTGGAGCTTACATGGCCCATTGAGCCATTCTTCCAATACGGTGCCACGCCCTGGGGAGGGCTTTGGTTTCTTGGGATTGGATCGGCTGTCTTACGAGAGTGTGCCCGTTTAGCTCGGACGAAGGTTTTATTGAGAGCCGGACTATCCCAAAATTCTGTTTGGGTTTTCCAGGCGCTTTCCATCACACAGTACTTCTGTACTATGGTTGCGAAGTCAGCAAAGTGTGCAATATTACAGCGACTTATGGCATTAAGGATTCCTTTGTTCATGTAGTTTTTGCTGAATCTCGATTCTGATCTGATCTAACGCCCTGGGGTAGGGAAGTTTCCGGGCTTGATAGCTCGGGATCTGGAATGCTGCCTGTCGTGGTTCTAAGTCTGACAGTAGAATAGGGGTAGGATAACGGAGCATGATCTATCGAGATGCATATGGGTGACACGGTGGTTTTAGCGAGTTCGGGCCTCTCACGGTGGAGATAACAACCCTACGTCTCGTGCCCCGGAGAGGCTTTGTTTTATCTGAGTATATATCCGGAGATTACAGTGTGTGTGTGTGTGGAAGAGAGGATCGGATCCCCATGCCTGAGCAAAGTCTTGAGACTAATGGTGAAAAGAGAGAGAGGTGGAAGGAAAAAGCCCCCTTAGTCTAGTGGTGGGGGGTGGCTTATATAGAGTGCGCCACCCCCTCACCTCCTATGTTACAAAGTGGAGTATCAATGCCATAATACCTGGCCACTACAAAACCGTTATGCTGACTATTGGTCTTCGCATATCCGAGTGAGTTACCCGGCCGAGTGGAATGAGCTTGTCGAGTGGAGTGCCGTACTCCGAGTGGTTGTTGCTGTCCGAGTGACTTTCAAGTTGCAGTACATCTGGACGGCGATCTGGCCCAGGGGCCCAGTACAAAGTGTACGGTGTCCATGGGTAGGGTCTTTAGGTCAGGCCTGTTACCCTACCCCTAATACATGTCCTCGTCATTAGCCCCCGAATCGGTCGAGGTTGAGCGGGTCGAGTCGAGGTGAATTCCCAGATGAGTCGAGTGCTACGGAGGCACTTATGAACTTCCTTTGGTCACCCGGCGGTCTTATCTTCGCTTGTTGCCTTGACGGATTCCAGTCTGCATGGTGCCCGAGTGAAATGAGCTCAAATGGGTCCGCGGAGGAGCGTTGGACTCACCTTATAGCAATTTTTTTTGAGTGATTTGGAGCTGGTCCTGCATCGAGTAACTGGTTATTCGGAACTTCTTCATGCTTGGAACGTGTCTTTTTTTTTGTTGTTTGGCCGTCACTCGGACCGGGCGGACCATTCCGAGTGGGTACCATTCCAGTGGGGGCACGCTGAGTGCACCCACTGGGTGTAGTCCCCGAGACTGCCATCGACTGCGGGCAGTCGGCGGGAGTCTTAGAGCATGTCTTTTTGTTGTTGTTTATCACTTGGACTGGTCAGGCCATATCGAGTGGAGATTACTCCAGTGGGGGCACGCTGAGTGCACCCACTGGGTGTAGTCCCCGAGACCACCATCGACTGCGGGCAGTCGGCGGGGGTCTGAGAGAACTACAAATCTTCTTAGCTGGTACTGATTGAACTTGTTCTTCTCTGACTCGGAGGTCGAGTAATTATGGTCAGAAGAATATTCCTGATGTGATCAATAGGCTAACCAAATGGGCGTAACCCCTGAGGGTGACATGGCCAACTGTCGTGCGTAGCCCCCGAGTGATGCTCGAAGGAGGTAAGCTTGCTACAGAGTGTGATATGAGGTCTGACCATATGAGTAACTTAGTCGTTCCCGTGCTGGGGGTGTAGAGGTAAAGACATGTCCAACTGAAGGTGACGCGCGAGGCGGTAGAGGGGCGATGATGTGTACAACCGAGTGACGATGCGCGGGGCGGTCGAGTGGTGAAGACGCGCGCAACCGAGTGGCGACGCGCAGAGCGGTCGAGTGGTGAAGACGTGCCCAACTGAGTGGCGACGCGTGGAGCGGCCGAATGGTGATGACGTGTGAAGTGGTCAAATGTAGGACTACATATCTAGCCAAGTGAAGATGCGTAGGGCAGCCGAGTGGTGAAGACGTGCACAACCGAGTGGCTCCGCGCGAGGCGGCTAAGGCGAAGTCGTGTGGCACCGGACGGCAAAAATGGTCCTCGGAGGACTTAGTCGAATGCTTTTGAAGCTTACGTAGTGATGAGGTCAGTGTAACGTGGTTGCGGCGCGAGAAGAGAGGTGTGCCAACTGATTCTGAGTAGGAATGAAGATGGCGTGCAGAGCGTCTGGGTGATTACTAAACTTGTCGAAGTGGCGGATCGGATGCATTTGTTGAAGTGAAGGATCTGCCAGGTGATGAAGTAGTCAACCACTCAGGAGAGTGTCACTCCAAATGAGATGCAGCCCCCGAGTGCGGCGTAGCTCCCGAGCGTGCTACAGGCTTTGCAACGGACATGTCGGAACACGAGAAATATGGTTTTGAATGGATGATTTGCAATTCATCGAGTTAGACTCGGGTAAAGATGAGGAGAACCTTCCGAGTGATGCTCGAAAGAGGCAAACTCGCAAAAGAGTGAAGTGTGAAATTTGATTATAAAAGGGACTTATCTGTCTCATGCCTGACGAGGTCTATATCATTGATACGATGAAGAGGATTCCTCAGAGGGGTTGGCCGGATGTGTTTGAAGTCAACAGAGCGACAGGGTAGGTTTTGTGGTGCACTAGGACCGGTACGGTGACCGAGTCCGAGCAGCGATGAAGTTGGCGCATAGGGTCATCGAGTGATCATGTAACTTGTGTAAAAAAAATGACACAAGCCAACGAAATAATTTCTCGAGGAAATTCGGTGTGTGCTCAAATGATTTGTGTGAATAACACCCATAGACACCCGCTGGGAGTGCAAGGGGCTTGCTGGTTAACCAGCAAGAGTCTGAAAGAGCGCAGGATCAGTTCAAACTTGTCGAAGCGATGGATCCGACTGAACTCATTGGAATATTGGCTCAAATAAAATGGAAGTGTAGTGTTTCGACTAAGTTGCAGCCCCGGAGGACCGATGCAAACTCGAAATTAAGAACGACACGTGGTGTTCATGAATGATGTATGCGAAAAAATGAAAGCTGGACTAGGGAGTCACATAACCAGTACTAGGCAAGTATGTGAAAATAAGCAGCCGAGCGTAGAGGTACACTCGGTGGTGTGACCTTCGAGTGAAGGTGATGTGTGAATTACGGGATACTCGGAAATAACAGAATGTAAAATGACTTAGCTGTCTGAAGGCGCGCGAGTGGCCGAGTGGAGATGAGGCGACCAACCGAGCTTCGATGCGCGGGGCGGCCGAGTGGTGATGAGGCGATGGTGATAGTCGACCTTCGTCTCGGTGTCCTTGCGGATAGGGATGGAGCGCACATTATACTTGTGATGCAGTTCCTTGAATCAGAGGTTTGTTCTTGTCTCAGTCGGATTTTGGCTACTTAGGCGAGTCCTTGGACTACAGCTAAGCCTCCGAGTGGGAGGCTTGCTCTCCACTCGGTAGGATTTCAAACACTTAGGCGAGTACTGGACTGCAGCTAAGCCCCCGAGTGGGAGGTTTGCTCTCCACTCGGTAGGATTTTTTCAAACTTAGGCGAGTACTGGACTGCAGCTAAGCCCCAGAGTGGGAGGTTTGCTCTCCACTCGGTAGGATTTTTTCAAACTTAGGCGAGTACTGGACTGCAGCTAAGCCTCCGAGTGGGAGGTTTGCTCACCACTCGGTAGAATTTTTTCAAACTTAGGCGAGTACTGGACTGCAGCTAAGCCCCCGAGTGGGAGGTTTGCTCTCCACTCGGTAGGATTTTTTCAAACTTAGGCGAGTACTGGACTGCAGCTAAGCCTCCGAGTGGGAGGTTTGCTCTCCACTCGGTAGGATTTTTTTTTCAAACTTAGGCGAGTACTGGACTGCAACTCAGTCACCCACTGGGGGATTTTGGCGACGGCGATGCGCGGGGCGACCGAGTAGTGATCAGGTGACCAACCGATGGTGACGCGCGGGGCGGGCGAGTGGTTATGAGGTGACCAACCGAGTGGCGACGCAGGGGGCGGCCGAGTGGTGATGAGGTGACCAACAGAGTGGCGACGCGCGGGGCGGCTGAGTGGTGATGAGGTGACCAACCGAGTGGCGACGCGCGTGGCGGCCGAGTGGTTATGAGGTGACCAACCGAGTGGCGACGCGCGGGGCGGCCGAGTGGTTATGAGGTGACCAACCGAGTGGCGACGCGCGGGGCGGCCGAGTGGTTATGAGGTGACCAACCGATTGCGACGCGTGGGGCGGTCGAGTGGTGATGAGGTGACCAACCGAGTGGCGACGCACGGGGCGGCCGAGTGGTTATGAGGTGACCAACAGAGTGGCGACGCGCGGGGCGGCCGAGTGGTTATGAGGTGACCAACCGAGTGGCGACGCGCGGGGCGGCCGAGTGGTTATGAGGTGACCAACCGAGTGGCGACGCGCGGGGCGGCCGAGTGGTTATGAGGTGACCAACCGATTGCGATGCGCGGGGCGGTCGAGTGGTGATGAGGTGACCAACCGAGTGGCGACGCGCGGGGCGGCCGAGTGGTGATGAGGTGACCAACCGAGTGGCGACGCGCGGGGCGGCCGAGTGGTTATGAGGTGACCAACCGAGTGGCGACGCGCCGGGCGGCCGAGTGGTTATGAGGTGACCAATCGATTGCGACGCGCGGGGCGGTCGAGTGGTGATGAGGTGACCAACCGAGTGGCGACGCGCGGGGTGGCCGAGTGGTGATGAGGTGACCAACCGAGTGGCGACGCGCGGGGCGGCGGAGTGGTTATGAGGTGACCAACCGAGTGGCGACGCGCGGGGCGGCCGAGTGGTTATGAGGTGACCAACCGAGTGGCGACGCGCGGGGCGGCCGAGTGGTTATGAGGTGACCAACCGATTGCGATGCGCGGGGCGGTCGAGTGGTGATGAGGTGACCAACCGAGTGGCGACGCGCGGGGCGGCCGAGTGGTTATGAGGTGACCAACAGAGTGGCGACGCGCGGGGCGGCCGAGTGGTTATGAGGTGACCAACCGAGTGGCGACGCGCGGGGCGGCCGAGTGGTTATGAGGTGACCAACCGAGTGGCGACGTGCGGGGCGGCCGAGTGGTTATGAGGTGACCAACCGATTGCGACGCGCGGGGCGGTCGAGTGGTGATGAGGTGACCAACCGAGTGGCGACGCGCGGAGCGGCCGAGTGGTGATGAGGTGACCAACCGAGTGGCGACGCGCGGGGCGGCCGAGTGGTTATGAGGTGACCAACCGAGTGGCGACGCGCCGGGCGGCCGAGTGGTTATGAGGTGACCAATCGATTGCGATGCGCGGGGCGGTCGAGTGGTGATGAGGTGAACAACCGAGTGGCGACGCGCGGGACGGCCGAGTGGTGATGAGGTGACCAACCGAGTGGTGATGCGCGGGGCGGCCGAGTGGTTATGAGGTGACCAACCGAGTGGCGACGCGCGGGGTGGCCGAGTGGTTATGAGGTGACCAACCGAGTGGCGACGCGCGTGGCGGCCGAGTGGTTATGAGGTGACCAACCGAGTGGCGACGCGCGGGGCGGCCGAGTGGTTATGAGGTGACCAACCGATTGCGACGCGCGGGGCGGTCGAGTGGTGATGAGGTGACCAACCGAGTGGCGACGCGCGGGGCGGCCGAGTGGTGATGAGGTGACCAACCGAGTGGCGACGCGCGGGGCGGCCGAGTGGTTATGAGGTGACCAACCGAGTGGCGACGCGCGGGGCGGCCGAGTGGTTATGAGGTGACCAACCGAGTGGCGACGCGCGGGGCGGCCGAGTGGCTATGAGGTGACCAACAGAGTGGCGACGCGCGGGGCGGCCGAGTGGTTATGAGGTGACCAACCGACTGCGACGCGCGGGGCGGTCGAGTGGTGATGAGGTGACCAACCGAGTGGCGACGCTGGGGCGGCCGAGTGGTGATGAGGTGACCAACCGAGTGGCGACGCGCGGGGCGGCCGAGTGGTTATGAGGTGACCAACCGAGTGGCGACGCGCGGGGCGGCCGAGTGGTATGAGGTGACCAACCGAGTGGCGACGCGCGGGGCGGCCGAGTGGCGATGAGGTGACCAACAGAGTGGCGACGCGCGGGGCGGCCGAGTGGTTATGAGGTGACCAACCGACTGCGACGCGCGGGGCGGTCGAGTGGTGATGAGGTGACCAACCGAGTGGCGACGCGCGGGGCGGCCGAGTGGTGATGAGGTGACCAACCGAGTGGCGACGCGCGGGGCGGCCGAGTGGTTATGAGGTTACCAACCGAGTGGCGACGCGCGGGGCGGCCGAGTGGTTATGAGGTGACCAACCGAGTGGCGACGCGCGGGGCGGCCGAGTGGTTATGAGGTGACCAACCGAGTGGCGTCGCGCGGGGCGGCCGAGTGGTTATGAGGTGACCAACCGATTGCGACGCGCGGGGCGGCCGAGTGGTTATGAGGTGACCAACCGATTGCGACGCGCGGGGCGGTCGAGTGGTTATGAGGTGACCAACCGAGTTGGGACGCGCGGGGCGGCCGAGTGGTGATGAGGTGACCAACCGAGTGGCGACGCGCGGGGCGGCCGAGTGGTGATGAGGTGACCAACCGAGTGGCGACGCGCGGGGCGGCCGAGTGGTTATGAGGTGACCAACCGAGTGGCGACGCGCGGGGCGGCTGAGTGGTTATGAGGTGACCAACCGAGTGGCGACGCGCGGGGCGGCCGAGTGGTTATGAGGTGACCAACCAAGTGGCGACGCGCGGGGCGGCCGAGTGGTTATGAGGTGACCAACCGATTGCGACGCGCGGGGCGGTCGAGTGGTGATGAGGTGACCAACCGAGTGGCGACGCGCGGGGCGGCCGAGTGGTGATGAGGTGACCAACCGAGTGGCGACGTGCGGGGCGGCCGAGTAGGCAAGCCGATGAAGATGTGCTCAACTGAACGGCGACGCACGGGGCGGCCGAGCGGCAAGTTGATGAAGTCATGCCGAACCGCTTGGTGGAGTGACGGTGCGCGGGAAGTCCGAGTGATGTAGACTCGTCCCGCGGATTGGCAACGCGCGGGGCATCCGGGCGATGTAAACGCGTGCCGCAGAGTGACGATGCGCGCGGGGGCGTCCGTGTGATGTCGACGCGTCCCGCGGAGTGGCGACGCAGGGGTCCTCCGAGTGAAGTAGAGCCGTCCCGTGGAGTGGCGACGCGCGGGGCGTCTGAGTGAAGCGGACGCGTTCTGAAGAGTGACGATGCGCGGGTCGTCCGATCGATGAAGACGCATCCATCGGAGTGGCAGCGCACGGGCCGTCCGAGTGTTGTAGACGGATGCAGTGGTCATGGTCGTTGCTGTGGAGGATCTGTCGAGGGCCGTCGCCTCAGGCGTCACCGGTCCATTATGGTGGCTGGACATCAGCCCGCAGAGTAAAAGGGTGAACCGGCCGAGTGGACCCCACGACCTCACGGCCGAGTGAGCCCTGTTCGAGCGGACGTCTCATCCGAGTGCTCCCGCCTGTCCGAGTGAACCGCAGCCGTCGTTTTGGAGGTGCGATACAGATGACGCAGCGATGCGATACCTTGTTGGAGCTGGGCGGCGGACGAGAGGTCAACTTGGTGCAGCGCTCGGTCAGTAACGGGGCAATAAATCCCTGTTAATTAGGTGTAATTGTTTGGCTAGCCAACGCATGGAAGGAGTTGCCCACGTCCAGAGTCCGTAGACGGAACCTGCATGCAAGAGGCATTAATTAGTGCTAATTAAGCAAGGATTAAAGATAATTCTGCATGCAGTGGGAGTTTCCCTTTCCCACGGATTTATTTCCCACTGCATGCAGAGGCAGCCCGGAGGAGAGCCCCGCGTCGTGGAGGTCGCCAGCGGGCAGGCGACCTGTCGGAGGAGCTCCGCGCTGCCGGGCAGGTTCGTATCTCTCTGCCGAGCGGAAAGGGAAGAGTCTCCCGTCCCCGGTCGGTCCTACGCCTCCACGGTGTGGACACCATCGTCGAGCGGGCGATCGGCTGGGGAAGCCCCGTGGCGTGGAGGCCGTCGACGGACAGTTGACCGGGCGGAGGAGCTCCGCACTGCCGGCCAGGTTTGTGTCTCTGCAGAGCGGAAAGGGAGGAGTCTCGCGTCGCCGGTCGAGCCTATGCCTGCATGGTGTGGACACCGCCGTCAAGCTGGTGATCGGCTGGGGAAGCCCCGCGATGTGGAGGCCGCCGGCGGGCAGTCGACCGGGCAGAGGAGCCTTGTGCTGCCGGTGAGGCGGGCGCCTCCACGGCATGGAAGCCGTCGTCGGGCAAGCGAATGGGCGGGGGAGCCTTGCGGCGCTGAATAAGGATGAATTGTCTCTCCTCCTTTTTACTTTAATGATTGATCACGCTTTGGTGATGTCTGATCCTACGGGAGAAAAAGATCAACCCATTGTTAGATGATTAATTCAAAGAAAGACTAGATCGAATGGATACTTCCCTGATCCTTGTGTTTGTACTACTGGCACGGTGGACAGAATTCCAGCAAGCCCATCATTGAACTGCTGCTGAAAATAGATGGAACAACCATTTGCACCATGGCTCGATAGACGCCATGCCCCACGGTGGGCGCCAACTGTCGTGGTTCTAAGTCTGACAGTAGAATAGGGGTAGGATAACGGAGCATGATCTATCGAGATGCATATGGGTGACACGGTGGTTTTAGCGAGTTCGGGCCTCTCACGGTGGAGATAACAACCCTACGTCTCGTGCCCCAGAGAGGCTTTGTTTTATCTGAGTATATATCCGGAGATTACAGTGTGTGTGTGTGTGGAAGAGAGGATCGGATCCCCATGCCTGAGCAAAGACCTGAGACTAATGGTGAAAAGAAAGAGAGGTGGAAGGAAAAAGCCCCCTTAGTCTAGTGGTGGGGGGTGGCTTATATAGAGTGCGCCACCCCCTCACCTCCTATGTTACAAAGTGGAGTATCAATGCCATAATACCTGGCCACTACAAAACCGTTATGCTGACTATTGGTCTTCGCATATCCGAGTGAGTTACCCGGCCGAGTGGAATGAGCTTGTCGAGTGGAGTGCCGTACTCCGAGTGGTTGTTGCCGTCCGAGTGACTTTCAAGTTGCGGTACATCTGGACGGCGATCTGGCCCAGGGGCCCAGTACAAAGTGTACGGTGTCCATGGGTAGGGTCTGTAGGTCAGGCCTGTTACCCTACCCCTAATACATGTCCTCGTCACTGCCCAATTTCTCTGGCCCAATACCCGATTCTAAGTATGGGGTCTGGGTCATGTCTTCCCTTGAGCGGGTGTTCGGCTCAGGGAGCTCGGTGATCCGGACGCAACTCGTCCTCAAGATAGAGGGGCAGTCCGTATGTGGCTCCTCAACTACTGCTATCTCATGGGTGACCGGTGGGGTTTTAATATCCCTTTGGTTGGGTTTAAGCCCAATCCGGTCATAGTCTGTGGCGACTCCCAAAGCGGCGATGCGATCCAAGAGCTCATTAAGCGAGGAGAGCTCCATCGGATACATCTATTCGGCGAGTTCCGAATCGACGTGGAGGTTATGCGTGATGACTCGAGAAGCCATAGTCGGCGCGACAGCCGATGGGGCCTCCATGATGAAGCCGCCTAGTCGGAGAGTTTGGCCTACAGCCAGCGCCCCCCCCCCCGAAGTGATGTTGTCCTTGACAACGAGACGAGCCATCGAGCCTTGCAGCAGCGACACAGAGGAACTCTCAATGAAAGCACCAATGTCAGTGTCAAAACCGGCGGATCTCAGGTAGGGGGTCCCGATCTGTGCGTCTTAGGCTGATGGTAACAGGAAGCAAGGGACACAAGGTTTACCCAGGTTGGGGCCCTCTCGATGGAGGTAAATCCCTACTTCCTGCTTGATTAATATTGATGATATGAATAGTACAAGAGTAGATCTACCACGAGATCGTAGAGGTTATACCCTAGAAGCTAGCCTATGATGATTATGATTGTAATTGTGATCGGCCTTCTAAGGACCAACCTCTCCAGTTTATATAGACACCGGAGAGGGCTAGAGTTTACATGGAGTTGGTTATAAGGAGGGAAATATAATATCCGGATCGCCAAGCTTGTCTTCCACACAAAGAAGAGTCCCACCCGGACACGGGACGGAGTCTTGAGTCTTGTATCTTCACGCTCCAATAGTCCGGACGAAGCATATAGTCCGGCTGTCTGGATACCCCCTAATCTAGGACTCCCTCAGGCGACCCCGAGGTATCGTCATGGAGGAGTCCAGATTTGACGAGGCCAGAAGCTAACACTTCGGCCGCCCTGAGCCCAGAGCGTTCGGCTCCCACGGGGGGCGATAAGAAGGGTCCGGCACAGTTCGGCGACCGGCCGGACACGCAGACGGGCCTTCTAGAGCAGGCTGCTCTCTCAGAGGATCATCGTTCATTAATGAGCACGGTGCATGAGAATATTTCATCCGCCACCAGCGGGTTGAATGAAGCTTTTACGAGCCTGCTCAAAGGCTTTGAGGTATGTAATGAAATACGTAATTTTTTGGTTGTGGCGCATGCGCTAGGTGTGCTCCGCATAGATAGTAGCCCTTGAGACTCTGGTTGCCAGCCCTAGGTGGCAAACGGAGGATCACATTGTTAAGTAATGATCGCACTATATTCATGCGCAGGTGGCTAAGGGTCCGGCGGCCGACCGGACCGCGGAAGTCGCCGAACTGAGGCGACAGATTGAAGTTGTGGACGCCGACATCACACTTGTAAATGAGCGGCTTAACGAGTCACAAAGTATCTGCTCTGTTTTCCTTGTTTTTATAGGAAATATTAAGAGGAGCATAATGTTAATGTAATATGCTTCGACTGCAGGCAGAGCTGCTGCCATGGAGGCCCTGAGGGCGGAGCTTGCCCTAGCCAAGGAACAAGCCCGGGCTAGCAATGAGGCTACCCTAAAGGTGGCCAAAGATTGGAGAGCCAAATAGGCTGCTCATCACCGAAGCGAAGATAAAATAGCCGAGATGGCTGTGGAGCTAAAAAACACCGCCGGCCGGTATGAGCTCCTTGAAAAGGAGAATCAGACGAAGTCGGCTGACCTGAAGAAGGCCCATGATGCGGCCAAGGAGGCGCGTTTGGAAATTAGGGATGCGCGGGAGGAGCTTCAACAAGCCGCAGAAATCATGGCAGGAAGCCCCTTTTTGTTGCGGATGAAGTTCTTAGATCCAAAGTACGCTCCTCTGGATCAGCGCTGGAGTGCTGCGGACGCGTATGCGGATCTGGCAAAAAGTACGGCTGATGTGACTAAGTTTTCCGAGGATCAAAAAGATAGTGAAGTAGAAAGGCTGTTCTGGTCGCAATTCAGTGCTCCAACGCGCCCGTTGCCATTGAGTGAAAGGATGACCGCTGTGGATGAGCTCCATAAGTTTGTAATAGACCATCTATGGCCGAAAGGGCCAAAGCTGGATAGTTATTTTGGTTTAGTGCAACAATTCCTTGGCGCCATTTCTCGAATCGATGCCATGAAGAGGTCGGCGTGCATAGAGGGTGCGCGGATGGCTCTTGCATGTGTTAAAACATATTGGGCAGATATGGAGGCCACCATCATTGCAACCCGGAGTCCGGTGGCAAGCCAGGATCCGGCCGAGCACTACTTGGAGCAGGTAACAGAAGGTGCTCGTTTAATAGAGGCTCAGTGCTCGAAGAATGTCATGTTTGAGTGACAAATCGTTTCATTGTAAAAACAATTTTATTTTAATTATGGAGGCTATGTTTATACTTTTTGCCCGAAAGTGTTATTGTGCCTCCTGTGCGGCCATTTGATGTATATATATAATCTGAAAGTTAGCAGTCGTTGGTTTCAGCCCCCATGCATACAATGCGGGGGTGTTCGCAAAAATATGCGTAATCACACTTGATCCAATGTCTTGGTCCATTAAGGAGGTGATCACACGTCGAACTAGGCAACCGGACTATATAGCTTTAACACTTTCACTTAGCCATAGGAGTTTGACAGAGGGGCTACTATGTAGCCCCTGGTACCTTTGCATGCATCCGGATACGGGCGCATGTGTACATGACCGGGAAACGGTCCTTCGTTAATGCGGAGGAATCCTAAAGATTCCGATGAGTCCTCGAGTGGTTGACCAGTCTCTCGCTATATCATGACAGTCAGTTTTTGGCTTTCTCTACTGAGGTGCTCGTCCGGAATAACCAGTGCACAATCGCAGTAGTTCTCCTTTGGCCGCCTTAGCCGACAGAAACGGAACGTAAGGCGGCAAAACCAGGAGCCGGGCAAACCCAACATTTGACCAAAGACATGATTCGGAGCTGATGCATATAAGGCCAAACTCGCGACGCCGAACACTCCCGAAGGTATTCGGACTTTATAACATATACTGGGCTGAGTAACGCCCTTTATTATGAACCCTGTATTT
This sequence comes from Triticum timopheevii, assembly GCA_963921465.1. Classification (NCBI taxonomy): domain Eukaryota; kingdom Viridiplantae; phylum Streptophyta; class Magnoliopsida; order Poales; family Poaceae; genus Triticum; species Triticum timopheevii. Next base: position 274,059,951 of record OY997266.1, read on the forward strand.
CCAGGTACATGCATTATTCTGTCGTGGCGAAATGCCAATAACGCCAGTATCCCCTGTGGGTGTAGTACCCATGGGATGTTAAGCAACAAGAGACAATAAAGAAGGTTTACACAGGGGCTTAATCTAAAGAGAAACCTTTGAGCGGGGCCCTGCTGCACGTTTGCGCCTTTGTCTCTATTGTGCCGTGTCCTGGGAGGGTATCGCACGAATGGTGTTTGTAAAGAGGAAAACTCATGTAAAAGAGTTTGACATAAGCGTGCAAAGAGTTGGTTATTATCAGTGGATAGTAGAAGTGTAAGACGTTGGCCTGTTAATAAGGTCAAGCAAAAGGTGGACTTTATCGAATGTCCGCAGCCCCTGGTGCCCTCTATGGGATTACATGTATAGCACCCAGCTCAGGTTTATCTGGGCTGTTACCGACGGTGGTATGCCGGACTTGTCTAACCGTGTCCGTGGTCTTAACGACCGGTCATGCATTCTGATATTAGAGGCAGCTTAGTGTCCGACTGCTAGAGCCGCCGCATATTCTTCCTCACGTAAGGAACGCTCTGTATTTCCGTTAACGGTGATGACGCCATTTGGACCGGGCATCTTGAGTGTAAGGTAGGCGTAGTGTGGTACTGCGTTGAAGCAGGTGAAGGCCATTCTCCTGAACAATGCATGATAACCACTTTGGAGGGGAGCGATGGTGAAGAGTAGTTCTTTGCTTCTGAAGTGGTCTGGAGAACCGAATGTCACCTCTAATACGAGGGAGCCCCTGCAGCGGGCCTCAACGCCTGGTATCACCCCTTCAAAGGTGGTGTTACTTTGGCTGATTCTGGATGGGTCTATCCCATCCCGCGGACAGTGTCTTGGTATATTAGATTGAGACTACTGCCGCCGTCCATGAGGACACGAGTGAGATGGTATCCGTCGATTATTGGGTCGAGCACTAAGGCCGCCGATCCTCCATGCCGCAAACTAGTCGGGTAGTCCCTGTGATCGGGTAGGCCGACCAGGGGTTGAGTTTGGGGGCGACGGGCTCTACCGCATATGCATCTCTGAGCGCGCATTTGCGCCTTCTCTTGGGTATGTGAGTCGCGTAGATCATGTTTACTATTTTTACCTATGTTGGAATTTTTTCTGTCCCCCAGTGTTCGGCTGGCGAGGCTCATCCTCGTCTTTACTTGGTGTTTCCCTTCCCTTGTGTTTGGCATTTAACTTGCCGGCCTGCTTAAAGACCCAGCATTCTCTGTGAGTGTGGTTCGTAGGTTTTTCTGGGGTGCCATGAATTTGGCACAGTCTGTCCAGGACTTTGTTCAGGCCGGACGGTCCCTCTTTGCTGCCTTTAAATGGCTTCTTTAGTTGACCGGGTCGAGAGCCCCTGAATCCGGCGTTGACCGCTGTGTTGTCCGGACTTTCTTCCTTGTTTCGACGCTTGTTTTTATTGCGCCGTGGCTTCCCATTGCCATCCCTGATTTCGGATGTGCCTGGGTCACTGGTGCCTCTACGGGCCAACCAGCTGTCTTCACCCGCGCAAAAGTGGGTCATAAGGCTTGTTAAGGCTGCCATTGTCCTCGGCTTTTCTTGGCCGAGGTGTCTTGTGAGCCACTCATCCCGGATACTGTGCTTCAAGGCCTCTAGGGCTTCGGCATCCGGACAATCGACAATTTGATTCTTCTTAGTGAGGAATCTATTCAAAAGCTTGCGGGCGGACTCTCCGGGCTGTTGAATTATGTGACTTAAATCGTCAGCGTCTGGAGGTCGGACATAGGTTCCTTGAAAATTGGCCCTGAAAGCGTCCTCAAGTTCCTCCCAACTTCCGATTGAATTTTCAGGGAGGCTTTTCAACCAGTGCCGAGCTGGTCCCTTCAATTTGAGGGGAAGGTATTTGATGGTGTGGAGGTCGTCCCCACGAGCCATGTGGATATGGAGGATAAAATCCTGAATCCAGACCCCGGGGTCTGTCGTTCCGTCATATGACTCTATGTTCATGGGTTTAAAACCCGGTGGAAATTCGTGGTCTAGTACCTATTCGGTGAAGCACAAAGGGTGAGCCGCCCCTTTGTATATGGACATGTTGTGGCATGCTGCCGACTGTTGTTGTGTCCGGTGCTGATTCCGAACTGGTATTCGATCAGTCTGTTCGTTTTGGTGACCATAATCCTACGCTGGAGCGTGTCCTCTAGATCCATAGATGGACCACATCGCGCCGGCCTTTTTGTCCAGGAGCTCACATAAATCATGCGCGATGTCCGTAGCTGCTCTGTTGTGGTCATGAAGTGGTTGGTCCGGCCTACTGGCCGTATTGTTCTTCGGCGGGATGGCCTCATCGTCGAATTCTGGCAGCAGCTTGCGCTTTGGGTAGCTATTTCTGTGGCGATCGTCGCCGTATTTTTCTTCAGTGTCTAGCACTTTATTCCATCTGCAATTGAGTGTTTCCTGCGCGGCCTTAAGCCTTTGCTTCTGCTTCTTTAGACTTCTCACAGTGGCCATAAGCCTTCTGTGGAGGTTATCTTGTCCCAAACGTTTTTCCGGCATGGTGAATGCATCGTCGTCTGGACTGTGCTCCTCTCCCGAGGCAGGTTGATGAGTTCGGCGCTCGGGATCGCTGTGATCGGGCGTCTGCTCCAGGCTGTGTTTGGCGTGACCTGGCTCAACCTGCTCCATCGCTGGGTCCATATGGTCGTTGTTGCCTTTGGAGTTGATTGGGTGTCGATCTTTCTAGCGCTGTTATCTCTATTTTTACTGTGGCTGGACTTAGAGCAGCGTCTGCGCCATCGTTTTGGCTTTAGTCCGGGGGTTTATCCTCCGTTGTGTCTTTTTTGTCGCCCTCGTCCTCCTTAGGCGTGTCCACCATGTGTATATCATATGATGAAGTGGCAGTCCAGCGCCCCATGGGCGGTGGTTCCAAATTGTCCCCTGTGCTGACGTCCATACCGTCGGTCTCATCGGAGTCGAACTCAAGCATGTCTGTTACGTCATTGAAAGTGGCTATGAAGTGGGTGGTGGGTGGGTAACGAATTTCCTCTCCGCCTGCTTCCCACTCGAGCCGGACATAGTTCGGCCAAGAGTCTCTTGACAAAGAGAGATACTTTAATGAATTTAGCATGTCGCCAAAGGGAGAGCGCTGGAAGATATCCGCAGCAGTGACCTCCTTTACCGGAGCCCAACCGGATTCGGCGGGCTCGGGGGCGCGCGGTCTGGAACCTACAGCCGGACACAAGTCCGGGGGTCTGGTGACATAGAATTCCTTGGGGTGGAGTCTGTGTTCGGCTCTACCGCGGATCAGTGTGCGGCCTCCGGGGCGGGTGTCGGTGTCAAAACCGGCGGATCTCTGGTAGGGGGTCCCGATCTGTGCATCTAAGGCTAATGGTAACAGGAGGCAAGGGACACGATGTTTTACCCAGGTTCGGGCCCTCTTGATGGAGGTAAAACCCTACTTCCTCCTTGATTGATATTGATGATATGAGTGTTACAAGAGTTGATCTACCACGAGATCGTAGAGGCTAAACCCTAGAAGCTAGCCTATGATGATTATGATTCTGTCTCTAAGGACTAAACCCTCTGGTTTATATGGACACCGGAGAGGGCAAGGGTTTACATGGAGTCGATTACAAAGAAGGAAATATAATACCTGGATCGCCAAGCTTATCTTCCACGCAAAAGAGAGTCCCATCCGGACACGGGACGAAGTCTTGAGTCTTGTATCTTCACGGTCCAACAGTCCGGCCAAAGTATATAGCCCGGCTGTCCGGATACCCCCTAATCCAGGACTCCCTCAGTAGCCATGGAACCAGGCTTCAATGACGATGAGTCCGGCGCGCAGTTTTTCTTCGGCATTGCAAGGCGGGTTCCATCTCCGAATACTCCAAAGTAATTATCGAACACTTAAATCGTGTCCGGATCTGCAAGATGATTTTCACATACCACCGTAGAGAGAATGATATTTCACAAATGTAATCTGCTGACAACTTTAGACACCGTGACATGACACTACGGTCGAGTCATTATTCGAACCGTTTTCCCACAACCAGCCATAGCGCATATTGCGAGGCGGTTTCCTCTGCACCTCTTGCCGAAGCAGAGATCGTGTCCCCTTATTATGGGATTCTTAGAAATACGGGTATGGGTAGCCCAACCGCACCGATAATTGCGACGAGAGGGGAACGAGCGGGTTCCACCAGGCAAGTGGGGAGGCGCAAAAGCTTTTACCGCCTCTATAAAGAGATAAGGTATTTTCCTTTTTACCCACGCCTTTTCCTTCCGCTAGTCCATTTCCCTCTACTCGAGCCCTAGCGCCCAAGCACTCTTCTTCTCCACCGAAGAGAGGTCCTCCGAAGATGTCCGGATCTGGAGCAGGAGGCAAATGGATGGCCTCTACCGTCTGGGAGAGGGATATCAAAAAGCTCCGAGAGGCCGGGCACCTGGCCAAGAAAATCGGCCACCATCTTCCGCCGGCGGGACAGATAGTCCCCACTCCGGAGACCCACGAGAGGGTCGTGTTTCTCCCTCATTTTTTCCGCGGGCTTGGGTTTCCCCTTCACCCATTTGTTCGCGGCATCATGTATTATTACGGGATTGATTTTCATGATCTTTCCCCCAATTCCTTCCTTAACATCTCGACGTTCGTCGTCGTATGTGAGGCTTTTCTCAATATTTCGCCCCACTTCGGCTTATGGCTGAAAATCTTCAACGTGAAGCCCAAGGTGGTGAATGGCGAGCATGCCGAATGCGGCGGCGCCATGGTGAGCAAGATGCCCAAGGTCGTATGCCCGACGGGCGCCTTCAATGATTCCGTCAAGGAGTGGCAACATGAGTGGATCTATATCACCGAACCATGCAGTAAAAAGTGGGCCACTGCTCCCGAATTCAAATCCGGAGCCCCACTGCAGCTCACGTCCTGGGCCGAGAAGGGCCTGAACTGGTCCTCATCCGACGAGCTGTCGATCCTCCAAACGCACGTCCAGAGCATGGTCGACAAGGATGTCAAAATCGTCAACGTAGTCCAGGTGATGTCAGTTCGCTAGGTTCTCCCTTGCCAGCGTCGAGCCTGCAATTTGTGGGAATACGACCCGGCCAAACACCAGACCCTACGGGAGCTCTATGGCTCCTCCCACAAGGACATCTGGAAGGTGCTCTTCAAGTCCGGCAAACTATGGCCGGGCTCTGCCGACGACCGCGGGTATCAACTATCCCGTTCTGCGAGTCCGGTAAGTCATTGCTGTGCTATGTCCATCCATGTTTTAGTTGACGTGTGCCGAGGGAGACGCTTTTATCATGCTTTCTATAATAATCCCAGGAATGGACGAAAAAGGTGGAGCGGATACACTGTCCAGCCCCACTGCCGGAGGAACTGGCCGGACCTCTTCTGACGAAGATGCTGGTCCCAGCGCCTTAAGAGGCGCCGAAAAAGAGGTCTCCAAGAAGGTCAAGAAGACCCGGAGTGACCTCCGTCGTCGCGATGCTTCGGACACAAAATCCGAAGACTCCCATGACCATCCCTCCTCCGAAGATGAAGAGGAGGAGAAATAAGACGTGTCCCCCGCAGGGGGAGGGAAGAAAAGGACGGCTTCCTCATCCCTGGAGGCCGAATCGCGATAGAGGAGGAGAGGTTCCCTCCCCGAGGCGTCCACCATGGCTGCTGATAGCAGCCTGGAGTGGGATCCCAGGACCCAGCCCCTGGTAAAGTTGTAAGTATACGAAACCCGTACACACCTACGTGCCCGAGGTCATTAGGATGTAGTAGTTTTAACAGTCGCCATATTTTGTACAGCCTGGCGAGGTCCCACGCCGGACAGTCCTCATCGGAGGATTTGCTGAGCTCAGATGCCCTGGCCAGCGAGACGCCTCCAGAGGCCCCTTCCCCGAAGCCTAGGCGCGACACCAAGGTGTCGTCTCAGCGGGACCCGGACCAGGGAGGGCATATCCCTGGGGCCGGACACACGAGAGCAGCGGCTCCCATCCGTGTCGACGGCGGGGGCGATCTTAGGTTTGGACCGCAGCCGGACATGGTCTTGGAGACCTTTAAAGCTCCAGGATCGGGTGAGCAACCACCTTTGATGGGGGGAGGCTTGCCTACTCCACCAGCAACCTCTGTCCAAGCAGAGCTGCCGGGCGGCGTATCGACAACGCTAAGGAGCACATCTATCGTCGATGAACATCGTGCCCTCATGGGTGCGGTGATTGAAAAGATTCAGTCCGCTGAGAGCGGACTGAATGAATCCTGCCTTAATCTTATTAAGGCCTTTGAGGTATGTTTCTAAGAAACCTTTGGGAGATTGTCATAATATGAGTAGTAGCCCCTGATGCACTGTCCAGCGAAAGAAAGCCGGACAGGGGATCAAATTTTTCCACTTTGCAGGAGACTCAGTTAATGACGTGTATACCTTTGTTTGAAAACAGGCATCTACAGAGACGACCGCCGCTCATAGTGCGGAGGTGTCCAGACTAAAGCAGCGTCTGGAACGGCCTGAAGAGGAACTTGGCCGCGTGAAGAAGCAGTTGGAGGACAAGCAAGGTATGTCGAAACCTTTTGCTAAGTTGAGCACGAATTAGAAGTTGTGCTTGATGAAAATATTTGTATTGTATGCTCTAGGGGCGAGCGCTGAAATTGAGGCACTAAAGAAGGTTGTGGCCGAAGCCGACAATAAGGTCGCCGCCGAACAGGCTCTTCATGAGAAGCACGAGGCCAGGGGCATTGAAGCTGAGCGAGAGCTCCAGGAGGCCGTGAAGAAAAGCGAGGCCTTGGAGCAGAGTCTAGCAGTGAAAGAATCCGAACTCACCCAAGCTCTCCAAGCCGCAGAGGATGCTCGGGAAGAAGCCCGAGGTGCTCTGAAGGACATTCAGGAGGCCCGAAAGGTTGCGGCTGGTAAGGCCTTTTGTACTCAAGGCCATTTTTACATAGTAATGGGAGGAACTCTAAGCGACAAGCTGAATTCTTGTCTCTCCAGGGGTGTTTGCGGATCTGCCACGCAGCATATCAGATGCTGCCCAATTCTACCGGTCTGAGGAGAATAAGTCTGTGGAGAAGCATTTCTGGTCGCAGTATTTGGCGCCGAATTATCTGGTGCCCTTTATCGATTAGCTGAAGCAGCTGGTCGAACTGCACCATGCGGCCGAACTAGCCATGAAGGACTTGGTTGTCCAGCTGTGGCCCATGGAGCCAATTCCAAGCAGTTACTTCAGACTCGTGAAGCGGATTGTTGGTGCTTGCCATCGGCTCGATGTCATTAAGCGATCGGTCTGCATAGAGGGTGCATGCATGGCGTTTTCCCGTGCGAAGGTGCACTGGGGGAAGCTTGATGCTGAGAAGCTGATGACTGAGGGACCACCGGAGGGTAAGGAGCATCTCAAGCCTGAGTTATACTATGAAGGTGTCCTGAAAGGAGCCCGCCTTGTGGCGGATCAGTGTACCAAAGACACTACATTCCTTGAAGGCAGTCGTGCCATTCTTTGTGATGCGGGATAATGGCACTTTTATTATTTATTGCATGTTTATGTGAACGTTTGTTCTTCCTGTGCGGCTAATTAGTGTATATGAATCCTGAGAGTTGGCCAGTCGTCGGCTTCTGCCCCCACATAAAAAGTACGGGGGTGTTCGGGACATACCTGAACACTCTTTATCCCATTGTTGGGTCCTTTTAAGGAGGTGTTCCTCACCGCGAACCAGGCAATCAGACTATAGGGCTTTATCACTCTCACTTAGCCATAGGAATTCGAGTATGGTGGGCACAGCCCCTGGTGTTCGGAAGACCGTACAAGGGGCTCTATCGGCGCCTGATCGGAAGACCGATCCGTCGCACTTTGTATTTATAATGGCATTATGCGGAATAAATCTTGAAATATTTTACAACCTCTCGAACAGCTGACCAGTTCTCGCTGTATCATGACAGTAAGTTCTCAGCTTTCTCTACTGAGGTGCTCGTCCGGAAGAACCGGGACACAATCGCAGTAGTTCTCCCAGCACTACCTTAGCCGATGGAGCGGAACATAAGGTACCAAAACATGGGAGCCGGGCAAACCCAACTAATGAACCAAGACATGATTCGGAGCTGATGCATATAGTGCTATAAGTTCGGGGTGCCGAACGACCGAAAAGGTGGTCGGACTTTGTTGCCATATCCTGAGTACTATGAAGCCCCTAGCATAATGGGCATTACACGAGGCATGGGTGCCGTTTATGACCAAAAAAAAGGAGTCAATGAGGAACGACGGCCGGTAAGTGTTATTTAAGTCTACGCATTGTAGTAGAGTGGCATGTCTATGCATATGAGTACGGTTTATGCTTATGAAAAGAGGTGTTTTTGGCGAAACCTGTCATGGCCGGACTGGAGGAGGCTGTGTGTGGATCTGAAGTGTATCCAGACTGCCTCCTTTGAGGGGGGATTTACTTATGTGTTCCTGCCTTGTGCGTCCGAGATGATTCCGCGTCGCTAGTCCTGTTCTGCGCCAAAGTTAGTTTGTAAAGACGAATTCTTAAAGGCAGCTGCATGTCCTGTGGTGGTTGAACCGCGGGTTCCTGATCGGAGCCTGGCTGTACCAGGCTATCATGCCATAAAGTAGCTCGGACTCCTCAGTTGGTGTCCGAGTAGTTGGCTGCCGAATCAAAATTTTATAAACAGGCACGACTCACTATTCCAGCAGCGGTATGATTTCCACTCTAAGGGTGGGGTTCGACCTTGCCTATAATTGTGACTATGTCACACGGGACTGGCCTAATGTTGTACCCCGTTGAATCTAGCCAACGTGGTTCGTCCCGGTAGTATGTGGTAATTACTGTATAAGGGGATAGTGCCGAAGACTTATTCTTTGGCGTGGTATTTGTTTGGTGATCCGAAGACAACCATTAGTGTGGTGGGCCAGTAAAACTTGGCCTTTGCACCTGGCATCTTTTAGAAGATGTTATTGATAGTTTTATGCCCGCGGGGGCTCGTGTGTAATGGAGCCCCCAAACTATTGGGTCGATAGTGAGTGCAATTAAATTCCTATAGTTGATGTTGTCCGAATGGTCGATGTGATCGGGGAAGATCGGCCGTATTTTTGTACTGTGGAGGATCTTCTTTTGACTTTGCTATGTTTCATTGGTCTTTCGTTGTTTGAAACCTCCTTTCATTGTTTCCGGCGCACGATCGGCCGTTTTGTTTTGAGGATCCGGCATTCTCTATTGTTATGCTTGGCCTCCCTTCTAGGGGTACCTTGAATTTCACATGGTTGATCGAGTATGCTGCTTGGTCCGGCTGGGCTTGAGCTATTCTTTTTCCGCTGACCGGACTAGGAGTCACTGGATTCGGCAGCAACTTCCTTGACTTGACGCTTATGACGATTGCGTCAAGGTTTGTGGACGCTGCCTCGTGTTTCCTGCTTATTGTCTCGGACCGTGGTATATTGACGTCGGGGTGTGGGCTTTAGGTTCTCCTTCTTAAGTTGAGGTAGCGGATTGTGCCTTGTGTACCCTTTGACGGGGCGTTCGAGTCCGTATTCCTTGGTGGCCAGGACCTTAGTCCATCTGTCTGTGAGCAAATCTTGGTCGGCTTTGAGCTGTTATTGCTTCTTTTGTAGACTTTTCGCTGTGGCCATAAGCCATTGCTTAAAGCGAATCTGTTCCGCGGGATCCCGAGGCACGCTGAATTCATCGTCGCCAAGGCTCACCTCGTCTTCGGAGGGGGGCATGTAGTTGTCCCTCTCCAAGTATCCATCCGTCACCTGTCCGGCCTACTCGAAGGCAGGCTGATCGGGATTGTATTCATCTTCGGCACCTTCTGGATTGTTTTGACTACTGTGCCGGTATTGTTGTGGTGGGGCTTGGGGTGGAGCTGATGATGTTCATACTTTGCCTTCTTCCTTGAGGGGTTATCCTCCATTAACTCATCTCCATTTGTTTCTTTCGGAGTGTCCACCATATATATATATATATATATATATATATATATATATATATATATATATATATATATATATATATATATATATATATATATATATATATCATATGAGGAGGTGGTTGTCCACCGCCCCGTGGGCGGTGGTTCTTCTCCTACATCGTCGTCCATACCGTTGATGTCTTCAGAGTCGAAGTCAAGCACGTTGGTTAAATCATCGACCGTGGCAATGAAGTGGGTGGTGGGTGGGCCACGAATTCCTTTGTCGCCTGCTTCCCACTCGAGCCGGACATAGTTCGGCCAAGAGTCTCCTGACAGAGAGAGAGACTTTAACGATTTCAGCATGTCACCAAAGGGCGAGTGCTGGAAGATATCTGCAGTGGTGAACTCCATTACCGGAGCCCAACCAGATTCGGCCGGCTCGGGGGTGCGCGGATTGGAACCTACAGCTGGATACGAGTCCGGGGGTCCAGCGTCACAGGCTTCCTTGGGGGTGAAGTCTGTGTTCGGCTCTACTGCCGATGAGTGTGCGGTCTCCGGGGCAGGGCCCATCCACCCGTCCTCGGGCGATGCAATCTGCTCCGGATTTAGGTCCGGGGCTCCTACAGGGGCGATATCCTGAGCATTATCTGACAACAGGTCTAAGCCGTGCTCATCGTTACTGTCCGGCGCTCCTGGCGCAGGCCTGAATCCGTTGAAGATCAAGTCTCTGCGGATATCAGCCTTTAGTGCAAGTTTCCGAACCTAACCTGATGGCCAGGGGCGTAGCTGTCGATCTACTCTAGATGGCCAAGTGAATTGGCCCGCAGTATGAAGCCGCTGAAATCAAAGATCTGTCCAGGGAGAAAAGTCTCACCCTGGACCACGTTGTTGTTGATTGAAGGAGCCATCAAGCCTTGCAGCGACGACACAGAGTGATGTAGGGTGGAACCCTATAGCGTCGATCTTTCACGTTTGGAGTGGATCCTACGGGGAATCACGAAGAACACGCGGAAGCACAAAGGGAAAACACGGGGAAAATGAGAGAGAATCACTCAACCAACAAGGAATCGATCACACAAGTGCTAGATCACCACACACATAAGAGATCCACAAGATCCAAAGTCAACAAAAGTAAGGATACAAAGGAACCGCTCTTCTCCGCGAGGAGGCCTTGATGTTCTGCCCTAGAAGGGGTCTTGAATCCGCTTGGGGGATCTTCTCCGAAGAGGTCGTGATCTCCGAGGATAAGTATCCAAGTGGATGAGCAAAGGCTCTCACACAAATATGAGCTAATCCAATGCTAAGTCTCAAAGTGAGGAGATGGGGTCCTATAAATTGTCTTGGGGGCGAAGGGGTACATGGGCTCAGCCCAACACGCGCACACAGGCGCTGGCCGGATGATACGGACGAGGGTTCGGATGGTCCGGGTGGAGGCCCGGATGAGCTGGAGGCCCGGCTGGTGGCGGCGAAGGGCCGGATGTCCGGCTGGTGGTCCGGATGTCCCGGCAGGGTCCGGATGATCCGGGACTGGGTCTGGATGATCTTGCTTCAGTCTTGAGCTTCGGGTGTCTTCGGATGAATTAGCCGGATCATCCAGGCCGGGGTCCGGATCGTCCGGGCTCTGTCCGGATCGTCCGGCCATCCTGGTCCTTGGTGCTTTTTCCTATCCGTCTCCATGCATGTGTTCCACTTCCAGTTCTCCTTGCTTCCTAGCTTCTTCATGGTTGACTCCTTGGTGCCTGAGTATGCATAGCGTTTTCGTTTGAGGTAGTAACCATGTCTCATGTGAATCGAAAGGGAATTGTGAGAGGAGTGATGTCACCTTGGTTTCAAGAGCTCTTGCACGTGCTCGGGTCATAGGTCCTTGTGGGGTTGGATGTGTTGAAGTAGAGTCCATGGGAATGATGGAAGGATGCTCCACATCATATCCCCTCCCTTCGAAAGGATTCGACCTCGGATCAAGATCTTCATCACCATGGAAAGGCGAGAGGTCTTTGACGTTGAAGGTGTCGCTCACGTTGTACTTGTCGCTTGGTAGGTCGAGCTTGTAAGCATTGTTGTTGTAGCGTGCTAACACCTTGAAGGGTCCATCGGCTCGAGGTAGAAGTTTGGACTTGCGTTCGTTGGGGAAGCGTTCCTTGCGAAGGTGTAGCCACACGTGATCGCCTATGTTGAAGATCATGGGTTGCTTGTTGATGTTGAGCTTGGTCGCTAGTCGTTGTACTTGGCGCTCGATGGTGTGTCTTGTATCTTCATGCATCTTCTTGATGTAGCTTGCACGGGCACTTGCGTCGAGGTTGGTGCGCTCTTGTAGAGGAAGAGGTAGAATGTCCAATGGTGACAATGGGTTGAAGCCATAGACGACCTCGAAGGGGGACTTGCTGGTAGTCGAATGTATTGCACGGTTGTAGGCGTACTCGGCGATGGGTAGACATGCTTCCACTCCTTGATGTTCTTCTTGATCAACACACGAAGTAGAGTGGAGAGAGTCCGGTTCGTCACCTCCGTTTGGCCGTCGATTTGAGGATGGTATGCGGATGAGAACAATAGCTTGATTCCTAGCTTGGCGCAAAGAGTCTTCCAAAAGTAACTCAAGAACTTGACGTCGCGGTCGGAGACGATTGTCTTTGGTACTCCATGGAGGTGCAAGATTTCCCTACAAAAGAGATTTGCAATATGTGAAGCATCGTCTACCTTGTTGCAAGGAATGAAATGTGCCATCTTAGAAAATCGATCCACAACAACAAACACGGAATCCTTTCCATTTTGAGTTCTAGGCAAACCAAGTACAAAATCCATGCTAATGTCTTCCCAAGGTTGATAAGGAATAGGAAGAGGCATGTAAAGACCATGAGATTGAGCTTTTGACTTAGCTTTGCGGCATGTAGATCATCGGGTGGTGAAGCGTGAGACGTCTCAAAACATCTTGGGCCAAAAGTAGTTCTTGGAGAGCGTGGCGAAGGTCTTGTCGCGTCCAAAATGTCCCATGAGTCTGCCTCCATGAGCCTCTTGCAAAAGGAGCAAACGAAGAGAAGACTCGGGAATGCATAGTTTGTTAGCTCTCATAAGATAACCATCCTTGAGGTAATATTGTTCCCAAGATGTATGCGTCAAACATTTAGCATAATGAGGTGCAAAAGATGGATCACTAGCATACAAATCTTTTATGTGCTCAAAGCCAATATCATTCAACTCAAGTTGGGTGACAAGCGTGCATATGCGTGAAAGTGCATCGGCAACTACATTTTCCTTACCCTTAATGTACTTGGTCACATATGGGAAAGATTCAATAAATTCACTCCATTTGGCATGACGCTTGTTCAATTTAGTTTGACCTTTCAAGTACTTAAGTGTTTCATGATCGGTATGGATGACAAACTCATGAGGTCCAAGATAATGTTCCCAAACATGTAGGACACGCACTAATGCATACAATTCTTTGTCATATACGGGATAGTTAAGTTGAGCACTGGAGAGTTTTTCACTAAAATAAGCAATTGCTCATTTTTCTTGCATCAAAACTCCGCCAATTCCGGTACCACTTGCATCACAATGAACCTCAAAAGTTTTGTCAAAATTGGGCAAAGCAAGAATTGGAGCATGAGTAAGCAAATACTTGAGCTCATCAAAAACAGTTGATTGCAAAGTTCCCCAAACAAAAGGAGCATTTTTCTTACTCAAAGCATGCAAAGGGGCTGCAGTAGTGCTAAAATTTTTCACAAAGCGGCGATAAAAACCTGCAAGACCAAGGAAACTTTGCACTTGTTGCAAATTGGTGGGTTGGGGCCAAGTTTTAATTTCTTCAATTTTATTTTCATCAACATGGACACCCTTGGAAGAGACTACGAAACCCAAGAAAACCACTTTGTCAATGCCAAAGGTGCATTTTTTCAAGTTGGCATAAAGACTTTCCTTTCGAAGTGTTTGCAAAACAAGCTTTACATGATCAAGATGCTCTTTCATGGTTTTGCTAAACACAAGAATATCATCGAAGTAAACCACAACAAAGATTCCAATATAAGGTCTAAGGACATGATGCATAAGACGCACGAAAGTACCGAGAGCTTCCGATAAACCCATAGGCATGACTAACCACTCATATAAGCCAAATTTGGTTTTGAAAGCAGTTTTCCATTCATCACCCTCATGAATGCGGACTCGATAATAGCCACTTTTAAGATCAATTTTTGAGAAAAATTTGGCTCCACTAAGTTCATCAAGCATATCATATAAGCGAGGAATGGGATGCCTATAGCGCACGGTGATAGCATTTATAGGTCTACAATCGGAGCACAAGCGGAAACGTCCATCGGGCTTAGGCACAAGTATAACGGGAACGGCACAAGGGTGTAAGCTTTCACGTACATGACCGTTGTCGATTAGTTGTTGTACTTGTCGTTGAATCTCCTTGGTTTCTTCGGGATTGACACGGTATGGAGCTTTGTTTGGAAGTGGCGCTCCGGGGATGAGGTCAATGCCTCATAGAGGAGGTAGACCCGGAGGTAGCTCATCGGGGAAAACATCTTGAAATTCCTGCAAAAGAGATTGAAACACCAAAGGTAACTCGTGAATGGTGTTAGTTTTTGTTTCTCCATCCTTGCACACAAGGACAAAGTGCATCACACTCGATGGTTTCTCACACACTTCTCTCATCTCACTTTTGGTGGCAAATAGTATGAGGTTTTTCTCTCTAGGCGAAGAGGCGCTCAAATTTGGCTTGTGGCTCTCACTCACTTTTTGGTGGCTCACTTTCTCACTCTTCTCTCTTTGGTTGGTGGCTTGTTTGTCGGCTATCACTTGACTAGGAGACATGGGTCGTAGCACATATTCTTTTCCTTTCATCTTGAAGCTATAGTGGTTTGTACGCCCATTGTGGAAGACACCACGGTCAAATTGCCATCGCCGACCAAGGAGGAGGTGGCAAACGGTCATGGGGACCACATCACACTCCAAAGTGTCCTCATATGCACCAATTTTGAAGGATACTTGGACCGTATGCTCAACTCGTATAGTGCCGGAGTCACTTAGCTATTGAACCTTGTAGGGGTGCGGGTGCTTCTGCTTGACCAATTGAAGCTTGGAGCATAGTTCTTCGCTTGCCAAGTTGTGGCAACTACCTCCATCGAGGATGACCTTGACGGATCGTCCATTGATGTCGGCCTTTGTGTGGAAGATGTGGCATCGTTGGTCTTCTTCTCTTTGATGTTGAAGTGTCAAGACCTTGGAGACAACGAGAGCGGGGCTCGTATCTTCATCACAAAAGACTTGATCATCTTCATCCTCGTTCACGCGTCGGTGCATGGACACTTGCTCAATAGCTTCCATTTCATCTTCACTCATTGAGTCGTAGGTGCCATCGTCGTTGAGGATCATGGTGCTCTTGTTGGTGCATTCATATGACCTGTGGCCTCGGCCGCCACAAGTGAAACACTTGAAGGAGCTTGTCTTGACGGTCTCATCGGTTGGAGTAGATGATGAAGCACGCGGCTTGAAGTTGCTTGTAGTAGGAGGAAGACGACTTGAACTTGTGGAAGTTTTCTTGTAACTTGACTTGTCGTCGTTGCTTGGAGAAGGCTTGGTTGATGTCGAAGTTGGAGTAGTTGTTGAAGCTTGGTTGTTGGAGAAGCCGTGTGTCTTGGAGGAGTACTTGGCGTACTTGAAGTCATCTTGCACTTGTCGTTCCGCCTTTGTAGCTTGATGCACGAGCTCAATGAGGTTTGAGTATGGTTGGAAGTCGGCGATCTTCTTGATGGGATGATTGAGTCCATTCAAGAATCGTGCCATTGTTTGCTCATCATCCTCCGTGACATTGGCTTGAATCATGGCAATCTCCATTTCCTTGTAGTATTCTTAAACACTCTTTGTTCCTTGCTTGAGGAGTTGTAGCTTCTTGAAGAGATCACGGTTGTAGTAGGTTGGCACAAAACGTGCTCGCATGACATCCTTCATTTGATCCCAAGTGGTGATTGGAGGTTCACCTCTTGCTTGTCGGCGCTCAAGGACTTGTTCCCACCATATGAGCACATAGTCTTGGAACTCAAGTGATGCCATAGCGATCTTCTTCTCTTCCTCATAGTTGTGCAAACGAAAGATTTTGTCGACCTTCAATGCCCATGAGAGGTACTCTTCGGGATCATTGCTTCCATTGAACTTGGGCATTGTGAATTTGAGCTTGCCATAGCGTTGCTCTTCATTGTGTTGTGGGCGATGGTGATGATGACGTCCTTGACGTGGAGGGTAATCATCCTCATGTTGCTCTTGGCGTGGAGGAAGTCCATTATCAACTTTCTCTTGTTGACCTTGAGGTTGAGGTTGAGATTGAGGAGCTTGTAAGGGAGCTTGTGTAGCTTGGTGTTGGGCACGCGGATGGTAGTTCCTCTCTTGGATTTCTTCTCGAAGGGCTTCCTCTTGATTGCGCCTTTCGCGATTGTGGTTGGCGATAGCTCGACTTGATGCTTGAAGGGCATGTTCCGCCTCAAGAGCTTGTGCTTCTCGTTGTTGTTGTTGAAGACATTGAGCCTCGGTGTCCTGTTGTTACTGGTGTAGACGCGCTCGTTCTTGTTCTTCTTGGCGACGAAGACGTTGTCGTTCTTGAGCTTGAGCAAATGCTACTTGGTTTGATTGAGGACGAGGAACTTGTTCATCGACTTGCTCTTGTGAATGCTTGTCGTGTAGCGGGTTGCGAGATGCATGACGGTCTTGACGCGTGTCGTGGGAAACGAACACCTATGGGGCAGGGCCCCTTTCGGTCCGGCAGGGGAGCGGAGGGCGCACGAAGAGCAGATCGAGGCGGAGCACGCGAGAGATTTTTACCCAGCTTCGGAGCTCTCCGGAGAGATAATACTCCTACTGCTGCTTTGTGATTGTATTGTGTTTTTGCTTGAGAGCGTGAGAGCGGTGTAGTCTCGAATGAGTCGAACCTCTTCTACGTTGCGCATGGGCCTCCTTTTATAGGCTAAAGGGGTCACCGATAGGTGGCAACGCAGTCAAGGGTACAAATGTAAAAAGGGTGGTTGGTACAACTGCCATCTACAGTGCACTCTACCTAACTCTGACGGCAGGGGACAAGAGCATTTAATGCCCGTCTGCATCGCCTAAACAGTGTAGAAAAGCGACCGTTAGGAGCGCCACCGCCTGCCACGATGGCTTTCTCGTCATCTCCACTTGCCACCTCGCACCGCTTGGCTGCACAGCTTCCCGCCACGTGCGCCTGGAACGGTCTCAGGGCGACACATTGACGGGTGCGCTGGAACGTGGGCACAGAGTGGTAGCTTCGCCATGGCAAGCGCCTTGCCGCGGTCGTTGTCTTGTCGCACCCGAAAGCTTGTCGCTCGTCGGGTCTTGCCGGGACGCGCGGCGCGTCGCGGTAAGTTCTCTGAAGTGTCTTGGTTGGCCCTCCCGGCAAGCTCCTCTTGCCGGGGCCTTGTCCTTCCCGGCAAGCTCCTCTTGCCGGAGTCTCGTCTTCTTAGTTAAAACACTTTGTTCTTGAATGGCATCAATAGGGACTACGGAGGATCTTGGCGGACACCCGGCAAGCCTTGCCGCGGGACGCTGCGACTGCCCGTGCACAAGTTCGGGATACTAAGGTACCCCTACTTTAGTACACCGATAGGAGCCCTCAGGCCTGGGCCACACACGGTGCCGAGGGCTGTTGGGCCAGGCCCAAAACAGGGCACGGGCACACGCGGCCTGGGTCCATACCAAATCTAACTCCGTATCCACCGCGCCCTCCCGTAATGGCACGCGTCAAACGCGGCGTCGTGGGAGAGATCGTGGGCGATTCTTTAATCGAAAAAGGCGTAACGTTCGCCTCCTCCTCTTTATAAGCAGGGGAAATAGGGGCCGTTCCCCCACCTTCGCCACTTGCAGTTGCATCCTCAGAAATCTCCGCCGCTCCCCTCCGCTTCTCAAAGCCGAAAGAGAGCAGCGCTCCGCCGCACGTCGCCACCGTCGCCGCCAACGCCCTCGCCCTCCCCCACCGCTTCAGCCATGGCTCCGAAGACCGGGAAGGGTGCGAAGTCAGCCGAGGCGCTGCGGCTTGAGGCTCTGCGCAAGGAGCAAGCACTTTTTCCCCCCGAGCTCACCGTGAAGGAGCTGCGGGAGTGGTTCTATCTCTTCTAGTCAACGGAGACGCGGGCGCATCCGCGCATGCAGGTACTCTCCGCCGAAGCTTCTACTTTTAAGCGGTGTCCGAAAGGATACTACTTCTTTCCTTTGTTCTTCTACTGCGGGCTTTGCCCGCCCTTTTCCGATTTCTTCTGCGATATCATGAATACCTACGGGTTTCATCTCCTTGACTTCACCCCCAACGCCGTTCTGACCATGGCGGTTTTCGCGCATCTCTGCGAGAACTTCGTCGGAATCCACCCAAATGTTGCCCTCTTTCGTCACTACTTCATGCCCCGGGCCGAGAAGGGAGAGCCCTTAGCTGGCGGGATCGCCTGGATCTCAAGGGTCGGCATGAAGGAGGTCTATCTGGAGGGGGAGCTTCGCAGCAAATGGGAGCAGTGGAGAGCGGAGTGGTGTTGGATCGTTGATGAGAACCCGCATCCATTCACCAATTTGCGCCAAGCCCGAGTAGTGCGCGGCGGCGACTAGAGCGCTCTGGCGGCGGACGATGCCAGATTGAAGATCGCCACCACCCGGATCTTGAGGCTCAGGCTTGCCGGGCTTACTGTGGTGGCTGTTGGCGCGGATTTTCTTCGCCGTCGCATCGCCCCTCTGCAGGAGAGGGGGAGACCCGCCTGGTTGTTCGGGGGTCCGGCGGATATCATGAGGCTGCGCCCAGGCCTCAATTTTAACTTTACTGTCATGGAGTTGGATGGGACGCTGAAGGAGCTGTTCAAGCACGACCCCAACCATCCCGAGTGGTTCAGGCTGCCGCAGGGCATCGTCCCGTTGTGCAATAACTCCCAGCTCGACCGCATCCGCGCAATGATGTCGGAGTGCGACTCGCATGGGATTATCCCAACTTGGCAGGAGCCCGCCGACGACGTCGTGCAGCAATTCTTCGACAACTTGGTGGAGGTGGCGGTCCGCGCCGACAAACAGAGGCTTCTCACCCGCGACTCCACTGATGATGAGATGCGGCGCATCGCCACCAAGGCGGAGGAGGTGGCAGCAGCCGCCACCGCGGGCGAGTTCGGGTTTACTTTGGAGGAGGCAGAGGCAGCCGAGGCGGCAAGCCTTGCCGACTGAGAGGATCTTGGCGGGGAGGTCATTGGCAAGGGAGATCCCGAAGCCGAAGCGAGCGAGCCTGTCGGGGGCGCAAGTGGCTAGCCGTCTTCAAGCAACTCGCCGCAGACGGGGCCCTCAGTGCAGCCCCCAGCTCAACCAAGAAGGCGCCTGCGCAGGACCGGGGACGCAGCAGGGCGGCAGACGGGCCAACAGCCGCCGCGCCGCGGGAGACATTCCACCGCGCCAAGCACCGCTGCCACGGGAGCATCTCACGCCGCACCGGCAACTGGGGCGGGGTCTTCCCGGGCTTCCGCGTCCGATCCTGCTGCAGCTCCTGCCAAGCGTCCAAGGGAGCCTACTCCTCCGCCTCGTCGTGCTGAAAGGGTGCCATACTTTGATCTCTCCGCGCTCAGCTCTGACGAGGAGGAAGAAGAGGAGGACGAGTAAGTCTTTTCTTTTTGTTGTACTTATGGTTCTTCAACTTTTGCTGTTTCTTGTCTTGTTTATGATCTGCTTTCTTCTGAACCTTGTTCCTTTCCAGGACTCTGGCCCAAAGAGCGGCGAAGAGGGCCAAGGTACCCGTGGTTGTCATCGAGGACAATCCTGCTGTGGCAACAGAGGACGCATCCGAGACCACCTTGTCGGACCCGGCAATCTCTCCCTGAAGCAGCCCCCAGCGCAGCCCCCAGCGTAATTATTTGTTCACTTCCTGTTGTGGGGCGTGCATGGGTGCTCTTTCCTTGCTGATATCTTGTTTATTGGTTTGCTTGTGTAGGAGCAGAACAGGCTCACCAGGAGCAACCAGAAGCTGCCCTCGAGGTGCTATCTGCTTCGACTATGCCGCCAAGGGGTGACTCTCCGGCAAGGGAGCGCTCTCCAACAAGGGAGAGGTCCCCGGCCAGGGAGGAGCCTTCGGCAAGGGGTAGCACCAGCGACCCTCCGGTGGTAGAGCCCATGACCACGGATCCCAGCACTAGTAATTTCCCTTGCTTGAAATTTCCCTTGGATTCTTCTTCTTCTGATCTTCTTTTTTGGATATTTGCTTGACTTCTTCTCCGTCTTCCTGTCTTCAGATCCTCCCTCCTCGGAGCCGATGGAGACCGACGCCACCGGCGAGGAGAACGTGCGCGGCAATACTGAAGAAGAGGCCGGCGCTGATGATCCCACCGAAGAAGAGGCCGCCAGGGCTGCTGGCGCAGGAGCTGGCGAGGGGTCCGACGATCGTACTGATGACCCGGGGGCCGCAGGAGCGCAAGGCGCTACGCCGACCGCCGATCCCTCTGCCGCTGATGCAGCGCCAGGCTCCGAAGAGCCCTAGCCCGTCGCCTACTTGAAGGCCGGAAAGGGTGTCTTCATCAAGCTTCCCTGGGCGTCGAGCTCCAGGGCGCCGGTTGAAGGAGAGGCATTTGACGGGGAGGTGCTTGCCTCCGCCGGGCTGACAGTGGTTGACACGCCAAGCAGCAGCGGTGGCGAGTCTGAGGAGGAGCAGCTGCTCCGGAAGTTAGTGTCACTCTACCGCGCCCGCCAAGCAAAACTGGAGTCCTGGGAAGCGCTTGTCGCGCAGGCGGGAGTAGACATAGAAAAGCATGCGGAGGAGCTCCAGAGCCGCAACCAAGAGGCCCTCCGTTCCATTGCAGAGGAGAGGGCGCAGCTTGTCGAGGCGCGGAAGGCGTTCATCCTTGAGAAGGCTGAAGCCGAGGAGCAGCAGCGGCTTGCTGCCGAGGAGCTATCCGTGCGGGAAGGCAAGCTGACGCAAAAGAAGGTCAACTTGGACAGCTATGAGGAGGAGTTCGCTGCACGTGAGGAGACACTTGGCGGGGCTCTCAAGGAAGCGAAAAATGCCGCAGCAGCTGCCGAGGCCGCCAAGAAGGAACTGGAGGTGAGGGTGACGGAGCTAGAAGCCACCCTCAAGACAAAGAATGAAGAGCTTGCCGCGCTCCAGCGCGAACGCGAGAAGGACGCCCTTGCCCATGGTGAGCTGCAGGGTCGTCTCTCTGAGAAGGGCAGGGAGCTGAACACCACCGAGGACGCCAATGCCAATCTTGAGCTGAAGCTGGCCACGCTGACGGAGACGCTAGACGGCGCCAAGAAGCGGGAGGAGGACTTGAAGCAGGAGGTCAAGGCCAACGAGGCGCTGCTGACGAGGGCCGCCGAAACCTAGAACACCTTTAGGGCTGCTGTGGAGCTCTGGACGGAGGGCCTCGTCAACATCGCCACAGTCATCGACGAGGAGCTGGCGCAGCTGGAACTGGAGGGCTTCGGGTACTCCTCCGATGAAAACCTCCAGCCCAGCGCCAAGCTCACTCTGTTCTTCAAGGGCGTGGCGACGGCTCTCCAGCAACTTCGGGAAAGGATCCCAAGGCAGCTGGCTGATGAATCGCGCGCAATCTGCACCCGAGTCTTGGAGAAGGTGCTGGTGAAGGTGCTCTTCCGCAATCCAGGCCTCAACCTCACCAACGTCCTCAAGAAGCTGCCGGCGGGTGCTGATCTTGAAGAGCTCAAGGCCCTTGTCGCACCCATTGTGCACAAGGTGAATGAAGTCAAGAGGATCGACGGCGAGCACGTGGATTAGGCTGCCCTTTTTCTCTTTTTCTTGCCGCTGCCATTTATGTTATGAGAACAATTTAGTCAGTGCCACGACAAGTTATCTTTGTAATATAACTTTATATTGGGCAGTATTTGCTATGTTATTTCCTTTACTTGATTCCTTCCTTTGTATGTTTTTACCCTACGCATTTAGGGAACTTGTCGGCGCAGGCACCCTTGCCGCGAGCGCTGAGTGCGGAACATCAGCAGCCTACTGGCGGTGCTGCTTCCGGCAAGAAACCTTGTCGTAACTAGTCGCAGCACACTTAAGTTGTTGAGCGGAGTCGAAACAAAGTAAGGGCGCAACTAGCTACGAGTTGGTTCCTCCGCGCATAGGTTTTCCATACAAAGCACGATCGTTCAAGGAAGATAACTTAAGAAACTTCAAAACTGATTGTGCTCAAACTCCGGCAACTTAGCTTTTCTGTCGTCTGCGTCCCGGTAAGGCTATACTTCTTTGAACGACGCCTGGTCCACACCATTATCTTCTCCTCCCCCCCCCAGTGAACTTGTGGGCGAAGGAACCTTCTTTTTGAGGAAAAGAAAGAAGAGAAAATAAAGATATGGAGCCTTAAGGCTCGTTATTGCTTACCGGGAGCAAGTCTGCACAAAGTGTCAGATAATACATGCAAAAAAGAAAAAGGCATGAAATTTGACAAGATGTGCGAAGCACGTGAGCTTTATTTATGCACGGGATCTGCGCCCGGCTTTGTACAAAGGGTTACATGCAACAACGGCAAAGCTTGTACAAAAGGTGGTTGGTTCCGGCAACCGCGCCTTATGGGTAAAACTTACGAAGATGCTCAATGTTCCAGGAGTTGCTCACTGGAAAGCCATCTTCGGTCTCAAGGCGGACAGCGCCAGGCCTAGTGACTCGCTTCACCCAATAAGGGCCTTCCCACTTCGGCGTCAACTTGTTCGAATTCTTGGCGGATTGAACGCGCCGAAGAACAAGGTCACCTTCCTCAAAACTTCTGGCATTGACTTTGCGGCTATGGTAGCGGCGCAAAGCTTGCTGATATCGAGCAGCTCGTACAGCAACCTGAAGACGATCTTCCTCAAGGAGCAGCGCGTCATCTTCCCGCAGCTGCTCTTGCTCAAGCTCATCATAAGCGAGCACTCGAGGCGATCCGTATACGAGTTCCGTGGGGAGAACTGCTTCTGCTCCATAGACTAGAGCAAAAGGTGTCTGGCCAGTGGTTCGATTTGGCGTCGTCCTGATCGACCAAAGAACCACTGGCAGCTCCTCGATCCAATTCCTTCCGCACTTGTGCAGCCTGTCGATAGTTCTGGTCTTGAGCCCGCGCAGCACTTCAGCGTTTGCCCTCTCCGCTTGACCATTGCTTCTCAGGTGAGCAACAGAAGCGAAGCAGACCTTGGCACCAAGATCTTGGACGTACTGCATGAAGGTGCGGCTCGTGAATTGTGTACCATTGTCGGTGATGATCCTGTTAGGAACTCCGAAACGGCAAACAATTGACCTGAAGAACTTGACTGCTGACTGTGCTCTCACCTTCCTCACTGCTTCCACTTCCGTCCACTTTGTGAACTTGTCGATTGCCACGTACAAGTACTCAAAGCCCCCGACAGCTCGGGGAAAGGGGCCGAGGATGTCGAGCCCCCAGACCGAAAATGGCCAGGACAAAGGGATCGTCTAGAGAGCTTGAGCTGGTTGATGTATCTGCTTGGAGTGGAACTGGCACGCTTCACACTTGGTTACTTGTGCAGTTGCATCCTGGAGGGCTGTTGGCCAAAAGAAACCTTGCCGGAAGGCTTTGCCGGCATGTGCTCTTGCGCCAATGTGGTGACCACATATGCCTCCATGTATCTCGGCCAACAGCTTCTGCCCATCTTCCCGGGGAATACACGTCAATTTCACTCCGTTGAATCTCCTTCTGTACAGTATGTCATCGACAAACTGGTACATACTTGATTGCCGGGCTACTCTCTCCGCTTCTTCTTGCTCTTCGGGAAGTTCTCCTGTCTGGAGGAAACGGACAATCTGCTGTGCCCATGCTGGAGCCTGTGGCTCAACAACAAGGACTAAAGGCACAAATGCTGCTGCAGGAACATCTGCTTCTACGGCGAGAACCTGAGGTTCATCCGGAGCTTGATGTTCCCCGGCAAGCTTGCCGGAGCAAAACTTGTCGGGGGCGTCTGCTTCAACGGAACAAACCCTTGGGCTTGTCGGAGCAGACTGCCCCTCAGCACTCTTGGTGTTGATCTTGGGGACCTTCTTGGCGGCGGCTTCGGGGACCTCTGCCGGAAAGTAGTCACCAGAAATCAACTTCCTCTTCTTACTCTGTCCAGTTGATGGTATCACAGATGGTTGAGTTAGCCTGAGCACAAAAATCCCTGGTTCCACAGGTAACTTGAGTGCGGCGCACTTTGACACGCCATCTGCAACGTCGTTCTGGGCTCTTGGAACATGTTCCATCTGCAGGTCGTCAAAATGCTCTTCCAACTTTCTCACTTCATCAATGTAAGCTTCCATCAACGGACTCTGATAATCTTTGTTCACTTGGCGGACGACAAGCCGCGAGTCAGCCCTGACAATAAGCTTCTTGATCCGAAGGTCTGCTGCGATCCTAAGTCCGGCAAGCAAGCCTTCATACTCTGCAGTATTGTTTGTCGCTTGCTCCTTGGGAAAGTGCATCTGGACCACATACTTGAGGTGCTCTCCGGTGGGTGCGACAAGCAACACTCCCGCACCGGCGCCTTGCAGTGAGAAGGCACCATCAAAGTACATGATCCATTCTTTGCTTGCTTCCTTGACGGGGATGCTCGTCTCTGGAGTTTCTTCATCAGGTGTTGGCGTCCATTCTGCTATGAATTCTGCCAATGCTCGACTCTGGATAGTTGAAGTACTCTCAAACTTGAGGCCAAAGCTTGACAATTCCAATGCCCACTCGACAATCCTGCCTGTTGCTTCTGGATTCTGCAGTATCCTCTTCAATGGAAAGTGAGTGACAACTGTAATTTCATGTGCTTGAAAGTAATGGCGCAGCTTTCTCGAGGCCATGAGAAGGCCAAAAAGCAACTTCTGCACACCAGAGTACCTTGATCTAGCCCCCTGCAGAAGGGAACTGACAAAGTAAACTGGGCGCTGCACCATTTTCTTCTGCTTCTCTTCTTGTGGCTGTACAGATGCATCCTTGTCGCGACCAGAGCTTGTCGGGGAAGCCCCCTGCTTGTCGTTGGATGCACTTGCCGTGGCCGCTGGCTCATCATCTGCCTCCCTCTCCGCTACTAACGCAGCACTAACCACTTGATTGGTTGCCGCTAGATATAGCAGCAACTTCTCTTGTGGCCTAGGTGCGACAAGTATTGGAGTGGAGGACAGATATCTCTTCAAGTCCTGCAGCGCAGTCTCCGCTTCCGGAGTCCATTTCATTGGACCTGCCTTTTTCAAAATTTTGAAAAATGGCAGGGCGCGCTCAGCAGACTTAGAGATGAACCTGCCGAGGGCAGCTACGCAGCCGGCAAGCCTTCGTACATCCTTGACGCGCTTCGGTGCTTCGATCTACTCAATGGCCTTGATTTTGTCGGGGTTGGCTTCGATCCCCCGCTGAGACACAAAGAACCCGAGAAGCTTGCCGGAAGGGACTCCAAACACACACTTCTCGGGGTTGAGTTTGAGATTGATCTTGCGCAGATTTGTAAATGTCTCGTCCAAATCTTGGATCAGAGTTGCTCTATCTTTGCTCTTGACCACTATGTCATCCATGTAGGCTTCCACATTTCTGTGCAATTGTGGCTCAAAAGCTTCGTGAACTACCCTCGCAAATGTTGAACCAGCATTCTTTAGTCTGAAAGGCATTCGTACAAAGCAGTACGTGCCACACGGAGTAATGAACGCGGTTTTCTCCTCATCTTCTTCTGCCATGAAGATCTGATGATATCCTGAATATGCATCAAGAAATGAAAGCAGATCACATCCTGCCGTGGAGTCGACAATCTGGTCAATGCGCGGCAAGGGAAATGGATCTTTGGAACAAGCTTTATTAACATCAGTGAAGTCAATACAAAGCCTCCATTTCCCGTTCGCTTTGCGCATGACTACAGGATTGGCCAACCACGTAGGATGGAGCACTCCTCTGACCAGGCCTGCTGCTTCCAACTTCTTGATCTCTTCAGCAATGAATTCTTGGCGCTCCACTGCTTGCTTCCTAACTTTTTGCTTGACGGGCCGCGCGTGAGGACAGACGGCAAGGTGGTGCTCAATTACTTTCCTGGGAACACCGGGGATGTCAGATTGTTGCCATGCAAACACATCGACATTGGCCCGCAGGAAGGCAACGAGCGCAATTTCCTATTTAGGATCAAGCGTGGCACTGATGGTGAAGGTACCACCAGTGCCGTCCTCCTTGGCGGCCACTTTCTTGGTCTCCGGTGGAGCTGCCTTCGCCTTCTTACACTTGCCGGTGGAGCTCGATGGTGCGTCCTCGATGGTAGCGCAGCACTCCGAAGAGGTGCGCTTGCCGGAGTGGGCATCAGAGCTCTTGCCGGACTTGGTCTTCTTCTTCCCCCCGGGAGCTTCAGCGGCAAGTGGTTTGCGTTCGGATGCGGCTGCTGCTTCCCGGTAAATCTTGTCGGTACAGATAAGGGCATCCTTCTTATCGCCAGGGACAGAGATGACACTTATCAAACCAGGCATCTTGAGCACGTTGTATGCGTAATGAGATGCTGCCATGAACTTGGCGACCGCTGGGCAGCCGAGTATCCCATTGTAAGGCAATGGGAAATCAGCAACGTCAAAGGTAACTTTCTCTGTCCTGAAGTTCAGCTCGCTGCCAAATGTCACTGGCAATGTGATCTTCCCCTTCGGCTTGCTCCTTCCCGGATTAATTCCTTGGAAAGTACCAGTTTCTTCGAGCTCGCTGTCGGGGATCTGGAGCTTCTTGAGTACCGCGGAGGAAATCAGATTCAAGCCGGCCCCACTGTCAACCAGCATCTTTGTGACCTTGAGGTTGCGGATAGTTGGTGAAACCAACATCGGCAAGCACCCGACCGCAGTTACGCGATCAGGGTGATCCTCAACGTCAAAGATGATGGGCGTGCTGGACCACTTCAGAGGCTTGCGTGACTCAACTGGTGGTTCTGCTGCATTCACTTCCCGCACCCATTGTTTGAGCTGGTGGTGCGAAGTATGCAGGGAAGCACCACCGTCAATGCACAGAACCTCTGTTGCTTTCTGAAACTCCTGCTCGTCGGCCTCATCCTCATCCATCTCTTCGTCATCGTCTTCATCTTCATCCTTGTTGCGGCCGCGGGGAGGCCTGTCTCCTTGCCGCTGCTTGGCCTTGCCGCGGCGCCCTCCCCGGCCGGGACGCTTCTTGCCAGATCCTCCACCACCTTCTTGGGCCTTCTCCTTGTCGCGTCGCTCGTATTCAGCCTTCTGCAGTTCAACAAGCTGCTCAACTTTCTTGCAGGTCTGGAGATCATGGCCCTTGGTGCGATGGATCTTGCAGTACTGCTTGCCGGAGCCGTCCTGCTTGTCGGCGGCCACTACAGCCTCGCTGGAGTTACCAGCTTTGGCCTTCTCGGCGCCACTTCCGTTGCGGGACTGCTCGACAACTAGCACATCTTTAGCTTTCATTTTTCTGTTGTTCCGCCTCCGGTTTTTCCTTGCCGGGGCGGCATCCTCACTGTCAGACCCCCCTGCTCTTGTATTCTCTCCGGGGAGTTTCCTCCCCTCTTCAGCACGTGTGCACCTGTCGGCCAGGGCATATAGCTCGCTGACATCTCTGATCTTGCACATCGCCATCTCCTCCCTCATCCTGCGATTACGCACGTTCTGATGGAACGCGCTGATAACTGCGGCAGGGTGGACGTCTGGGATGTTGCGCTGCACTTGGCTGAATCTCTGAATGTACTTGCGCAGGGGCTCTCCTTCCTTCTGGGCGAGCAGATGCAAATCGCTCTCCTGGCCATGGGGCTTGTGGCCGCCTGTGAAGGCGCCGACAAACTGATGGCACAGATCCGCCCACGAAGAGATGGATTTGTCCGGCAAGTGCATGAGCCAGGATCTGACGTTAGGCTTGAGCACCAGCGAGAAGTAGTTGGCGAGGATCTTCTCGTCGCGCCCCCCGGCAGCTTGCACCGCAATGGTGTAGATGCTGAGGAACTCCGACGGATGCAACCTGCCATCATACTTCTCGGGTACATCTGGCTTGAAGTTCTTGGTGCTAGGCCACTGGACTTGCCGCAGCTCACGAGTGAACGCTGGGCAACCTACCGCGTACGGCAAGTCGCCTGGTTCCCCTGGCGCATGCATGTGAACAGCGGGCCCAGCGCGCTGGTCTGACTGACGTCGCGCTTCTCTCCGACGCTCGATGCGAGTGCGAGCGTCTTCGTGCTGTCGTTCTTGAAGAACTTGGCGTTGATCGCGACGAGCTCGTGGATCTGATGACGCCGTGGAGTCGGTGTCATGGTTGATCCGGCGAGTCGCTGACCTTGGCCTTCGGGGCGGGGAGTGCATGGTGGTTGCACCCCCACCGGTTTTGTCGCCATCGGCTCGCGTCTGGGCATCCTGCCGCGGCTTCGACGTGCTCGGTTGCCGGGGAGTGCCGCCGTTGGCGAAACCGATGAGGCTCTGAATGGTGGCCCTCCAGTCGTCGATCTTGTCTAGCGCTGGAGGGTAATCTAGAAGCAATTGAGCTCGGGCCAATGCTTCTTCTGGAGTCTTCGGCGGCAGCGGTGAACGGCGCGAGGAGCGGGATATGCTCGGACTTCCAACTGGGTTGGAAGGAGCAGTACCCCGTCCAGGCGACCATACCTCACTCGTGCCAGCATGCTGGCGTGCATGCTGGTCTTGTACGCCCCGAGATCCACCAGCTTGGCATTGTTCTAATGCAAGCACGGTGCCGCGAGCACCATGACGCTGTCGATCCCGCGCCTCCTGAGATGGACGCGGTGCGTGCACGGACGCCGAAGTTTGCGGGGCCTTGTCCTTGGATCTGGTAACGACGTGAGTCCCCTCGTCGGCGCTCGCTCCTCCGCCGGCTTCTACCCCACCACCCGCTTGCTCCGGTGGCGGTGGGATCGACATGGCCGGAGCAGCCACCTCCGAAGCCTTCTTCTTCGGTGGCATGTCGATGAATACGATGATGAACTGGCTCGCGTGAATGCCGGATCGGGTTCACACAACCTCGACGCCCCCCTACCTGGCGCACCAAAGATGTCGTGGGAAACGAACACCTATGGGGCAGGGCCCCTTTCGGTCCGGCAGAGGAGCGGAGGGCGCACGAAGAGCGGATCGAGGCGGAGCACGCGAAGGATTTTTACCCAGCTTCGGAGCTCTCCAGAGAGATAATACTCCTACTGCTGCTTTGTGATTGTATTGTGTTTTTGCTTGAGAGCGTGAGAGCGGTGTAGTCTCGAATGAGTCGAACCTCTTCTACGTTGTGCATGGGCCTCCTTTTATAGGCTAAAGGGGTCACCGACAGGTGGCAACGCAATCAAGGGTACAAATGTAAAAAGGGTGCTTGGTACAACTGCCATCTACAGTGCACTCTACCTAACTCTAACGGCAGGGGACAAGAGCATTTAATGCCCGTCTGCATCGCCTAAACAGTGTAGAAAAGCGACCGTTAGGAGCGCCACCGCCTGCCACGATTGCCTTCTCGTCATCTCCACTTGCCACCTCGCACTGCTTGGCTGCACAGCTTCCCGCCACGTGCGCCTGGAACGGTCTCAGGGCGACATGTTGACGGGTGCATTGGAACGTGGGCACAGAGTGGTGGCTTCGCCGCGGCAAGCGCCTTGCCGCGGTCGTTGTCTTGTCGCACCCAAAAGCTTGTCGCTCGTCGGGTCTTGCCGGGATGCGCGGCGCGTCGCGGTAAGTTCTCTGAAGTGTCTTGGTTGGCCCTCCCGGCAAGCTCCTCTTGCCGGGGCCTTGTCCTTCCCGGCAAGCTCCTCTTGCCGGAGTCTCGTCTTCTTAGTTAAAACACTTTGTTCTTGAATGGTATCAATAAGGACTACGGAGGATCTTGGCGGACACCCGGCAAGCCTTGCCGCGGGACGCTGCGACTGCCCGTGCACAAGTTCGGGATACTAAGGTACCCCTACTTTAGTACACCGACAACACGCGGCTCGTCATAGAGTGTTCGATGATAGTGTACTTGTGCCGGAGAAGGAGTCGTCGGAGTGGCGACTTGAGTGGCTTCGTCTTGAGTATGAGGATGTAGACAGAGGCCGGTTCACCAACAAAGTGCGGATCTCGTCCATTCTTGCATCGTTCTCTTGCTTGTGCGCGTCGAGCTTGTTGTCGAAGTAGTCTCTTGTACGTTGCTCGGAGAGTCGCAAGTCGGTGGCGAGGTTGTCGAGGCGGTCGTTCATTGCTTGTTGCTCTTGATGTAGAGCTCGTTGTGTGCCAAAGAGGTGGCTCTTGGTGGCGTATGATGACATGTCGTCGTCTTGCTCGATGAAGAGTGGGTTTGTAGAAGAACTTGGCCTATCCATCATTTGAAGCAAATTGTGAGTGGTAGAAGGAGAAGAACTAATACCAATGTACCTTTGACCGAAGTTGAAGATGAATCAAGTTCACTCAAATGTGGACAATGAAATAGCACTATTGGTACCGATCCTTGTCGATTCTCACACCTACACAAGTAAAAGCTTTTGGTGGAGCTTGGTTAGGATGGTGGCACAAAATTGATTGCAATCATTAGCTTGACTCAAAAATGTTGAAGAAGATTCGCAAATTCGCAAATGCAACAAGTAGACCAAGCAAGTAGTGGTACACGGAAACACACACGCAAATAGATAAATGGGATTGTGCAAGCCAAAAGTGAGCCAAAATGTGGAATCCACGAAAATGCTCTTGTTGCACAATACTAGAGAGATGCTAGCACGATTGCACAATAGGCGGATACGGAACTTGTGCACAACCTACTAGGCAATAATGGAACGATCTCTATCCCAAGTATGCTATATGTATGGTATTTCGGTGCAATGATCCAAGATGATCTTATATGACAATCTTAATGTAGTATGATGCTATGGTTCTTGTTTATAAGCTCTTTGCTTATCTTTCCTCTTTGCTTAAAAGCTTGAGTGGCTCTTTCTCTTTTGAGCTCTTTTCTTATGCAAACTTCATGAACCAAGATAGCAATTGTGTATGCGATGACAACTTTGTGACACACAAGTTGATTCCGAGATATGCACCACGATGGTATGTATGATATGGATTATGCTTACTAATGTGCACAAGTCACGTTGCCGGCAATACTCAATGGCTAGTCTCGATGGGTAAGCAACACAAAAGATGGTCTATGATGGTTATCAATGCAATTGCAAGGTATGACAAAGATGTCGTCAAAGTTACCGTCCGTAGCGAAGATGAGTAGTCGATGAAAATGAGCGTTTGTTGTTGATGTCTCACCACACCTAAATAGCCGAAACACAATAGGACACGGAAATCTCAACTCAAATTCTCGAACCCAAAGTCGAATGGTAGTACGGAGGTTGTGTAGTGGGGTTTTGGCAAGTGGAAGTGGTGGTGGTTGGAGTGGGGAGGTATGTAGGTGTTGGTGGTGGTGGTGGAGGAGGACTGCAAAACTGCAGTTTCGGCAGAGGAAGCCGGATGATCCGGGCCAGGAGCCGGTTGATCCAGGCACGTCCGGATGATCCGGGTCAGGGTCCGGATGATCCGGGCAGGTCAATCGCGGTCGGGAACTGCTCGGGAAGAACTCGAAAACGGTGAGTAATTCGACGATTTCGCGGATTTTGGATGGATTTCGAGGGGGAGAAGGTGGGGAAAAGCAAGATCCACGAGTTACACACCGAATCCACGGATCAAAATCAACAAAACATCATCAAAACCAACAAATCACAAAAAAATTTGGGGGTTATTTTTCGTGGGGATTTTCGGATTTAGGACGAAATCAACAAAATCAAGCTAGAAAACACGGGGTAGGGACTCCAGAAACATGATCAACGTGGCTCATGATACCATATGATGTAGGGTGGAACCCTATAGCGTCGATCTTTCACGTTTGGAGTGGATCCTACAGGGAATCACGAAGAACACTCAGAAGCACAAAGGGAAAACACGGGGAAAATGAGAGAGAATCACTCAACCAACAAGGAATCGATCACACAAGTGCTAGATCACCACACACATAAGAGATCCACAAGATCCAAAGTCAACAAAGGTAAGGATACAAAGGAACCGTTCTTCTCTGCGAGGAGGCCTTGATGTTCTTCCCTAGAAGGGGTCTTGAATCCGCTTGGGGGATCTTCTCCGAAGAGGTCGTGATCTCCGAGGATAAGTATCCAAGTGGATGAGCAAAGGCTCTCACACAAATATGAGCTAATCCAATGCTAAGTCTCAAAGTGAGGAGATGGGGTCCTATAAATAGACTTGGGGGCGAAGGGGTACATGGGCTCAGCCCAACACGCGTACACAGGCGCTGGCCGGATGATCCGGACGAGGGTCCGGATGGTCCGGGTGGAGGCCCGGATGA
Source organism: Triticum timopheevii (assembly GCA_963921465.1). NCBI lineage: Eukaryota > Viridiplantae > Streptophyta > Magnoliopsida > Poales > Poaceae > Triticum > Triticum timopheevii. The sequence continues at coordinate 274,092,025 of OY997266.1, forward strand.
GCTGGAGGCCCGGCTGGTGGCGGCGAAGGGCCGGATGTCCGGCTGGTGGTCCGGATGTCCTGGCAGGGTCCGGATGATCCGGGACTGGTTCTGGATGATCTGGCTTCAGTCTTGAGCTTCGGGTGTCTTCGGATGAATTAGCCGGATCATCCAGGCCGGGGTCCGGATCGTCCGGGCTCTGTCCGGATCGTCCGTGCCGCCGTCCGGATCGTCCGGCCATCCTGGTCCTTGGTGCTTTTTCCTCTCCGTCTCCATGCATGTCTTCCGCTTCCGGTTCTCCTTGCTTCCTAGCTTCTTCATGGTTGACTCCTTGGTACCTGAGTATGCATAGTGTTTCCGTTTTAGGTAGTAAACATGTCTCATGTGAATCGAAAGGGAATTGTCAGAGGAATGATGTCACCTCGGTTTCAAGAGGTCTTGCACGTGCTCGGGTCATAGGTCCTTGTGGGGTTGGATGTGTTGAAGTAGAGTCCATGGGGATGATGGAAGGATGCTTCGAATCACAGAGGAACTCTCAATGAAAGCACCAATGTCGGTGTCAAAACCAGCGAATCTCGGGTAGGGGGTCCCAACCTGTCCGTCTAAGGCTAATGGTAACAGGAGGCAAGGGACACGATGTTTTACCCAGGTTCGGGCCCTCTTGGTGGAGGTAAAACCCTACTTCCTGCTTGATTAATATTGATGATATGAGTGTTACAAGAGTTGATCTACCACGAGATCGTAGAGGCTAAACCCTAGAAGCTAGCCTATGATGATTATGATTCTGTCTCTAAGGACTAAACTCTCCGGTTTATATAGACACCGAAGAGGGCTAGGGTTTTACATGGAGTCGGTTACAAAGAAGGAAATATAATATCTGGATCGCCAAGCTTGTCTTCCACGCAAAGGAGAGTCCCATCCGGACACGTGACAAAGTCTTGAGTCTTGTATCTTCACGGTCCAACAGTCCGGTCAAAGTATATAGCCCGGCAGTCCGGATGCCCCCTAATCCAGGACTCCCTGAGCGGGGTCCATCCACCTGTCCTCGGACGACGTGATCTACCCCAGATTTAGGTTCGGAGCTATTGCAGGTCTGACATCCTGATTATTGTTTGACAGCAGGTCTAAGCCGTGCTCGTCGTGACTGTTCGGTGCTCCTGGCGTAGGCCCAAATCCATCCTCAAGTCTCCGCGGATATCTGCCGTGTAGTTCAAGTTTCCGAACCTGACCTGATGGCCAGGGGCGTAGCTGTCGATCTGCTCCATATGGCCAAGCGAATTGTCCCAAAGTGCGTAGCCACCGAACATGAATATCTGTCCAGGGAGAAAAGTCTCACCCTGGACTGTGTTGTTCTTGATGATTGAGGGAGCCATCGAGCCTTGCAGCGACGACACAGAGGAACTCTCAATGAAAGCACCAATGTCGGTGTCAAAAATGGCGGATCTCGGGTAGGGGGTCCCGATCTGTGTGTCTAAGGCTAATGGTAACAGGAGGTAGGGGACACGATGTTTTACCCAGGTTCGGGCCCTCTCGATGGAGGTAAAACCCTACTTCCTGCTTGATTAATCTTGATGATATGAGTATTACAAGAGTTGATCTACCACGAGATCGTAGAGGCTAAACTCTAGAAGCTAGCCTATGATTATGATTGTCTTTTACAGACTAAACCTTCCGGTTTATATAGACACCGGAGGAGGCTAGGGTTACACGGAGTCGGTTACAAAGAAGGAGATCTAGCATCCGAATCGCCAAGCTTGTCTTCCACGCAAAGGAGAGTCCCATCCGGACACGGGACGAAGTCTTGAGTCTTGTATATTCACGGTCCAACAGTCCGGCCAAAGTATATAGTCCGGCTATCCGGATACCCCCTAATCCAGGACACCCTCAGGGGGGTCAGGACCCTCCTCCCCTATCCCGGCGAGGCCGAGCCAGGAACGAGTCGTAGCAGGCGACGACGCGGCATGCCGCGGCGTAGCATGCGGAGGCAAGTCCGTAACATGACTTGCCCCATTATCTATCTTAGAGGGGGTGATTGGGGGTGGGAAATAGAATAACCACACTGCACGGAGGGGCATAGTTGTACTGACACATCTTCCTTGTATGGACTTGCCCCCATTATCTATCTTCGGGGGTGTGGGTGGGAAACAGAATAACCGCACTGCACCGAGGGGCATAGTTGTACTTACACATCTTCCTTGTATGAACTTGCCCCCATTATCTATCTTAGGAGGGTGTGGGTGCGTGGGCGTGGGAAACAGAATAACCGCACTACGCCTATTATACCAGCGCACTATCACGTTAGCGCAAGGCTGAGCCGGGGGGAGGGGGTCAGGACCCCCCCTCCCTTATCCGAGCGAGGCCGAGCCAGGAACGAGTCGTAGCAGGTGATGACCTGGCGTGCCGCAGCGTCGCATACGCAGGCGAGTCCATAACATGACTTGCCCCATTATCTATCTTAGGGGGGTGTGGGTGCCTGGGGGCGGGAAACGGACTAATCGCACTGCACCGAGGGGCATAGTTGTACTGACACATCTTGCTTGTATAGACCTTCCCCCATTATCTATCTTAGGGGGGTGTGGGTGGGAAACAGAATAACCGCACTGCACCGAGGGACATAGTCGTACTGACACATCTTCCTCGTATTGACTTGCCCCCTTTATCTATCTTAGGGGGGTGTGGGTGCGTGGGGGTGGGAAACAGAACAACCGCATTGGGCCTGTCAAATGAGCGCACTCCTGCGTTAGCGCGAGGCCGAGCAAGGGGGAGGGGGGTCGGGACCCCGCTCCCCCATCCCGGCGTGGCCGAGCCAGGAACGAGTCGTAGCAGGCAACGATGTTGCGTGTCGCTGCATCGCATGCGGAGGCGAGTTCGTAACATGACTTGCCCCATTATCTATCTTAGAGGGTGTGGGTCCGTGGGGGTGGGAAACAGAATAACCGGACTTGCCCCCATTATCTATCTTAGGGGGTGTGGGTGGGAAACAGAATAACCGCACCACACCGAGGGTCATAGTTGTACTGACACATCTTCCTTGTATGGACTTTCCCCCATTATCTATCTTAGGGGGGTGTGGGTGCGTGGGAGTGGGAAACAGAATAACTGCACTACACCAAAGGCATAGTTGTACAGACACATCTTCCTTGTATGGACTTGCCCCCATTATCTATCCTAGGGGGTGTGGGTGGGAAACAGAATAACCGCACTGCACCTGTCAAAGGAGCGCACTGACGCGTTAGCACGAGACCGGGCCTGGGGGAGGGGGGGTCGGGACCCCCCTCCCCCATCCTGGCGAGGCCGAGCCAGGAACGAGCCGTAGCAGGCAACGACGCTGCGTGCCGCGGTGTCGCATGCGGAGGCGAGTCTGTAACATTACTTGCCCCATTATCTATCTAAGTGGGGTGTGGGTCCGTGGGGGTGGGAAACAGAATAACCGCACTACACCGAGGGGCATAGTTGTATGACACATCTTCCTTCTATGGACTTGCACCCATTATGTATCTTAGGGGGCTGTGGGTGGGAAACAGAATAACCGGACTACACCTATCAAACAAGGGCACTGCCGCGTTAGCGCGAGGCCGAGCCGGGGGGGGGGGGGGGTTCGGGACCCCCCCTCCCCCATCCCGGCAAGGCCGAGCCAGGAATGAGCCGTAGCAGGCAATGACGCGGCGTGCCGCGATGTTGCTTGCGGAAGCAAGTCCGTAACATGGCTTGCCCCATTATCTATCTTAGGGGGTGTGGGTTTGTGGGGGTGGCAAACAGAATAACAGCACTACACCGAGGGGCATAGTTGTACTGACACATCTTCCTTGTATGGACTTGCCCCCATTAACTATCTTAGGGGTGTGTGGGTGGGTAATAGAATTACTGCACTGCAGCGAGGGGCATAGTTGTAATGACACATCTTCCTTGTATTGACTTTCCTCCATTATCTATCTTAGGGGGGGTGGGTGCGTGGGGGTGGGAAACAGAATAACTGCACTGCGCCTGTCAAACGAGCGCACTGCCTCGTTAGCGCGAGGCCGAGCCAGGGGGAGCGGGGTCGGGAGAAGAATCTGTTGATGGAGGCTCCTTTATCACCGTCACATCTGAAGCATATCACCGTCACAAAGGCAAAAGTCGGGTATTGAGTCTAGGTAAGGTTGCGATCTCAAAGGATCGACACATGGACAAAGTCATGCTTGTCTAGTCCTTAGGGTACAATCTCATGTATGTCTCAATGCTTTGTGATCTTGATATGGTTGTTGTCTTTGGAAAATATCGTTGTGTTGTGATCATGGAAGCTGACAATTCCAAAGTCTTTGAAGGCTTTAGGAGAGGAGACTTGTACATTATTGATTTCTCTACAGGACCACAACCGGCCATATGTCTACTTGCAAAAGCTTCAGAAGGCTCGTTATGGCATCGACGACTTGGTCATGCTGGCATGAGGAATTTGCACACGCTTGCGAAGAAGAAGCATGTCATTGGAATTGAGAATGTCAAATTCCTCAAGGATCACTTATGCGGAGCATGTGAAGATGGAAAGATGACCAAGGCCAAGCATCCAGCAAAGACTATCATGACTACCACTCGACCATTTGAATTGCTTCACATGGATCTCTTCGGTCCTAATCATTATTTTGCTGTTACAAATGATGCATCTCTATATGGCTTTGTTATTGTTGATGATTATTCTCGTTACACATGGGTGCACATTGTCACTTATAAACATGAGGTGCAGGAAGTCTTCAAACGATTTTCCTCGAGGGCTTCAACCAACTTCGGCATGAAGATCAAGCAGATCAGAAGTGACAATGGGACTGAGTTCAAGAATTCCGGTCTTGATGACTATCTTGATGAACTTGGTATTACTCATGAGTTATCCGCTCCTTATACTCCTCGGCATAATGGCGTCGTGGAGCGCAAGAACATAACTCTTGTTGAGATGGCTCACGCTATGCTTGATGAATACAAGACGCCTCGTCATTTCTGGACTGAGGCAATTGATACTGTGTGCCACATCATCAACAGAGTATATCTTCACAAATTCTTCAAGAAGACTGCCCATGAATTCCTCACTGTCAAGAAACCCAATGTGAGTTACTTCAAAGTCTTCGGTGCTAAATGTTGGATTAGAGATCCTCATCACAATTCTAAATTTGCACCGAAAGCACATGAGGGTTTTATGCTTGGTTACAGAAAGGACTCGCACACCTACAAAGTCTTGAACAACGTTCTTCACAAGGTCGTTGAAACTGTAGATGTGCAGTTCGATGAAACTAATGGCTCGCAAAGAGAGCACCTACCTTCTGTGATAGATGAGCCAGCACCTGAGGATTCTATCAAGTTCAAAGCTACGGAGGATGTCATTCCCACGGAAGAATCTGCTGAAGAATTCAATCCAGAACGTGATGAACATCAAGCTAGCACACCTGAAGAAAATGGTGCTGAGGAAAATGCTCCTGAAGAGAATGCGGATCAAATTCCTCGAAGAGAACCCGCTCATCCTCATATTGCAAACGAAGTGCAAATTGAGAAGATCATCGATGACATTGAAGCACCAGGTCCTCTCACAAGCTCAAAATATTCACATTTATCTAACTTTTGTGGGCACTTTGCTTTTGTCTCTATCACAGAGCCCACTAAGGTAGATGAGGCATTTTTTGAGCCTGAGTGGATTCAAGCTATGCAAGAAGAATTACATCATCTTGAGCTCAACAATGTCTGGGAACTGGTCAAACATCTAGATCCTCGCAAGCAAAACATTGTTGGCACAAAGTGGATCTACTACAACAAGCAATATGAAAATGGCCTTGTGGTGAGGAATAAGGCACGGCTTGTAGCTCAAGGGTACACACAGGTTGAAGGAATTGATTTCGATGAAACTTTTGCACCTGTTGCTAGACTTGAGGCTATTCGCATATTACTTGCTTATGCTAACCATCATGATATATCTTACAACAAATGGATGTGAAAAGTGCATTCCTCAATGGTAAGCTTGAGGAAGAAGTTTATGTTGCTCAACCCCCAGGTTTTGAAGATCCAAAGAATCCCGACAAAGTCTTCAGACTCAACAAGGCCCTATATGGCCTGAAGCAAGCCCCTCGGGCGTGGTATGATACTTTGAAGGAATTCCTCATGAAGAAAGGCTTCAAACCCGGTTCACTCGACCCAATGGTTGTCACTAAGTCTTATGATGATGAATTGTTTGTGTGCCAAATATATGTGGATGATATCATTTTTGGCTGTACTGACCAACGATACAGTGATGAATTTGCCTATATGACGAGTGAAGAATATCAAATGTCTATGATGGGAGAACTGAAATTCTTTGTAGGTCTTCAAATTCGTCAACAGCGCAATGGGATATTCATATCTCAGGAGAAATACCTCAAGGACGTATTGAGGAAATTCGGCATGCAAGATTGCAAAGGGGTCAAAATTCCAATGCCCACAGATGGCCATCTATGCACTGACGAAAATGGCAAAGACTTCGATCAAACGGTATACTGCTCCATGATTGGCTCTTTATTGTACCTATGTGCATCTAGGCCGGATATTATGCTTAGTGTTTACATGTGTGCCCGATTTCAAGCTACATCGAAGGAATCACACCATAAGGCTGTGAGGCATATTCTTCGATATCTAGCTCACACACCCACACTTGGATTATGGTATCCCACGGGTTCTTCATTTGATCTCATTGGATATTCAGACTCTGACTATGATGGCAATCGCGTGGACCGCAAGTCAACATCAGGCACATGCCATTTCCTCGGACGATCTTCGGTATGTTGGTCCTCGAAGAAACAGAACTGTGTATCACTCTCCACTGCAGAAGCTGAGTACATTGCTGCTGGATCGTGTTGTGCTCAACTACTATGGATGAAGCAAACTCTCAAGTACTATGGCATCAACATGAAGAATGTGCCTCTCTACTGCGACAATGAGAGTGCTATCAAGATTGCTCATAACCCAGTTTAGCACTCGACGACCAAGCACATCCAGATTCATCATCATTTTCTTCGTGATCATGTGTTGCAGGGCGACATCTCCATCGACCACGTTAGAACTGAATATCAGCTGGCCGATATCTTCACTAAGCCCTTGGATGAGAAGAGATTTAGCAAGTTGCGGTGGGAGCTAAATATCCTAGAATCTTCGAATGTTCTCTGAAATGGACACACATCCTAACACTTATGATGACTTGATGACTTAGATGCGCAACACACGAAGTAACGTTTTTCTTCAATAAATGAAGACTAACCCTCTAAGTGTGAATAAATTAATGAAGAAATTGATTCTCAGAGCCCTACGACAATTGTACGCGGTGTCTGAAATCAGCTTTCTTATACAGTGGGTTACGCCACCACCCAAAGTTGGAAATTTTCAATTTGAGTTTTTCTTCGTTTTTGAAATTCCTTAGATTTTCAACTTCTTCAACTTTGCATTGTCTTCACTCTTTCCGGTGTTGTTCTTCATTTGAATATATATATATATATATATATATATATATATATATATATATATATATATATATATATATATATATATATATATATATATATATATATATGAGTTTTATGTCCTCTGCAGCATTCACTTATTGCTAATTTTTCAAGTTGTTTTCTTCTGCTAAGTGAATGTGATCGGACCCTTCCCCCTTTATGCTAAACTCAACCCAGTCTATTCACAAATTCTTCATGTCCGTTCTATTTTAAACTCGTTCAAAATCTTCATTGTGTCCTTGACAGCTAAAGAAATGGCGAACAGAACTTTTAACTTATCTTATCTAAATTTTTCGGCTATGCCACTCAAACCGTTCCGCATCCCACGACAATACTTATCTACTCACCCACGATCCTACACGACCGCCACCTCTCAGTACGTGGGTGACATATGTCAAGCGAATGAGAAGGGCCAGGGGCACGTTCGTCCGATTTCCTCGGGCGTACAGTTTTTCACTCCCACTATAAATACCCCTGCCTCTTCCTCAATTCACTTTTACTCCGCTCGCTCTCACTCTCGCTCGAGCTCCCCAAACCCTAGCACTGCCGCTACTTCATCGTCGCCGGTGAGGAAGAGCTTCACTGCCTCGACCTCGTCACTGTCGTACTCGCGCCGGTTGCGGATTTCTTCACTCCGCTGCCGCCGTAGCCGTCTTCCTCCGCCGAGTTAGGGCGTGGAAGATCTGAACTGACGAACGTCACATCTACACTTCCCAGTTCGTGGTGTTCTTCAACTCGGGTAATTATAAGTTACTTTTACTACCCTCTTTGATTCTTATGTTTTCTTGAAAATCTTCAAAGGTGTTTATTCTTCAAATCTTCACACACATGAACACCTCACATGTCATCTTCTCTTGATTCGTTTCTCCAAGCAATGATTTTCTTCAAGATTCCTCAATTGTGTGGATTTTCAATCTATACAACTCTGGAACCTAAGACAAAGAACGCTTAGTGAAATTCCTCAACACTCATCGGGTCAAATTCCTCAAACCTATTCATTTTTGAATAACCTTCTGAGAACGCATATGACCTCTCCCAATTCCTCACAACTATACTCTGTTCACAGGTACAAATGTCCGCTTCTGAATCACTAGGTTCTTATCAACTTAACTCATTTGCAGCGTCCCTCGAAGAAAAGTTGCACACCTCTTCAGAAACTTCAATTGTTCATATTCCTTAGCTGAAGAAAATCACACAAGGGTGGAAAGAGACCTGAGGTCAATACTGCTTTCGAAATCCCTGAGGACATTTATCTGGGTACTGCACACCCCCTGAGGAGGATAGAAATCAGCGCAAGGGGCGCCATCAAAAGATAGAGAGGAGATGGGCACGGGAATGGAGGGAGTACAGGTATGTTACTCCCAAGTATATGAAGAAATTCACGCTCAAACCTCCATGCTCAAGACCTCCATTGGCACCAGGCCAAGTGGCAGATCCCACCAGCCTCAAGCGCGGTGAGGACTATGTTGATGAATGGGCAAAGCGCCAGGCCAAACTGGCCAAGCAAGCGAAGGAAGCAGTGAAGAAATTCAATGCAGACTCTGCTGCTGCTACTACCGCTGCTGAGGCCTCTGCTAGTCAGCCGAAGAAGGTGATGCCTAAGAAGCCTGCGCATAAGTCAAGCACTTCTCCGTCAATGCCCTCACGGCCAAGCTCCTCAGCAATGCCCTCAAGGCCAAATTCTTCAAAGCCCTCACGACCAACTCCTTAGTCTGCTCCTCCGCCTCCAAAGTCCTCAGCTCCTCCGACAAAGTCTTCAGCTGCTCCGACCAAATCCTATGCACCTGTGCATCTCGCCATGTGCCAAAGGACAACTGGCATCTCAATTGCCTTGGGAGCATCTGCAAGTTACTCTGCTGCACCAAATTCCTCAGCTGGCCCCTCTCTGCTGAAGAAAAAGGCCACTGCTGGACGAGGCCTTCGACCAAGTCTGTCACACCCAAGATGCGACCCTATCCTAAAGGAACTCGAAGGTCCCACCAAGGATAGAAGCGCATCTTGAAGACGCTTTTGCAAGGTGGATATCATTACATCAACATTACATAATAGATGGGGATACATACAAAAGGCATACAATGCCACACGAATACAACATCATCTTACATAAGATCAACATCCGACTACGGATGAAACACAAACATAAGCTCAAACGACATCCACCCTGCTAGCCCAGGCTGCCGACCTAGAACCTATCCCCTGATCAAAGAAGAAGTAGAACAAGAACTCCAAACACGCAAACATCGCTCTCGCGTCATGATCATCGCATAACCTGTACCTGCAACTATTGTTGTAGTAATCTGTGAGCCACGAGGACTCAGCAATCCCATTACCATGGGTATCAAGACTAGCAAAGCTTCAAGGGACAGGAAGGGGTAAAGTAGTGAGGTTGCAGCAGCGACTAAGCATATATGGTGGCTAACATACGCAAATAAGAGTGAGAAGAGAGCAAACGGAACGGTCGTGAAGCTAGCAATGATCAAGAGGTGATCCTGAACTCCTACTTACGTCAAACATAACCCAAAACCGTGTTCACTTCCCGGACTCCGCCGAAAAGAGACCATCACGGCTACACACACGGTTGATGCGTTTTAAGTCATATCTGGTGTCAACTTATCTACAACCGGACATTAACAAATTCCCATCTGCCACATAACCGCGGGCACGACTTTTGAAAGATAATACCCTGCAGGGGTGTCCCAACTTAGCCCGTGATAAGCTCTCGCGATCCATGAAGGATATACCTTCTCCCAGGAAGACCCGATCAGTCTCGGAATCCCGGTTTACAAGACATTTCAACAATGGTAAAACAAGACCAGCAAAGCCGCCCGACGCGCCGACAATCCCGATAAGAGCTGCACATATCTCGTTCTCAGGGCAACACCAGATAAGTCAAGCTACGAGTAAAACTAGACCTCGAGTTTCCCCGAGGGGGCCCCGCAGGCTGCTCAGTTCGGACTAGCACTTAGACAAGCACTGGCCCGGGGGGGCTAAAATAAAGATGACCCTCGGGCTCCGGAAACCAAAGGGAAAAGGCGCTAGGTGAGGCAAATGGTAAAACCAAGGTTGGGCCTTGCTGGAGGAGTTTTATTCAAAGCAAATTGTCAAGGGGGTCCCATAAATCACCCGACCGCGTAAGGAACGCAAAATCCGGGAACATAACACTCGTATGAAGGAAACTAGGGCGGCAAGAGTGGAACAAAACACCAGGCATAAGGCCGAGTCTTCCACCCTTTACCAAGTATATAGATGCATTAATAATATAAGAGATATTGTGATATCCCAACATAACCCTGTCCACCATGGAGCAATCTTCAAACTTCACCTGCAACTAACAACGCTATAAGAGGGGCTGAGCAAAAGCGGTAACATAGCCAAGCAACGGTTTGCTAGGAAAAGTGAAAAGGTTAGAGGCTGACATGGCAATTTGGGAGGCTTGAAGAGCAAACGATAGATAGCGCAGCAAAGTGATAGAATGAAGCAACTAGCATAGCAATGATAGTAGTGAGATCCAGGGTAGCGGTCATCTTGCCTGAAATCCCGCAAGGAAGAAGAACGAGTCCATGAAGAAGGCGAACGAGAGTAGTCGAACGAATCCTCACAATCGCTACATTACCGGAACTAAGAAGCAACACCGGAAAGAAACAAACAAAATGGTAAATGCACAAGCATAAACATGGCATGATGCAGAAACAAGTATGATGCATGACCGGTTTAATGAGGCATGGCATGGCATGGCAAAGTGCAACAAACAACACTACAAATTAAGTGGAGCTCAATATGCAATGAGTTGCATATTGACGGAACACCACATCAATTATTTAGTTCTCTCTTGTTTATGCACCCAACAATATTAAATGTTGTTAAACATGGCAACGGGTGAAGCATAAGAAAACTACCTATCTAGACAAGTTTAAATGAGGCCGGAACAACCAACAACAATTCCGGAAAATCCTCGTATGCATATTATAAATTTGGTACTGTTCTGCCCTAAACCATATTTTAAAGTTGTTAAACATGCAAGATGAGTGCACCATGTTAAACTAGGTATTTTTTCCACCCCATTTACATATAAAGTTTATTAAATTTGGAGCTACGGTTATTTAGTTATGAAATAAATCATTTTAGCATGGCATTTGTGCAAATTTAAACAAACATCATTTTAACCATTTTAAACATGGATGAAAGTGGCATATTATTAATCTACACAAAATTCTAAGAATTTTACATGTTTAAATCATTTCAATCCGATGAACGTTTCATGAGTTATTATATGCATGATACTCTAGGGACTTTTTTGTAAAATAGTAATTTACTAGATAAATAGCAAAATCGCCGAACTGGAAAAAAAATGATATGGGCGGCATCTGGTTGGGCCAACAAGAGCAGGGGCGCTGGAGGCTCACCATGGGCCAACAGGCCAGCTGGGGATGGCGGCTGCGCTGGGCCTTGGCGCAAGAAGTGGCCCAGGCGCGGGACGGCAGAGCAACGGGCACGGGCGAGCGTTCTCCTGCTTGATTCTGAAGAACAGGAACAGCAGGCACTAGCGATGCGGGAGACGATGCAAGGAGGCGTTCGAATCAGAGGAGGAAGGGCGAGGGCGCATGGGAACCGGCCGGATCCGAGGCCACGACGGCGAAGCAGAGGAGATCGGGGCCGGACGCGAACTTGACGGCGGCTGGGACGAGAGGGCGCTCGCTGGATGCGTCGTCCCCCTCACGCAGCAGAAGCAGGGAGGTCGTCAGGGTCCTGGACGGCACCGCGGGGACTGGACGGCGAGGTAGGAGACGGCAGCTTGGCGCGGTTCCGAGGAAGGGCAACGCCAGAACAGGGTCGTGCGGGCGCGCGCTGTGCAGGGAGGAGCTCGGGCAATAGGGACGGCTTCGGCTGATGGTTCTCTGACGGAAAAAGGAAACGAGACAGAGAAGTGAGAGGGAGAAGAGAGAAGCAAGAAAGGAAGGGGCGGCGCCGGGCTTATCTGCTGGTGGTGGTTGCCGGCGGCGAGGTTCGCCGGGGCAGCGGGGTCGCGAGGCACTCGGGCGGAGGCGGTTACCTCGATCCAGATCGGATCGAGCGTTGCGGGAGGTGGAGGCGTGCGGGGCTAGGGGCTGATCTGGGTCGTTGGATCCTCGATCTGACGGACCAAAGGAGAGTTGACAAGCCGGATCTGGAGGAGGAGGTGGACGCTGCTGGTTGGGGTGGAACTGAAAACGAGGAGTGGCGGTGGCTGCTCGTGAAAGGGTGGATTGGACAGGTAGGGCTAGGGTTAGGTTGCTTAAATAGGTAGGTTGGTTAGCTTATGGGCTACTCGGTCCCCCCGATTCTAATCGGACGACCCAGAATAAATAGGCTAGGGAGTCCAATAATGAAAACGGAGATGTTTTATAGATGTTGGGGGATGATCCGGACCCATCGGTCATGACTGCCCGGGTCGGGTTCGGAGAAGTTTCGGACGCGCGTGAGGGGGTCAGTGCACTGTGCAGAAAGGGCCAAACGGTCGGACAACAAAAGAACGGTTGGTCTGAGAAACGTCAACGGAGGCGAGGGAGAAGCAGCAACTAACAACGGATGCACGTTTTATGAAAACATGCAGATGCAATGCGCATGATGCTATGAGATGAAATGCAAGACATGAACAAAATGCAAAACAAACGACAAAAACCCAACCACGAAGGAAATCTCATATCGCATCTCCGGAAAAGGCAAGAGTTGGAGTTACGAATATAGAAAGTTTTATCTGGGGCGTTACAAAGTCCTCACAAGAAGCAGGTCGCCTTCCAAGTTCCCTCTTATGACGATGAGGCTGATGATGAAGAACTTGCGGAAATCATCAGAGACAGGCAAGCCAGGGCAGCAAGAGCCAACGGCAGCAATGTGCCACTGCTGTTGGATCCAAAGTTGATCCTCGACTTCATTGACCTATGGCACAAGGACCCTAACACGCCTTTGCCAGAGATGAACCTCACTCCTGGTCAAAGTCATGTTCTGACTGCCTTCATTGAGGAAGAAAACTGGAAATTTGAAGAAGGCAGAAGGTTGAAGAAAGTGCAGTACAAGAAGCAGCGCTACCTCAAGGACAATGTCCTCACTCTCACCCCTGATCAACTCATTGCCTTGCAAGCTGAAATCAAGCAAATATGTGATGAATTCAATCGCTACTATGCTGATTGGAAGGGCACCAAGGTTCGGTTCGTCAATCTGACAAAGAAATTCACTTCAAGTGTTGCTGCTCCTGTGCACGTCGAAGTTACACCGGCTGAAGCATCTGCTCAGGACACTGAAGAACATGCCAGCACCGCTGATGACAATCAGGCTGCTGAAGAAAATGAGAGTACTAGGGCTAATGACTCCATTCCAGCCGCTGAAGATATTGCCAGGGCATCCACTAGTGGTGCGCCTGAAGAAAGTGAAGAAGTTAGGGAAACTGCATCAGTTGCGCCTGAAGAAAATAATCCAAAGTCCTCTGCACCTCCTGCGCCTACACCAACTCCGATCCTTCCATCTGCATCAGATGTGAAGAAGACCAAGGCTGCAGAGCGTGCAACTGTGAAGAAAAGGAAGGCATCAACTTCATCAAATTCTTCCGCTTCGAAGAAGATGAAGCCTCTGACTAGCTCAATTGACAACCCAATTGATGTCGTTCATGTCTCTTACATGCCATCAAAGGACCTTGTTCCTTTTGGTGAAGATTATGTGCTTCCCAATGAATCCGATGAAGACAATCCTTCTACTGCTTCGTCACAGCAGTTGGACGAAGAAATTGAAGTGGACGAAATCCCTTCAACCCCAGTTGTTTCCTCACCTATGCCTCAGTTCACTTCTGAAGAGGCAGGTGTCAAAGAAATGGAAGATGAGGATGTGGACGTTGGCTGTACCACACCTGTGCTAAATGATGACTTTTGGGAAAGTCAGCACCCCAACTCTCCAATGTTCACTCCACTCCAAGCAATTCCTCAGTCCCCTGCTACCACTAAAGTACTAATGGGATCTAAAGAACCTCATGCAACCTCGTCTGTCCATGAAGAAATTCCAGCCACTAGTGCTGAAGAAATTGTAAATGAAGAATTGAAGACCCAGTCTGCAGCTGAAGAACCTGAAATTCCTCAGTTTGTGGATCCTGAGATTGTGATTCCTGAGGTGGTGATGCAATTGACTGACACTCCTCAGCCCAAGCCAAAGGATCCCTTCTCAAAGAAGCAAAAATTCAAGGCTGATTATTTCTTCGACGAGCATGTGTTCTTCACTGAATTCAACCCATATGACAATGCTCGTCTTAGAAGGAAGCGCTTCTGGACTGCCAGCCAGGCCAACTTCTATTCTTCACTGCTTTTCGATAAGGACAAAGTCTTCGACCACGAGCATATTCCTCACGTGGACATGGAATCAATGCCTTGCTTCTCTCAAGTCCTCAGTATGCTTCATGATGTAGACTTGCTCAACTTTTGCTCAGACATAGTTAATTGGAATTAATAGCTTATTCTTCAGTTCTACGGAACGCTGCATATCACAGATGATGCTGCTGACGTCAACTCTTGGGTGTTGGACTGGATGACTGAAAACACTCACTACAAGGCACCATCCTCTGAATTGCTTCGTGCCCTGCCAATCAGTCCTCCACCTGAAGGTGCTCGTTGTCTGTATGATGAGCCTGAACTCATTGCTCACTATATGCAAGTGCTCATGAAGCCTCTGAAGCTCAGTCAAGCCCCGAGAACCAAATTCCTCATGAAGGAATTGTTCTATGTCTCAAGAACCGTCTATCGCATTCTGACGAAGACCATGAGTCCTATCAAAGGCCATGACTCATCCGATGAGGAAATTATAGGGATGATGAAGAATATGCTATTCAACATAATGCATGGCATCCCCATAAACTATCATGATTTCTTCATGAGGACTCTGGCAAATGTTGCACTTTCACCATTTGTGCTGAAGCCTTACGCACCGTGGATCATGAGATTCCTCAGAACAAGGTCTTCACTCAACTACAAGGCTGACTTTCAGAATCATCTCAGCTACTTGCCCCCGGTTGAAGTCCTCAAGCGGACATATTCCTCAGCTGATGAGAAGGGCAAGTCACCAGCCGTTATCGATGAAGGCATTCGTCCATTGGATGGTCAGTTCTGCAAAGCTGCATCTTATTCCACCAATGATGACTCTGCCACTCATGATTCTGCTGCCAATGCTCCCAAATCAAGTCCTCAAGCCACTGCTACTCATGTGATGACTGACCGTGAGCTGCTTCTATGTCTTCACCAGAAGGTGGATCGAAACCACAAATGGGTTAAGCGTCAGTTTGGCTCTATTCTTCACAACATGACTTCTACACATAATGCAGTGAAGAAAAACTATTACTACCTCCATGAAGTTTTTGATTGCACCTGGGCTATTTTGTAACATCTCTATGGTGAAGAAGATCTGAAGCAAATGGGCTTCAAGGAAGATTTTGACTGGTCTGCTCCTCCACCAAAGAAATTCAAGAAGGTCAAGGTTCCTTCCTTGGTGGCCAGTTCATATTCTTCATCGCGCGACACGGACAAGTATGAAGACTTGGACGACACTATAGCAGGCCCTACATTGACTCAAGACCCCAACGACGCTGGCGCTCCTCCATCATCATGATATTCTTCAGGGGCGTTAGTCCTCATTTTCAACCCTTTTGGTCGGTTGATGACAAAGGGGGAGAAATTTGAGTTAGTCTTCAAGCGGGTCTATCTTATATGGGAATTTTTTTTTCTAAGTTACAACTCTCGTTCTTTTGATGACTTTGCTGGATCGAGTTGTAATCTTAAACTCTATGGTGGCCTGATACTTTTGATGTGTTCTTCTGCATGCTTATTCCTCATTAATGTCAATACACGCATGCTGAATTACATCAGTCACCATATTTCATCATGCATTTCAAATTCTTCATATTATATGTCAAATGCGTGTATGAATTACAAGATATAGGGGGAGATCTCCATGATTATACTCTTCAAGTGTGCATTTCTTCAAAAGCAAACTCCTCACTATGCACATCTTCAGGGGGAGTTCCTCTATATCTTGCAATCAAATTCCTCAATATCAGTATTTACACTTCATATGTTTATCCCCGTTGAAAACTTAACCTATATTGTCATCAATCACGAAAAAGGGAGAGATTGTAAGTGCATCTAGTGCCCCTTAGTGATTTTGGTGTATTGAAGACTTATAGGTTAAGGGACTGATGCGTTTGTGAGTGTACACAGGTCTATAAGTCTGTGAGGAGTTTGATATTTATAGAGAAAGTCGACCCCTAAAAATGAAGTTCTTCAACTGAAGACTTTGGATTTCTGAAGACTTTCTGAAGACTTTGAAAGTGAAGAAATTGGTGTAACCTTGAAGACTTGGCAATCATTCGAGGAACATGAAGCGCGAAGACTTTTGTTTTTATAGTTTCATTTTCACTTTCTTGAATCATAGGAAACACCGTACTATTAAAGGGGGTCGAGGAAATACTAAGGAAAAATTTCCATGTGATGCTCAACTCAAAATCCTACACCTACCAATCCCTTCGAGTGAAGCCATTGGAAATCTCATACAGTTCAGTCATATTCTTCAGTGACATAGACGAAGTTCTTCTGGTCTCTGAGGAATTTGTTCTGACTGAGGAGTTAGGAATTCGCCAGTGCGGATTGCCTACACAGTGTGGAACATGATAGCCCTGAGGAATTTGAGAGTCAAATATTCCGACCGTTGCTGTGCTATGCGCCAGCTGTCCCAAAATATCTACCCACCTAACGGCCATGTCATTCAAGGGCATTTATGTCTTATCATGTCGGGCTGCTTCCTAGGCTACAAATAGCTGCCCCCTACAACCACTAGCTACTTGGCTACTCCGAGAGAAACTGACACTTGTCATTTGAGAGCATCCCATCCTCCGAGGACTTTGAGTGAAAATCATCAAGTGAGGAAAACCCAAACCCAACACCTTCAACACCCCAAAGTGATTGAGCATCACTGAAGAGATTGATCCTGCGTGGATCCGATGCTTGTTACCTTTGAAGACTGTGCTTCTTCCAGACGGTTAGGCGTCAAGGTCTAGGGCATCCAAGAGGAATTGTGGATCGCCGAGTGACCAAGTTTGTGAAGGTCCAGAAGTCACCTGAATACTTACCACGAGTGATTGGGAAAGGTCTTTGTGACCGTAGCTCAAGGAGAATACGGTGAGGACTGTGTGTCCGAGACTGGGTGTCCTCGAGTTTAAATACTCAGCCACTCCAACCAGACGTACAACTGAGACAGCAGTTGGAACTGGTCTACCAAATCATAGTCTTCACCAAGCTTACTGGTTCTATTTCCTCAACTCTTTCATTTCCTCATTTCTGTTGTTGTGTGCCTGTTCATATCTGTTTGAAGACTTTGACTGAAGACTTTCTCAATTTCCTCAGTTCAATTTCTTCAATCTGTCCGTCTTCTTTCTGTGTTATCGTGTGTTTAAGCTTTCTGTACTCGGTGCTTGTCTTCATTCCATTATGATGACCATGCTTGTGTTCTGTTATGTTTACATTTGAGTACTTATTCCGTCGCTAGTAGTTCTTCACTTAGGAATTTCCTCACCAGCAAATTCCTCAGTGAAGAATTCATAAAAATCGCCTATTCACCCCCCCTCTAGTCGATATAACGCACTTTCAGGGACCAGCCATAATGTTGAGGCTGCTGTTGACCGTGGAATTAATGATCCATCTACCGATAAGTTCAAGGTTATTTTTATTTTTATTATATGTATATATATATATATATATATATATATATTCTTGAATTTTCATGCGCACTAATGTGCCTTACATGTTCATTTCTCTATCCCACGCTGTTAAGAGTTTGTAGGGGATACCTACCTTTTTGTTAGTGTGGTTTAATTCCTTGGAGGGAGCAATGTTGGTAATAATAGCATTGTTTTTTTGCTTCATTACTATGAGTCAGGGTCCTGTTGTTGGCGACGAGGCTTGTTCAACCATTGCTGATGTTCCTTTGAATGTTAGTAGCAGCAAGATCAATGATGTTGCTGTGAATGCTGCGAAGGTTTGTTTTTCTGTGCACCTCTTGCTAGCTTTTTTTGATTGTTAGTTTTTGCTCATATTTATTCACTTTTTCTGAATTTTTATTTTTTCAGATGACTGATGTTGAGCGTGAGGCTGCCGTTAGTGGTGGAGATGATGCTTGTGGTGTTCCATTGAGTAGCGGGTGCGATGTTAGTACCAAAGTTGCTGATGAGGATGTTGGTGCTGCCAACATACTTGATGCCAAATCATCTGGTTTTGGTATTGCTAGGAATGAAAATCTTTCTAATCGTGAAGATTTGCCGCCAGAAAATTTCCCGCCTAGAGGGCTTGATTATGGTGATGCATTGCAACATGCCTCTAGCGTGTAGGAGGTGCCATCCAAGGATGATGATTTACTTCTGTCGATTTCTTTTGGACCCCTGATGCAGGAGGCGCTCGTGTCGTCCCGGGATTTTCTTTCTTCAGAGCCTAGAAGCGCAGCCATAATGTTGTCCTCACGAGATCTTCCATCGTCAAACCCTGAAACTGGAGGCATATTGGTGTCATCATAGGAACTCCTATCGTCAAACGCTGATAGTGCAGGTAAGGACTTGTAAATGAGGCGTACTTCTCATTTATGGCATTTTAGACATGTTCACCTGTAGTGCTTGAACTTATTATTTTTAATCTTTTTCTGCAAGCAGAAGGTGCTAATGTTGTTAAGGTTGATTTGTTTTTCTTCGCTGTTACAAGGTTGCGCACGAACCGTGCGAAATGATTAGTTTGGGATTTTGCCTGTATCATTTTCGACTTTTTTTCTCTCATAAGACTATTGTTGTTATTGCAGTAGTTTTAATTCATGCCATCTTTTGTGTTTCCTAGTGACAAACCAATGTTTCAAAATCGCGAGTGTGATGCCAATGTTGGTTCTATTGCTAAAGCGTTTGTCCCCACTGTCATGCTCAACTCAGACAGTGCTGACGTTGTTTTATATTCTCTACTTCAGAAGTACCGAGACATTGACAAGTTGATAGTTCCCAAATGGGTGATGGTCAGTATTTAGTTTTTTAGATAGGATGATAACTTACTTTGGCAATTTTCTAACTGGTGTTGTTCTTTTTGTACAACAGACCAAGATCCGTGATGGAAATATTGATGGCAATGTGCTACAGTGGTTCACGAATTCAGGGGCTGATGGTTTTGACCAAGTAGGTGAACTTGAACTTATTGTACTCATGAACTAGAACTGTCATGTTTTCTGGCAAGTTTGGGAGGTGGGAATGAACTTGAGTAGGCTACTTTTTACCCCAGTACTTATGAATGATGTGTGCTTCTTTTTTTAAAGCTGCACTTATTGTCGCAAGGAAATTGAACTGATATGTTTGTTGCACATTTGGGCGGTGGATATAAAATTGAGTATCATTTATTTTTTGTAGTGGTTTGCTTACTCAATTAGAACTTATGATTATCTGATTTTTTTTGTACTTTTGAATTTCAATTTCTTTCTTTTATTTTATTTTTTGGAGGCTGAATTTTTTTTTCATTGTGATTTGTTAAATTCATTTCTCCTCTACGTTTTTTTGTCAGCTTATGTTCCCTACTTTTGATCCGCCGTCATTTGCGGCTGCCATGAAGCCTAGTGACGAATCGGGGCATTGGTGCTTGATTGTTCTGAATTTGAGGTTTCATCATTTCGAGTGTCTTGATTCACTCCGCGATGAAACCTGGAGTGATGCAGTTAGATTCTTAAGGACTATGACAGATAACATAAAGAAGCTTTGGAGGGAGTCCAGCATAGACAGGGCCAAACCATTCTTGTTGGCGCATATTGATGATTTCTCTTGCTAGTTTGTGGGGGTGCCGCAGCAGAGAAACACGTGAGTATTCGTTTTTAATAATTTTTATTAGTTGTTTTTGTTGTTGGGTGGATGGTGTTCCAGTTTTTTTGAATTTGTGATGTACCCTTTTGTATTTTCTTTTGTTAATAGGCATGATTGTGGCTTCTTTATGCTATAAAACTGCAAGACCGAGCATTGCCGGGAGGATGGTGTGATTGAAATGTTGGATTACAGCCACGAAGACATTCTTGACATTAGGAAGGCTTTGTTGTATACCTACGCAACTAGCGATGTGTTTGATGTTGACTTCCGGGGTTTGTTTGGCATTGAACCATGTACGTATGCATCACCTTTTGTAAATTTTTTAGCTTGTACTTCTTGATTAGTTCTATCATGAATTATTTATTTGTACTTACCCTTGATGCGGTCCTTTATTTTTTAATTTTGTAGGTGAGTGGATGGATCTTGGTGAGCATGACTACAGGATCTTTGGCAGCTCGAGCGTGTACCTATTGATTTTAGCCAGGGGCGTTCTCCCGAAAAGACAAGATCTGGTGTTATGAAGGGGCGGTTGGGAGCTCTGAAAGGTTCTACGGCTACTTGTGTAGAGGGCCCCTCTACACTGAAGAATCCCAGTGTGGAATTGATAAGCGACGATGATGCGTTTGACAAGATTGCTGGCATGGGAAGAGTCACCAGGAGCGCTGCTACCAAGGGTTTACCCCCCCCCCCCCTTCCTGGAATAGTGGCCCGTAGAGCTGGTGCTGCTAGGAAGGATCGTACTATGGATTCTTGCAATGTTACAAGCACGAAGCGTGCACCCAGAGCTCGTATAAAGTTTTGCTCCCCTGTACAGCAGCTTCACCCTCATAAATTCCCTCACCTGGACAAGGCTCGCAAGTTGTATAATATGTTGCTTAGTGATGAATGGCGTGAGAAGTATGTCGAGTGAGTATCTCTCATTATGCTTCCTCTTCTTATCTTATGTTGTTTCTAACTACTAGATAAATATGACCTGAACTGTTCCTTTTTATACAACTTGAATTGCTATGAATGCCTTATCTTGCTTCCCCTGTTTTTTGTTCTTGTGTGTGTTGTAGGAATGTGTTCTCAATGATACCTCAGCCTGATGACAACGCAACTAGCTTCACTGGGAAATGCATTGGGAAGTTTTTGCTCCTAGGCAAATGATGGAGGGTTATGTATTGGACTTCCTCATTGATGGTTGGAAGCAAGATCTCGAGAGAAGTTGTCACATCCCTAGTTCTGGTTTGCCCAGTGCTAGCATCTGATGTTGCATCATGTTTACTTTCTCTCAGAAACATGGAAATGGGGATGACAGAACCCCCAGCACCCCCCTTAATTTAACTAGGGTTTACTAAAATCATTTTCAAAGAACCTGAAATGCCCTTCTAAAATGTTCATCATCTTTGCCTTGGTCTTAATCCTCTGAAAAAAATGGTGCACAATTTTCTAGGACATCCTAAGGTCACTGGACTAAATCATATGTTATTTGCATTTCGGCATTTAAATGCTAGTGAAAATTTTAAATGTCCAAATAATCATAAACTGAAATGTTCCATGTTGGATATATTCTATACAGTGGACATGAGCAGTTGCATGATTTTTGGAAGTTCTTAGGCATTTTTAGAAAAGCTACAAACTTACAGAAATAAAAGAAAACAGAAATAAGTTGCACAGGTATGGCATCTTCAACATCCTCGTCGCCGGCCGTCGGAGATCCCCCTCGCCGCTCCGCTCGCCCCGGTGCTTCCCCGAGCTTGCTGAGACCCTTGTCCGACTTGCCGTGAGGTCCTCTACCGATCCCCCTGCTCCCATATTCATTAGCTCATTATAGCCCCCGTTTCTGTATAGACTGAGACCTCATCGGCGCCGGACTTGTCGCCGTCGTCGTTTTGGTTCGCCTTCGCCCGAACGGAGCGCGTCACTACACTCAGTGCACTCCCAAGAGCCGAGCACACCCACCAGGTCCTCACGCCGTGCTCCGTAGCCCCGTTTCTGTGCACGCTCGAACTCCGGCCGCCGCCTTGGAGCTCGCCGTCGTCGGCTCTGGCCACCATAGGCCCGGCCGCCACCACCACCTGACGCGCGCCTGCAAGAGCTCTCCATCGAGCCCAAGAACGGCCTCGTCCGTGCCCTGTGGGTGATTTTCGAGTCGCTCCGCCGACACGGGACTCATCGGTGTCGAGTTGCCGGTGGGTTTGACCTTGTTTGATCTGGGGTTAGACCCCCCAGGGCACTGACGTGTGGGCCATGCCCTTGTTTAGTTTAGGTTTTAAATTAGTTAGTGCTAATTAACTTAGTTCATTGGTTGACTCACTGACTAGTGGGCCTAGGCTCTAATTAACCTAGGTTAGTGCTAACCTAACACTAAATAACTCTGTTAGTTAGTTGTTACACTGACATGTAGGTCCCAGCCATCAGGTTTGACTTGGGCTGGTGCCTTTGACCTGCTGACGTCACCCCAACGTCATGCTGACGCAGTTAACCTTTTTCTGGATTTATTCTTATTCAGGAAATTCCAGAAAATGCCCTAAACTTCTAAAATTCATATAAATTCAACCATTGCTCAAATTAAATAAATTATATATAAAAATGATCAGAAAAATCCAATCTCTCCATCTGTACCATTTACATGCATGTTAGAACAACTTATAGCTGCTTTTCAGGACAAATCATATAAATGACATTTGAATATCCACATATGGAGTTTGAATTTGAATCTTGGATTCATAACCAACTTCATTTAACCTGTTGCTAGTTGCATTAGCCCAAATCACAGCATTTTAACATGTCATGATCATGCATCATATTGCGCATTGCACTGATCGTGTTCTCCTTTGTTTGCCGGTATTTGTCCCCTCTCGGTAGACATAGTTTCGACGATGAGTTCGATGACACCGATGAATAGCTATATCATCTTCAGAAGTTCCAAGCTAGCAAAAACCCCCTTGTTTATTCTGATACAATCCCACTCTCTCGCTCCTGCTCTCTTTTACTGCATTAGGACAACAATGATTCATTTGTTACTTGCTGTGGTAGTTGAACCCCTTCCCCTTTGCATGACCTGTCATTG
This sequence comes from Triticum timopheevii, assembly GCA_963921465.1. Lineage (NCBI taxonomy): Eukaryota > Viridiplantae > Streptophyta > Magnoliopsida > Poales > Poaceae > Triticum > Triticum timopheevii. Next base: position 274,115,426 of record OY997266.1, read on the forward strand.
CCACAGTAAATAGATGAAACCCACTAGCATGAGTAGGAGTTGTTTGAGACCTATTGTGCCTACTCATTCATGCTTGTTTGTCATTCCTGCTACTACTTAGAGTTGAGTCAGGTCTGATTCATCGGGGATGAATTGGAATGGTGATGAACATGTACTACTATGTGTGAGCTAAGTGTGTGAACACGATTTGGTAAAGGTAACAGTGAGAGGCCATGTAGGAGTACATGGTGGGTTGTCTCATTGAAACCGTCCTCGGGAACCGAGTTCTGTGTTTGTGAACCATGAAACAGCTACTACCACACGTTGGGCCCTGAAATATGACCCCGCTCGACTTCTTAACCACCCTTGTCCTTTGTCCAGGAGTTGCAAGTAGTTTCTGGTGCTTGTAGTATGCTGGAGGCCATGCGCAGCGCTGACCGGAGGGGTGGGATGTTATGCGGTAGGAACATGGCATGGTGTACCGGGTGCCCGTTTGGTGTGTCGGGAACCCTACACACATCGTTTGGGGCCGTATGTGGAAACTTCAGCCGGACTCCCTACAGATGGAACCTGAATAGGCGATAAACCTGGACTAGAGACTTGAGTGTTTAGGTAGGTCGTGGTCTACGCCCACGTCGGATTTCGCTTGAACTCTGCCGAGCACATGTCGTGTGCAAACTCTAAGTGGTGGAAACATGTGTGAAGAAGTACACCCCTTCAGGGTTATAAATGATCTATTCGAATGGTCGCGTTCGCGGTAAAGGACCTCTGGGTTGCCTATACAGTTCATAGACAAGTGAAAGTGGATAATCTAAAATATGCAAGATAACCGTGAGTGCTATGGATGGCGTTCTCGTAGGGAGACGGGAGCGGATCCATAGTGGTGTATTGGTATGGTGAATATGTGGACTCGTGTGCGCCACGTCAAAAGAGTTACTTGCAGTCATAGTTCAGAATAGCCACCGAGTCAAAGCTGGCTTGCTGCAGTTAAACCCCATCATCCCCTTTGTTGATAATGATGCATATGTAGTTAGTTCTGATGTAAGTCTTGCTGGGTACATTTGTACTCACGTTTTCCTATTTTATGTTTTCCAGACAGACTTCCGTCTCGCTAGTAGTTCCGCGTGGACTTTGACGTTTAGCTTGTTACCTTAGCTACGGTCTTGTGCCCTCCGCAGGATCTGGTAGATAGTCAGGCTTCTCAGCCTTTTTCATTTGTAGATGTCTGTACTCAGACATGTTAAGCTTCCGCATGTGCTTTGACTTGTATGCTCTGAATGTTGGTTCATGAGACCCATGTTTATAATATCTCGCTCCTCAGAGCCTATTGAATAAATACTTTGAGTCATAGAGTTATGTTGTGATGCCATGTTGTATTTGCACATACCGAGCATATTTTGTGTATGATTTGAAATGCTTGGTATGTGTGGGATCCGACAACCTAGTTGTTTATTCTTGGTAGCCTCTCTTATGGGGAAATGTCTCCTAGTGCTTCCATTGAGACATGGTAGCTTGCTACTGCTCCGAAACACTTAGGCTGGCCGGCATGTGTCCTTCTTCGTTCCTGTGTCTGTCCCTACAGGGAAATGTCACGCGGTGTCTACCGGAGTCTTATTAGCCTGATACAATCCGAATTCTCTGGAGTCCTGTTAGCCTAACTGCTACAGCCCAGATTCACTCATTGATGACCGATACATTCGTTGTTGGGTCATGTATGCCTGTCCCTGTAAGTTAGTGCCACTTTGGGTTTACGACTAGTCATGTCGGCCTGGGTTCTTTGTCATATGGATGCTAGCGACGCTATCATATGCGTGAGCCAAAAGGTGCAAACGGTCCCGGGCCAGGTAAGGTGGCACCCGTGGGAATACCGTGCGTGAGGCCGCAAAGTGATATGATATGTTACATGCTAGATTGGTGTGACTCAGGATCGGGGTCCTGACAACTTTGGTATCAGAGCCTGACTGTCTGTAGGATTACCAAGCCAAATTGGTCGAAGTTGAGTCTAGAAATTCTTTAGTTATGTAAGGGAATTAATGGTGGATGGGAACGTAATACTCTTTTTACTCCTTATACCTTATGCCCTTCTAATCCGAGTCATCCTATCTTTCCTACGGGGTTAAGAACTAGGCTTTCTCTTCTTTCTATTAGGATCACGTGTTACTAATCCGCAGACTTACAGGATTGTTGGATTTAAGCCTCGGTTCAGTTTCTACTACCTCCGTGTGTTCATAGTTGATCTCGGAACTTTGATATTGTGACGATTGAGTGGTTATGCCACCATTTGCAGGATGTCTTAAATCTTTCCGAGCATTTACAACTGTTATGTTGTCCGAGTCATCCCAGGTTTCTAAACAGTCTGATGCATTTGCAAATCCTTCATACCATTCCGAAATTCCTTTGTGCCAGATCAACCACACTAACTAGTGTGTTGAGGTACTTCATTGCCTCAGCATTTATGTTGGAGCTATTATTATGATCCTATGTGTCTAGAGTATCACCTAGTAATCTAGCCATGTTTTGTGTTTCTAGTGTGATGATTCTGGCCATCATTCTCAAAGGCATCCCATGATGCCACTTAGTAGTAGGTATTATATTCCTGGGTTTTTAAACCCGAGATTCATCCTACTTACTTCATGTTGATAGTGTTGCTAGTTCCCTTAGGTTATTAGTAACCTTGTGATAATCCTCAAGCACTGTGGTATTTGTTTCTTCCAATACCATGAACTGCTTATGGCAGAAGTTCCTCGTTGAACCGAAAGATCACAACCAGAGCGCTCTTGATGAGTTCTTGATTCAATGTTGTGACTCTACCGGACCTACCTTTCTGCATGGGTTATCCGGAAGAAATACGTTGAACTTGGTTCGACATACTAACCCATGCATCGACAACTCAAAAAGTTATATGTTTCTTGAGTTGTCTCTCTGTAGTGGTTTTCTAACCCCCGACTATCAATCGATAGTCACGAGTAGTTGTGCATTCATGTTATCGATGCGTATTATTCCTGTGATCCGTCAAGCCATTCTATTCTAGAAAGACTAGTAGAAATAAACTCCAGTACCTCATACATATCCAGGATTGGGTCAAGGTAGTCATATTCCGCAGATCAAATGCCAACCCAGCATTTGCTCTGTTCTACCCTGAAGTATTACCCACTTTATGTCAGGAATGTCATGAGTATTGCACGTTCTCTTATGAATCCTTGACGTAGTGATACTTCTTGCCATCATTATTCATTCCTCAATTTCGTGTTGTCGCAACCAGAATGCCGACAAGTGAATCGTGATGTGTGAAATCTATACTCCTAGCAACTCCGTTGCCTGGTAGTTAAATGGACAATAACCTCATTCTTAGCGTGTTGATTATTGAGTCATCATTCTAAGACTAATTGTGCTACCTAGTCCTTATTTCCTGGTGCAATCCTCGATCAATGAGTTAGGGTTGTGTCAATCCCTCGCTCTTTGATCATATCGTCTTGCCATGAAAAGCAAGATTGTTCTCGAGCTTAGTAACATATTGGTGGTTCGGGATTCTTCGATATTTTCTCAAAAGTATCACCAGGTTGTCACCTGACCGCTATGTTGAGTTCGTGATCAAATTGGTTTTCGAAACCACCCTTTCTCCAAGAATTTGTGTCGGATACCCTGAGCTAGTTGGTTTAGCTAAACAACAACTTGGAGAGTTGGAAGATAAAAGCTTGTCCGACTTAGTTCATCTTAAGGGATATCTTGTATGTATGTTGAAGAAAGATGATATCTTCATCAACTGATCCCTGTGATCAGTTGTTGGGTCTATTATCTTGTCCAAACTTTGATTTGAGTATGGGCTATCCTCAAATCAAATCAGAACAAACGATGTTCGTAATGTTGTCTTACTTGTGGTTGATCCCTCGAGCATACATCATTATATCTTTTGGGTCTGATCAATGCTATCACTTGTTCACATAATTAAGGAATTCTATCTTCAGGGAAACCTGGATGAATTGTTGTTGAGCCCATCAGCAACACTGCTACCTTCTCCATGATTCGTGTTGAACATCCAGCTAGTATTGGAAACTTTGTGAGCAATGCTTTCATGTTCCGTTCATGAAGCATGTGCTTGGATGGAAGGAGCGATTTTCTCTAATTCATGTGCATTTGATGCAAGTTGCTACCGTGCATTTGAGAAAGCATGTTTTTACTTCCTTTGGAATCATTCCAAATCAGTCATGCATACGTGCGAAGTATTCTGTGGACTGATAGACTGATCATCTTCATTCTATATGTATCCCTAGCACACCAATCCACTGACTGATTTGTTCAAGGATAATAAGTTCTAAGTGCTATTCCTGAAGTTACCAGACGGATTTGTACAAGATTTCACTATCCTCGATGATGGTTCCCAACCAGAACTCGATAGTGTTTTATTGTAAGACTACTATGTGGTCATGCTTGTCTGGGACAACGTGTTCACATGTTGTGTACCAGAACCAGCTCTTGTTTTGGAGCTTGCTATCATAGTTCATTCCCCGAGAATCTTGCAACGTCATCTCGTCGATTTATGTTGCAAACTTTCATTTTTCTTTCTAGACTTGATGAGTCTGGAATATCCTGACACTAAACATATCTGAATCTCAGGCAGATGTGATGGTTGGAACATTTTCCCAAGAACTATAATATTGGTCTCTTTGTAACCCGGTAAAGTGGATGTCGTGGCCAACACACCCAGCTGGAGGACCTATTATTGTAGTATCTTGATTGAGGAAGTTAGTCACCTCCCCATGAGGATTTCGTAGGGTTTACTTCTGTAGTTATTCCTTATGGATTCTTGTGCTTCCGAATTCCGACCTTTTACTTGATGTTCTAGGTACCAAACCATTTTAATAAATGGGTTGCGCTAGCACATCAAGGAGAACATTAGAAGCAGAGTGCTAAATGTCTCTCGGTGATCATCCAGATTTTGTCCCCTTGGCCTCGCTAAGGTGAAATCTGGGAAAGTGTTATCTTCCTTTGCATCTGCATCCTCCACCAATATCCATCATGGTGGTATGTTGTGTTGCCAGGATCCTTGACCCGAATATTCGGAAACCTTGATGAATATGGAAATTCTCAAGTTCTTGAGAGCACGCACAAGCACTAGATGTTATCACTGGCACTAAATGGGATTGCTCCCAGTTTTCTTCGGTTATGCTATAACCATTCCAATAGTGGAATCACTCTCTGCTATTGAGTTTCTCTCCAGTTACTAGAATCATTCCCAACATTGCATTTTGCTCCCAGCTTGCACCTCCATTGTGCCATCCTACTATGGACTACCCTTCTCAGTAATTACTGATCAGGATCATCCTCAAAGTGGTTCTACCATGGGTTCCATTCATTTCCGATGATAAGCAAAAATCGTCCCTTGCGTTGTCTTCGACAAGGTAATCCACATCATCCATTCTAGTCTGGATATGCCATTCCTTCGCACTCCACCAAGCAATTGTTGGTGAACTGCCTTAGGCTGGTTTAGAGAGTTAAGATGGTCCATGTGTCGAAAGTAATCCTTTTTGCCACTTAAGGGATAATTCTATGAGTCACCCTCCTCTAAGGTGTCTCGTTTTGGTATCATGGCAACTCAAATCCTCGCTACGTTGACTACCATTCACCACTCTCTTAAGTGTGGAATTGTTGTCTATCTAGTGAACCTTGGACATCTGTTTCACTCCATCCCTCTGGATGTATGCTTCGTGTCTCCGATCGAGAGATGTTTCCAATGTCTCACTCCGTGAGTTAATCATGAGTTGTTCGATCTTCGAGGAGATCGATCCTTCTAGAATTTTCCTTCTCCTCTGATTGCCATGTTGGTTGGAGTTTTCAGAACAAGACATCGGGACAAAGATGGTGATTGAATCAACATTCTTACGAGGTGCAACCTCGATCGTGAAGTTTGTGTTAGTTGCGTTCCCCTTCATCTTACCCTACCCTTGAATCTCGGGACGAGATTCTTGTTTAGTGGGGGTGAGTTGTCACATCCCTAGTTCTGGTTTGCCTAGTGCTAGCATCTGATGTTGCATCATGTTTACTTTCTCTCAGAAACATGGAAATGGGGATGACAGAACCCCCAGCACCCCCCTTAATTTAGTTAGGGTTTACTAAAATCATTTACAAAGAACCCGAAATGCCCTTCTAAAATGTTCATCATCTTTGCCTTGGTCTTAAACCTCTAACAAAAATGGAGCACAATTTTCTAGGACATCCTAAGATCACTGGACTAAATCATATCTTATTTGCATTTGGGCATTTAAATGCTAGTAAATATTTTAAATGTCCAAATAATCATAAACTGAAATGTTCCATGCTGGATATATTCTATATAGTGGACATGGGCAGTTGCATGATTTTCGGAAGTGCTTAGGCATTTTCAGAAAAGCTACAAAGTTACAGAAATGAAAGAAAACAGAAACAAAAGGAAAGGACTTACCTGTGCAACTTGCCTGCACAGCCCACCACTGTAGCAGCCTACCTGGCCCCCTCCCCTGTCGTCTTCCTCCTTGCCAGGAGGACGAGCATGTGGCCGATGCACGCCGGTGCACGCCCGACCACCTCCTACTTGCCGCTCCCCCTCAATGCCCTGGCCTTCTATGGTGGTGCCACGCATCTCCTCGCCTCTCTATCTCACTCTCCCTCGCTCCTCCCCCTCCTCTGCTCTCTCCCTCTCTGCCCGAGCGGAGCTCGTCGCCGCCGCCCGCCGTAGACGCAGCCTCCATGCTCCCCTCGCCTCCCTGAAGTGTCCACGAGCATCGCTGCGCCTACCTCATTCTCTCCGTCCAATCACGCTCTGCCGGAGGCCCTGCATCAACGTCATCTTTAACATCCTCATCGCCGGCCGCCGGAGATCCCCCTCGCCGCTCCGCTTGCCCCGGTGCTTCCCCGAGCTTGCTGAGACCCTTGTCCGACTCGCCGTGAGCTCCTCTACCTATCCCCCCTGCTCCCATCTTCATTAGCTCATCGTAGCCCTCGTTTCCGTCAAGACCGAGACCTCACCGGTGCCGGACTTGTCGTCGTCCTTGTTTTGGTTCGCCTGCGTCCAAACCGAGCGCGTCACTGCACTCAGTGCACTCCCAAGAGCCGAGCACACGCACCAGATCGTCACGCCGTGCTCCGTAGCCCCGTTTCCGTACACACCCGAACTCTGGCCGCCGCCTTGGAGCTCGCCGTCGTCGTCTCCGGCCACCATAGGGCTTGCTGCCACCACCACTCGATGCGCGCCTGCAAGGGCTCTCCATCGAGCCCAAGAACGGCCTCGTCCGTTCCATGTGGGCGATTTCCGAGCCGCACAACCGTCTCGGGCCTCGCCGGCGTCGAGTCGCCGGTGGGTTTGACCTCGTTTGACCTGGGGTTTGACCCCCCAGGGTCACTGACGTGTGGGCCATGCCCCTGTTTAGTTTAGGTGTTAAATAAGTTAGTGCTAATTAACTTAGTTAATTGGCTGACTCACTGACTAGTGGGCCTAGGCCCTAATTAACCTAGGTTAGTGCTAACCTAACACTAAGTAACTCTGTTAGTTAGTTGTTACACTGACACGTGGGTCCCAGCCATCAGGTTTGACCTAAGCTAGCGCCTTTGACCTGCTGATGTCACCTCGACGTCATGCTGACGCAGTTAACCTTTTTCTGGACTTATTCTTATTAAGGAAATTCCAGAAAATGCCCTAAGCTTCTAAAATTCATAGAAATTCAACCATAGTTCCAAATGAAATAAATTATATATGAAAAATGATCAGAAAAATCCAATCTATCTATCTGTACCATTTACATGCATGTTTGAACAACTTATAGCTGTTGTTCAGGAAAAATCATATAAATGACATTTGAATATCCACATATGGAGTTTGAATTTGAATCTTGGATTCAAACCAACTTCATTTATCCTGTTGCTAGTTGTATTACCCCAAATCACAGCATTTTGACATGTCAAGATCATGCATCATATTGTGCATTGCATTCATCGTGTTCTCCTTTGTTTGCCTGTATTTGTCCCCTCTTGGTAGACGTGGTTTCGACGATGAGTTCGATGACACCGCTGAAGAGCTATATCATCTTCAAAAGTACCAGGCAAGCAAAACCTCCTTGTTCATTCCAATATAATCCCACTCTCTCGCTACTGCTCTCTTTTACTTCATTAGGAAAAGAACGATTCATATGTTACTTGTTGTGGTAACCCTTTGCATGACCTGTCATTGCCATAGTAAATAGATGAAACCCACTAGCATGAGTAGGAGTTGCTTGAGCCCTGTTGTGCCTACTCATTCATGCTTGTTTGTCATGCCTGCTCACTGCTTAGATTTGAGTCAGGTTTGATTCATCGGGGATGAATTGGAATGGTGATGAACATGTCCTACTATGTGTGAGCTAAGTGTGTGAACACGATTTGGTAAAGGTAGCGGTGAGAGGCCATGTAGGAGTACATGGTGGGTTGTCTCATTGAAACCGTCCTCAGGAACTGAGTTCTGCGTTTGTGATCCATGAAATAGCTACTACCACATGTTGGGCCTTGAAATATGACCCCGCTCGACTTCCTAACCACCCTTGTCCTCTGTCCAGGAGTTGCAAGTAGTTTCTGGTGTTTGTAGTATGCTGGAGGCCGTGCGCAGCGCTGACCGAAGGGGTCAGCTGTGATGCGGTAGGCACATGGCATGGTTTACCGGGCGCCTGTTTGGTGTCTCGGGAACCCTGCACACATTGTTCGGGGCCGTATGTGGAAACTTCAGCCGGACTCCCTGCGGATGGAACCTGAATAGGCGATAAACCTGGACTAAAGACTTGTGTGTTTAGGTAGGTCGTGGTCTACACCCACGTCGGCTTTCGCTTGAAGTCTGCCGAGCACATGTCGTCTGTAGACGCTAAGTGGTGGAAACATGTGTGAAGAAGTACACCCCTGCAGGGTTATAAATGATCTATTCGAATAGTCGCATCCACGGTAAAGGACCTTTGGGTTGCCTATATAGTTCCTAGACAAGTGAAAGTGGATACTCTAAAATACGCAAGATAAGTGTGAGTGCTATGGATGGTGTTTCGTAGGGAGAGGGGAGCGGATCCATAGTGCTGCATTGATATGGTGAATATGTGGACTCGTGTGCGCCACCTCAAAAGAGTTACATGCAGTCGTAGTTCAGGATAGCCACTGAGTCAAAGCTGCCTTGCTGCAGTTAAACCCCACCATCCCTTTGTTGATAATGATGCATATGTAGTTAGTTCTGATGTAAGTCTTGCTGGGTACTTTTGTACTCACGTTTTCCTATTTTATGTTTTATAGAGAGACTTCTTTCTCACTAGTAGTTCCGCATGGACTTCGATGTTTAGCTTGTTACCTCAGCTACGGTCTTGTGCCCTCGGCAGGATCTGGTAGATAGTCAGGCTTCTCAGCCTTTTTCATTTGTAGATGTCTGTACTCAGACATGTTAAGCTTCCGCATGTGCTTTGGGTCTTGTATGCTCTGAATGTTGGTTCATGAGACTTATGTTTGTAATATCTCACTCCTCGGAGCCTATTGAATAAATACTTTGAATCATAGAGTTATCTTGTGATGCCATGTTGTATTTGCACATATCGAAAAATATTGTGTGTATGATTTGAAATGCTTCGTATGTGTGGGATCTGACAACCTAGTTGTTTATTCTTGGTAGCCTCTCTTATGGGGAAATGTCTTCTAGTGCTTCCACTGAGCCATGGTAGCTTGCTACTGCTCCGGAACACGTAGGTTAGCCGGCATGTGTCCTTCTTTGTTCCTGTGTCTGTCCCTACAGGAAATGTCACGCGGTGTCTACCGGAGTCCTGTTAGCCTGCTACAGCTTGGATTCACCGGAGTCCTGTTAGCCCAGCTACTACAGCCTGGATTTACTCGCTGATGACCAACATGTTCGTTGCTGGGTAATGTATGCCTGTCCCTGTAAGTTAGTGCCACTTTGGGTTTACGACTAGTCATGTCGGCCCGGGTTCTTTGTCATATGTGCTAGCGACACTATCATATACATGAGCCAAAAGGCGCAAACGGTCCCAAGCCAGGTAAGGTGGCACCCGTGGGAATACCGTGCGTGAGGCCGCAATGTGATATGATGTGTTACATGCTAGATCGGTGTGACTTAGGATCGGGGTCCTGACAGAAATGCTAATTTCGCATATGAAAAAGGGTATTGCTAAGTCGATATTTCATCACGGCAATCAATTAGATCGTTTGTTTCTATTAAACAAGACTGCCTATTGTTTTACGAGTTTTAATAATAATTTGCTCGTTGATCCTTTCCCCCTGTATATATTTATTTTTTGGCTTTTTGCAGGTTGTGCTTGACTTTACATTTTACGGTGATGAAGATAAATAGTTTAATGTGGAGACTACAGCGAGAGATTTCAAGAGCTATGTTAAAGATGAGGAAGACTTGCTTAGTGCCGACCTTGTGAGTTCTACTAGCTAATTTTTGGTTTTATTTGTTTGTTGTCATGCTGGTTTTTATTTTGAATATTTAATTTCTCTTTTTTGGTTATTTTTTTAGATCTTGATGCCTCTATTCAAACCTATGATTTTACCAAAGGATAGGAAAGTGAACCACTTTTCTTTATATGTCATGAATCGGTACCGGAGTAGTGTCAACATCCTTGACTCTTTACCTTATCCGAAGAACCATCATCCTTCGAAGAACAGCTATCATAAAGACTGCGAGAAGATTTTGAGTGACATTTATTATCTGTACTGGATTAATTTTTCCGCATCTTTGTTTCTGCTTTTTTGAGACCTGAAAATGTGTGGTTTGTTTTCTTTTTTATAGATCTCTAGATTGTTCCAGGTAATGAAGGTTGTGTATGGTGATGCTCAGTACAATGCGAGCAAGCAGCCCAAATGGGAGGTTTTTGCCAAGAAACCAACGTTTATCAAGGTTCTACTTCAAGGGCCGAATGAATGTGGCCATTATACTCTGAAGTATGCGGGATCCTATGATGGTGAAAAGATTGTTGAGAACATTCAAAATAATGACGTGGGTTCTAGTTGAGCTTTTTCACTATCTGTGTTTGGATTATTGTGTATTCTTTTTTTATGTGTCATGATTTTTGATAATTTGTTATATTGTTTTGCAGCCTCGTATTGTTGATTGGAAGGCCGAGGATCTGTATAGAGTTGCGTTCAACCAGAATAACCATCTTTTGGTGACGGAGCTTCCCAATGAGGTTCAGGCTTTGGCTCCTGGTGCATAGAAGAAATGGTCATCATTTGCGTAGTGAATGGGATAGTTGTGTGATATATCTCTTGAAAGCATTGTAGGCTTTGTTTGTAGTGTTTGAATGTTTGTCAAGTACTATGTAATAACTGGTAAATTTTGTGTTGTGTTTAAGTGTGGCACAATGTTTAACAAACTTTTTTTCCATGATGATAGTGTGGTTGAATAGTTGTTTCACTTGTGTTTGTTTCATCGGGAATTCATTTTGGTTAAGTTTTATTTTTTGTACTAAAGTCTTATACACTAGTTGAACTGAAAGCACCTTTTTTCAAGTGCATTATGAGTTGTTGCTGAGAAAATGAGATTTATTTTATTTTTCATCTGTTTCCAACCTAAGTTGGACCTTTATATTTTTTGTACCCTCGTTTCTTGTACTTATGATATAGTTCTGTTAGTACTGAATTGTAATCTCATTCAGTGTTCGGCTTTTACAATTTGGTGTCACAATAGCACTTGTGGATCTAGCGTGAGTGGAGTGACGCTTACTTGTTATGTAGAACTGATGTTATATAATGTATTAGAACTGAAGTTTTTCTGGGGATTGAAATTATTTACGACAAAGTTGCTACGTGATCTCTAGCGAGATTTTATTTAAGTATAAGAAATTTAGCAAAATTTGGGAGCCAAATTTTTGTTTGAACTTCTTGAATTTTAGTAGTTAAAATTCATAGTAAAAGTTAAAGCACTTTCTAAATTAGCTACATTTAACAGATAGCCCTATTAAATTCATAACTACTTCACTAGTCAATGTGGACTGATGCTTCTCTTGTTGTTTTTTGTGAATTTTTTCCCTTGGTTGAACTGTAATCTATTTGGTTGAGTCTTGGCCTTCTTTCTCAAGGCATTAATTCGTATCATCATAGCACTTACCGAATAAACTAAGTTGTACTGAGATTTCAATTGTGCTAGTACTTTGATCAATTTTTTTGTGTGTTATTTGAAACTTGTACCTCACTGGTCAATGTGGGCTGATGCTTCTGTTGTCTTTCTTGTGATTTTTCTCCTTGGTCGAACTGATATCTTTTTGATTTAGTTTTGGCCTTATTTTTTCTAGGCTGTGGTTCTTCTCAAGACAATATTTAGTATCATCATAGTACTTTCCGTATAGACTAAGTTGTAATGAGATTTCAATTTTACTATTACTATTATTCTTAGTGTGTCATTGTTTTAGGGAATGCGAACTAAAGCTTCCCGTTCCTTTTTATTTTTGTAGAATGAATGTACTATGTGTTCAAGTGTACCAGTACTTTCAATCCTAGCATGCTAGTGACTAGGAAATACGTACTGATGGTTCTTTGCTTTTCCTGTTGCGGTACTTAGTAATTTTCTAACTACTATTAGAATAATGTTGTTAGTACTAAATGTTGTCCTCGGCTAAAACTTAGTCTTTTCAATGTTCTTCTGAAACTAAAAACTGATTTTTAGTGCGATAGTACTACCATACATATCTAAGCTGTACTGAGCGTCCAAGTCTACTATTTGCTGTTGTCCTTAGTTAGTCTGCCACTGTTTTTTTGTGAAAATATCCATGTGTGATTTGTTGCTCCATGACTAGTGCTGCATAGCAGCCATCAAGTTTCATTCACAACCTACTTCAACTTCAAATGATGGATAAACAAAATAGGAAGCTGGCAAACTTGTCGAACGACATAAGGAAATGATGTACTTGATAGACATAGGCAAACTTCTTCAAACACTAACACACATAACATAAGGAAGCTAGTTCAACCTATCGAAAGCAAACTACAATTCTGAAACAACAAGATTAAGGACAAGCAGAAGCGCTTGCAACGCGAAGGCAGACTTTCATGCCTCTTCATCCCGCAAATTTGCAGTGGTAGTAGGGGTCAGCCTCCTGCTCTGTTAAAATATCCCAACCTGTCATGATGTTATCAATATCTTCCATGACTTGTACGTGGAGTACGCATCTTTTCCTGTGTACTCGATGACCTTGTCTGGCAGTGGGTTGAATCCCCACAGTTTGTGGTCTTCCTCCTTGTTGATGTTCTCCTTCATGCCTTTGTAGAACGGGTGGATGACACTGGCTGCAACATCAACCAAAGAGTCATAGAATTTGTTTGTGGTTGGAACTTTCCACTTGCGCTGCTTGTCGATGAAGTTGTTGGGGTTGATCTCCAAACCAGACTTGTTCAGCATCTTCTTGTCACCTTCAATCCTGAAACCGGCAAATGTGTACAATTTCTCCTCCTGCAGAAACTGTTTGAGGTGCTTGGGCCTGCAAGGGGGGAGACACATATTGAAGATTTGTATTTTTTTGAAGATTTAATTCTCCTGCTTTTTTGTTTACAAGTGATAATCCATGAGATAGATCCTTATATAGTACAAGTCATGGATGAATGTAGTTCACAAACTAGTACACAATGTCCTGAAATTAAATTCAACTACACCATGTTATTTTTCTTTTTTGGTATCTTTAGTGCTTCACCAAATTCTTCACCAAGTTCAACAACCTATTTACCAGCGTCGATGATATATGTGCTGCTTACTTCAAGTTTAGTTTTCTTTTTTGTTGAATAAAAGACCTATAGTGCTTGATACATCTTTGTTCATCAATTCTATATCAAGTTTAGAAATTAATTTGAGAAACATGTGCATCAAGATATGGACCTATATTACTTCACCAAACATCTTTCAATACATCAATTCTATAAACTATACTAGTGCATCAAGATCCGAATCTATGCTAGTACATCAAGTTAAGAAATTAATTTGGTGAAACATTTTTCAGAGGCTAATCTAGTGCATCAGTTTCAGATGCTAATCTAGTGAAACAATCCACTTCACAATTTCAGAAATGCATGTAACTTGATAAACATGTACTGCTACATCCACTTCACAAACTATAGTAGTTCATTTAGTTGGGAAACAAGTTTAATGAAATTTTTAGGGAGTAGTACTGGTACAACAGATGAATAAACAGCAGTATGGGTTACCATTTTGTGGCCGCTGCGATGTGGTACACCAAGCAGACTACCTCGACGCACAACTGCAGGACTGCTGCCATCTAGAGAGGTTCATCTTCGCTGGTGTACTCCACATCAACTCCGATGAAGCTCGGATACAAGTCATCGCCCTTCATCCTGAGCCTGCTCCTCATCTCGTTGGCCTTGCCTGGTTCGCAGGTGCATACGATCTCCAGCGTCTCCTTGCCATGGAGCTCAACCCCTTTGAGTGTTCTGGTGTACGCGCGCTTGTCACCGGGGACGTGAACGTCGTCGAGGTTGCTGCTCTTGTCAGACGTCTCGCCATGATGACACTTGGCGGACGGTTCCTCCGCCATCGCCATCCTCCGGCGACTGTGGGCTTGGGAGAGAGAAGTTTGTGGTTTGTCTGAAGTGGAGATGGAAGCGGCAATGGTGGTTGTGGGAATAAGGTAGAGATGGAAGACAATGGGTTATTTTTCCAGCGCGTCGACGAGGATGTGTGGGAAACGTGGGTGTAGTGGTCGTGGGTGTCGCGGTTTGCACTCCCTTGTGGCAACCGCCCAGTGGGAGGCGCGGGTGATGGCCTGGAAGAACAAACCGTCCAAGTTAAGGGCCTTTACTGTCGAACTGAGTAGTCTTGTCAAGCTGTACTTATCAGCTGCTTATCCCACTTGCACGTCTCAGGGGTGGTGATGATGGCATTTTGCACTGTTTAAGTGACATATGCTTTTATGATGGTTATCCCTGTGGAGGTTATGTCTTGTTTTTTTATTGAAGTCTTATACACTAGTTGATCTCAAAACATTTTTCAGTGCATTGGGAGTTGTTGCTCAAAACTGGGACTTATTTTATTTTCATCTGTCCGAACCTAAGTTAGGTCTTTTATAGTTTTTGTATTCTCTTTTTAGTGCACTTATGGTTTAGTGTTGTGTGAACTGAATTGTAATTTCAGACAGCGTACTATTTTGAAATTTGATGTCACAGTGGTGTGAGTGGCCTGACTGTTCCTGCTTTTTTAGAACTGATGTCATATGTATGTTTGAACTGAGTTTTTTTTGGGGGGGGGGGTTGAGATTATTTATGGTGAAATAGTTCATTGAGGTGTTGACTGGTTTTATATAAATAAGAAAATCTGTTTGAACTTCTTGCATTTTAGTACTTGAACTTGTCAGATTTTACATAAATAAGAAATTTAGCAGAAATGACAAAGGAAATCTATTTGAACTTCTTGCATTTTAGTAGTTGAACTTGTCAGATTTTACATAAATAAGAAATTTAGCAGAATTGACAAACAATATCTATTTGAACTTCTTGCATTTCAGTAGTTGAACTTGAAACTAATATTTAATTCGGTGTTTTAAATTATGCACATTTAATAGATAGGCTTTTAAGTTCTCTGCTTTTTAGAGTTTCGTTGTTTTTGTATCATACTTTTTCCTTTTTTATCATCCGTGGTGCAGAGCTAAAATTATTTTTATTTTTCATATTTTAAAATTATTGCCTGCGAACTAGTAGTTGAACTTTTATATTTTTAGTTTTCGAACATTTTTTTGTAGTTTATATTTCTTTGCCCCGCGCTCTTCTTTGCTTAACTGGCCTTACAGTGGGGTGTTTGTAGACGATGGAGGCTAATGGGTCATTTTCCGGCCCAAATGGCCCGCGCGGGCGTTTTGGGGACTGCTGGATGTGCGTGTGCACTAGGTTTAGTCCCACCTCAGTAAGGGAGGAGGCTCTCGAGATGTTTATAAGTGCGGCCAAGTCTTACTTGTCGAACTCCTCTGAATGCTTACCTGAGCGCTTATACACGGCGCTCGCTCTCTCTCATGACCTATGGGCCCTGGTCGGTTGGCCCTGCATTGTGCGGATTACTAGGGATTCACCTACGGTTCTGTTGTGGGCTCAAGTTCAAGTATCTAGCAGCGTTAGGGCCTACCTGTCCTTGGGCGGTCAATTTTTACTTTTTTTTGTTTGAATCTAGTACTTGACTCCACCAGTAACTTGGACTAATACTTTTTGTTCTAGTTCTGTGGAAGTATTATTTTTTCATTTGAAGTTTTTTGCCTTGTTTTGTGTTTGTTTTTGTGATTATTCTCAAGTGTCTTCTGGTATCATTTTCAGCACTATGGTACTTGCGTGTAGACTAAGTTGTACTGATAGTCCATTCATAGTAGCACTTACGTTCTTAGTCTGACATTTTTTTTGGGGCGATTACGAATTGATGCTTCTTTGTATTTTTTATTGTAGTAAGTATGTACTATACGATCAAGTGTACTAGTAATGTCATTCTAAGTCTGCAAGTGACCAACATAAGTGTGTGCTGATGCTTCCTAACTTTTTCTGTTTGTAGTACTTGTTAATTTTCTAGCAGCTAAATATGAATGAGAACAGTACATGAAGTACTAAGAATTTCTGCTTCAACTTTTGAAGAGTTGTTAAGCAACTCAAATTGTACTAATTGTTTTCAACGTTACGTTTTCTATACATACTAAATTGGAACTACACATGGAACAACGTTGTGTGATTAGTTGCTTCATAACTAGTACTTTAGAGCAGCCACAAAGTTCCATTGAGAAGCTACTTTGAATTTGAAATGATGGATTAACAAAATACAAAGCTACCAAACTTATATAATGAGATAATCAAAACAATGTACTTCATGACATAAGTAAACTTGTTCAACCATGAGAAGCACGACATAGTCATACTGGTTCAACCCAACAAGAGCAAACTACGAATTTGAAATAACAAGATAAAACGCAAGCACAAGCGGAAGCAAAGCGAAGGTAGGCTTTGATGTATCTTCATCCCTAAAAGGGGCGGTCGTAGTAGTGGTCAACCTCCCGCGCTTTTGCAGTTTCCCAACCATTTGTGATGTTGTCAATCATGTTCCATGACTTGTACGTGGCGTACGCATTTTTTCCTGCGTACTCGATGAGCTTGTCTGGCAGTGGGCTGATCCCCCACAGTTTGTGGTCTTCCTGTGTGTCAATGTTCTTCTTCATGCCTTTGTAGATCGGGTGGATGACGCTGGCTGCAACGTCAGTCAAGGAGTCATACTCTTTTCCATGTATGGAAGTCTCCAGAAGCGCTGAATGTCGACGTACTTGTTGTAGTTGATCGTCGGAAGGCCAGACATCTTCATATTCTCTTTGTCAGCTTCAATGCTGAAACCGGCAACTGTGAACAACTTCTCATGCCTCAGCATCTCGTTGAGGCGATTGGGGCTGCAAGGGGAGAGACATTTTGAAGATTAGCACTACTTTGATGTTTGAATTCTTCATTTTTGTTTTTGTTTTACAAGCGATGAATCTATGAAGTAGATGCTTATATAGCATAATTAATGGATGAATGTACTTCAGAAATTAGTAAACAAAGTTTTGAAATTAAATTCAAGTATGTCATGTTATTTTTCTTTTTGGATTATACATAGTTTGTGCCAATGTTGTATCTGCTACTTTAGTACTAGTTTATTTACTTTTGTTGAATAGGACAACACATACTAGTGCTTCATTAAGTTCTTAGTTTTTTTGCTTATGAAAATAACATTGGACCAAATTCAGATACTACTTCACTACATCAAGTTCAGAAACATCTTTTTAATACACTGAGTACAGAAACTACACTATCGGATCAAGATCAGATACTGCACTAGTACATCAACTTCAAAAATTAATCTTCTGCAAGATTTTTCAAATAGTAATCCAGTGCATCAGGTTCAAAATACATTTATGGTGTATCTACTTTAGAAAATGCAGTAGTGCATCTACTTTCACAAACAACACTAGTGTATCTAGTTGGGAAACAAGTTTGAATTCGAATGAGTACTAATTAAACAGATGAACCAAATAGGGCATTTCGTACCTGTTGCGATGTGGTACACCAGGCAGAGTTCCTCCATGCACAACTAGAGGACTGCTGCCATCTAGGAGGTTCGTCTTCCCTGGTGTAGTGCACACCAAGGCCGACGATCTTACGATGAGAGCCGCCAGCCTTCCTCCAGAGCCTGGAGATCATCTCGTCGGCCTTGTCTGGTTTGCTGGTGCAGACGATCTCCAGCGTCTCATTGCCGTCGAGCTCAACCCTTGTGAGTGTTTTGGTGTACGCGCGCTTCTCGCCAAGGACGTGAACATCGTTGATGTTGCAGCTCTTGTCGAATGTCTCGCCATGATGACGCTTGGCGGACGGATCCTCCGCCATTGCCCTCTTCCGGCGACTATGGGCTTGGAAGAGAGAAGTTTCTGGGTTATCTGTGGTGGAGACGAAAGTGGCGATAGTGGTTCTTGGAATGAGGCGGAGATAGAAGACAACGGGTTATTTCCAGGGCGTGGACGGGGATGTGTGGGAGGCGGTTCGTCGGGGACGTGGGTGTAGTCGTCATGGGGTCGCCGTTTGCAATCCCTTGTGGCAACCGCCCAGTGTGGCGCGGGCGGTGGCCTAGAAGAACCAACCATCCAAGCCAATTTCTTTGCCGGGGTATTAATCTAGTCGAACTGAGTAGTCTTGTCAAGCTGTACTTATCAGTTGCTTTATCCCACTGCGCTCGTCTCAAGGTCGGTGACGATGTCATTTTACTGTCGCACTGATCCGTGTTGTCAAGCTGTACTTATCAGCTATTTATCCCACTTGCACGTGTCAGGGTTGGTGATGATGGAGGTTTGTACTTCTCTACTGTGTTACTTGGACTAGTGATTGAAGTGTAGTTGAACTTACCAAATACCAGTCGGACTGTGTGTGTCATGTTAACCTTTTAAAAACATTTTTTTGAAAGGATTGTTTATATGAACATAATCTTTGAAAGTATTTTTACAGAAAAATTAGTTTTTCATCAGTACAGATGCATTATATTGGCATTTGCTTGAGGTAATTATTATTCTGTACTGATGGACTTTCTGAACTAGGACTGGCAGAACTAGACATAGCTTGTTTTTTGAAACGATGTTTTTTGAGGATTATCAGTACTGATGTGTGTGAGGGTATAAATTTTCCTTAACATATTTTTGCTGAGTTACTGGTCGACAGTAATGTTGGCATTACATAACTCCAGATAAGTTTTTTCAAATATATTTGTGACTGCATTCAAAAGGATTATCAAATCATTTACATAATAATGTGACTGGTCCAGCGGGCACAAATAACAAATTATATCTTAACTATAGTACTAATTGAGAAATCGATGATAAAGCTAAATAAGTTTTGGTAAGGCTGTGTTTCTAAAATGTTTCCTCATTGTGTACTGAGGCAACTGAGACTACAAGGTTATTTTTTAGTTGACGCAGTAGCATAACCACTATGGATTCTTCAGTCTTGAGCTCCTCCTAACTGGCCTTTAATGTTGTCCCTTGCCGGCGCCCTTTCCGGGTTGAGCCTTGGCAGCTTCATCGTTAGTTTCAGTTTCCTCATCCCCAATACTATCATCTTCATTGTCTTCATCTGATTGGTCATCATTCTCGTCAAACTCTTCTTCTTCATCCTCTTCATTTGATTTTTTGGAACTCTGGACCTTGCCCTGTTTCTGTTCAGCCCCATCGACCTCCTTGCCCACTTTGCATGTGCGGGCATTATGTCCATCAGTCCCCCCACACTTTCTGCAAGTGTAGCTGCTACGTGTGCCGTCTCCATTGGTAGATACCTGGGCAGCTCCAATCTGCTTCTGTAGCTTTTTCTTATTGGCAATGGCATCTGTGCGGTGTGGGCATGTGCGGTAATTATTATTGGTCACCCAGTTGCAGAATCTGCATGCCCTTACCCCGAGAGGTTTCCCGTTCGGGCCGTATCACGCGTTTGATGGGGCATGGTGGCTTTTTGGATGTTGCTTTTGCTGCTTTCGCTGCATGTGTCTTACTCTTCCTCCCCTTTGTGCATGAGTATATGGGTGGTTTAATTAGCCTTTGCTGCTGCTGCTGCTGGTAGGATCTCCTGTTGCCATGTCATTCGCCTAGAGCACCGTCAAGTTCATGATCTTGCACATGAGCATGTTGCTGCTCTTGAGTGTGCCCATGGGGACTCTTTGATTGATGTTGCTGCTCCTCCTCATTGTCATATGGGTCAATATATCCCATATGGTTCATCTCAGATAAGATTGTAGCGATATCCTACTCAAGTTTTTCTACTTCGTTGTCCATGACACCTCCATTTTCAGAAGAATGCATGGCATCGAGTTCTTCTTCAAGTTTTTCCATGACGACCTGCGACCTCGCCATTTGGTCTTGGCTTCTCAAGCTTTTCTTGTGCACTTTCAATGCAGCATTGGGAGGTCTTGTTTGACACTGCTGTCCTCATGTCATTTCTGTTGAAGGTTGGCTGGATGTTTGGGCGTTTGGTGTATCTCTTGAGGATGTATTTCTCTGGAACACTCTTAGCCTTAATTGTTTGCATCATGCACAGGACATGCACGCAGAAAATAGCTATTTTTTGGAAGAGGTGCATGTTTCTGTCATTTCATTCGAACAAAAACTTTTGCAAAAATAAGTAGTACAGTGTGTAACAGTTTTTTTAGTACTCACCTGTGTGGTCCCAGAGCTTGCACTCGCAGTCGTATATTTCTCCCACGGGGTCTGCAACCAACTGGAACGCGTGTTGAGACCACGCAAATGATGTTTGCGGTTTGTTCTAGCGCACAAGGTACTTTGTGGGCTCTTCCGTGTCCGTCACCGTGAAGAGGGTGCTCAGCTTTAGCCTTTTTCTGATCTCGCCGTACACAACTCGTGAGTAAACTTTTGCCACCTGAGTGTTGAACCCATAGAGGGTCAGCGTGTTTATTTTATTTTGCGCAAGCAAGAGTGTTGAACAAATTATTAGTTTTCTAGCAGCAGAAACTTGTCTAACTAAGAAAGAATTACTTTAGTAAGCACATTATTTGTCTTACGACAGGTGATAGAGCTATACCCGGTTACCCATTGTCTCCTGGTTTTCTTCCTGCCTCCTGTTTTTGACGCAGGTGTTTACCTGGCTGAAAAACCGGTGCAGGTCTTGTCTCTCACATACATAGTTATTCTTCAGCAACTAGTTCATGCTCTCACTCCGTCGTGTCGATGTCATTCTAGCACAGAAAATTTCTTTGAAGTAAGCTGATATCCATTTCTCACGCCTGTTCCACATTGCCACCATCGTGGCATCATCATGGAGGTTGTACCTATCCATGAGTTCTTTCCAGGCAGTCTCAAACTCAGTTGGCATGAGGAGCCAGTTGAGGATTGCTGTGAATTCATCCTTAAAGGTTTTGTGGAGGTCGTACAGGTACGCGAGGTGTTCCCTATACTTCTTCATAATGTGCCAGCGGCATAGCTTATGTACCGTGTTCTTGAAAACATCTAGGATCGCCAAAGCCATTGCCGGGCTCTGGTATGGTAATGAGAAAATACACTCAGAGTGGTCAGCAGATGGTTGAGCATATATACAAATAGAACTGACACAACATTTTTACTGTGTTATTTTCCTTTTTTAGGGGGGTGTGGGTTTAGGGTTAGGGGGGTTTGCGGTTGTACCTGTGAGGATGCATGTAGGAGCCTTCCCTCTCATGCATTTTAAAAATGTTTTGAAAAGCCATCTGAATCACTACTAGGAAAAGGGCTACTAGTGGCGCACCAGTTTTGCCTACTAATGGCGCACTACTGATGCGCCACTAGTACCATGCCACTAGTATTTTTTACTAATGGCGCACCTCCCAGGGGGCCATATTTACCCAGGTGCTTTGGCATACTAATGGCGCACTGTGGTATGATGCGCCATTAGTATCCTCTGGCATACTAATGGCGCACTGTAGGTTGATGCGCCATTAGTATCCTTAGGCATACTAATGGTGCACTTTGTGGTGATGCGCCATTAGTATGAATATTAGGGTTTTTTTACTTTTCTAATTTTTGCACAGGTTACAAAATGTATTATTGGACAGAATATAGACAGCACCACACAACAACAGCAGATTCATCGAATACAATAGAAGATTAGTCTCCGAATACAATTCATCATATTAGTCTCCGAATTCAAAAGACCGAACAAAGACAGAACATTACAACTCTCAGAGACCGCGAGTAGCGAGTTTATCTTCACATTACAAGTTGATATCGATCATCTAAACTACCATCACATAGAAGAGAGCTGTGGTCATCACGATGAGCATCATCGCGATGAAACTGGTCTTCATCCGGTTCCTCCAACGCTCCCTCCTCTCTCCCGCTAGATATCGAGCGTATCTAGATTCCGCCTCCGCCCTAGTGGTGTACCCTTTGTAACTGTTACCACTGAAATGGGAAACCTGTGTCCGACACTCCTCCCAGTCGTCGTAGACTCCGGGAACCTTACCCTTGTACACGACATACGACGACATCATTCACAAGCCAAACAACAGACAATACATAAGCAATATATAAGTATGCAACAAAAGGATCGGAAGAGAAAAGGAAGACATTAATAACACGATTCATGGTCCTACTAATAAATATCATCGATTACATCTAAGTTGAACGACTATCCAAACCAAAGAGACATACAAGTTCATTAAAGTTTAATTACAACATGAGCTAATCGATGTTTCAGAACTACAAATAGCATCACTACTTTTGACTCGACTCATGGGACCGGAGCGTGGATGAAGTCGCCGTCTTTCGTGATGGTCATGAAGTCGCGGGCGTTGTCAGCCTGAATTTGTAGTGTTGTGTCTATCTCACTGTTGGACGGTTGATATCTGAGGTAGAACTGCCCCGAGGTACGAAGGACATCTTGTTGGATGATTTCTGCAAACTCCGACTGGATGCGAAAGAATTCTTGTCGGAGGTCCGCATCCTGGATTGCCGCCAAGCTTGCGGCCCAATCTTTGACATTATTTGGTAGCAGAAGGTGATCATGGTCCCGTACGATCGCTTGCATGTGATGGAGGGCGTAGTAGGCATCCTTCTGACTGCCAGGCGGCTGCTTGACATAGGCGAACGTCGTATTGTGGGTGAACACGTGCCTGCCGTACCTACGAACTGGCTTCTTAAAGGTGCCTCCAGATTTGGCGTAGCCGAGGAGAGCATCATCAAGAACTTTCTTCATATTTGTGTAGTCTATCTTGGAGTCATGGTCCGGGTCGAAATACGTGGCCGTGGAATATTTCGGGCTTAAGAGGATGAGTGTGCAATGTGTGTCACTGCACAGAACACGAAATGTTAGAAAAAAAAGAACGATCGAAATCTAAGAAATCATATGTTACGGGGCGGTGAGGGGATGACTTACTCGGGAGAGTAAGGCACGCGGAAGTTATCCTTATCTAGGTTTGCCAGAATGACGCCTTCGAGGTCCGAACTCGCGACTTGCCGGTCCCCAGCGCTGCCCAAGATCTTGGCACGCATGTAGAAGGGGTCGACTATCACGATGTCCGGGGTCTTATCTCGAATGATCCGCATCTCCATACTCAGCGAAAACAGCCGAACGAAGGTGTAGTGCAGCGGATGAAGGTTAAACATAGCAAAGATGTCATCAAACCACAGGACGATCGTACCTCGATGGAGCCATCCACAAAGCCCTTGCCCTCTGGCACCTTGGCCATGAAAACCGGGTATGCCACATCATTCTGGGAGAGACGCAGCTTCTCCAAAGAAAGAACACTGTCATGCTGACTCCGCATAGCACCGGTTGTAACATTGAGCATATTTCTCGGTAGCATCGCCCTACCCGCCACATGCACCCTCCTCGAGATATCCTTAGGTGAAGGTGGCCCGTCCTGCGCACGGATCGTACTTGCTGCCGGCTAGCTCGCACCGGTGCCCTTGTTAGTCTTTCGTTTCTGTCCCTTCTTCTTGATCTGCTGTAATGGGACCGATTTCTGCTCACAGACCGCCTTGTTGAGCCTGTTGGGGATGATAATATTTCGCACCTCAGCTATCTAAGGCTCGTTGAAGGCGGGAGCTGGAGGCGTCTCCTGAGAACTGAACACCAGATGACATCGGTTGCAATTGGATTTCTCCGCCGTACCAGCTAGATCGCGATCGTCTTGGTTGGGTTCTTGAGAAGGAGGCCCGCAGAACTCGTCAGCATACCCATGTTCGGCAAAGTACTTATCGACGTTGGTAAATGTACCATTGTCGTTGTCGTCGTTGCCCGGATCCTGTGCCATATGCATGTACGGATCCTGTGCCATAGGGATGTCTGGCATGTCGGGTAGCGTTGCGGCGTTCTTGCCATGGCTTGGCGCCGGCACGACAAGTGGTCTTGTTTGTGGGGTGGTGTCCCTCGCCCCCAAACGAATCTGGCTCTACGGCCAAAGCAGGGGCCAGCTTACGCAGGTGCTGACGGTCATCTCATCTTCTTCGTCGGCCCCAGCGGGTCGAATCGGAGGTAACAGCTCGTCGCAGCCTGGCAGCACCCGAACCAGTTCAACCCTATACAAGGTGGGTGGCATCGGATTACCGTGGAACATGGGGTTGCCCGGTTGAACGATTTTGCCCTTGGCGATGTCGACCAACTCGCCGCCCAAGAAGTGCGGGAGAGTGCAAGGAACGTTGGCGGCGCCCTGCGAAAACATGTAGGGCGCCAGGGATACCCAGTCAAAGGCAAGGAGATGAAGTCATCGGCCGAGAGGCTTAGTTACCGTGATGCCGTCGAGCTCGGCTAATGTCGAGGCACCGCCAACGGCGGGCGTGCAACTGACGGAGGGGCCGCTTGCTGGCGAGGTGCCGGCCGGCGTACACCCGGGTGCATTAAGCTCCAATGCCCGTGCCGGCGCGGAGACACGTATACCGCCTCTGCTGGAGACACCCATGGCGCCGCCGGAGACACCAATGGCGTTGCCTGCGCATTGTGCAAGTTGCTGGCAATAAAGCTGGGAACTGGGGGAGGCCCTGTTGGCCGCCCGCAATCCACGTCGTCAGCCCATGAATCAACGTAGGCACCATGGCGGTGAGTGTCGTTCCCAGTTGTTGTTACACTTGCTCTTGGACAATCTCCAGAATCCGCGCCCCTTGTGCCTTTAGTGCTTCAACCTCGCGCGACTGGCTTTCCAAGCTGGTCTTTTTCTCCTTTCGCCCACCAGTGGTATAGTATGACGACCATTTTGTGGACAAGCCTTTGCCGGCCACACGACCAGCTGATGTCGGCTTACTGAGCTTATCCTTGTTTGTCATTATGTTCAACGCCCTATTTAAAGGGGTGTCGAAAGGGGAGCTCTGAGACGACCCCGCGCTACTACTTTTAGTGTCCTGCGGAAGGAACGTGAACCATTTAGAAATATTGGGGATTAGAATGCAACCATATGGAGCTAATTACGCGGGGGTGTATTCCTTACCAGAACAACCATTTAAAAACATTCATGAGTTCAAAATTAATGTGCCCATGAAATACAATAATCGAGAAATGAAGGCTACAATTTAAATACAATCGATCTTAGCTAGCTATCTGTTCACAATCTTCTTGCCTTTATTTTTCATAAATGGAGTTCTTCTCTTGAACGAACATCCATTAGGTAGGGTGGTCCTGCTTCTTCTTGTGGTGTATGCTGATACTTCATCGTCGTCGTCATGTTCCATCTTTGGGTCGCCGTACTTGTCGAAGTCTTGCTCATTGGCGACTCCATCCATTCCGATGATCTTCCTTTTGCCTCTCCTCGCGACAACACGACTGGGCTTTGGCGGGTTGGTAATGAAGAAGCATTGGTCCACTTGGGAAGCCAGTACCCATGGCTCATTTTTCACGGTGACGTTTGCGCCCGCGGTCTTGGATTTGGCTTCGGGTATAACTATGGTGGTGAAATACCGGTCTTCTTTTATGACGCTCTTGGCCCATCTGACACGGAACATCAGGACCTTCTCTCCAGCGTAGCTCAGCTCCCAGATCTCCTCGATCCTTCCGTAGTATCTGTCCTTGTCGTTACCGGTGTAGGATTCCATTGTTACCCCGGAGTTCTGATAACCATCGCTCTTCATGTCCTTTGCCTCGGAGTAGAATGTGTAGCCATTGATATCGTACGCCTCATACGTCATCAGGTTGTGCTTGGCGCCCTGTGACAAGGCGAATATGAGTTGTTCTTCCGCGGAAGAATCCTCATGTAAAGGGTACGACAGAAGCTTCTGCTCGAACCAACGCGTGAAACATGAGTTGTGCTCTTTGGTTATATCTCCGTCCGTCCTTTGTTGGCCTCGGTCATTGTACGTCTTCTCAGTAAAGGTTTTGTGCTCAACCACCCAAGGATTGACCACGTCTATGTGTTGTAGCGTGACTAGGTTTGCTCTTTCAAATTCGGCGAGTCAACCCTCGAAGTCGACATGCATTTCGCGGCGACCCTCATAGTGACCCCATCCAGCGAGCCTGCCGAGGTACCTATTGATGGGCAGACCAACGGGGTTCTCGATGCCTAGATAATTCGTGCAGTAGGAGATGCACTCTTCGGTCAGAAAGCCCCTGGCTATGCTTCCCTTTGGGCGTGACATGTTCCGAACGTATCCTTTGATGACACCATTCATCCTTTTGAACAGCATCATGTTGTGTAGGAACGTCGGCCCGAGTTGGATGATATCCTCCACGACATGGACCAGCAGATGCACCATAGCATCGAAGAATGCGGGCGGGAAGTACATCTCAAGCTCGCATAGTATCACCACAATCTCTTCCTGTAGCCTTCTAAGTTGCCTCACGCCAACCGACTTCCAAGAGATGACGTCGAAAAAGTTGCATAGGCAAAATAGCATTTCACGGACGTGCGCGTCCATGATCCCACGGATTGCAACAGGAAGTATCTGCGTCATCAGCACGTGACAGTTGTGAGACTTCATCCCGCTGAACTTCTACTTCGCTGTGTCTAGGTATTTGCTTATCTTCCCCGCGTAACCATAAGGAAGTTTTACTCCTACAAGGCAGGTGAAAAACTGATTGATCTCCTCTTGACTTAGAGTGAAGCACGCGGGAGGGTAATCATTTCCGGTCTTCTTGGCCTTTTTGCCTTTGCGATGACTTTCCGTGTCCTGCTTCGCCTCATCATCATCATCATTAGCGTGAAGCTCCTCCCCGATGCCCATTGATTTCAAGTCTTCCCTTTCTTTCGGCCCATCTTTGGTCCTCTCTGGCATGTTGAGCAGGGTACCAAGCAAACTCTCGCACACGTTCTTCGTGATATGCATGACATCAAGGCTGTGAGGCACACGGTGGATCTTCCAGTACGGCAAGTCCCAGAAAACAAACCTTGTTTTCCATACCTTCAGCAGCGGCTCTAGCGCCTTTCGCTTCTTTCCCGGCTCTGGCACCTTTTGCTTCTTTCCCAGCAGTGGGCAATCTTTCCAATTTTTCACAGCTGGTCTATTTCCTCGCCGCTCCTCGTACGCGGGCGTCTTCGGGGTTCGGTTTCACCAACAAACAGATCCTTGCATTTCCTCCACGGGTCATCGTCGTGAAGCCACCTTCGATGTCCCATTAACACGGTTTTCGAAGACCCGGGATCTCTATCTAGTTGGCGATACGTTGTCTCATCCATGCACCTGACGCATCCAGAAAATCCGTGGACCACCTGCCCCGCGAGATATCCATAACTGAGATAGTCGTGCATCGTCGTGAGCAGTGCGGCTCTCATAGGGAAATATTCTTTCTCTGCCGAGTCCCACGTATTGGCTGGTGTTTTGCACAGCGTGTCTAGCTCCTCTTTCAGCAGCCCCAGATACAGATTGATGTCGTTCCCTGGTTGTTTCAGCCCTTCAATTAGCATACTCATGTGAATGTACTTCCTCTTCATGCACAACCAGGGGGGAAGGTTGTACATCCACACAAACACAGGCTAGGTGCTATGTGTGCTTCTCTGGCTGCCAAACGGATTGACTCCATCGGTGCTTGCGCCCAGTATGATGTTCCTTGGATCCTTCCCAAATTCTGGGTGTTCGAATTTCAACGCTTGCCACTGGCTCCCATCCTTAGGGTGACTCAGCATCTTGTCTTTTTTATTTATCTTCGGATCATTTGCGTCATCTTCTCGCTTCTTCTCCTCCCTATCCGCGTGCCAACGCGGGAGCTTTGCTACCTTAGGGTCCGCGAAATACCGCTGCAGACGAGGAGTGATCAGAAAGTACCACACCACTTTTCGAGGAGCTTTCTTCCTCTTCTTGTATCAAGTGACGCTGCACACCGGACATATGGTAGACTCCACATGCTCGTCCCGATAAATGATGCCATTGTTCATGCACACATGGTATTTCACGTGCGGTAAATCCAGAGGACACACGATTTTCTTCGCCTCCTTGAAACTGGTCGGGCACTTGTTCCCCTTGGGAAGACGTTCATGCTAGAATGACATGTTCTCGTCGAAGCATGCTTCGGTCATTTTGTGTTTTACCTTCATCTCCAGAGCGATGAGCGTTACTTTCAGGCGGGTATCCTCGGGCCTGCATCCTTCATACTATGGAGTAACCGCATCTATCTCCAGTTGATCCAGCTTGGCTTTCTCTCGGGCTGCAGCTCTTGCATTATCCGTCTGCTTGAGAAGCAGCTCTTGAATATGAGGATCCTGAACCCAGCCCATCGATGGTCGATCGTCGTCTGCTCCGCCGGCATCTTCATCTTCATGATCATGCCCTTCGTCTGCTCCGGCATCTTCCTCATCATCATGTCCTGCATCTTCTACATGATGACTGTGTACAGCATCACCGTCGTGATCATGTCCTGGAGATTCTTCGTCTTCTCGACCGCCCGAGTCTTGCTCATTTCTTGCCCGCACCCATGGACGACTTCATAGTCATCTTCATCACCTTGCCACCGATAGCCATCCATGAAACCACGCAAGAGCAGGTGGTCCCGGACCTGCCCGGAATCTGGGTCCGCAATAAGGCTCTTCAGCTTGCATCTTCGACACGGATATCTTATCTCCGTCTCGTTATTTTGAAGCATCTCGGCCTTCGCGGAGCTCAAAAACCTATTCACGATGCCTTCGGTCATCGTGCCGACCATGGTCGCCTGCGGGGTAGAGCAAAATGATATTTTAGAACCAAGAAAAAATTTGGCATGACCTTCCCTAAAAATAGGACCAAAAAGAATGCATAGTGCCAAAATTCTCGCCGAAACGGAAATGAATCAACATTCCGACAAAATATTGGCAACTATCGCATTTCAAATACCGGTACCTGCAAACACAAACATATATGCAACACCACAAACATATGCAACACCACGAACACACATAGATCTAGCTAGGCCACAAAAAGTGCATGTGCACGTTGTTGGAGAGGGAGAACAACATAAAGATAGCTTCCCTCCTTACTTACCTATCAAAAAAAGGTAATTTAACCACTTAATTTGGATGAATCAATGGTGCAAATGAGGTGAGGAGGAGGAGGCAGCCAAGACAAGCTTGGAGGAGGAGGTGGAGAGAATGAAGTGGGGAAAGTGAGTGGGTAGTTGTGGCTGTCCAAAATATCTTGTTGGTCCCAGGTTACTAATGGCGCACCACCTGCAAATGCGCCATTAGTAACCCTGGTTACTAATGGTGCACCAGCTGGTGCTGCACCATTAGTAGTTTTGCAAAAAAATAAAAAAATTATATATATATATATATATATATACCAATGGCGCACCGTGGCATAGTGCGCCATTACTAGTTTAAACTAGTAATGGCGCACTATGCCATGGTGCGCCATTAGTAGTTTTGTAACAAAAAAAGAATAAAAAACAACAGTAGTGGTGCACTGTGCCAGGATGCGCCATTAGTATGTTTGGAAAACTAAAAAAAATTGTTACTAGTGGCGCACCACGTGCCTGGTGCACCATTAGTGTCTTCCACACTAATGGCGCACCTGCACATGGTGCGCCACTGCTATATAGTAGTGGCGCACCACATGATAGGTGTGCCATTAGTATCCATTTCATCTATAGCCCTTTTCCTAGTAGTGAATGAATCTGCATCCTCATCTCTTATCAAGGTGAAAGCAAAGATTGTAGTCTGAAAGTGGTTGTTAGTATCCACAAACACTCCAAGTGGCATATGGTATTTGTTGGTCTTATATGTGGTGTCAAACGTCATGCTGTCACCAAAGTCTTGGTATGCCCCTCGGTAGCTAGCGTTCTCCCAGAATATGTTCTTCACTCTGTCGGACTCATCAAGTTGGATGTCACAGAAGAATTCCCTGTTTATTGCTTTAATTTCCCTAAAGAAGTTGACAGTCTTCAGGACATCATCCACATCATCCATCCTTGAATTCTTTGCTTTGCTGCATATTAAAAGTGAATAGTCATTGCTAAAATGCATGTTGAACTAGCATCAGGTAATGCGTTGCGTAATATATTTGTACCGGAAGTTGAAAAAAGACGGAGGGGGTTTTTGGGAGGAGAACAAGTTTGTACTTACATGTTAATAAGGTCTTTGCCATTCATTTCGAGGGAGTAGCTACTGGGGTCATCACCGCCTAGTATGCTCATGATTTGCGTGTGTTCAATGCCTTTGAACTGCAGGTACTTGACGTACTCCAAGATCGTCTTGTCAAAGTTTTTGTAGGAGTGCAAAAAGACAAGCATTTCTGGGTTGTAGCCTGTGGTTGTGTTCCCAGATTATCTCTTGACAAGTGTTCCATCAGTTTCCTTCTTCATCCTCATTTTAGCACCGCAGTTAGTCCTGGTTGTGGTCTTGTTTGCTGTCTATTTGCTTCTGAAACCTTTGATTCACAGACTCCATAGCATGTGCAATAAAGGTAGATTCTGTTCTCAACCTTGGGGCCTTCCCTGAAAGCAAAACCCGCGTGCTTTGCATAGACGTTGTAGAAGTTCTTTGCTTCCTCGAAAGTTTCAAAGCGCATATCTAGCCTTGGCAGAACGTAAGCTTCAATGTTAGGTGGCTGCACGCAACAGTGAGAAAACAGAAACACAGTGATGAAAATGTTAGATGGTGTTATCATAGTACTAGGGGTGGACTATGCTTGTATGTTTTTTTCTTAATGAATACTTACATGTATATAGCTTTGTGTTGCATCCGGTGTTTGCTGTTCACCCTCGTGTATGGGCGCAGGAGGTGTCACCCTAGGCACATGCAACAATGCATCTCTTAGAGGGAGCAATGTTGATGAAGCTCTTCGTCTCTCATTGTACGACCGTCTTGCCTCAGATTTGTTGTGAGGTTGCTCCTATCTATATGGCTCATATCTTGTACTCTGCACCCTGCTAGAGTGGTGAACATTCTTGCGTACAGTCTACGGTCGATGGATATCGTTTGTTGACCACGTTGACGATGCCGCGCTGAGAGCACCATGGCGGTGGACGATGGCGAGGCCTAGGAAGGGAACGACACGGAGCCGGGAAAGACTCGACAATGGTTGCCCACGTGGTGGGGAGTACGAGGGTTTACTGGTCCGGCTGCCATCGCCGAAAAATAACAGGAGGTGTGGGTGAGTAGAGGAATGGCCTGGCCAGCAATGAAGTAGGGTGGGGCGGTGCGGCCTGTGCGGCAGCACAGCCGGCCACGGGAGGCGGGAGCAGGCAGTCCCACCGAAGCTGGTTTGGGTGGCTGGAGCAAGAAGATCAGATATTGAAGAAACAGCACGGCCGTTGGATTAACATCCAACGGTCACTGCTGCTAGAATCGTTTGTGGACTAAGTTGACAAAGCCAAAGTACATGTCAACCTAGTAGACCCACAAGTCAGCCTCCAAATCTGTCCCAAACAGCATACAGCCCGAAATTTCTAGCCAGATTCAAATTAATTTTAAATCTAAATATACATTAATTTAAATTCAATGAAATTTTACCCGCACAAAAACAATGAAATTTAAAATATCAAAATCCGAAAGAAAACAATATTTGGGAACTAATTGCCTGTTTGCTGTATTTTACAGCCCATTTATTATTACTTATAGCCCATTTATTATTACTTATAGCCCATTTCTTATAACTTATAGCCCATTTTCTGGGCAAAATGCATCCCTCCTCGTCTTGAAAGATTTCTGGCCCAGCAGGGCGTAGGAAAGCAAGTAGGCCTATGTTGGTTATTCTGCAAAAAACAAAATAGCTGGCTAGCCATTTTTCAAAAAGGAAAAAAACAAACTGGGCTGGTCATGTGCTAAACATATGAAATAAAAGCCTGGGCTAGATGGGCCACGGGTCCCGCACAACCCAGTTGATACCCTTCTCCGTCCCAAAAAAACAAAATTACTGCGTGCGCTGCTGGGTGCCTACTATCATCCTCACCATGTACAGTCATTTCCTTATTCCTATCGGTTGTTGACCATGTTGACAACACCGGAGGGCGGCACCGCGGCGAGCGCGGAGGATTATGGTGAGGCCTCGGACGGGAACGAACAGGAGCCGGGGAAGATCACAACCAGCCGTGGGAGGCAGGAGCAGGCGGTCCCGCCGACGCTGGTTTGGCTTTGGCGGCTCGAGGAAGAAGAGACTAAAGAAACGCGACAGACGTTGAATGTCAATCGAATGGTCAAGGTTGGCACAATCGTTTTTTGACTAAGTGGACACCAAGTAGCATACTTTTTTATATATAGGAAGAAAACTGCGAGGAAAATGCGTTCGTCTGCCGTCCTCCTCACAGGGAACGTTCGCCACATAAGTGACTAGCACCCTTGGTTTTCAACCAAGAGGTCTTGGGTTCGAGTCCGAGGAACTCTCAATTTTGTCCT
Source organism: Triticum timopheevii (assembly GCA_963921465.1). Lineage (NCBI taxonomy): Eukaryota > Viridiplantae > Streptophyta > Magnoliopsida > Poales > Poaceae > Triticum > Triticum timopheevii. Next base: position 274,148,139 of record OY997266.1, read on the forward strand.
CCTTCCTTCCTCGCAAAAAAGGGAAAGAAAATCAAAGACTTGGGAAGGCGTACAGAACAAGCTAGTGTACCAGTAAAGAGACGTTGCCGAGTTTTAGAAAAAAGAAAGACGTGCTCCTGTAGCTGGTTCGAATCCAAACCTAGACTATGACTATGATGAGGACATCAATACCATTGTTACACCCATGGCCCCTGCCGCTATACATACTGGACCAATTACTAGAGCTCGCGCACGCCAACTAAATTACCAGGTACTTTCGTTTCTTGGTAATGATTCTAATGTTCATGAGAATATGATGCTGCCTAAATTGGATACATTTGTTTTGCTTACAAATGAAGGGCCTAGCTTGGAGAAGGATGAACATTGGAGCAAGAACAAGCATGGAGATGATGGCATGCACAAGGGGGACAAGAACGGAGTTACAAGTGATGATTTCAGGACTTTGAAGCCACCATAATGAGTGCATGAAGCCTTGGACGAAATATACAAGATGCCACTTCATAAATTTCGTCCAGAGGCTATTCTAGGTGCTGCGTCACCTTATTATTGGGCCAGGCCCATGTAATTTCGAAATAGATAAGTATAGGCTATGTTTAGAGTCCGTATGTGTGGGGAAACAAGAGATAGGGTTAGTTTCGGACCCCTCCACCAAGGGCCACGAAATTCACCCCCTCTTCCTCCATATATACAGCCCTTAGGGCACCGTTTAGACTTTGGGTTTTGTTTAGATTAAAAGTTCGCCATAGCTGCAACTTCGCGTACTTCGTTTGTGTTCAACGACCAGACAAAGGCGTCATAGAACCCCACCTTGATCAATAAAGCTTTCATCTTATATTCGCAATATCCAGATTGCAATCTCAGTTTCTTGCTTGTTCTTTGTTTGCTCGCAGGAAACAGGCCGTCGTGGTCAGGTTGATCGTGCTCTGGCGTGGTCAATAACCTCTCGGAGTTGGTTTAGCGATTGCTAAGGCGCGACGTCCTCGCACATTCGTAGTCGGATCGTCAAAGTCGACTTCCACCAAAGCGAAATCCACCATCTCATCGAAAGACGGGACACCTTTGCCTCTATCAAGTGGTATCAGATTTCCAGGTTGCTCGGTGAGATTTTACAGTTTTTCATAGTTTAGATCGAGTCTGTTCTTCATACCTACAGTCCACGAAAAAGCCACAAAAAAAATTAGGTTAGTTCATCATATCCGAACCAATCTGAGCCTTTGCATAATCTTTTCTGTATTTGCGTTGTTGAATTTGCGGTTGCATCGTCGTGTCTAGTTGCTGGTCTTAGAGTCTAGTCTTTTAGAGTTTCGAGTTCTGGTCATAAGTTGTCACGCCGCCGCCGCACCATCATCATCGCCCCTGCCATCTACCACCACCGCTTATCCGCCACCACTTCGAATCCGTATCCATATACCACCACCTGCCATATACCACCACCATATATCCACCACCAATCCGAGTTCCTTGCATATTAGGTTTGTTTTCGGGATCCATCTAATTTCCGATTCGTGTTTCCTTGTTTGAGTAGGTTCCGGATTCCAGCAATCTTTTGCCGTCCGTAGAAGAGGTTGGTTTCCAAAAAAAAATTCCGAAAACCACCCTCCGTTTAGGCCCAAAATTTTCCGAAAACGCACTTGACAAAAAAATTTCTGGCTATCCTATTTTTAGGTGTTTCTAAGCGTATTGAGACAGTCGCCGTTATAGAAAGTTGTTTTTGACCCGTTTCCAGTTTTTGGGTCCAGGCAGTCGAAAAAAAAATTTGGTCGAAAAAATTTCGTGCCCATCCTGTCAGTTTGACCTGGGAAGAGTTTTGAGACACTCGCCATTATAGTGATTTTTCGCAAAAAAAAGAGCAGCGCAAAAAAAAGAGCAAAAAAATAATAATTCCAGAGTGTGCTTTTCCCTTGTTTACGTGCAGCGCCGTGATTTTGTTAGTGTTCTAGGCTCGCGTCTCTAGCACGGTCTAGCCTAGGACCAGCACAGTACCGTCGTTGAGCGTTTATTCAACTTTGCATCTCTGAATTGATTATTGCTGACCTTTTTTGCTACCATATTATAAGCCTTCCCAGCTCCACATACATCTACGTCGTGCGTTTGATTCTCCCTGGTAATCACTATATCCAAGCTTTGAGAGTTTTGACTACAACGGTTGCCGATCACCACCTGCTGCTGGGTAAGAACTGGTAAGAATTTGAGATTTGCTTGACGGGTTTGTGATACACCACCACCACTTCTTAGTAGTCTGTAGGATCATATTCTTGTGTGTTTCTATTTGCTGCTAACCATGGTAGGATCGCAAGCCGATGAGACTGATTGGGAGAACCTGACGAACAAATAGCTACATGATCAATTTCAGCAAATGATGAGTGGACAGGTGCAAGATGTGCTAAACAGATTTGACGAGGCCATGGAGAAGATAGATGGCATTGAGAAGATGTTTGAAAAAAAGCTTGATAGCAAGTTTAATGAATTGCTCGCGCGTTTTCCACAACCACCGCCGGCTGCACCTATCGCACCTCTGCAACGACAACAACTACACCCCCTTCCGAATCAGTATGGACGAGCTCAGCGTGTTCCTATTGAGCCAGGACAAAATTCTGGTGTCGCTGCTACTGCTGTTGGTGCTTCTTTGGCTCCTGCTCCTGCTACTGCTGCTGCTGGTACCGAGGAGGATGATGAGTATGCGGGCGATTATGAGGATGAGGTTGATCAAAATCAGAACTACGTGCAGCCACCAGCACCACCACCAGCAGGTCGACCTCAGGTATATATTCGTAATGGTAGGCCTGCACCACCACCTCAGGTACGAGATGATGTCCATATTCCTAAACTGAAATTGAATATTCCACCATTTGAGGGTAGATATGTTCCTGATATATATCTTACTTGGGAGTTAGAAACTGAACAACATTTTACATGTTTACAATATCCCGAGGAGAGACGGGTTGTTGCTGCTGTTTGTGCTTTCACTAGTTTTGCATGTGTATGGTGGTCTGAACATTGTGGATTATATCCTATTCCCGCTACTTGGGCGTCTTTGAAAACTGCTATGCGTACTCGTTGGGTTCCACCATATTATCAACGTGAATTGCTTCAAAAATTGCAGCGTTTAAGACAAGGAAAAAATTCTGTAGAAGAATATTATCAGGAATTACAAACTGGCATGATTAGATGTGGTATTGTTGAGGAGAATGAAGCTATGCTTGCACGTTTTATAGGTGGATTAAATAGAGAGATTCAAACCATTCTAGAGTATAAGGATTATACTAATATCACTCGTTTATTCCATCTTGCTTGTAAAGCTGAACGTGAAGTGCAGGATCGACAAGCATTGGCGCGAACTAACTTTTCTGCAGGTCGACTTTCATCATGGACACCGCGTGCATCCTCTACTTCCACTACACCAGCACCTCCATCAGGTGCTACCTCCAGCCGTGATACAAGAAAGTAGGCACAACCTCCACTATCTGCCAAGAGCGCACCTGCCGGGCCTACACAGAGCTCTTCTTCTTCCATGGCATCAACTGGGCACACCAGTGATATTATTTGTCGTCGTTGTAAGGGAAGAGGTCACTATGCGAGAGAATGCAAATCTCAGCGTGTAATGATTGCTACTGAGGATGGTGGGTATGAGTCCGCTAGTGACTATGATGAGGAGACGTTGGCTCTTATTACACGTGAAGAACACGATGGAGATGATTCTGATCATGAGACGCAATACATGGCTCCCGAAGATGCTGACAGGTATGAATGTTTAGTTGCTCAACGTGTTTTGAGTGTGCAGGTCACACAAGCTGAGAAAAATCAGAGGCACAATTTATTCCATACCAAGGGAGTTGTGAAGGAACGTTCTGTGCACGTCATCATAGACGGAGGGAGCTGCAACAACTTGGCTAGCATGGAGATGGTGGAGAAGCTTTCTCTCACCACAAGACTACATCCACATCCTTACTACATCCAATGGTTCAACAACAGCGGCAAGGTTAAGGTAACACGTACTGTTCGTGTGCATTTTAGTATCTCTACATATGCTGATTATGTTGATTGTGATGTGGTACCTATGCAAGCATGTTCCTTATTACTTGGTAGACCATGGCAATTTGATAAAAATTCTGTACACCATGGTAGAAACAATCAGTATACTCTTGTTCATAAGGATAAAAATATTACTTTGCTTCCTATGACTCCTGATTCTATTTTGAAAGATGATATTAATAGAGCTAATAAAGCAAAACAGGAGAAGAATAAGAGCGAAAATCAGATTGTGGCAAAAGAATTTGAGCAACAAATGAAGCCTAATAATAAACCATCTAGTGTTGCTTCTGAAATAAAATTGAAAAGTGCATGTTTATTTGCCACCAAATCTGATATTGATGAGCTAGATTTTAGCAAATCTGTTTGTTATGCTTTTGTGTGCAAAGAGGCATTATTTTCATTCGATGACGTGCCTTCCTCTTTGCCTCCTACTGTCACTAACATTTTGCAGGAGTTCGCTGACGTCTTTCCACAAGACGTGCCACCGGGATTACCGCCTATTCGAGGGATTGAGCATCAGATTAACTTAATTCCTGGTGCTTCACTGCCAAACCGTGCGCCATACCGTACCAATCCAGAGGAGACGAAGGAGATTATGCGTCAAGTACAAGAGCTGCTCGACAAAGGTTATATACGTGAATCCCTTAGTCCTTGTGTTGTTCCTATTATTCTAGTGCCGAAAAAGGATGGTACATCACGTATGTGTGTTGATTGTAGAGGCATTAATAATATTACTATTCGTTATCGTCATCCTATTCCTAGGCTAGATGATATGCTTGATGAATTGAGTGGCTCTATAATATTCTCCAAAGTTGATTTGCGTAGTGGATACCATCAAATTCGTATGAAATTGGGGGATGAATGGAAAACAGCATTTAAAACTAAGTTTGGATTATATGAGTGGTTAGTCATGCCTTTTGGATTAAGTAATGCACCTAGTACTTTCATGAGATTAATGAACGAAGTTTTACGTGCTTTCATTGGACGATTTGTGGTAGTTTACTTTGATGACATATTGATTTATAGCAGATCTTTGGAGGAACATTTGGAACATTTATATGTTGTTTTTATTGCTCTACGTGATGCACGTTTGTTTGGTAACCTTGGGAAGTGCTCCTTTTGCACCGACCGAGTGTCTTTTCTTGGTTATGTTGTTATTCCACAGGGAATTGAAGTTGATAAAGCCAAGATTGAAGCTATTGAGAGTTGGCCGCAGCCCAAAATGGTCACACAAGTGAGGAGTTTTCTTGGCCTCGCTGGATTCTATAGGCGTTTTGTGAGAGATTTCAGCACCATTGCTGCACCTCTCAATGAGCTTACAAAGAAGGATGTGCCTTTTGTTTGGGGTACAGCACAGGAAGAAGCCTTCACGGTATTGAAAGATAAGTTGACACATGCTCCTTTACTCCAACTTCCTGATTTTAATAAGACTTTTGAGCTTGAATGTGATGCTAGTGGAATTGGATTAGGAGGTGTGTTATTACAAGAAGGCAAACCTGTTGCATACTTTCCTGAAAAATTGAGTGGGCCTAGTCTGAATTATTCTACTTATGATAAAGAATTATATGCTCTTGTTCGGACTTTAGAAACATGGCAACATTATTTATGGCCCAAAGAATTTGTTATACATTCTGATCATGAATCTTTGAAACATATTAAAAGTCAAGCTAAACTGAATCGTAGACATGCTAAATGGGTTGAATTCATTGAGACTTTCCCTTATGTCATTAAACACAAGAAGGGTAAAGAAAATGTTATTGCTGATGCATTGTCTCGTCGCTGTACTATGCATTCACAACTTGACTTCAAAATATTTGGTTTGGAGACCATCAAAGATCAATATGTGCATGATGCTGATTTGAAAGATGTATTACAGAATTGTAATGAAGGAAGAACATGGAACAAGTTTGTCGTTAATGCTGGATTTGTGTTCCGTGCTAACAAGCTATGCATTCCAGCTAGCTCTGTTCGTCTTTTGTTGTTGCAGGAGGCGCATGGAGGAGGACTAATGGGACACTTTGGCGTGAAGAAGACGGAGGACGTACTTGCTACACATTTCTTTTGGCCAAAGATGAGACGGGATGTTGAGCGTTTTATTGCTCGCTGCACTACATGTCAAAAAGCTAAGTCACGACTCAATCCTCATGGTTTATATATGCCTTTGCCTGTACCTAGTGTTCCTTGGGAGGATATATCTATGGATTTTGTTTTAGGTTTACCTAGAACAAAGAAGGGGAGGGATAGCATATTTGTTGTCATGGATAGATTCTCGAAAATGGCACACTTTATACCATGTCATAAAAGCGATGATGCTGTTAATGTTGCTGATTTGTTCTTTCGTGAAATTATTCGCTTGCATGGTGTGCCAAATACTATTGTTTCAGATCGTGATACTAAATTTCTTAGCCACTTTTGGAGATGTTTATGGGCTAAGTTGGGGACTAAACTGCTTTTTAGTACTACTTGTCACCCCCAAACTGATGGACAAACTGAAGTAGTCAATAGAACATTGTCTACTATGCTTAGGGATGTTCTAAAGAATAATAAGAAAATGTGGGAGGAATGCTTGCCTCATATTGAATTTGCTTATAATCGTTCATTGCATTCTACTACTAAGATGTGCCCTTTTGAAGTTGTGTATGGTTTCCTACCTCGTGCACCTATTGATTTGTTGCCTCTTCCATCTTCGGAGAAGGTTAATTTTGATGCTAAAGAAGGTGCTGAATTGATTTTAAAAATGCATGAGTTAACTAAGGAAAACATTGAGCGTATGAATGCTAAATATAAACTTGCTGGAGATAAGGGTAGAAAACATGTTGTGTTTGCACCTGGAGATCTTGTTTGGTTACATTTGCGTAAGGATAGATTTCCTAATTTGTGCAAATCAAAGCTAATGCCACATGCTGCTGGTCCCTTTAAGGTGTTGGAGAAAGTAAATGATAATGCATATAAACTTGAGCTGCCTGCAGATTTTGGGGTTAGTCCCACTTTTAACATTGCAGATTTGAAGCCATATTTGGGTGAGGAAGATGAACTTCCATCGAGGACGACTTCATTTCAAGAAGGGGAGGATGATGAGGACATCAATACCATTGTTACACCCACAGCCCTTGGAGCAAGAACAAGCATGGAGATGATGGCATGCGCAAGGGGAACTAGAACGGAGTTACAAGTGATGATTTCAGGACTTTGAAGCCACCATAATGAGTGCATGAAGCCTTGGACGAAATATACAAGATGCCACTTCATAAATTTCGTCCAGAGGCTATTCTAGGTGCTGCGTCACCTTATTATTGGGCCAGGCCCATGTAATTTCGAAATACAGAAGTATAGCCTATTTTTAGAGTCCGTATATGTGGGGAAACAAGAGATAGGGTTAGTTTCGGACCCCTTCACCAAGGGCCACGAAATTCACCCCCTCTTCCTCCATATATACAGCCCTTAGGGCACCGTTTAGACTTTGGGTTTTGTTTAGATTAAAGTTCGCCATAGCTGCAACTTCGCGTACTTCGTTTGTGTTCAACGACCAGACAAAGGCGTCACAGAACCCCACCTTGATCAATAAAGCTTTCATCTTATATTCGCAATATCCAGATTGCAAGCTCAGTTTCTTGCTTGTTCTTCGTTTGCTCGCAGGAAACAGACCCTCGTGGTCAGGTTGATCATACTCCGGCGTGGTCAATAACCTCTCGGAGTTGGTTTAGCGATTGCTAAGGCGCGACGTCCTCGCACGTTCGTAGTCGGATTGTCAAAGTCGACTTCCACCAAAGCGAAATCCACCATCTCATCGAACGGCGGGACACCTTTGCCTCTATCAGACTATATTTGGTGCTATGCTACTCTGCAAGTAATGAAACTGACATATCCAACGTTCGCTTCTCCTCTTCTCGACTTACTCTGCCTAGCATCAGAAGCTCTGGCCGCAGCACCCATGTCCGCTGGCTGCTCGTCCACCTGCTCTTTAGCAGGCAACAACCAGATATGCGCCAAGTCGCCACCCGTACCATCGCCTGTGGGTCTCATCACACCCCCGCCGGCACGCGCACCGCAGCCGATTGCTCATCGCAACCCGATGCCGTTGGTGTGGTGCCACTGCTGCAAATCACGCAGATTCATCCGTCGCGTCTCAACCACAATTCGCAACCCTGGCCGAGTCTTCTACAAATGCCCGAATTATGGGGTAATAATATGTTTAAGTGTTGTTCTATTGCTTTTAGTTGCTGATTTTTTAATAGTTTGGTTGATGATCTTCCAATTTGATTCGTGCAGAAAAGGGAAGATTCATGTGATTTGTATTTCTGGGAAGTTGCTAATGTGGGGGAATGCAACTACGTCGATTATTTGGTTAGCCGAGGAATCACAATACCAGCAGGTTGGGGTGTTGGACAATTAACTGAAGGAACAGCAGAAGAGGAAGATGCAGAGCAGAAGGTTAAAGACGCAGTTCCTCTGATCATGGCCAAGCAACAGCTGCTGAACGGCCTTGACAGCAATGAGGAGATGAAAGAGCTTGTGAAGATAATGGGCAAAATCGATGTGCTCTGTAGGATGATTGTCTCTTTATTTGCAGTGTATGTAGCACTCGTGATGTATTCAGTGGCTATGACATGAGCACTTTGCTGAAACTAGTAATGAATGAAACCTGTGTAGCAGGCTGGGCGTAGTGTTGTGAACATCTAATGATTTCTATTAACGGAAATCCGGGGGTATCCCCTTTTGCTCATATAAATAAATAGATAGCAGAGGCCCTGTCGGGTAAGCTTTAGTCTCATTCAAAGACGTCGAGCAAATTGCAGTCCAACAGCAAACTATGTCATCAAATTCAAGTTTCACAGCCAAATATGAGTATAACTAAACAACAATGTCATCATGTTTTAGTTGTCATACAATCACCAAACACAAAGCAGCATACATAACAAGTGATGTTCTCAGAGCAAAATACTAAACAACATGTTCATCAGGTTTCAGTTGTCATAGCAAACACAATTTCACATAGTACATAAAAAAACATCTTTTGACAGGCAAATACGACAAAGGCAGTGTAATCATCATCGCAGCAGCAGCATCAACATCTTCGCCATGTGTATCAGTCTGAATCATAATTCCCCACGGTGTCATCTTCTTCTTCGTCCTCAACGTCCTCGAACGTTGGCTTCTTCTTGATCAACCCTTGTATGTCCACAGCACGACAGGCAATCTTTTCGCTGCCGTCATTGACATGATGGTTCTCAAAGATATTAGGAACATCTGCGTTATCTTGTACATCAGGAGCAGTGTAAGCACCATATTGTTGTGCAACTTCATTAAATGAATTCCTCTGCTCAAACCTTTGCAATACTCTCCAGTCATCGCTACGTGCAAATGTGTCTTCCAAGAAAAATATCTGTGTTGCTTGATTTGCCAAAATAAAAGGCTCGTTGGTCTGGTACGCCGCCTTGACATTGATTGATTTGAAATAATCATCAGCTCTGGGTTTTGCGATCCTAGAAAACAGGTTATACCAACGACAGCACAACAGAACCACACACTGATGATCCTCGAAACTGGAGATATAATGCAACTGAACAATGTCTGTTATGTTAGCATACATTTCAGTTGTCTCTATGTCATACGTATCCGTGCTCATGATGGCACTGTTTTGTGTCTTCCTGCCTTCGTCTCGTGCAAGGGTGTTGTAGCGCACATCTCCAACAACGCAAGATTCATAATGTCTTACCCGAGTATCAGGACCCATTGCTAGTGAGTAAAGGGCATCATCAACTGCCTGCCCATCCTCCCGCATCTTCTTAACCTATGGTTAGAAAATAGACAAGCTGATCATCTTATGTACTCAATATATTAAAAAAACTGACAGTGCACTTCAAAAGCTTACATGGTTCTTGAACCATGTCGCAAATCCTGCCATAACCAGTTTGTTAATGTTTCTTCGATTTTGCGGCAGTAACTCCTCTTTGTACATGCTGCACAACATAGTGATCGCGTCAAACATCTAAATATATAAGAATGTACTGCAAGTTTAGTAGATTACGATGTATAAGCTGCAGTACTGCACTTACTTGATATAAGGTAGTATCTCAGGACAGTTATTCAACACATACCAAACAATTTTGTCCAAATCTTTAGGTTTGTCCTCTTGTCGACTCTTCCCTGTAACTCGAACAGAATAATCAAAAACATTGAGCCTGGGATTGTCTTCACCCACCTCTTTGCTAAGCTGATCAGCTGTTTCAATGTATTTTGAGCAGAATGACAATGCTTCTGTAGCAATGTAGGCCTCTGCAATGGAACCCTCGGGTGTAGCTCTGTTCCTAACATAGCCCTTGAAAGTGCCTAGCCGCCTTTCAATAGGGTACATCCAGCCATACTGTACTGGACCTCTAAGTAGTGCCTCATCAGGTAGATGAACAGCTAAATGCACCATCACATCAAAGAAGGCTGGAGGATATATCTTCTCAAGGTCGAATAGGATAGTTGGTATCTTGTCTCTAAGACGCTCCAAAGCATCTATCCTAATATTTCTACTGCAAAGTTCCCTGAAGAATTGTCCCAACTCTGCAACTACTCTTTAAAAGTCAGGGCGGCCCAATCCTCTAAGGATAACAGGTAAAACCCTTTGAAGTAGGACATGGCAGTCATGAGTTTTCAACCCTTGTACCTTGTTTCCATCTGCACTAACTCTCCTTTCGGGGTTGGAAGCAAATCCATGTGGGAATCTCACACGTGACAAGACCTCGCATAATTCTTTTCTTTTTACCTTGTCCAAGACGTACACAGCTGGTGCCATATCCCGTGGTTTACCTTCATCTTGCACCTGCAAATCCTTTCTGATACCCAGGTGTGTCAAATCAATCCTAGATTTTAAGGTATCTTTTGTCTTGCCTTCAATGTTAAAAAGTGTGCCAATAATGCTGTCACATATATTTTTCTCGATGTGCATCACATCAAGATTATGCCGTAGATCCAAATCTTTCCAATACTCCAAGTCCCACAAAGTGGACCTACGGGTAAACAATAATCTCTTTTCTACCGTGCCACACTTCCTTTTCCCGCTACCATTACCAGGATGGTTTCCTGGTGTAATATGCCTGACCTTCTCTAATTCCACTTGCAACTCATCGGCGGTGAGCCTCTTTGGCGCATCACGGTTTTCATGCTTTGCATTGAACACATGTCTTCGGTATTTTCTAGGATGCGGCTTGTCCTTGGCAAGGAAACGACGGTGTCCTATGTAACAGATCTTGCTAAGTATTGCGTATGACAGCGGATTCCTGTCACAGCGAACACATGCATTGTAACCATGTGTCGTTCGCCCTAACATAGTGCTCAAAGCCGGATAATCATGGATGCACCAAATTACAATAGCACACAGAAAGAAATCAGCTGGTGGGCTGCTATATAGGTCTCGAGTAAGAACACCCTTCCATAGCTGTTGAAGTTCCTCCACAAGAGGCTCCATGAATAAATCAAAATCCTTTCTAGGACTTTTTGGACCTGGGATGAGCAAGGCCATCATGTAGTTTGATTCTTTGGTGCAGACATTTGGAGGCATGTTGTAAGGGATAACAAGCACTGGCCACATGCTATATGTGGCGCTCTGGTGGCCAAATGGGTTAAATCCATCTGAAGCTAAGCCAAGTCTAATGTTTCTCGGGTCAGCAACAAACTCTTTGTGTTTATCATTGAAGCTTTTCCACTCACTACCATGAGATGGATAGCTCATTACATTCTAATCTCTGTACTCCTGGTTCCTAGAATGCCACAGTACATCCTCTCTTTTTTCAGCATCAGGAAACAACCTCTGCAATCTTGGTGTAATTGGAAAATGTCTCAGAACATTATGAGGAACCCTCTTCACAGCATCGCCATCTTTCCATCTTGATGATTTGCATTTCGGGCATTCACTTAACTTGGCATAATCCTTCCGAAACAGAACACAATTATTCTTACAAACATGGATCATATCATATCCAATTCCAACTGCACGAAGGAAATTCTTCATTTTACTGTAGGTGTGTGGCTGCTCAGACGCATCTGGGAAAGATTTGCGGAAAGCAGCCAACATTGCATCGAATGATTTGTTGGTCATCCGCTCAGATGTCTTCACCTGAAGAAAGGTGACCATAGCTGAGAATACTGACAGCTTATTTCCTGGGGTGACAGCAACGTTGCATTGTTCCAACATGCGGGCCCACCGTTTTTCTTCTGCAGGTGAAAGTTCACGGAATGCACGAGCATTTCGTAGCATTGTTTCAATGTTGGTCAAACTCACTGGCTCCGCCACCACCACCTCCTCCTCCTCTTCCACCTGAGCATCAGGCAGATCAAGATGGTGATCTGTTGCTTCCATGTAGTCAATAACATTGACGTTCACAGCTTCACCATGATGAACCCACCTAGTATATGTGACTGACATCCCATACAAGTGTAGCTGATTTTGCATAGTTGACTAGGGTCTTGTAATTGAATTCATACAACTGCTACACGGGCAGAGCACATCTGATTTCGGACCACCGTACTCAGCTCTGAAAAAGTTCATGAAGTTTTCAACCCCCTGGACATATGCAGCGGAGAATCTTCAAGCAGAAGTTATCCAAGTCCTGTCCATCTGTTAGACATACAAATTATTTCTTCTACTAGATATTACAGGAAAAAGATATATGCTTTTTTATGAAGTCCAGAAAAAATACCTAGGTCGATGTCTAAAGCTATGGCAAGATATTTGGACGAGAAGATCTAAGTAACGAAATATATGTAAAGCTAATTCAGCAAACAGATTTGAGTGCTAAATTATGGCAGGCTGTTTCAGCAATCAATGAGCCTGAGCACACAGCCATCGAACTATCAAAGGCCATCGCAGCAACAAAGATCGTGTATAAAACGGTATGGAGCTATTTCACCTAACGGATTGGCTTCTAGACCATGGCAATCTACGTCACAATAAATATATGGCAGCATATTTTAGTAACTAATCGGCCTTGGCATGCCATCTCAGCTAAGCAGATTGAGTGCAGAACAGGGCAAGGAAGCTTCTTAAGCAGAGCATATTGACAGTAAACTACTTCGACAAATAGTGAGATTAACAGCGTCTATCAGCTAACATTCAGCGCTACACCGACATGAACGGGGCCTCAGTCTAGAATGCGCGTACCGCGGGAGAAGCTGACCGACGTGCGTCTCCACACGAACGTCGCCAGCGGTGGCGGCGCTGACCGCCGTGCGCCTCCACAAAAACGTAGCCAGAGGTGGCGGCGCGGCTAGATGACGGCAGTCTACAAGAGCGTACTGTGGGAGCGAGAGGATCGTCGTGCGTCCCCTCGACGAACCGCGGCGCCGATCTATCGGCGCGGCGGGGACGGCGGCTTTGGCAAGCGAATGGAGTGGAGGGGGACGGGGGGGGGGGAGGGGGGTTTGGGGAATATTTGGCCGAAGGACGGTTGAATTGAATTTGGGGGGAATTTTTGTGTGTGTGTGTGGGGGGGGGGTGTATTTTCGCGCGGAGGGCGGGGGGAGTTTGGCGCATGGTCGGTTTCTCCAAGTGCAGTCCCACGTGTCAGTGAAGAGGCATGCCGAAGCGCGTTCCGTTTGCGTGAGCCGTGTGTAGGACCGAACGTGTGTGGGGCGCAATGCGACCACGACAGAAGTGCTGTGAGTGTACCACCTTTTTTCCTTTTAAACTAGGTGCTTCGCCCCCTAAAAAAATGTTGCTTCGCGCGATCCATCGAAACTACTACTAGTAATCCGGTAATCCAGACTAAAACGGCGCAGTCGGGTCTTTTCCCGCACGATATGCTGGGAGGTTGGCTTAGTTGGTTTTTTAAATTTGTCTCGGTTCAATAAAAAGCAGAGTTGGTGAATATGGTGTGCCTATCATCCTGCAATATAGGCCGTCCGATCTATATCTAATGGATAGGAAGGAAACTATGACAATTTACCCGCACTCCTCTCCACATTTGCAGATAAGGCTTTCCCTCATTCATCCTTTTCTCCCACAAGATCTTGATCTTCCGTGCACTAGTATTCCTACAATATGTATATTATTGTGAAATTTCATATACACCGGCCGAGATTAATGCAAACACGGCAGATTTTCATTACATTTCGAACTTTTATAAGACAGAAAAATAAAGGAAACCCGACCCTAAATCTATTCTACGGCGGCGACCGACGTCCTCCATCTGCGATCTCTATGTACGGGGGCGGGGTTCAAGACCCGTGAAGTGAAGGTGCGGTCTCCGACAAGGAAGAGTAGAACACGGGATATAGACCAGCCAGTTGGCTCACCATGCCCTGCCGCCTCCCATACCCTACTCATCAGGAGTCCCCGACCTCGGCGGTGTCGGACGTTGGACGGCGGAAAGTAGGACGTGTGGCGGACGGTGCTCCCGTCGTCGGCCGCCAGCGTGGCCACCGCTCGTGCGGTCGCGTCCGCGTCCGGCTACGCCACTATTGCGTCACGAGAGGCGACTTGAGTGAGGGCAGCGACCTCGAGGTTCATCCCTGAAGACAAGCTCTCCCGCAGAGCGTTCGCACTTGCGGTCATGGCAGATGTGGTGTCAGGTAGGAGGACGATGCGCTATGGTGTGGAGGTTATCTGGGCGTTGCCGCTTTAAGTAGCGCATTCCGGTGAGGCCAAGCGTCCGGGTGCGTCATTAAGTCGGCGGAGTTGGTTCCTCCGGCACCGAGCCTCTTAATGACGACATACGAACGGATGACATGAATGCGGGCAGCTGGCGCCGGCTGGGAACGCACTGCACGATGGCACGAGGGACGAGGGCTTTGGTGTGCCAGGGTAGTCAGCTGCGGTCATGGCAATGTTGGAGATGCCCTTTGCTCAAATGCGATCCCCGCATGTCATTGAAAAAGCAAGACGACCCGGCATGGTCTCAGGTCCACAGGATGCAGTTGGCCGCGCTACACCACTCCGCGGACGCGTCGCGGCACCCCGTGCATCCGCGACGAGCCGGGTGTTGGGGTGTCTTTGGATTGTGGCCAAAGTGCACCTTACCAAAATTTTGGTCATGACCCAAAGATTGGTCTTTGTTTGGATGGTTGCCATTTCTTTGGCATGCCAATGAACTCTAGCCAACTCTAGTTCATTTTTCTTGCCAATGTCGGCCAAATCATGGGCAACCAATACCTCAACCAAAATTTTGGCTACCCAATGCTTTGATGGGGCAACCTTGGGCACAAAACAAACTTACCGTTGGTCGTGCCACAGCACAAACGCCACCCTCGGCACACTGAAACCGACCGTGTCTATCGACGATATGAGCCTGTCGCTCGCCGCGGTCGCCGTGTCCAGAGGCGGTGCCGGAGCTACGCCCCGTTGTTGGCCCCAAAGACCCACATGAACGGTTTTCGGTGGCGAGGAGGTCGTGGGCCAGCGCCTCCATTGGACTAATCTGCGCTACGTCGTCCCGACGGGTGTGCCCCACATGTCGGTTTCCCTGTTTTCCCGGCCATATTCAAGCGTCAGTGCTCCGCGTTGCGCATTAGGCCTTTCACTATGTAGGCCAAGCGATACAACTTATTGTTTATTTGAGCCATTCAAGTGTAATAATGTGGCGTTTGCTTATTTCTCATTCCTCTCCAACCCTCTTCTCCATCGATCATGTCGCCCTCCAGTCGAGTCCATCCTCCCGCATGCCTCATTTGAACATTCCGCCGAGTATCATTCACATGTACCCACCCTAGTCCTCTTTCAATAGATCTCCGGACCCCGAGATGAAATCAAGAGGGAACGAGTGGGGGCATGTGATACCTAAGGCGGATTCAAAATTTTGAACCGGTGATCATAGCATCTGCAAATCATATATAAAGGGTATTCAATGTTCGTTTCGTTTTTGAACGTACAATATACTCCCTCCTATCCTTTCTACCTTACATATAAGTTTTATGTCTAGTCAAAGTATCTCTACTATGATAAAAAAGGTATCAACATTCAACAACGCCCAATCAATATTGTTAGATTCGTACGTACTCCTAGATTTGTACTCGAGATGGTTTCCAATTTGACTATTGAAAAGATTAATAGTACTCCTTTCACATAGGTGAGTAAGTCATCTTAGGCTGTGCACCGTGACCAAGGAGGAGGGGAAAACGAGAGACATTAATGTTTATTTGCTAATTAATAGTATTGCATGCAATGAACTAACCACTGCATGTCATGTTTGATAGTCTCAGGTCATTAAAAGCATGCACACCCTCATCTCTTATTGGTTCATATGTCAAGAAACAAGAAACGAGGTAGAAGTTAATGCACCGTGCCTACGTGTTTTGGGATTATTTGGTTTTCGTAAGATGACTTACACACCTAGACGGAGGGAGTACATGAGATGTATAATGTGAAAATTATATCATTGGAAACTCCTTTCACATACGAAATTGACCATATGCTTTGTGTAAGTTGCATGTCATATATTATTACTCTAACATTTGGTCAAAGTTAGCCTCGAAAAACGCATTAGACCCTGTATGCTTTGTGTAAGTTGCATGTCATATATTATTACTCTAACATTTGTGTAAGTTGCATGTCATATATTATAACTCTAACATTTGGTCAAAGTAGTATAGTGGAAGTGGATTCTCTGACGTAGGTATCCCTGCCTTACCCTCCCTTTCAGTCACTTACTGGCAGACCCCATACTTGCTAGGCCCCGCATGTCAGTTACTCAATGGGTTCGGAGGATCCTCATCCGTAGCATACTCCCTCTGTTTTTATTTACTCCGCATAAAACAGAGGGAGTAGTGGTATAACAAATGACGCGGGCGGGGGAGGGGGAGGGACGTCGGTTTGCTCTCAACTGCGGTCCCACAAGCGAGCGAAAATGCAAGACAAAGCGCGTTCCATTCGGTGAGCGATGTGGAGGGTCCAGCGTGCCGGGCTGCAATGCGAACGCGACAAGAGCGATGTACAGTCAAAACCGATTGACCGGTCGTCACCGGAACCACTATTCACACCAAAACCTTCGCTGCTCGGCCTACGCCAGCCACTGCCCTAAAACCACACCAAATCTCCAGCCAATTCCCCCACCTTTCGATCCCCTAGCCCGCATCAAGCGTCCCCTAGTTCGCCGGAAAGCCATGGTGCGCCGCAAGATCACTTACTACAAGATGCTGACGCCGGAGTGCCGCGCAGAAATCGCGGCGGCGGTCGACGCCACAGACCTCCATTCCCAAGCTCGCTTTGTGGCGGGACAATCCCCGAGTTCTCTGGAGCCAAGCAACGAGGAGGAGGAAGCCGATCCAATGTTCACTGCAGAGGTCGCGGCGTAGAAGGCCCCCGATGGGTATGAGATGATGGACGTCGACTTCGTGCCGGCATCCGAGTCCCCCATGGTGCAGGCGGACCAGCGGTTCAACATGGCGATACTAAAGGAGGACCGGGAGGCAGAGGCTCAACTCAACGCGGAGCGGACGCATGCCGCTGCCATCGAGGCTCTCCTGCAGGTGGAACCGGATGTCGTGGATGTGAACCGGGCGGCGGAGGCTCAACTTGAGGCGGAGCGCGCGGATGCCGCTGCAATCGAGGCCCTCCTGCAGGCAGAACCGGACGTCCTGGACATGAACCAGGCGACAGAGGCTCGACTCGACGCAGAGGGCGCGGATGCCGCTCTCATCGACGCCCTCCTATGGGCGGAACCGGAAGTCCTGGACTTGAACTGGGCGGCAGAGGCTCGATTCGACGCGGAGCGCGCGGATGCCGCTCTCATCGACGCCCTCCTGCATGCAGAACCGGAAGTCCTGGACTTGAACTGGGCGGTGGAGGTTCAACTCGATGCGGAGCGTGCGGATGCCGCTGCCATCGAGGCCCTCCTACAGGCGGAACCGGATGTCCTTGACTTGAACCGGGCTGTGCTGTCGTGCAGAGCGCCCGCATGCTTCGCTTGAACGAGTAGCTGGAGGCCGAGGATAACCACGGTGCGGAGACACACGTCGGCAGCGATGGCTGGTTCGCGCCGGCAGCCAAAGACGACAAGGCCGTCTCTTTCCGCGAGCAGTTATAGTTTTTCTTTATGTTGTTGTTTTTATTATTATGGATCTTTTGCTGTGTAAAAACATACTATTTGTTATGCAAGTCGCCCGAGTCTACCATTTCAGGCGGTTGGATGAATATCCTACGTCTCCTAACCCTTCTTTCCTTCTTCCTCACCTCTTCTTCTTCCCCAACAGACCACCGCACGGGCCGTACGGATACTCCGGTTGGATAAACATACTCTATGAATGAAAATTATGTGTCAGTGATAGGATGGCTAAGTTTGGTTTGTTCACATGCGACAGCATGTGTCAGTGAGGGTGCGTTCCCTTGGTTGGGTTTGCGGCGTGCAGGAGCGAAGTGTGAGGGTGCGGTGCGACCGCGGTGTGCAGGAGCGACCGTGTGAGGGTGCGGTGCGACCGCGACAGCCGTGCGCAAGTGTACCTCCTTCTCATTTCGAAAACTTTAGGCAAGCTTGGCAAAAATGTGTGGCGAAGTTTGGCAATGCAAGGCCTAGACCCAAAAAGGATAAGTACGTACTACCTCTGTCCGAGTTTATTGGTCCCCATTGTATTTCGTGCCAAATTTTGACCATAGATTAAACTAAGAAAATGTTCACGCATGTCACCAAACATCATATTTTTCAAAACTATGTTCAAAGACGAATCCAATGAGATAATTTTTGTTGACATGCATTAACATTTTGTTAGTTAAATCTTTAGTCAAAA
This sequence comes from Triticum timopheevii, assembly GCA_963921465.1. Taxonomy (NCBI): domain Eukaryota; kingdom Viridiplantae; phylum Streptophyta; class Magnoliopsida; order Poales; family Poaceae; genus Triticum; species Triticum timopheevii. The sequence continues at coordinate 274,166,874 of OY997266.1, forward strand.
TGGCACAAACTATAAAAGGGACCTATAAACCAGGACGGAGGTAGTACGTACTAGGAATACTAGTGTTAAAAAAGAAAGGCGGGGTTTTCCTTCGATACAAATCCTCGTTTCACGTGTCAATTAATGCGTATTTTCTTTCTCGAAAGACCAAAGAGCTAACCATCTCACTCCTTATCACTTGATTAATGCAGCGCCATGCAAATGAACCTTCTCACTTACGCATGCATGCAGGGGATATTAATGTCTTTGGTTGCTAAACCCATCAATTTTGCCTCGATTAGTGTTAGTGGCCCTTTGCAAATTGTAATTTTGATATTACTGGCCTTGTGTACAAAAAAATGGAGGTAGTACCTATATTTGAATTCCTTGCCCATTGCGGTGACGTCGACGACTTTTTTTGTTGTTTGGCGAAGTGCGTTCGACAGAGAACACCATTGAGGGAGACCACGGTAAGTCGTTCGCAAGTACCGCCTGCAAGCCGAGACAACCGCCTTATTTGTATCCAGAAAGTCCTTTACTAGTACTACTACTAGGAGTACTAGTGCGGTGAGATGGTTTCTCGAAGAAGACGATGGAGAAGCAGAGTCAGCGAAGAGTGAATTGATAGTTGCTTCGTCCGTGCTTTGTGATTTGACGCCTCACTGCTTTGTGATTTGTGATAGAAGGTACAGGGGAGTAGACTCTGTGCTCTATACTGTACTACTCCTACATGCGTCCAAGCATGGGAGAAAGAGGAGAGACGTTGCATTTTTCTATTCCTTCAATCAATCAATCAGGGAGCTTTGGTTCCATCTTTTTAGCTTTGGCAACGCCGTCCACAATGGTTCCCACGATGCCAAAAGCTATTTTCACATTTGGCTACACATTGTGGATGCCCTTAACCGTACCACTTGGTTTTGCTCCTGTGTGCTATCTATACAAATCTCAATTATACTGATCTAAAAAATTATAGAATCAAAGATTAGTAAAAAGGAGGTGATTTTGCCGCGCGGATGGCGGGGGAGGTTTCTTATTTTCGGAGGACGTTGTCCTGGTGGTTTACTAACATGCGGTCCCACGTGTTAGTGCTTTACCAAGCTGATCCGCGTCCCACATGAGGCAAAACAACGACAGAAGCAACACGTGGTTAAGTTGAAGAAGATGAGGGAGAAGCGACCAAGCACGCGTCCCACATGAGACAGAACAACGGCAGAAGCAACACGTGGTTAAGTTGAAGAAGATGAGGGAGAAGCGGATTCAGCAACGAGTGAAATGATGGTTTCTTCGTCCCTCCAACTTATTTTTTTAGCATTATTACTTCGTCCCTCCAACTTAACTGCGGGAAAGGTGTAGCTTTGTGATTTGACGCCTCATTGCTCATTAATACGCCGGCGCCATGACTGGGGTGGTTCACCCCGGCTGCTCTGCACTGTATTCCGGTATGGTACGTGGACCCGGTAGCTTGATGTCCCACATGTCGGCGAAAGGGACTAGAAGATTTATGAAAGAGAGCGCGGCAGTCTTACGACGGAGGAGTAGACGACACGACGGCCCAGTGAACTGTCACTTGTACTATATAGTACTATATTTTTGTTGTTTCGCACGATCCATCGATACAAACCTGATTAAACAGGAAAGGGCAGGATTTTTCCCGCGCTGTAGATGATACAGGCCATACATTTCAAAGGCAATTTTAATGTATGCAAATTGAATAATTATAAGTAACAATATGATATCTAGTAAAACTAAAAACACATACGATTTATTGTGTTAGAGTGTAGTAGTAGTCTTGTATTGCATAATTGTTAGATGTAACATGCGAGAACGTGTAGAGATGTAGTTTTTGAGGGCCTACAGAGAGAAAAGCGTAGTACGGTCACCGAACTTCACAATAAGCTGATTACGGTCACTATATACGTTTTGCGGTGATTATCCGGTCACTTGCTCACAGTTCAGCATCGGATAGCACTCTGTTGACCGGCCAAATAGTCTACGTGGCACCATGTTGACTAGTTAAATTGACCACGTTCCTTGTGGGTCCCACCTGTCAGTTCGCATAGGGAAAAGGTCAGATAAACACAAATTTACGCAGGCGCGACAAGGCTCCAACCCGTGCGCGGGAATCACCTGGTTGTGTATGTGTCTGTCAGGGCCTGATGTGTGCGCATGCACGTGTAGGTTGAGCACTTGAGCATGAGAGTGTGTGTTGTTCGTGCGGTGTACTGGTGTGTGCATGGGTGCATGTGAGTGTTGCGTGCGTGCGTGGTTGTGTGTGTACGTGTGAGTGTTACATGCGTGCGTGGGTGCATGTGTTTGTGTGAGTGTTGCGTGGATGGAGTTCCTGTGCATGCGTGCGTGTGTGTATAATCACCACACCAGCTCCTGTGTGTTAAAACAGACGGCTCAGCATACCAATACAAGGCCACCTTGTCCGCTGTGCCCGCGGTCATGACTTCGCACCACCGTCAAAATATTTTTTTGTCGTTTGTTTTCATTCTTACTAGCAAGATGCCCGTGCATTGCACGTAACATCAAGATGCATTTGTATGACTTGTTTATCTTGTGAGAGAAAAGGATGAATGAGGGAAGGCCTTATTTGCAAATGTGGAGAGGTGTGTGGGTACCTTTTGCAAAACTGCCATAGTTTCTTTCCTATCCGTCAGATATAAATTGGACGGCCTATATTGTAGGATGGCAGGCACACCATCATCACCAACTCTGTTTTTTATAAGAGTGTATTTTATGTATTTTATAATAGTGTAGATGTAGAGTAGGTACAAGTCGACAGGTGGGCACGATGTTAGTGAGATAATGTTATGCAACACTAGATCAAGTGCCACGTGGAGCGTTCAACTGGTTAACTAGTCATGTCATGAGCAAATAAAAAGTTGTACGGTGAGCCCGTGACTATATAATAACCACTAAATGTAAACGGTGACCGTAATGAGTGGATTATGAAGTCCAATGTATGTATCGTGCTTTCGCTTCAAATACAATGATCGTCATTGCATATATGACGAGAGAAAGATGAAACACGCATGAATTTTCTGGGGGCTTATTTTTAGAGGACATGGAGATAGTTTTGTGTGCATACGTGAAAGGGGCGTACAGGGGGGTATGCGATGGAGAGAGAGATGCTCTTCGTTTCTCTTTATTATGACTAACTTTGTATATAGTATAAAAATATACAAATTCACAGTGCGGAATAAATAGCATTATGGGCACAATGCAATGCAAATTAGCGTTCGTACTCCTCCATATAACTTTGTAATGTTGTATATATGTAGAAACTCTAAAATAATTTTTTGGCCACACTTTATTCAAAAGGAATGTTGTATGCGAAATAAACGTGAAGAGAGGGATTTTTAGATCAATGGGGTACGTGATGTAACATGTGAGAATGTGTATTTGATGCATTTGGCGGGGCCTAGAGAGGTATGTGTGTGTATTACGTATTCGAGAGAGGCATGGATAGAGGGGCCGACGGGGGGTGGGGGGGTGGGAGAGATAGCACGAGAAATGAGGGTGGTCTAGAGAGAGAGAGACAAATATGACGTCACGACAAGAGATTCCATTCCCTTGAGTGTGTATATGCAAGGGGGGAGGGAATAGAGGCACCAGGAGAATTTTTCTGTGTGTGTGGTGTTTGTGTTGGTATGTGTGGGTGTGCGAAGATAATGAGACGTGGGGGCAGAGGGTGTGTCACCGCGTGAGGTCCGGTGGGTCGAGGTGAGGCCCTTTGTTCGGTTCCGTCCTGCGCCACATTGGTCGGCCCATGACACATTTAGGAAGACCCATTGATTACTAGTCGTACAATACAAAGATAGCAGAATTGTGAAGGACTCTGTGTCCACTGACAAAGCCGGCTACGATTTGTAACCCTAGGTTCTCGGACTAAGGTAACCCCTCTATCTCTGATATTACTACTCATCCAACCTAACTTTAAGGGGCATCCTACAGAATGCTCTGCTACAATCATACTCGTCGATTAGGAAGAGAGGTGTGAGATAATGCATGAGAGACAGGCATAAAGATAATGTGCATACATGAGACACGTAGGCATGTCCATGTATATTGAAAGGGTCGATGAGGATTATGTGTGTGTATGTTTGCGAGAGGAAGAGTGCTTGTGATAAAGGTTAGTGAAAACAGTTGTAAATGGTTACGAGAGGGAGGGAGGGTTATATCTAGAGAATGTGTGCGAGAAAGACACCTCAGGAGAGAGTGTGTGAGCATGTGTGAGAGACCACCGATGGAGAGTGAAACTACACATAAAAGACTGCTCTACACATTGATTAAAGATATAAATTGTATCCAAATATTAGGATGGGATCATGATATTTGCAATTCGCGTAAGGAGTGGTCATTGATCCATCAGACATCTAGATTCTATCGAATTTGAGCATGTCTATGTTATTATTCGACACAATTGATCCACATAGTTAGTATTTTGAACTCCAGACAATGCATCTCTTTAGCAATCGAATATAAACGTGAGTATAGTTCATGTTGTGTGTGTAAAGCACATTATACATACGAAAGTTACACAATGGACATTTATAAATAGCTACCTATGAACTAGTATACATTTGAATTTAATCTAAGGTGGTTTAAAAAATCGAATTCAACATGAAGTCCATTCAATTATTTGAATTTGATATCACGACATTTGTAAACCATACCTAAACTATGGGGGTACCAATCTTTGCTCTGATTTTGTACATAATAGCATATGTAGTCGTGTACAAAATAGATTCAAATTTAGCTCCTCCATTCCAAAATAATCATAGTTATAGGATTTTCAAGTGTCAAAATTCAAAAGGAAGCGGATAATTTAATGAGGTTTTCAAACATACAAGGTCAAATATAACGTTGTCTATTTAGGTCAATCCTCATAGTTCAAGAGTACTCTAAATGTGAATGCTTGTGTTTCAAAATTTCGACCGAAGCGCCAAAAGAGCTTCTACTCGCCCGAAACCGCGTGAGACCAATGTTTGGTAGTACAAGGAAATTACTTTTCTAATAACTCCGACCTGTGAAACCTACCGGCCCGATGTCCAAAGGTCTAAACCGGGGTAGGTTTGTAGCTTCATCTAGACGCCATGAAACCGCCTCCGAAAAACATTCATACACAATGGCCGCCTAAGCACACATGCGCGCGGCCGAAATCGCTCCCGCCCACTATTTGGGACACCTGGGATTACCATCCTACCCCCGACCCGCAGTAGGTCCGAAATTTAAGAAGGGGGCAAAGTTTGTACTTTCCCCAAATTTCAAACAAGCGCGTCCCATCTTCTGTTCAAAAAAGCCAAAAACAAGCGCGTCCCAGACCAAAACATGGTTCCCCCCCACCCGTCCGATTCCCCATTCGTACTCCGTGGGCGCCAAGACTACCTCTCCACCAGCCGTGAAACCCCGGCGTCCTCCGTCCGCCACCCCATCCCACCCATCAACCGCTGCCCTCCTCCATCACGCCGGAGCCGATACCCCGACGTCGTCGTCCACCGCAATCTCAACCGCAACGCCCTCCACGGCTAGTAGTTGAAGCCGAGGCTGAGCCGTCCGTACCCGAGCTAGTTCAACCACGCCGTCATGTGCCTCACCGCTGCCCCTCCAACTTCACCACCCTCCACCGCACCAGAGTTGTTCCTGCTACGCCGTCCTTCGCCACCTCGGATCTGCTTCCCCTCCGCCGACATACAGCCACGGAACACAGTCAACAATTTGGCCATGGGTTCGTCCAAGCCTGCACCCTCTAGAACATCGGTTTCCCCGGTAAAAACAAGAAGATCGACGCGACATGTGGAGGTGACCACACCGGCAACCGAAGAAGGTAATCCTCTTCCCTTATTCGTGCAAATCTTACGTCTCTGCTTGCACGGTATTCATCCCACAGAAGACACTAGTTGACCGCTTCTTCTTGATACTAGATGTTCCTAGTAACTCGCGATGCACAAGGTTTCTCCTTATATACTATTTCACCTTAGCTAGAGGTACGTCGCCCCCCTGAATTTCAATTTCTAGCCAGTTGATTCCCAATTAACGGAATCATTCCCCGGCATAACAGGCGCTAGTACGACTATTACGCCAGGGAAGCAGCGCCTTGGTGTTTATCTTAAGGGCGTCTACGGCCTAGAGCTACTGGCGCCCGATCTGGAGGTCGGCCAGGATTAAAGGGATGGCTTGGGGGCGCTGCCAAGCACGGCGGTGATGTGAGGTCGATGGGAGGGCGGGGCGGTGGAGGCACGGGTCTGGGCCGGTGGTAGCTTGCGGTTCGTGAAAGATCGTCAACAGTGACTGGCGGGAGGTAGACGAAGGCCATCTGCCCGTTCCTTATAGATCGGACGGTTCATTAAAAAAATTGACTGACCTATTTGTTTTCAGTCGACTGTTATCTTAGATATGACCACATGTGGTAGGGTGCTGGAGGAGTACCTGCATTTCCTGTGCTCATATATTACAAAATAATATGGAGTAGAATCTAATTTTGTTTGCCATGCAATGTTGTAGAGCTATCATATGTCTCCTGTCATTTATTTTTAAGCCACCTGCTATCTGCTACTTTTACAGTGCACTAGTTCTGCACACACTTCACCCATACTCTCACTATTGTGTTTTTATGCAAGGGTATTTCAGACTCTCCTGCTGAAAGAGAAGCAGCAAAGAAAAGAGAGAAGTCGCTCCATCTTGGTATACGGGTAGGCAAGACACGTTACAATGCTATAAAGGGTGCAGTGTCAGCAGATGGAGATGGTAAACGTAGCTCTGTAGTTGATGACCTTGCTCGCAATGAACCACCATCCCAGGTGCTTGCTTTAACTTCGCGGTGTCATATGTGGTTGCATGTTGGTGCCTAGCTTGTATTCGAAAGGCCTAAGTCGATCTTTACTAAGATAAGGAAAGATATTTTTTACATAAACCCCCATCCCGTGAGCACCAGAAGACAAATAGCTAGTCAGGGCACTGGCCGAGCTAGTGACAAGCCCAGCAAAGACAAGCATCACCTGGAAGCCAACTAAAAAGCCGCGATGGTGGCGAAGCAGCCCGCCTCCCACCAGGCTCTCAGATCCTAGATGATCATGTTCACCACTCCAGCCAGATGTCTAGCTTGTATTGCTTCCAATTTGGTTAAATTGCATCTGCTTAGCTTATACATTATATCTTTGAATATGACGTGCCTTTCTGTTTTTGGTACATACTAGTACATCTGTGTATTAACCATGTTCTTACATCAAACTAATGTTCTTGTGGATCCCTCATCAATCACTTATGACGAGGCAGGCAGGCAAGCGCACTACTCCTCATTTAAAGAATGCAGCGTCAACCTCCCGACATGATTCTCAAGAAACAGAAATGCTAGATGAAGATAGTGAACGTAGCTCTGTAGTTGATTACAACATTTCCCCTACACTAGCATTGCAGGTGCTTGCTCTAACTTGGCAGCGTGATATGTGCTTGCATGTTGCATAAGGTGTCTAGATTGTAATTCTTCCAATCTGGTTAAACTGCATGTGCTAGTCTGCTTAGCTTATACTCCTGTAAATGTGACATTATACCTGTTAATGTGACATGCCTTCCTGTATTTAGTACATAGTACATCTGTCTATTAAGCATGTCGTTACATAAAACTATTGTTTTTTTTGTATCCCGCATCAATCAATATGACGAGACACCTTTAGTATATGCAGTGCGATATTAGTTCCATCTTTCATATGATTTATACCATGCGCTGCTTCTAATTGTTGAAATTCCATTTATGATGGGACGCTTTTAACTTGGCAGTCATATTGGTTGCATCTTTCATGTGGTGTCTAGCTTGCATTGCTTCTTATTTGCTGGAATGGTTTCTGCTTAGTTTACACAAATAGTTGCGAACATGCCATGCCGTCCTGTTTTTCGTACATATTCCATCCTGGTATCATCTGTTTGCCTTACATCAAAGTAGTGATTGTCAGTATCATGCATGAATGAGTTCTGAAGAGAGAATTTTATTGATTTTTCTTGTCGGTTTTACTTGACAATTCAAAATCAATAAAGCGGAAGGAAGTAGCAAGGCAGCGGATAAAGGTGCTCCTTCCAAACGGAGGCCTCTACAGTTTCTACTCCTCCACACCCCCAAGATGATTTCCAAGACAACACATGCATAGACATTCAACAAAGCTGTGTTTATGATGAGCACGTCTCCCCTAGTGCAGCATCACTGGTGCTCCCTCTAACTTGGCACTGTTATATGTGGTTGCATGTTATGTGTGATGTCTAGCTTGTGTTGCTTCTAATTTTGGTGAATTCCATCTGCTTACTTTACACATTATACTTGAATAAGACACGTGTTCCTGTTTCTAGAACATACAATATTTGTCTATCACACCATGTTCTTACATCAAATTACTACTGTGGTGTAACCTGCAACAATCACTTATCATAAGACACGTTTGACTTCGGAGTGTGATATAGGTTACATCTCACATTCTTTTCTAGCTTGTACTACTAATTTGTTGAAATGGCACTTATGACGAGACAGTTTTAACTTGGTAGAGTGATATTATTTGCATCTTTCATATGGTGTCTAGCTTTCATTGCTTCTAATTTGTTGAAATGCCTTCTCCTTAGTTTACACATCATAAGCTGTGAATATGCAATGCTGCGAATATGCAATGGCACTAATGATGAGAGACCTCTAACATGGTAGTGTGATGTTGTTTGCATCTTGCATATGATTTATTTCTTGTACTGCTTCACATTTGTTTAAACGCCATTTATGCTGAGACACTGTTAACTTGGCAGAGCGATATTTGTAGCATCTTTCATATGGTGTCTACCTTCCATTGCATTGCTTCTAATTTGGTGAAATGTCTTCTACTTAGTTTACACATCACAGTTATGGTTATCTCTTCCCTCCTGTTTTTCATACATATTACATCCTCCTATCATGTGTTTGTCTAACATCAAAGTTTTATTCGTCTACATCACGCATCAATTTGTTCTAAAGAACTAAATTTTATTCGTTTTTCTTGTCGGCTTGACTTAACATGGCACAAAGAAAGAGGAAGAAACAGAGAATGGCAGGGAATGAGAAGCGGAGGAATCCTGCAGATTCTGCTGGTACTGATGGTGCAATAGAAGGTGAAAGTCCAGCAGAAAATTCTACAAACACAGCATCCCATGCTACACGAACTGCAAAAAAAGCCAAACAGAAACAAATAGCTGCCACCAAACAAGCAGAGACAGCCCTAGTTCTTGCAACACCTACCACAGTACTACCAGCTGCACGACATACTCGTGCGTCAACTGAGCTAGCAGCACGTTCCCAAGCTCCCTTGCCACCTGACACTACTTCCCAAGCACTCATGACACAAGACGAGTTGGCAATATCAGATGAACCTTGTGAGCTTCAACAGCAAGAAGGTAGTTGCTGGAGTCAAGTTACAGTTGCATGCTTCTTTATATGTAGTCTCACAGTTTGATGTACACTAACACTTCCTATGTTTGTTGTTGGACTAGCACCTAGGCGCAAGAGGAAACAAACATCAGGGATAATGCTCGATAGGTTAACTCAATCTAGAGGAGGAAGAATGGAGATCCGTTTTGAGGTAGGTTTAAAAAGGCCACGTGATGCTACAGAGTCAGCCAAGTTAGTATCAGAGGCAGCGGTTGCCGTTAGGTGTCATGTACATATCCTCCCAACATGGATTCAGTACAGGAATGACAAAGACGAAACCCAGTTCAACACCTACCTCGACCATTTATCTGTAAGTATGGTTATGTATGGAAACTAGTAATATCGTCTTGCTCTGTCCCATACTTTCTAGGTTGCTGATAATGAGACTCCCATAATTTTCAACAGATGAGGTTCAAGTTGGATAGCCAAGATGATGCAACCAGACAAGCTTGCACCCATGTTTTCAAGTCTACTCTGCGACAGTATCGGTATAACTTGAGGAAAACTCACTTTGAAGGCAAGGCTAACAATGAACTTTCCCAAACATCTCCAGTGGAAAATATATCGGATGAAGACTGGAGGGGCCTTGTTAAACACTGGTCTAATCCGAAGTATCAGGTACATTATATATATGTGATCAGATCACATGTTGAAGTCCTATTGACGCATGTGCCACACAAATCTATCTTCTTGTAGGTGAACTGTTCAAAGAACAAGGCCAACCGTACGAAAGTGAAATTCCAACAGACGACAGGATCTCATAGCTATATTGCACACTGCGAGGCTCTTGTAATTAGCTGCCGTTTCACTCTTTTCGTTGTACCATATTATCAGATCTATATTGACTTGTTCGAAATGCAGAGGAAAGCCCGCAAGGACCAAAAAGTACCTGAACCAAATGCTGTGGAAATCTTCAAGGAATGTCACACCAATAAGAAGAAGGGCATGACTATACGAGTCAAAGCCGCTATTGTAAGTCCTTAATCCTCATGCCTTTTAACTACTACTTACTCTGACTTGTGCCTTGAACTGCATGGTTTGTAGCCAATGTCTATTACTCTTTTCAATTTTATACACAATTGTCTTAGCGTATCATTGCACCTTACAATGTTTAAAGGGAGGAGTGATGTTCCTTTGATCTTGACCCGTAATCTAGTTCCGTGCTGGACTTGCCCACACAACGTTACAATTGCCTGTTTGTCTGTTCTCAGTTGTTTTGTGATATGAATGATGTCATACTATGCTTACCGTATTACAAACTTCGTCTCTTTATCCTTAGCCCTCAATACAATGTGAAGAAATAGACAATACATTAGCGATGGTACATGGTCATATGTTTGGAACCTGGTTTTATTATGTACTTTGCAATAAAATACAACTAATATTTTACATGGGTTCACCAGAATAAGTTCTGTATATACACCAAAGCTATTTTGTTTGGTTTTGCTGCCTCCTTAATATCTTATGTTCTGGTACTACTAATGTAAAACCTCAACTTTTCGGCGAGCTATGGAAAAAATGGTGGAACCGCCACCTTCTGAAGGTGGCGAGGCAACTATAACCGCAATGTCAGCTCTTGCTGCAGTGGGTCAGTACCTGTCCACTAACAGTGCCAAAAGCACGTTCCTGCGTAATACTGGGTTGGTTGTTAAGGCAATATCGTCCAAACTGCCTCATGATCAAGATATGCAAGCTTAAAGCAATGTTGTATCTGCACTCCAGACACAAGTCCATTCCCTAACAGAGGCCCTTTGTGAAACAAGGAGAAACATTGCTCAATGTCATCAAGATATGCATGGTTTTGAAACCAGACTATCAGACATTTGCTATGTTGTTCAGGAGCCTAGGGGAAATGAAGGCGAGGGTTATGGTGTTCCATCGGACAATACAGCATGAAAACGTAACAGTCAGGTCAAATGAACCGAGCTTCTAAACTTCTGGTGGTGCATTTATCTGCTAGACTGTTAAGTTTTATGCCAACCTTCCTTTTGTTATATAGTTGTAATTTGTTTTGGTGCGATACAAAACTTATTCTTAACATGCAGTCATCGGCTGAAGAAAATAGCAAGCCATTTTTGTATAGTGTAGGGTGTTCCCTATGTTTGCACTGGTGGCAATCTTTGATGTCGAGTGGATGTAATATGTGCAATCGCCTTAATAGCCTAGCGTTAGTTTGGGCTGTATTTATTTCCTAGTCTTCTTTTTCCCTGGTTTGCTAGTGGCTGCAACTAACCATGGGCCATATATGGGCCTTAGGATCCATGGGTCTCCTACGGGCCGTCGATAAATGGGCCTGTAATCAGTGGGCCTCGGGCCGTCGATAAATGGGGCTAGGGCCGTTGTCGGTGTCAAAACCGGTGGATCTCGGGTAGGGGGTCCCGAACTGTGCGTCTAGGCGGATGGTAACAGGAGACGAGGGACACGATGTTTTTACCCAGGTTCGGGCCCTCTTGATGGAGGTAAAACCCTACGTCCTGCTTGATTAATATTGATGATATGGGTAGTACAAGAGTAGATCTACCACGAGATCAAGGAGGCTAAACCCTATGGTATGATTGTTGTGATGTATGTTGTCCTACGGACTAAAGCCCTCCGGTTTATATAGACACCGGAGAGGGCTAGGGTTACACAGAGTCGGTTACAATGGTAGGAGATCTACATATCCGTATTGCCAAGCTTGCCTTCCACGCCAAGGAAAGTACCATCCGGACACGAGCCGGAGTCTTCAATCTTGTATCTTCGTAGTCTTGGAGTCCGGCGGATAATGATAGTCCGGCTGTCCGGACACCCCCTAGTCCAGGACTCCCTCAGTAGCCCCTGAACCAGTCTTCAATGACGATAAGTCCGGCGTGCATAATGTTCGGCATTGCAAGGCGGGTTCCTCTGTTGAATAATCCAGAGAAGATCATGAACACCAGGATAGTGTCCGGCTCTGCAAAATAAATTCCACATTCCACCGTAGAGAGAATAAAATGTACACTTAGTTCAATCTGCTGACGTATTATGCGGCGTGACATCACACCGCCACCAGGCCTTTGTTTGAATTACTATACCACCTCAGCATGTTTAGCGAAGCGGTTTCCTTGGCACGTCTTGTCGAAGCAGAGATCGTGTTCCCCTTATTCCGGGATTCTCATCAATACGTGCGTGGGTAACCCAACCGCACCATTGATGGTGGCGCTCGGGAGATAAGCGAGTTTTACCAGGCTGGTGGGGGACGCATAGTTTTGTCCGCCTATATATAAGGGATAAGGATTCACCTTCTCACCTACGCCTTCTTCCTCCTTTGCTTATCCATCCCCGCGAACTCAAGCTCCAACGCCCGAGCTCGTGCATCTCGCCTCGACCTTCTCCGAATATGTCCGAAGCGGGAGGTAAATGGTTAGCCTCCACCGTCAAGGAGGAGGACATCACCAAGCTACGCAGCGCTGGATACCTTAACGGCGATATCGCGCATCGGCTGCCCGACGAGGGACAGCTCATCCCTACCCCTGAGCCTCATGAGAGGGTCGTCTTCCTCCCCCACTTCCTCCGCGGACTGGGCTTTCCGCTCCATCCATTTGTCCGGTGGCTCATGTTTTACTACGGCCTGGATTTCCACGATCTGGCACCAAACTTTATCCTCAACATCTCGGCATTTATCGTCGTGTGCGAGGCCTTCCTCTGCATCCGGCCCCACTTCGGCATGTGGCTCAAGACCTTCAACGTCAAGCCAAAGGTTGTGAAGGGTACGCAAGAGGAATGCGGAGGCGCCATGTTGGGCAAATTGCCCAACGTCCCTTGGCTGGAAGGGACCTTCGTGGACTCCGTCAAGGGGTGGCAATCGGGGTGGTTTTACATCACCGAGCCGCGCAAATCCGCATGGGCGGCGGCCCCCGAGTTTAGATCTGGCATCCCCACGCAGCTCACCTCCTGGAAAGAGAAGGGCTTGCAGTGGGGGAATCCGGTGGAGGTGACGGGACTCCGAGCATGTATCAAGAAGATGGTGAGCAAGAGGCTCAGGCTCGTCGACGTGGTCCAAGTCATGCTGATCCGGCGGATCCTCCCATGCCAAGAACGGGCATTTAATTTGTGGGAGTTCAATCTGGAACAGCACCAGGCGCTAAGCGGGCTCTTCGATACAACATACGAAGGCGCCTGGAGGGTGCTGTTCAAGGGCGCCGAAGCCCCCGCGTCCGCGACCGAAGACCGCGGATTCAGCTTGCAGTATCCAACTGACAAGGTAAGTGATTCAACCCCATTACGGGACACTTGCGATAATTAGATTGACTCTAGTGAGGTTTCATTCTGCCTCTTCCTTTGACAGGAATGGATGGAGAAGGCCAAGCTGCTCATCAGCCCGGCTCCCATGCCAGAAGACCTAGTGGATGCCCGCTTAACAGGGCTGCTGGTTCCGGCACCGCACGTGGCGCCGGAGAAGAAGGCCAAGAAGGTGGCCGCGGGGACTCGAAAGAGTTCCCGCAATCAGGCATCTGATGACGACGAGGACTCCTCCCCCGAAGACGAGGAGGAGGAGTACTCTCTCCCGGAGGAGGGAGAGAAGAAAAGGAAGGCTTCCCCCATCGGGGAGGCCGAAGGGTCCAAGAGGGGGAGAACTATCCCCCCGGACAGTTTCGCCAACATCAGCGTTGGTGAGGATGAGTGGCCTCCAAGGGCCAGGCGTCCGGCAAGATCGTAAGTATCTGGATCCTTGATGTGTAATTTCTTTTATGTCGTGTAGTATCCTTCTAACGCCGCATTCTGCCCGTAGTCCGGCCAATGATGATCTCCCCGACTCATCGAGCGGGTCATTGGCCTCGTCGGATGTGAATTCCATCCCAACTGCCTCCACCCCACGCGCCGACGAGGACGTCGAGGTGGGATCCCAGAGAGGGACCCATCAGGAGGAGGCTCTGGAGGCGCCGTCAGGCAGCCTCCCGGACTTCGTGCCGGACTCTACATCGGAACCCGCAGTGGTTCCAGAGTCCGGCAAGCGGCCCCTTTGAAAGAAGGGCAGGACCGTGACGCCGGCGGCCTCCGTCCAACCGGAGGCGCCGGATAACCTGCTGGAGGCGCTTAAAGGCGCTTCCATCGAGGGAGAACACCGCACTATCATGAGTGCGGTGATTGAGAAGGTTCAGCTCGCTAAAAGCGGGCTGACCGAAGCCTGCAGTAGCCTTTTAACAGGCTTTGAGGTAAAAACTTAAAATTATGTAATGTAATACCGCATAGACAGTAGCCCCTGATGCTTAGTTCGGTGTTCGGAAGGAAAAGCCGGACTAAGGATCTTTAACAAGATATACGCAGGGTTGCCTAAAATATGTCAATATGGGTTTGCAGGCTGCGCTGCTGACCTCTGCCGCATTAACGGCAGAGGTTGACGTGCTGAAGAAGGATCGCGAGTGGTCTGAGCAAGAGCTCGGCCATGCAAAGAAGCATCTCGAGGAAAAAGATGGTGAGTAACACCTCTTTGAATAAGTACCTTACAGAAAAGGATTTTGGTTGCAAATAAAATTAACAAGGATAATATGTGTATTGCAGGGGCCACTAACGAGGTGGCAGCCCTGAAGGATGTTGTGTCCGCGGCCGAACGTAGTTCGGCCGCGGAGCGGGCTGCACGAGAAAAGCAAGAGGCACGGGTGGCGGAAGTTCGGCAAGAGCTCCAGGCTCTCATGGAAAAACATTTGAGTTTGGAGCGTGACTCCAAGACTCGAGAGTCCGAGCTTGCCTCGGCTCTCGAAAGTGCCAAGTCCGCCAAGGCCGAGGCCCGTAAGGCCCTTCAGGAGGTTGAGGACATAAAGAAGATAGCGGCAGGTAAGGCGTTTTTCATGCAAAGCAGGCATGTTAATGTGAACTACCTGACACTTACCCGCATTCGGAGCTCTCCAGGGGCGTTTGCAGATCTGCCGCGTAGTGCGTCTGATGCTGCCGCATTCTATGGTGGCGAGGAGGGGAGCTCGACGGAGAAGGTCTTCTGGTCTCAGTATACTGAGGCCGGCCATCCGGTGCCCCAAGCGACCAGCTGAAGCAGCTGGTCGAACTCCACAAGGTAGCTGAGGAGGCCATGAAGGACCTCATAGTCCGGCTGTGGCCTGGACAGGCCATGCCTGGTAGCTACTTTGGCCTCATGCAGCGGCTGGTGGATGCATGCCCCAGGCTGGATGTAGTCAAGCGCTCCGCCTGTATCGAAGGCGCTCGTCGGGCCCTTGCCCGCATAAAGGTGCAATGGGGCAAATTGGATGCGGAGAAGCTTCTCACGGACCCACCGCCGCCGGGCAAGGAGTATCGCACGCCGGAGAAGTATTATAAAATTGTCCTGAAGGGAGCCTGCGATATTGCAGATGAGTGCTCCCGAAATGTAATCTTTGAGTGAACTCGCTGTTTATTTATCCTGTGCGCTGAAAACTTCGTTCATATGCGCCATGAGCAACGCTTGTTTAATTTAAAATATTACCTTCTGTGCGGCCGTTTGTAAAATCTGAGAGATGGCAAGTCGTTGGCTTCAGCCCCCAAGCCACAAGTGCTGGGGTGTTCGGGATAAACTTGAGCACTCTTGTTCCCATTTTTGGGTCCATCTAGGGAGGCGCTCAACACGACGAACAAGGCAACCGGACTTATAATGCTTGACCACTCTCACTTAGCCATAGAATTCTATAATTTTAAATTTTGGCGAAGCCCCTGGTATTCAGAAGACCGAATCCGGGGCGCTATCCACGCCATCATCGGACATTATCCGGAACTTCGCTCGAAGCGGCGTGAGTCTTTAAGGACCCGAAAAAACCTCTCGAACAGCGACCAGTCTCTCGCCTTATCATGCCAGTCAGTTTTAGCTTTCTCCACTGAGGCGTTAACCCGGCTCAACCGGGGCGCAATCGCAGTGGTTCTCCCAGTGCCACCTTAGCCGACAGAACGGAACGTAAGGCACCAAAACGCGACAGACGTTGAATGTCAACCGAATGGTCAAGGTTGGCTTTGGCGGCTCGAGGAAGAAGAGACTGAAGAAACGCGACAGACGTTGAATGTCAATCGAATGGTCAAGGTTGGCACAATCGTTTTTTGACTAAGCGGACACCAAGTAGCATACTTTTTTATATATAGGAAGAAAACTGCGAGGAAAATGCGTTCCTCTGCCGTCCTCCTCACAGGGACCGTTCGCCACATAAGTGACTAGCACCCTTGGTTTTCAACCGAGAGGTCTTGGGTTCGAGTCCGAGGAACTCTCAATTTTGTCCACCTTCCTTCCTCGCAAAAAAGGGAAAGAAAATCAAAGACTTGGGAAGGCGTACAGAACAAGCTAGTGTACCAGTAAAGAGACGTTGCCGAGTTTTAGAAAAAAGAAAGACGTGCTCCTGTAGCTGGTTCGAATCCAAACCTAGACCATGACTATGATGAGGACATCAATACCATTGTTACACCCATGGCCCCTGCTGCTATACATACTGGACCAATTACTAGAGCTCGCGCACGCCAACTAAATTACCAGGTACTTTCGTTTCTTAGTAATGATTCTAATGTTCATGAGAATATGATGCTGCCTAAATTGGATACATTTGTTTTGCTTACAAATGAAGGGCCTAGCTTGGAGAAGGATGAACATTGGAGCAAGAACAAGCATGGAGATGATGGCATGCGCAAGGGGAACAAGAACGGAGTTACAAGTGATGATTTCAGGACTTTGAAGCCACCATAATGAGTGCATGAAGCCTTGGACGAAATATACAAGATGCCACTTCATAAATTTCGTCCAGAGGCTATTCTAGGTGTTGCGTCACCTTATTATTGGGCCAGGCCCATGTAATTTCGAAATACATAAGTATAGGCTATTTTTAGAGTCCGTATATGTGGGGAAACAGGAGATAGGGTTAGTTTCGGACCCCTTCACCAAGGGCCACGAAATTCACCCCCTCTTCCTCCATATATACAGCCCTTAGGGCACCGTTTAGACTTTGGGTTTTGTTTAGATTAAAGTTCGCCATAGCTGCAACTTCGCGTACTTCGTTTGTGTTCAACGACCAGACAAAGGCGTCACAGAACCCCACCTTGATCAATAAATCTTTCATCTTATATTCGCAATATCCAGATTGCAATCTCAGTTTCTTGCTTGTTCTTCGTTTGCTCGCAGGAAACAGACCCTCGTGGTCAGGTTGATCGTGCTCCGGCGTGGTCAATAACCTCTCGGAGTTGGTTTAGCAATTGCTAAGGCGCGACGTCCTCGCACATTCGTAGTCGGATCGTCAAAGTCGACTTCGACCAAAGCGAAATCCACCATCTCATCGAAAGACGGGACACCTTTGCCTCTATCAAGTGGTATCAGATTTCCAGGTTGCTCGGTGAGATTTTACAGTTTTTCATAGTTTAGATCGAGTCTGTTCTTCATACCTACAGTCCACGAAAAAGCCACAAAAAAAATTTAGGTTAGTTCATCATATCCGAACCAATCTGAGCCTTTGCGTGATCTTTTCTGTATTTGTGTTGTTGAATTTGCGGTTGCATCGTCGTGTCTAGTTGCTGGTCTTAGAGTCTAGTCTTTTAGAGTTTCGAGTTATGGTCATAAGTTGTCACGCCGCCGCCGCACCATCATCATCGCCCCTGCCATCTACCACCACCGCTTATCCGCCACTGCTTCGAATCGTATCCATATACCACCACCGCTGCCATATACCACCACCATATATCCACCACCAATCCGAGTTCCTTGCATATTAGGTTTGTTTTCAGGATCCATCTAATTTCCGATTCGTGTTTCCTTGTTTGAGTAGGTTCCGGATTCCAGCAATCTTTTGCCATCCGTAGAAGAGGTTGGTTTCCAAAAAAAAAATTCCGAAAACCACCCTCCGTTTAGGCCCAAAAATTTTCGAAAACGCACTTGACAAAATATTTTCTGGCTATCCTATTTTTAGGTGTTTCTAAGCGTATTGAGACAGTCGCCGTTATAGAAAGTTGTTTTTGACCCGTTTCCAGTTTTTGGGTCCAGGCAGTCAAAAAAAAAAATTTGGTCGAAAAAATTTCGTGCCCATCCTGTCAATTTGACCTGGGAAGAGTTTTGAGACACTCGCCATTATAGTGATTTTTCGCAAAAAAAAAGAGCAGCGCAAAAAAAAAGTGCGAAAAAAATAATTCCAGAGTGTGCTTTTCCCTTGTTTACGTGCAGCGCCGTGATTTTGTTAGTGTTCTAGGCTCGCGTCTCTAGCACGGTCTAGCCTAGGACCAGCACAGTACCGTCGTTGAGCGTTTATTCAACTTTGCATCTCTGAATTGATTATTGCTGACCTTTTTTGCTACCAAATTATAAGCCTTCCCAGCTCCACATACATCTACGTCGTGCGTTTGATTCTCCCTGGTAATCACTATATCCAAGCTTTGAGAGTTTTGACTACAACGGTTGCCGATCACCACCTGCTGCTGGGTAAGAACTGGTAAGAATTTGAGATTTGCTTGACTGGTTTGTGATACACCACCACCACTTCTTAGTAGTCTGTAGGATCATATTCTTGTGTGTTTCTATTTGCTGCTAACCATGGTAGGATCGCAAGCCGATGAGACTGATTGGGAGAACCTGACGAACAAACAGCTACATGATAAATTTCAGCAAATGATGAGTGGACAGGTGCAAGATGTGCTAAATAGATTTGACGAGGCCATGGAGAAGATAGATGGCATTGAGAAGACGTTTGAAACAAAGCTTGATAGAAGGTTTAATGAATTGCTCGCGCGTTTTCCACAACCACCGCCGACTGCACCTATCGCACCTCTGCAACGACAACAACTACACCCCCTTCCGAATCAGTATGGACGAGCTCAGCGTGTTCCTATTGAGCCAGGACAAAATTCTGGTGCCGCTGCTACTGCTGTTGGTGCTTCTTTGGCTCCTGCTACTGCTGCTGCTGGTACCGAGGAGGATGATGAGTATGCGGGCGATTATGAGGATGAGGTTGATCAAAATCAGAACTACGTGCAGCCACCAGCACCACCACCAGCAGGTCGACCTCAGGTATATATTCGTAATGGTAGGCCTGCACCACCACCTCAGGTACGAGATGATGTCCATATTCCTAAACTGAAATTGAATATTCCACCATTTGAGGGTAGATATGTTCCTGATATATATCTTACTTGGGAGTTAGAAACTGAACAACATTTTACATGTTTACAATATCCCGAGGAGAGACGGGTTGTTGCTGCTGTTTGTGCTTTCACTAGTTTTGCATGTGTATGGTGGTCTGAACATTGTAGATTATATCCTATTCCCGCTACTTGGGCGTCTATGAAAACTGCTATGCGTACTCGTTGGGTTCCACCATATTATCAACGTGAATTGCTTCAAAAATTGCAGCGTTTAAGACAAGGAAAAAATTCTGTAGAAGAATATTATCAGGAATTACAAACTGGCATGATTAGATGTGGTATTGTTGAGGAGAATGAAGCTATGCTTGCACGTTTTATAGGTGGATTAAATAGAGAGATTTAGACCATTCTAGAGTATAAGAAGTATACTAATATCACTCGTTTATTCCATCTTGCTTGTAAAGCTGAACGTGAAGTGCAGGATCGACAAGCATTGGCGCGAACTAACTTTTCTGCAGGTCGACTTTCATCATGGACACCGCGTGCATCCTCTACTTCCACTACACCAGCACCTCCATCAGGTGCTACCTCCAGCCGTGATACAAGAAAGCAGGCACAACCTCCACTATCTGCCAAGAGCGCACCTACCGGGCCTACACAGAGCTCTTCTTCTTCCATGGCATCAACTGGGCACACCAGTGATATTATTTGTCGTCGTTGTAAGGGAAGAGGTCATTATGCGAGAGAATGCAAATCTCAGCGTGTAATGATTGCTACTGAGGATGGTGGGTATGAGTCCGCTAGTGACTATGATGAGGAGACGTTGGCTCTTATTACACGTGAAGAACACGATGGAGATGATTCTGATCATGAGACGCAATACATGGCTCCTGAAGATGCTGACAGGTATGAATGTTTAGTTGCTCAACGTGTTTTGAGTGTGCAGGTCACACAAGCTGAGAAAAATCAGAGGCACAATTTATTCCATACCAAGGGAGTTGTGAAGGAACGTTCTGTGCGCGTCATCATAGACGGAGGGAGCTGTAACAACTTGGCTAGCATGGAGATGGTGGAGAAGCTTTCTCTCACCACAAGACCACATCCACATCCTTACTACATCCAATGGTTCAACAACAGCGGCAAGGTTAAGGTAACACGTACTATTCGTGTGCATTTTAGTATCTCTACATATGCTGATTATGTTGATTGTGATGTGGTACCTATGCAAGCATGTTCCTTATTACTTGGTAGACCATGGCAATTTGATAAAAATTCTGTACACCATGGTAGAAACAATCAGTATACTCTTGTTCATAAGGATAAAAATATTACTTTGCTTCCTATGACTCCTGATTCTATTTTGAAAGATGATATTAATAGAGCTAATAAAGCAAAACAGGAGAAGAATAAGAGCAAAAATCAGATTGTGGCAAAAGAATTTGAGCAACAAATGAAGCCTAATAATAAACCATCTAGTGTTGCTTCTGAAATAAAATTGAAAAGTGCATGTTTATTTGCCACCAAATCTGATATTGATGAGCTAGATATTAGCAAATCTGTTTGTTATGCTTTTGTGTGCAAAGAGGCATTATTTTCATTCGAGGACGTGCCTTCCTCTTTGCCTCCTGCTGTCACTAACATTTTGCAGGAGTTCGCTGACGTCTTTCCACAAGACGTGCCACCGGGATTACCGCCTATTCGAGGGATTGAGCATCAGATTGACTTAATTCACGGTGCTTCACTGCCAAACCGTGTGCCATACCGTACCAATCCAGAGGAGACGAAGGAGATTATGCGTCAAGTACAAGAGCTGCTCGACAAAGGTTATATACGCGAATCCCTTAGTCCTTGTGCTGTTCCTATTATTCTAGTGCCGAAAAAGGATGGTACATCACGTATGTGTGTTGATTGTAGAGGCATTAATAGTATTACTATTCGTTATCGTCATCCTATTCCTAGGCTAGATGATATGCTTGATGAATTGAGTGGCTCTATAATATTCTCCAAAGTTGATTTGCGTAGTGGATACCATCAAATTCGTATGAAATTGGGGGATGAATGGAAAACAGCATTTAAAACTAAGTTTGGATTATATGAGTGGTTAGTCATGCCTTTTGGGTTAACTAATGCACCTAGTACTTTCATGAGATTAATGAACGAAGTTTTATGTGCTTTCATTGGACGATTTGTGGTAGTTTACTTTGATGACATATTGATTTATAGCAGATCTTTGGTGGAACATTTGGAACATTTATATGTTGTTTTTATTGCTCTACGTGATGCACGTTTGTTTGGTAACCTTGGGAAGTGCTCCTTTTGCACCGACCGAGTGTCTTTTCTTGGTTATGTTGTTACTCCACAGGGAATTGAAGTTGATAAAGCCAAGATTGAAGCTATTGAGAGTTGGCCGCAGCCCAAAACGGTCACACAAGTGAGGAGTTTTCTTGGCCTCGCTGGATTCTATAGGCGTTGCAATGAGCTTACAAAGAAGGATGTGCCTTTTGTTTGGGGTACAGCACAGGAAGAAGCCTTCACGGTATTGAAAGATAAGTTGACACATGCTCGTTTACTCCAACTTCCTGATTTTAATAAGACTTTTGAGCTTGAATGTGATGCTAGTGGAATTGGATTAGGAGGTGTGTTATTACAAGAAGGCAAACCTGTTGCATACTTTTCTGAAAAATTGAGTGGGCCTAGTCTGAATTATTCTACTTATGATAAAGAATTATATGCTCTTGTTCGGACTTTAGAAACATGGCAACATTATTTATGGCCCAAAGAATTTGTTATACATTCTGATCATGAATATTTGAAACATATTAAAAGTCAAGCTAAACTGAATCGTAGACATGCTAAATGGGTTGAATTCATTGAGACTTTCCCTTATGTCATTAAACACAAGAAGGGTAAAGAAAATGTTATTGCTGATGCATTGTCTCGTCGCTATACTATGCATTCACAACTTGACTTCAAAATATTTGGTTTGGAGACCATCAAAGATCAATATGTGCATGATGCTGATTTGAAAGATGTATTGCAGAATTGTAATGAAGGAAGAACATGGAACAAGTTTGTCGTTAATGCTGGATTTGTGTTCCGTGCTAACAAGCTATGCATTCCAGCTAGCTCTGTTCGTCTTTTGTTGTTGCAGGAGGCGCATGGAGGAGGACTAATGGGACACTTTGGCGTGAAGAAGACGGAGGACGTACTTGCTACACATTTCTTTTGGCCAAAGATGAGACGGGATGTTGAGCGTTTTATTGCTCACTGCACTACATGTCAAAAAGCTAAGTCACGACTCAATCCTCATGGTTTATATATGCCTTTGCCTGTACCTAGTGTTCCTTGGGAGGATATATCTATGGACTTTGTTTTAGGTTTACCTAGAACAAAGAAGGGGAGGGATAGCATATTTGTTGTCGTGGATAGATTCTCGAAAATGGCACACTTTATACCATGTCATAAAAGCGATGATGCTGTTAATGTTGCTGATTTGTTCTTTCGTGAAATTATTCGCTTGCATGGTGTGCCAAATACTATTGTTTCAGATCGTGATACTAAATTTCTTAGCCACTTTTGGAGATGTTTATGGGCTAAGTTGGGGACTAAACTGCTTTTTAGTACTACTTGTCACCCCCATACTGATGGACAAACTGAAGTAGTCAATAGAACATTGTCTACTATGCTTAGGGCTGTTCTAAAGAATAATAAGAAAATGTGGGAGGAATGCTTGCCTCATATTGAATTTGCTTATAATCGTTCATTGCATTCTACTACTAAGATGTGCCCTTTTGAAGTTGTGTATGGTTTCCTACCTCGTGCACCTATTGATTTGTTGCCTCTTCCATCTTCGGAGAAGGTTAATTTTGATGCTAAAGAACGTGCTGAATTGATTTTAAAAATGCATGAGTTAACTAAGGAAAACATTGAGCGTATGAATGCTAAATATAAACTTGTTGGAGATAAGGGTAGAAAACATGTTGTGTTTGCACCTGGAGATCTTGTTTGGTTACATTTGCGTAAGGATAGATTTCCTGATTTGCGCAAATCAAAGCTAATGCCACATGCTGCTGGTCCCTTTAAGGTGTTGGAGAAAGTAAATGATAATGCATATAAACTTGAGCTGCCTGCATATTTTGGGGTTAGTCCCACTTTTAACATTGCAGATTTGAAGCCATATTTGGGTGAGGAAGATGAACTTCCGTCGAGGACGACTTCATTTCAAGAAGGGGAGGATGATGAGGACATCAATACCATTGTTACACCCACAGTCCCTGCTGCTATATATACTGTACCAATTACTAGAGCTCGCGCACGCCAACTAAATTACCAGGTACTTTCGTTTCTTGGTAATGATTCTAATGTTCATGAGAATATGATGCTGCCTAAATTGGATACATTTGTTTTGCTTACAAATGAAGGGCCTAGCTTGGAGAAGGATGAACATTGGAGCAAGAACAAGCATGGAGATGATGGCATGCGCAAGGGGAACAAGAACGGAGTTACAAGTGATGATTTCAGGACTTTGAAGCCACCATAATGAGTGCATGAAGCCTTGGATGAAATATACAAGATGCCACTTCATAAATTTCGTCCAGAGGCTATTCTAGGTGCTGCGTCACCTTATTATTGGGCCAGGCCCATGTAATTTCGAAATACATAAGTATAGGCTATTTTTAGAGTCCGTATATGTGGGGAAACAAGAGATAGGGTTAGTTTCGGACCCCTTCACCAAGGGCCACATAATTCACCCCCTCTTCCTCCATATATACAGCCCTTAGGGCACCGTTTAGACTTTGGGTTTTGTTTGGATTAAAGTTCGCCATAGCTGCAACTTCGCGTACTTCGTTTGTGTTCAACGACCAGACAAAGGCGTCACAGAACCCCACCTTGATCAATAAAGCTTTCATCTTATATTCGCAATATCCAGATTGCAAGCTCAGTTTCTTGCTTGTTCTTCGTTTGCTCACAGGAAACAGACCCTCGTGGTCAGGTTGATCGTGCTCCGGCGTGGTCAATAACCTCTCGGAGTTGGTTTAGCGATTGCTAAGGCGCGACGTCCTCGCACGTTCATAGTCGGATTGTCAAAGTCGACTTCCACCAAAGCGAAATCCACCATCTCATCGAAAGACGGGACACCTTTGCCTCTATCAGACTATATTTGGTGCTATGCTACTCTGCAAGTAATGAAACTGACATATCCAACGTTCGCTTCTCCTCTTCTCGACTTACTCTGCCTAGCATCAGAAGCTCTGGCCGCAGCACCCATGTCCGCTGGCTGCTCGTCCACCTGCTCTTTAGCAGGCAACAACCAGATATGCACCAAGTCGCCACCCGTACCATCGCCTGTGGGTCTCATCACACCCCCGCCAGCACGCGCACCGCAGCCGATTGCTCATCGCAACCCGCTGCCGTTAGTGTGGTGCCACTGCTGCAAATCACGCAGATTCATCCGTCGCGTCTCAACCACAATTCGCAACCCTGGCCGAGTCTTCTACAAATGCCTGAATTATGGGGTAATAATATGTTTAAGTGTTGTTCTACAGCTTTCAGTTGCTGATTTTTTAATAGTTTGGTTAATGATCTTCCAATTTGATTCGTGCAGAAAAGGGAAGATTCATGTGATTTGTATTTCTGGGAAGTTGCTAATGTGGGGGAATGCAACTACGCCGATTATTTGGTTAGCCGAGGAATCACAATACCAGCAGGTTGGGGTGTTGGACAATTAACTGAAGGAACAACAGAAGAGGAAGATGCAGAGCAGAAGGTTAAAGACGCAGTTCCTCTGATCATGGCCAAGCAACAGCTGCTGAACGGCCTTGACAGCAATGAGGAGATGAAAGAGCTTGTGAAGATAATGGGCAAAATCGATGTGCTCTGTAGGATGATTGTCTCTTTATTTGCAGTGTATGTAGCACTCGTGATGTATTCAGTGGCTATGACATGAGCACTTTGCTGAAACTAGTAATGAATGAAACCTGTGTAGCAGGCTGGGCATAGTGTTGTGAACATCTAATGATTTCTATTAACGGAAATCCGGGGGTATCCCCTTTTGCTCATATAAATAAATAGATAGCAGAGGCCCTGTTGGGTAAGCTTTAGTCTCATTCAAAGACGTCGAGCAAATTGCAGTCCAACAGCAAACTATGTCATCAAATTCAAGTTTCACAGCCAAATATGAGTATAACTAAACAACAATGTCATCATGTTTTAGTTGTCATACAATCACCAATCACAAATCAGCATACATAACAAGTGATGTTCTCAGAGCAAAATACTAAACAACATGTTCATCAGGTTTCAGTTGTCATAGCAAACACAATTTCACATAGTAGATAAAAAAACATCTTCTGACAGGCAAATACGACAAAGGCAGTGTAATCATCATCGCAGCAGCAGCATCAACATCTTCGCCATGTGTATCAGTCTGAATCATAATTCCCCACGGTGTCATCTTCTTCTTCGTCCTCAACGTCCACGAACGTTGGCTTCTTCTTGATCAACTCTTGTATGTCCACAGCACGACAGGCAATCTTTTCGCTGCCGTCATTGACATGATGGTTCTCAAAGATATTAGGAACATCTGTGTTATCTTGTTCATCAGGAGCAGTGTAAGCACCATATTGTTGTGCAACTTCATTAAATGAATTCCTCTGCTCAAACCTTTGCAATAATCTCCAGTCATCGCTACGTGCAAATGTGTCTTCCAAGAAAAATATCTGTGTTGCTTGATTTGCCAAAATAAAAGGCTCGTTGGTCTGGTACGCCGCCTTGACATTGATGGATTTGAAATAATCATCAGCTCTGGGTTTTGTGATCCTGGAAAACAGGTTATACCAATGACAGCACAACAGAACCACACACTGATGATCCTCGAAACTGGAGATATAATGCAACTGAACAATGTTTGTTATGTTAGCATACATTTCAGTTGTCTCTATGTCATACGTATCCATGCTCATGATGGCACTATTTTGTGTCTTCCTGCCTTCGTCTCGTGCAAGGGAGTTGTAGCGCACATCTCCAACAACGCAAGATTCATAATGTCTTACCCGAGTATCAGGACCCATTGCTAGTGAGTAAAGGGCATCATCAACTGCCTGCCCATCCTCCCGCATCTTCTTAACCTATGGTTAGAAAATAGACAAGCTGATCATCTTATGTACTCAGTATATTAAAAAAACTGACAGTGCACTTCAAAAGCTTACATGGTTCTTGAACCATTTCGCAAATCCTGCCATAACCAGTTTGTTAATGTTTCTTCGATTTTGCGGCAGTAACTCCTCTTTGTACATGCTGCACAACATAGTGATCGCGTCAAACATCTAAATATATAAGAATGTGCTGCAAGTTTAGTAGATTACGATGTATAAGCTGCAGTACTGCACTTACTTGATATAAGGTAGTATCTCAGGACAGTTATTCAACACATACCAAACAATTTTGTCCAAATCTTTAGGTTTGTCCTCTTGTCGACTCTTCCCTGTAACTCGAACAGAATAATTAAAAACATTGAGCCCGGGATTGTCTTCACCCACCTCTTTGCTAAGCTGATCAGCTGTTTCAATGTATTTTGAGCAGAATGACAATGCTTCTGTAGCAATGTAGGCCTCTGCAATGGAACCCTCAGGTGTAGCTCTGTTCCTAACATAGCCCTTGAAAGTGCCTAGCCGCCTTTCAATAGGGTACATCCAGCCATACTGTACTGGACCTCTAAGTAGTGCCTCATCAGGTAGATGAACAGCTAAATGCACCATCACATCAAAAGAAGGCTGGAGGATATATCTTCTCAAGGTCGAATAGGATAGTTGGTATCTTGTCTCTAAGACGCTCCAAAGCATCTATCCTAATATTTCTACTGCAAAGTTCCCTAAAGAATTGTCCCAACTCTGCAACTGCTCTTTAAAAGTCAGGGCGGCCCAATCCTCTAAGGATAACAAGTAAAACCCTTTGAAGTAGGACATGGCAGTCATGAGTTTTCAACCCTTGTACCTTGTTTCCATCTGCACTAACTCTCCTTTCGGGGTTGGAAGCAAATCCATGTGGGAATCTCACACGTGACAGGACCTCGCATAATTCTTTTCTTTTTACCTTGTCCAAGACGTACACAGCTGGTGCCATATCCCGTGGTTTACCTTCATCTTGCACCTGCAAATCCTTTCTGATACCCAGGTGTGTCAAATCAATCCTAGATTTTAAGGTATCTTTTGTCTTGCCTTCAATGTTAAAAAGTGTGCCGATAATGCTGTCACATATATTTTTCTCGATGTGCATCACATCAAGATTATGCCATAGATCCAAATCTTTCCAATACTCCAAGTCCCACAAAGTGGACCTACGGGTAAACAATAATCTCTTTTCTACCGTGCCACACTTCCTTTTCCCGCTACCATTACCAGGATGGTTTCCTGGTGTAATATGCCTGACCTTCTCTAATTCCACTTGCAACTCATCTTCGGAGAGCCTCTTTGGCGCATCACGGTTTTCATGCTTTGCATTGAACACATGTCTTCGGTATTTTCTAGGATGCGGCTTGTCCTTGGCAAGGAAACGGCGGTGTCCTATGTAACAGATCTTGCTAAGCATTGCGTATGACAGCGGATTCCTGTCACAGCGAACACATGCATTGTAACCATGTGTCGTTCGCCCTAACATAGTGCTCAAAGCCGGATAATCATGGATGCACCAAATTACAATAGCACACAGAAAGAAATCAGCTGGTGGGCTGCTATATAGGTCTCGAGTGAGAACACCCTTCCATAGTTGTTGAAGTTCCTCCACAAGAGACTCCATGAATAAATCAAAATTCTTTCTAGGACTTTTTGGACCTGGGATGAGCAAGGCCATCATGTAGTTTGATTCTTTGGTGCAGACATTTGGAGGCATGTTATAAGGGATAACAAGCACTGGCCACATGCTATATGTGGCGCTCTGGTGGCCAAATGGGTTAAATCCATCAGAAGCTAAGCCAAGTCTAATGTTTCTCGGGTCAGCAACAAACTCTTTGTGTTTATCATTGAAGCTTTTCCACTCACTACCATGAGATGGATAGCTCATTACATTCTAATCTCTGTACTCCTGGTTCCTAGAATGCCACAGTACATCCTCTCTTTTTTCAGCATCAGGAAACAACCTCTGCAATCTTGGTGTAATTGGAAAATGTCTCAGAACATTATGAGGAACCCTCTTCACAGCATCGCCAACTTTCCATCTTGATGATTTGCATTTCGGGCATTCACTTAAGTTGGCATAATCCTTCCGAAACAGAACACAATTATTCTTACAAACATGGATCATATCATATCCAATTCCAACTGCATGAAGGAAATTCTTCATTTTACTGTAGGTGTGTGGCAGCTCAGACGCATCTGGGAAAGATTTGCGGAAAGCAGCCAACATCGCATCGAATGATTTGTTGGTCATCCGCTCAGATGTCTTCACCTGAAGAAAGGTGACCATAGCTGAGAATACTGGCAGCTTATTTCCTGGGGTGACAGCAACGTTGCATTGTTCCAACATGCGGGCCCACCGTTTTACTTCTGCAGGTGAAAGTTCACGGAATGCACGAGCATTTTGTAGCATTGTTTCAATGTTGGTCAAACTCACTGGCTCCGCCACCACTACCTCCTCCTCCTCTTCCACCTGAGCATCAGGCAGATCAAGATGGTGATCTGCTGCTTCCATGTAGTCAATAACATTGACGTTCACAGCTTCACAATGATGAACCCACCTAGTATATGTGACCGACATCCCATACAAGTGTAGCTGATTTTGCATAGTTGACTAGGGTCTTGTAACTGAATTCATACAACTGCTACACGGGCAGAGCACATCTGATTTCGGACCACCGTACTCAGCTCTGAAAAAGTTCATGAAGTTTTCAACCCCCTGGACATATCCAGCGGAGAATCTTCAAGCAGAAGTTATCCAAGTCCTATCCATCTGTTAGACATACAAATTATTTCTTCTACTAGATATTACAGGAAAAAGATATATGCTTTTTTATGAAGTCCACAAAAAATACCTAGGTCGATGTCTAAAGCTATGGCAAGATATTTGGACGAGAAGATCTAAGTAACGAAATATATGTAAAGCTAATTCAGCAAACAGATTTGAGTGCTAAATTATGGCAGGCTGTTTCAGCAGTCAATGAGCCCGAGCACACAGCCATCGAACTATCAAAGGCCATCACAGCAACAAAGATCGTGTATAAAACCGTATGGAGCTATTTCACCTAACGGATTGGCTACTAGACCATGGCAATCTACGTCACAATAAATATATGGCAACATATTTTAGTAACTAATCGGCCTTGGCATGCCATCTCAGCTAAGCAGATTGAGTGCAGAACAGGGCAAGGAAGCTTCTTAAGCAGAGCATATTGACAGTAAACTACTTCGACAAATAGTGAGATTAACAGCGTCTATCAGCTAACATTCAGCGCTACACCGACATGAACGGGGCCTCAGTCTAGAATGCGCGTACCGCGGGAGAAGCTGACCGACGTGCGTCTCCACACGAACGTCGCCAGCGGTGGCGGCGCTGACCGCCGTGCGCCTCCACAAAAACGTAGCCAGAGGTGGCGGCGCGGCTAGAGGACGGCAGTCTACAAGAGCGTACTGTGGGAGCGAGAGGATCGTCGTGCGTCCCCTCGACGAACCGCGGCGCCGATGTATCGGCGCGGCGGGGAGGGCGGCTTTGGCAAGCGAATGGAGTGGAGGGGGGACGGGGGGGAGGGGGGTTTGGGGAATATTTGGCCGAAGGACGGTTGAATTGAATTTGGGGGGAATTTTTGTGTGTGTGTGGGGGGGTGGATTTTCGCGCAGAGGGCGGGGGGAGTTTGGCGCATGGTCGGTTTCTCCAAGTGCAGTCCCACGTGTCAGTGAAGAGGCATGCCGAAGCGCGTTCCGTTTGCTTGAGCCGTGTGCAGGACCGAACGTGTGTGGGGCGCAATGCGACCGCGACAGAAGTGCTGTGAGTGTACCACCTTTTTTCCTTTTAAACTAGGTGCTTCGCCCCCTAAAAAAATGTTGCTTCGCGCGATCCATCGATACTACTACTAGTAATCCGGTAATCCAGACTAAAACGGTGCAGCCGGGTCTTTTCCCGCGCGATATGCTGGGAGGTTGGCTTAGTTGGGTTTTTTAAATTTGTCTCGGTTCAATAAAAAGCAGAGTTGGTGAATATGGTGTGCCTGTTATCCTGCAATATAGGTCGTCCGATCTATATCTAACGGATAGGAAGGAAACTATGACAATTTAACCGCACTGCTCTCCACATTTGCAGATAAGGCTTTCCCTCATTCATCCTTTTCTCCCACAAGATCTTGATCTTCCGTGCACTAGTATTCCTACAGTATGTATATTATTGTGAAATTTCATTTACACCGGCCGAGATTAATGCAAACACGGCAGATTTTCATTACATTTCGAACTTTTATAAGATAGAAAAATAAAGGAAACCCGACCCTAAATCTATTCTACGGCGGCGACCGACGTCCTCCATCTGCGATCTCTATGTACGGGGGCGGGGTTCAAGACCCGTGAAGTGAAGGTGCGGTCTCCGACAAGGAAGAGTAGAACACGGGATACAGACCAGCCAGTTGGCTCACCATGCCCTGCCGCCTCCCATACCCTACTCATCAGGAGTCCCCGACCTCGGCGGTGCCAGACGTTGGACGGCGGAAAGTAGGACGTGTGGCGGACGGTGCTCCCGTCGTCGGCCGCTAGCGTGGCCACCGCTCGTGCGGTCGCGTCCGCGTCCGGCTACGCCACTATTGCGTCACGAGAGGCGACTTGAGCGAGGGCAGCGACCTCGAGCTTCATCCCTGAAGACAAGCTCTCCCGCAGAGCATTTGCACTTGCGGTCATGGCAGATGTGGTGTCAGGTAGGAGGACGATGTGCTATGGTGTGGAGGTTATCTGGGCGTTGCCGCTTTAAGTAGCGCATTCCGGTGAGGCCAAGCGTCCGGGTGCGTCATTAAGTCGGCGGAGTTGATTCCTCCGGCACCGAGCCTCTTAATGACGACATACGAATGGATGACATGAATGCGGGCAGCTGGCGCCGGCTGGGAACGCACTGCGCGATGGCACGAGGGACGAGGGCTCTGGTGTGCCAGGGTAGTCAGCTGCGGTCATGGCAATGTTGGAGATGCCCTTTGCTCAAATGCGATCCCCGCATGTCATTGAAAAAGCAAGACGACCCGGCATGGTCTCAGGTCCACAGGATGCAGTTGGCCGCGCTACACCACTCCGCGGACGCGTCGCGGCGCCCCGTGCATCCGCGACGAGCCGGGTGTTGGGGTGTGTTTGGATTGTGGCCAAAGTGCACCTTACCAAAATTTTGGTCATGACCCAAAGATTGGTCTTTGTTTGGATGATTGCCATTTCTTTGGCATGCCAATGAACTCTAGCCAACTCTAGTTCATTTTTCTTGCCAATGTCGGCCAAATCATGGGCAACCAATACCTCAACCAAAATTTTGGCTACCCAATGCTTTGATGGGGCAACCTTGGGCACAAAACAAACATACCGTTGGTCGTGCCACGGCACAAACGCCACCCTCGGCACACTGAAACCGACCGTGTCTATCGACGATATGAGCCTGTCGCTCGCCGCGGTCGCCGTGTCCAGAGGCGGTGCCGGAGCTGCGCCCCGTTGTTGGCCCCAAAGACCCACATGAACGGTTTTCGGTGGCGAGGAGGTCGTGGGCCAGCGCCTCCATTGGACTAGTCTGCGCTACGTCGTTCCGACAGGTGTGCCCCACATGTCGGTTTCCCTGTTTTCCCGGCCATATTCAAGCGTCAGTGCTCCGCGTTGCGCATTAGGCCTTTCACTATGTAGGCCAAGCGATACAACTTATTGTTTATTTGAGCCGTTCAAGTGTAATAATGTGGCGTTTGCTTATTTCTCATTCCTCTCCAACCCTCTTCTCCATCGATCATGTCGCCCTCCAGTCGAGTCCATCCTCCCGCATGCCTCATTTGAACATTCCGCCGAATATCATTCACATGTACCCACCCTAGTCCTCTTTCAATAGATCTCCGGACCCCGAGATGAAATCAAGAGGGAACGAGTGGGGGCATGTGATACCTAAGGCGGATTCAAAATTTTGAACCGGTGATCATAGCATCCGCAAATCATATATAAAGGGTATTCAATGTTCGTTTCGTTTTTGAATGTACAATATACTCCCTCCTATCCTTTCTACCTTACATATAAGTTTTATGTCTAGTCAAAGTATCTCTACTATGATAAAAAAGGTATCAACATTCAACAACGCCCAATCAATATTGTTAGATTCGTACGTACTCCTAGATTTGTACTCGAGATGGTTTCCAATTTGACTATTGAAAAGATTAATAGTACTCCTTTCACATAGGTGAGTAAGTCATCTTAGGCTGTGCACCGTGACCAAGGAGGAGGGGAAAACAAGAGACATTAATGTTTATTTGTTAATTAATAGTATTGCATGCAATGAACTAACCACTGAATGTCATGTTTGATAGTCTCAGGTCATTAAAAGCATGCACACCCTCATCTCTTATTGGTTCATATGTCAAGAAACAAGAAACGAGGTAGAAGTTAATGCACTGTGCCTACATGTTTTGGGATTATTTGGTTTTCGTAAGATGACTTACACACCTAGACGGAGGGAGTACATGAGATGTATAATGTGAAAATTATATCATTGGAAACTCCTTTCACATACGAAATTGACCATATGCTTTGTGCAAGTTGCATGTCATATATTATTACTCTAACATTTGGTCAAAGTTAGCCTCGAAAAACGCATTAGACCCTGTATGCTTTGTGTAAGTTGCATGTCATATATTATTACTCTAACATTTGTGTAAGTTGCATGTCATATATTATTACTCTAACATTTGGTCAAAGTAGTATAGTGGAAGTGGATTCTCTGACGTAGGTATCCCTGCCTTACCCTCCCTTTCGGTCACTTACTGGCGGACCCCATACTTGCTAGGCCCCGCATGTCAGTTACTCAATGGGTTCGGCCATGTCAGGGGATCCTCATCCATAGCATACTCCCTCTGTTTTTATTTACTCCGCATAAAACAGAGGGTGTAGTGGTATAATAAATGACGCGGGCGGGGGAGGGGGAGGGACGTCGGTTTGCTCTCAACTGCGGTCCCACAAGCGAGCGAAAACGCAAGACAAAGCACATTCCATTCGGTGAGCGATGTGGAGGGTCCAGCGTGCCGGGCTGCAATGCGAACGCGACAAGAGCGATGTACAGTCAAAACCGATTGACCGGTCGTCATCGGAACCACTATTCACACCAGAACCTTCGCTGCTCGGCCTACGCCAGCCACTGCCCTAAAACCACACCAAATCTCCAGCCAATTCCCCCACCTTTCGATCCCCTAGCCCGCATCAAGCGTCCCCTAGTTTGCTGGAAAGCCATGGTGCGCCGCAAGATCACTTACTACAAGATGCTGACGCCGGAGTGCCGCGCAGAAATCGCGGCGGCGGTCGGCGCCACAGACCTCCATTCCCAAGCTCGCTTTGCGGCGGGACAATCCCCGAGTTCTCTAGAGCCAAGCAACGAGGAGGAGGAAGCCGATCCAATGTTCACTGCAGAGGTCGCGGCGTAGAAGGCCCCCGATGGGTATGAGATGATGGACGTCGACTTCGTGCCGGCGTCCGAGTCCCCCATGGTGCAGGCGGACCAGCGGTTCAACATGGCGATACTAAAGGAGGACCGGGAGGCAGAGGCTCAACTCAACGCGGAGCGCGCGCATGCCGCTGCCATCGAGGCTCTCCTGCAGGCGGAACCGGATGTCGTGGATGTGAACCGGGCGGCGGAGGCTCAACTTGAGGCAGAGCGCGCGGATGCCGCTGCAATCGAGGCCCTCCTGCAGGCAGAACCGGATGTCCTGGACATGAACCGGGCGACAGAGGCTCGACTCGACGCAGAGGGCGCGGATGCCGCTCTCATCGACGCCCTCCTATGGGTGGAACCGGAAGTCCTGGACTTGAACTGGGCGGCAGAGGCTCGATTCGACGCGGAGCGCGCGGATGCCGCTCTCATCGACGCCCTCCTGCATGCGGAACTGGAAGTCCAGGACTTGAACTGGGCGGCGGAGGTTCAACTCGACGCGGAGCGTGCGGATGCCGCTGCCATCGAGGCCCTCCTACAGGCAGAACCGGACGTCCTTGACTTGAACCGGGCTGTGCTGTCGTGCAGAGCGCCCGCATGCTTCGCTTGAACGAGTAGCTGGAGGCCGAGGATAACCACGGTGCGGAGACACACGTCGGCAGCGACGGCTGGTTCGCGCCGGCAGCCAAAGACGACAAGGCCGTCTCTTTCCGCGAGCAGTTATAGTTTTTCTTTATGTTGTTGTTTTTATTATTATGGATCTTTTGTTGTGTAAAAACATACTATTTGTTATGCAAGTCGCCCGAGTCTACCATTTCAGGCGGTTGGATGAATATCCTACGTCTCCTAACCCTTCTTTCCTTCTTCCTCACCTCTTCTTCTTCCCCAACAGACCACCGCACGGGCCGTACGGATACTCCGGTTGGATAAACATACTCTATGAACGAAAATTATGTGTCAGTGATAGGATGGCTGAGTTTGGTTTGTTCACATGCAACAGCACGTGTCAGTGAGGGTGCGTTCCCTTGGTTGGGTTTGCGGCGTGCAGGAGCGAAGTGTGAGGGTGCGGTGCGACCGCGGCATGCAGGAGCGACCGTGTGAGGGTGCGGTGCGACCGCGACAGCCGTGCGCAAGTGTACCTCCTTCTCATTTTGAAAACTTTAGGCAAGCTTGGCAAAAATGTGTGGCGAAGTTTGGCAATGCAAGGCCTAGACCCAAAAAGGATAAGTACGTACTATCTCTGTCCGAGTTTATTGGTCCCCATTGTATTTCGTGCCAAATTTTGACCATAGATTAAACTAAGAAAATGTTCACGCATGTCACCAAACATCATATTTTTCAAAACTATGTTCAAAGACGAATCCAATGAGATAATTTTTGTTGACATGCATTAACATTTTGTTAGTTAAATCTTTAGTCAAAATGGCACAAACTATAAAAGGGACCTATAAACCAGGACGGAGGTAGTACGTACTAGGAGTACTAGTGTTAAAAAAGAAAGGCGGGGTTTTCCTTCGATACAAATCCTCGTTTCACGTGTCAATTAATGCGTATTTTTTTTCTCGAAAGACCAAAGAGCTAACCATCTCACTCCTTATCACTTGATTAATGCAGCGCCATGCAAATGAACCTTCTCACTTACGCATGCATGCAGGGGATATTAATGTCTTTGGTTGCTAAACCCATCAATTTTGCCTCGATTAGTGTTAGTGGCCCTTTGCAAATTGTAATTTTGATATACTGGCCTTGTGTACAAAAAAATGGAGGTAGTACCTATATTTGAATTCCTTGCCCATAGAGGGAGACCACGGTAAGTCGTTCGCAAGTACCGCCTGCAAGCCGAGACAACCGCCTTATTTGCATCCAGAAAGTCCTTTACTAGTACTACTACTAGGAGTACTAGTGCGGTGAGATGGTTTCTCGAAGAAGACGATGGAGAAGCAGAGTCAGCGAAGAGTGAATTGATAGTTGCTTCGTCCGTGCTTTGTGATTTGACGCCTCACTGCTTTGTGATTTGTGATAGAAGGTACAGGGGAGTAGACTCTGTGCTCTATACTGTACTACTCCTACATGCGTCCAAGCATGGGAGAAAGAGGAGAGACGTTGCATTTTTCTATTCCTTCAATCAATCAATCAGGGAGCTTTGGTTCCATCTTTTTAGCTTTGGCAACGCCGTCCACAATGGTTCCCACGATGCCAAAAGCTATTTTCACATTTGGCTACACATTGTGGATGCCCTTAACCATACCACTTGGTTTTGCTCCTGTGTGCTATCTATACAAATCTCAATTATACTGATCTAAAAAATTATAGAATCAAAGATTAGTAAAAAGGAGGTGATTTTGCCGCGCGGATGGCGGGGGAGGTTTCTTATTTTCGGAGGACGTTGTCCTGGTGGTTTACTAACATGCGGTCCCACATGTTAGTGCTTTACCAAGCTGATCCGCATCCCACATGAGGCAGAACAATGGCAGAAGCAACACGTGGTTAAGTTGAAGAAGATGAGGGAGAAGCGACCAAGCTGATCCGCGTCCCACATGAGACAGAACAACGGCAGAAGCAACACGTGGTTAAGTTGAAGAAGATGAGGGAGAAGCGGATTCAGCAACGAGTGAAATGATGGTTTCTTCGTCCCTCCAACTTATTTTTTTAGCATTATTACTTCGTCCCTCCAACTTAACTGCGGGAAAGGTGTAGCTTTGTGATTTGACGCCTCATTGCTCATTAATACGCCGGCGCCATGACTGGGGTGCTTCACCCCGGCTGCTCTACACTGTATTCCGGTATGGTACGTGGACCTGGTAGCTTGATGTCCCACATGTCAGCGAAAGGGACTAGAAGATTTATGAAAGAGAGCGCGGCACTCTTACGACGGAGGAGTAGACGACACGACGGCCCAGTGAACTGTCACTTGTACTGTATAGTACTATATTTTTGTTATTTCGCACGATCCATCGATACAAACCTGATTAAACAGGAAAGGGCGGGATTTTTCCCGCAATGTAGATGATACTGGCCATACATTTCAAAGGCAATTTTAATGTATGCAAATTGAATAATTATAAGTAACAATATGATATCTAGTAAAACTAAAAACACATATGATTTATTGTGTTAGAGTGTAGTAGTAGTCTTGTATTGCATAATTGTTAGATGTAACATGCGAGAACGTGTAGAGATGTAGTTTTGGAGGGCCTACAGAGAGAAAAGCGTAGTACGGTCACCGAACTTCACAATAAGCTGATTACGGTCACTATATACGTTTTGCGGTGATTATCCGGTCACTTGCTCACAGTTCAGCATCGGATAGCACTCTGTTGACCGGCCAAATAGTCTGTGTGGCGCCATGTTGACTAGTTAAATTGACCACGTTCCTTGTGGGTCCCGCCTGTCAGTTCGCATAGGGAAAAGGTCAGATAAACACAAATTTACGCAGGCGCGACAAGGCTCCAACCCGTGCGCGGGAATCACCTGGTTGTGTATGTGTCTGCCAGGGCCTGATGTGTGCGCATGCACGTGTAGGTTGAGCACTTAAGCGTGAGAGTGTGTGTTGGTCGTGTGGTGTACTGGTGTGTGCATGTGTGCATGTGAGTGTTGCGTGCGGGCGTGGCTGTGTGTGTACGTGTGAGTGTTACATGCGTGCGTGGGTGCATGTGTTTGTGTGAGTGTTGCGTGGATGGAGTTCCTGTGCATGCGTGCGTGTGTGTATAATCACCACACCAGCTCCTGTGTGTTAAAACAGACAGCTCAGCATACCAATACAAGGCCACCTTGTCCGCTGTGCCCGCGGTCATGACTTCGCACCACCGTCAAAATATTTTTTTGTCGTTTGTTTTCATTCTTACTAGCAAGATGCCCGTGCATTGCACGTAACATCAAGATGCATTTGTATGACTTGTTTATCTTGTGAGAGAAAAGGATGAACGAGGGAAGGCCTTATTTGCAAATGTGGAGAGGTGTGTGGGTACCTTTTGCAAAACTGCCATAGTTTCTTTCCTATCCGTCAGATATAAATTGGACGGCCTATATTGTAGGATGGCAGGCACACCATCATCACCAACTCTGTTTTTTATAAGAGTGTATTTTATGTATTTTATAATAGTGTAGATGTAGAGTAGGTACAAGTCGACAGGTGGGCACGATGTTAGTGAGATAATGTGATGCAACACTAGATCAGGTGCCACGTGGAGCGTTCAACTGGTCAACTAGTCATGTCATGAGCAAATACAAAGTTGTACGGTGAGCCCGTGACTGTATAATAACCACTAAACGTAAACGGTGACCGTAATGAGTGGATTATGAAGTCCAATGTATGTATCGTGCTTTCGCTTCAAATACAATGATCGTCATTGCATATATGACGAGAGAAAGATGAAACACGCATGAATTTTCTGGGGGCTTACTTTTAGAGGACATAGAGATAGTTTTGTGTGCATACGTGAAAGGGGCGTACAGGGGGGGTATGCGATGGAGAGAGAGATGCTCTTCGTTTCTCTTTATTATGACTAACTTTGTATATAGTATAAAAATATACAAATTCACAGTGCGGAATAAATAGCATTATGGGCACAATGCAATGCAAATTAGCGTTCGTACTCCTCCATATAACTTTGTAATGTTGTATATATGTAGAAACTCTGAAATAATTTTTTGGCCACACTTTATTCAAAAGGAATGTTGTATGTGAAATAAACGTGAAGAGAGGGATTTTTAGATCAATGGGGTACGTGATGTAACATGTGTGAATGTGTATTTGATGCATTTGGCGGGGCCTAGAGAGGTATGTGTGTGTATTACGTATTCGAGAGAGGCATGGATAGAGGGGCCGACGGGGGGTGGGGGGGTGGGAGAGATAGCACGAGAAATGAGGGTGGTCTAGAGAGAGAGAGACAAATATGATGTCACGACAAGAGATTCCATTCCCTTGAGTGTGTATATGCAAGGGGGGGGGGAATAGAGGCACCAGGAGAATTTTTCTGTGTGTGTGGTGTTTGTGTTGGTATGTGTGGGTGTGAGAAGATAATGAGACGTGGGGGCAGAGGGTGTGTCACCGCGTGAGGTCCGGTGGGTCGAGGTGAGGCCCTTTGTTCGGTTTCGTCCTGCGCCACATTGGTCGGCCCATGACACATTTAGGAAGACCCATTGATTACTAGTCGTACAATACAAAGATAGCAGAATTGTGAAGGACTCTGTGTCCACTGACAAAGCCGGCTAGGATTTGTAACCCTAGGTTCTCGGACTAAGGTAACCCCTCTATCTCTGATATTACTACTCATCCAACCTAACTTTAAGGGGCATCCTACAGAATGCTCTGCTACAATCATACTCGTCGATTAGGAAGAGAGGTGTGAGATAATGCGTGAGAGACAGGCGTAAAGATAATGTGCATACATGAGACACGTAGGCATGTCCATGTATATTGAAAGGGTCGATGAGGATTGTGTGTGTATGTTTGCGAGAGGAAGAGTGCTTGTGATAAAGGTTAGTGAAAACAGTTGTAAATGGTTACGAGAGGGAGGGAGGGTTATATCTAGAGAATGTGTGCGATAAAGACACCTCAGGAGAGAGTGTGTGAGCATGTGTGAGAGACCACCGATGGAGAGTGAAACTACACGTAAAAGACTGCTCTACACATTGATTAAAGATATAAATTGTATCCAAATATTAGGATGGGATCATGATATTTGCAATTCGCGTAAGGAGTGGTCATTGATCCATCAGACATCTAGATTCTATCGAATTTGAGCATGACTATGTTATTATTCGACACAATTGATCCACATAGTTAGTATTTTGAACTCCAGACAATGCATCGCTTTAGCAATCGAATATAAACGTGAGTATAGTTCATGTTGTGTGTGTAAAGCACATTATACATACGAAAGTTACACAATGGACATTTATAAATAGCTACCTATGAACTAGTATACATTTGAATTCAATCTAAGGTGGTTTAAAAAAATCGAATTCAACATGAAGTCCATTCAATTATTTGAATTTGATATCACGGCATTTGTAAACCATACCTAAACTATGGGGTACCAACCTTTGCTCTCATTTTGTACATAATAGCATATGTAGTCGTGTACAAAATAGATTCAAATTTAGCTCCTCCATTCCAAAATAATCATAGTTATAGGATTTTCAAGTGTCAAAATTCAAAAGGAAGCGGATAATTTAATGAGGTTTTCAAACATACAGGGTCAAATATAACGTTGTCTATTTAGGTCAATCCTCATAGTTCAAGAGTACTCTAAATGTGAATGCTTGTGTTTCAAAATTTCGAACGAAGCGCCAAAAGAGCTTCTACTTGCCCGAAACCGCGTGAGACCAATGTTTGGTAGTACAAGGAAATTACTTTTCTAATAACTCCGACCTGTGAAACCTACCGGCCCGATGTCCAAAGGTCTAAACCGGGGTAGGTTTGTAGCTTCATCTAGACGCCATGAAACCGCCTCCGAAAAACATTCATACACAATGGCCGCCTAAGCACACATGCGCGCGGCCGAAATCGCTCCCGCCCACTATTTGGGACACCTGGGATTACCATCCTACCCCCGACCCGCAGTAGGTCCGAAATTTAAGAAGGGGGCAAAGTTTGTACTTTCCCCAAATTTCAAACAAGCGCGTCCCATCTTCTGTTCAAAAAAGCCAAAAACAAGCGCGTCCCAGACCAAAACATGGTTCCCCCCCACCCGTCCGATTCCCCATTCGTACTCCGTGGGCGCCAAGACTACCTCTCCACCAGCCGCGACACCCCGGCGTCCTCCGTCCGCCACCCCATCCCACCCATCAACCGCTGCCCTCCTCCATCACGCCGGAGCCGGTACCCCGACGTCGTCGTCCACCGCAACCTCAACCGCAACGCCCTCCACGGCTAGTAGTTGAAGCCGAGGCCGAGCCGTCCGTACCCGAGCTAGTTCAACCACGCCGTCATGTGCCTCACCGCTGCCCCTCCAACTTCACCACCCTCCACCGCACCGGAGCTGTTCCTGCTACGCCGTCCTTCGCCACCTCGGATCTGCTTCCCCTCCGCCGACATACAGCCACGGAACACAGTCAACAATTTGGCCATGGGTTCGTCCAAGCCTGCACCCTCTAGAACATCGGTTTCCTCGGTAAAAACAAGAAGATCGACGCGACATGTGGAGGTGACCACACCGGCAACCGAAGAAGGTACTCCTCTTCCCTTATTCGTGCAAATCTTACGTCTCTGCTTGCACGGTATTCATCCCACAGAAGACACTAGTTGACCGCTTCTTCTTGATACTAGATGTTCCTAGTAACTCGCGATGCACAAGGTTTCTCCTCATATACTATTTCACCTTAGCTAGAGGTACGTCGCCCCCCTGAATTTCCATTTCTAGCTAGTTGATTCCCAATTAACGGAAGCATTCCCCGGCATAACAGGCGCTAGTACGACTATTACGCCAGGGAAGCAGTGCCTTGGTGTTTATCTTAAGGGCGTCTGCGGCCTAGAGCTACTGGCGCCCGATCTGGAGGTCGGCCAGGATTAAAGGGATGGCTTGGGGGCGCTGCCAAGCACGGCGGTGATGTGAGGTCGATGGGAGGGCGGGGCGGTGGACGCACGGGTCTGGGCCGGTGGTAGCTGGCGGTTCGTGAAAGATCGTCAACAGTGACTAGCGGGAGGTAGACGAAGGCCATCTGCCCGTTCCTTATAGATCGGACGGTTCATTAAAAAAATTGACTGACCTATTTGTTTTCAGTCGACTGTTATCTTAGATATGACCACATGTGGTGGGGTGCTGGAGGAGTACCTGCATTTCCTGTGCTCATATATTACAAAATAATATGGAGTAGAATCTAATTTTGTTTGCCATGCAATGTTGTAGAGCTATCATATGTCTCCTGTCATTTATTTTTAAGCCACCTGCTATCTGCTACTTTTACAGTGCACTAGTTCTGCACACACTTCACCCATACTCTCACTATTGTGTTTTTATGCAAGGGTATTTCAGACTCTCCTGCTGAAAGAGAAGCAGCAAAGAAAAGAGAGAAGTCGCTCCAGCTTGGTATACGGGTAGGCAAGACACGTTACAATGCTATAAAGGGTGCAGTGTCAGCAGATGGAGATGGTAAACGTAGCTATGTAGTTGATGACCTTGCTCGCAATGAACCACCATCCCATGTGCTTGCTTTAACTTCGCGGTGTCATATGTGGTTGCATGTTGGTGCCTAGCTTGTATTCGAAAGGCCTAAGTCGGTCTTTATTAAGATAAGGAAAGATATTTTTTACATAAACCCCCATCCCGTG
Organism: Triticum timopheevii; assembly: GCA_963921465.1. Classification (NCBI taxonomy): domain Eukaryota; kingdom Viridiplantae; phylum Streptophyta; class Magnoliopsida; order Poales; family Poaceae; genus Triticum; species Triticum timopheevii. Next base: position 274,209,230 of record OY997266.1, read on the forward strand.
AGCACCAGAAGACAAATAGCTAGTCAGGGCACTGGCCAAGCCAGTGACAAGCCCAGCAAAGACAAGCATCACCTGGAAGCCAACTAAAAAGCCGCGATGGTGGCGAAGCAGCCCGCCTCCCACCAGGCTCTCAGATCCTAGATGATCATGTTCACCACTCCAGCCAGATGTCTAGCTTGTATTGCTTCCAATTTGGTTAAATTGCATATGCTTAGCTTACACATTATACCTTTGAATATGACATGCCTTTCTGTTTTTGGTACATACTAGTACATCTGTGTATTAACCATGTTCTTACATCAAACTAATGTTCTTGTGGATCCCTCATAAATCACTTATGACGAGGCAGGCAGGCAAGGGGACTACTCCTCATTTAAAGAATGCAGCGTCAACCTCCCGACATGATTCTCAAGAAACAGAAATGCTAGATGAAGATAGTGAACGTAGCTCTGTAGTTGATTACAACATTTCCCCTACACTAGCATTGCAGGTGCTTGCTCTAACTTGGCATCGTGATATGTGCTTGCATGTTGCATAAGGTGTCTAGATTGTAATTCTTCCAATCTGGTTAAACTGCATGTGCTAGTCTGCTTAGCTTATACTCCTCTAAATGTGACATTATACCTGTTAATGTGACATGCCTTCCTGTATTTAGTACATAGTACATCTGTCTATTAAGCATGTCGTTACATAAAACTATTGTTTTTTTTGTATCCCGCATCAATCAATATGACGAGACACCTGTAGTATATGCAGTGCGATATTAGTTCCATCTTTCATATGATTTATACCATGCACTGCTTCTAATTGTTGAAATTCCATTTATGATGGGACGCTTTTAACTTGGCAGTCATATTGGTTGCATCTTTCATGTGGTGTCTAGCTTGCATTGCTTCTTATTTGCTGGAATGGTTTCTTCTTAGTTTACACAAATAGCTGCGAACATGCCATGCCGTCCTGTTTTTCATACATATTCCATCCTGGTATCATCTGTTTGCCTTACATAAAAGTAGTGATTGTCAGTATCATGCATGAATGAGTTCTGAAGAGAGAATTTTATTGATTTTTCTTGTCGGTTTTACTTGACAATTCAAAATCAATAAAGCGGAAGGAAGTAGCAAGGCAGCGGATAAAGGTGCTCCTTCCAAACGGAGGCCTCTACAGTTTCTACTCCTCCACACCCCCAAGATGATTTCCAAGACAACACATGCATAGACATTCAACAAAGCTGTGTTTATGATGAGCACGTCTCCCCTAGTGCAGCATCACTGGTGCTCCCTCTAACTTGGCACTGTTATATGTGGTTGCATGTTATGTGTGATGTCTAGCTTGTATTGCTTCTAATTTTGTTGAATTCCATCTGCTTACTTTACACATTATACTTGAATAAGACACGTGTTCCTCTTTCTAGAACATACAATATCTGTCTATCACACCATGTTCTTACATCAAATTACTACTGTGGTGTAACCTGCAACAATCACTTATCATAAGACACGTTTGATTTCGGAGTGTGATATAGGTTACATCTCACATTCTTTTCTAGCTTGTACTACTAATTTGTTGAAATGGCACTTATGACGAGACATTTTTAACTTGGTAGAGTGATATTATTTGCATCTTTCATATGGTGTCTAGTTTTCATTGCTTCTAATTTGTTGAAATGCCTTCTCCTTAGTTTACACATCATAAGCTGTGAATATGCAATGCTGTGAATATGCAATGGCACTAATGATGAGAGACCTCTAACATGGTAGTGTGATGTTGTTTGCATCTTGCATATGATTTATTTCTTGTACTGCTTCACATTTGTTTAAACGCCATTTATGCTGAGACACTGTTAACTTGGCAGAGCGATATTTGTAGCATCTTTCATATGGTGTCTACCTTCCATTGCATTGCTTCTAATTTAGTGAAATGTCTTCCACTTAGTTTACACATCACAGTTATGGTTATCTCTTCCCTCCTGTTTTTCATACATATTACATCCTCCTATCATGTGGTTGTCTAACATCAAAGTTTTATTCGTCTGCATCACGCGTCAATTTGTTCTGAAGAACTAAATTTTATTCGTTTTTCTTGTCGGCTTGACTTAACATGGCACAAAGAAAGAGGAAGAAACAGAGAATGGCAGGGAATGAGAAGCGGAGGAATCCTGCAGATTCTGCTGGTACTAATGGTGCAATAGAAGGTGAAAGTCCAGCAGAAAATTCTACAAACACAACATCCCATGCTACACGAACTACAAAAAAAGCCAAACAGAAACAAATAGCTGCCACCAAACAAGCAGAGACAGCCCTAGTTCTTGCAACACCTACCACAGTACTACCAGCTGCACGACATACTCGTGCGTCAACTGAGCTAGCAGCACGTTCCCAAGCTCCCTTGCCACCTGACACTACTTCCCAAGCACTCATGACACAAGACGAGTTGGCAATATCAGATGAACCTTGTGAGCTTCAACAGCAAGAAGGTAGTTGCTGGAGTCAAGTTACAGTTGCATGCTTCTTTATATGTAGTCTCACAGTTTGATGTACACTAACACTTCCTATGTTTGTTGTTGGACTAGCACCTAGGCGCAAGAGGAAACAAACATCAGGGATAATGCTCGATAGGTTAACTCAATCTAGAGGTGGAAGAATGGAGATCCGTTTTGAGGTAGGTTTAAAAAGGCCACGTGATGCTACAAAGTCAGCCAAGTTAGTATCAGAGGCAGCGGTTGCCGTTAGGTGTCATGTACATATCCTCCCAACATGGATTCAGTACAGGAATGACACAGACGAAACCCAGTTCAACACCTACCTCGACCATTTATCTGTAAGTATGGTTATGTATGGAAACTAGTAATATCGTCTTGCTCTGTCCCATACTTTCTAGGTTGCTGATAATGAGACTCCCATAATTTTCAACAGATGAGGTTCAAGTTGGATAGCCAAGATGATGCAACCAGACAAGCTTGCACCCATGTTTTCAAGTCTGCTCTGCGACAGTATCGGTATAACTTGAGGAAAACCCACTTTGAAGGCAAGGCTAACAGTGAACTTTCCCAAACATCTCTAGTGGAAAATATATCGGATGAAGACTGGAGGGGCCTTGTTAAACACTGGTCTAATCCAAAGTATCAGGTACATTATATATATGTGATCAGATCACATGTTGAAGTCCTATTGACGCATGTGCCACACAAATCTATCTTCTTGTAGGTGAACTGTTCAAAGAACAAGGCCAACCGTACGAAAGTGAAATTCCAACAGACGACAGGATCTCATAGCTATATTGCACACTGCGAGGCTCTTGTAATTAGCTGCCGTTTCACTCTTTTCGCTGTACCATATTATCAGATCTATATTGACTTGTTCGAAATGCAGAGGAAAGCCCGCAAGGACCAAAAAGTACCTGAACCAAATGCTGTGGAAATCTTCAAGGAATGTCACACCAGCAAGAAGAAGGGCATGACTACACCAGTCAAAGCCGCTATTGTAAGTCCTTAATCCTCATGCCTTTTAACTACTACTTACTCTGACTTGTGCCTTGAACTGCATGGTTTGCAGCCAATGTCTATTACTCTTTTCAATTTTATACACAATTGTCTTAGCGTATCATTGCACCTTACAAAGTTTAAAGGGAGGAGTGATGTTCCTTTGATCTTGACCCGTAATCTAGTTCCGTGCTGGACTTGCCCACACAACGTTACAATTGCCTGTTTGTCAGTTCTCAGTTGTTTTGTGATATGAATGATGTCATAATATGCTTACCGTATTACAAACTTCGTCTCTTTATCCTTAGCCCTCAATACAATGTGAAGAAATAGATAATACATTAGCGATGGTACATGGTCATATGTTTGGAACCTGGTTTTATTATGTACTTTGCAATAAAATACAACTAATATTTTACATGGGTTCACCAGAATAAGTTCTGTATATACACCAAAGCTATTTTGTTTGGTTTTGCTGCCTCGTTAATATCTTATGTTCTGGTACTACTAATGTAAAACCTCAACTTTTCGGTGAGCTATGGAAAAAATGGTGGAACCGCCACCTTCTGAAGGTGGCGAGACAACTAAAACCGCAATGTCAGCTCTCGCTGCAGTGGGTCAGTACCTGTCCACTAACAGTGCCAAAAGCACGTTCCTGCGTAATACTGGGTTGGTTGTTAAGGATATATCGTCCAAACTGCCTCATGATCAAGATATGCAAGCTTAAAGCAATGTTGTATCTGCACTCCAGACACAAGTCCATTCCCTAACAGAGGCCCTTTGTGAAACAAGGAGAAACATTGCTCAATGTCGTCAAGATACGCATGGTTTTGAAACCAGACTATCAGACATTTGCTATGTTGTTCAGGAGCCTAGGGGAAATGAAGGCGAGGGTTATGGTGTTCCATCGGACAATACAGCATGAAAATGTAACAGTCGGGTCAAATGAACCGAGCTTCTAAACTTCTGGTGGTGCATTTATCTGCTAGACTATTAAGTTTTATGCCAACCTTCCTTTTGTTATATAGTTGTAATTTGTTTTGGTGCGATACAAAATTTATTCTTAACATGCAGTCATCGGCTGAAGAAAATAGCAAGCCATTTTTGTATAGTGTAGGGTGTTCCCTATGTTTGCACTGGTGGCAATCTTTGATGTCGAGTGGATGTAATATGTGCAATCGCCTTAATAGCCTAGCGTTAGTTTGGGCTGTATTTATTTCCTAGTCTTCTTTTTCCCTGGTTTGCTAGTGGCTGCAACTACCCATGGGCCATATACGGGCCGTAGGATCCATGGGTCTCCTACGGGCCGTCAATAAATGGGCCTATAATCGGTGGGCCTCGGGCCGTCGATAAATGGGCCTAGGGCCGTTGTCGGTGTCAAAACCGGCGGATCTCGGGTAGGGGGTCCCGAACTGTGCGTCTAGGCGGATGGTAACAGGAGACGAGGGACACGATGTTTTTACCCAGGTTCGGGCCCTCTCGATGGAGGTAAAACCCTACGTCTTGCTTGATTAATATTGATGATATGGGTAGTACAAGAGTAGATCTACCACGAGATCAAGGAGGCTAAACCCTATGGTATGATTGTTGTGACGTATGTTGTCCTACGGACTAAAGCCCTCCGGTTTATATAGACACCGGAGAGGGCTAGGGTTACACAGAGTCGGTTACAATGGTAGGAGATCTACATATCCGTATTGCCAAGCTTGCCTTCCACGCCAAGGAAAGTACCATCCGGACACGAGCCGAAGTCTTCAATCTTGTATCTTCGTAGTCTTGGAGTCCGGCGGATAATGATAGTCCGGCTGTCCGGACACCCCCTAGTCCAGGACTCCCTCAGTAGCCCCTGAACCAGTCTTCAATGACGATAAGTCCGACGTGCATAATGTTCGGCATTGCAAGGCGGGTTCCTCTCTTGAATAATCCAGAGAAGATCATGAACACCAGGATAGTGTCCGGCTCTGCAAAATAAATTCCACATTCCGCCGTAGAGAGAATAAAATGTACACTTAGTTCAATATGCTGACGTATTATGCGGCGTGACATCACACCGCCACCAGGCCTTTGTTTGAATTACTATACCACCTCAGCATGTTTAGCGAAGCGGTTTCCTTGGCACGTCTTGTCGAAGCAGAGATCGTGTTCCCCTTATTCCGGGATTCTCATCAATATGTGCGTTGGTAACCCAACCGCGCCATTGATGGTGGCGCTCGGGAGATAAGCGAGTTTTACCAGGCTGGTGGGGGACGCATAGTTTTGTCCGCCTATATATAAGGGATAAGGATTCACCTTCTCACCTACGCCTTCTTCCTCCTTTGCTTATCCATCCCCGCGAACTCAAGCTCCAACGCCCGAGCTCGCGCATCTCGCCTCGACCTTCTCCGAATATGTCCGGAGCGGGAGGTAAATGGTTAGCCTCCACCGTCAAGGAGGAGGACATCACCAAGCTGCGCAGCGCCGGATACCTTTTCGGCGATATCGCGCATCGGCTGCCTGACAAGGGACAGCTCATCCCTACCCCTGAGCCTCATGAGAGGGTCATCTTCCTCCCCCACTTCCTCCGCGGACTGGGCTTTCCGCTCCATCCATTTGTCCGGGGGCTCATGTTTTACTACGGCCTGGATTTCCATGATCTGGCACCGAACTTTATCCTCAACATCTCGGCATTTATCGTCGTGTGCGAGGCCTTCCTCTGCATCTGGCCCCACTTCGGCCTGTGGCTCAAGACCTTCAACGTCAAGCCGAAGGTTGTGAAGGGTACGCAAGAGGAATGCGGAGGCGCCATGTTGGGCAAATTGCCCAATGTCCCTTGGCTGGAAGGGACCTTCGTGGACTCCGTCAAGGGGTGGCAATCGGGGTGGGTTTACATCACCGAGCCGCGCAAATCCGCATGGGCGGCGGCCCCCGAGTTTAGATCTGACATCCCCACGCAGCTCACCTCCTGGAAATAGAAGGGCTTGCAGTGGGGGAATCCGGTGGAGGTGACGGGACTCCGAGCATGTATCAAGAAGATGGTGAGCAAGAGGCTCAGGCTCGTCGACGTGGTCCAAGTCATGCTCATCCGGCGGATCCTCCCATGCCAGGAACAGGCATTTAATTTGTGGGAGTTCAATCCGGAACAGCACCAGGCGCTAAGTGGGCTCTTCGATACAACATACGAAGGCGCCTGGAGGGTGCTGTTCAAGGGCGCCGAAGCCCCCGCGTCCGCGACCGAAAACCGCGGATTCAGCTTGCAGTATCCAACTGACGAGGTAAGTGATTCAACCCCATTACGGGACACTTGTGATAATTAGATTGACTCTAGTGAGGTTTCATTCTGCCTCTTCCTTTGACAGGAATGGATGGAGAAGGCCAAGCTGCTCATTAGCCCGGCTCCCATGCCAGAAGACCCAGTGGACGCCCGCTTAACAGGGCTGCTGGTTCCGGCACCGCACGTGGCGCCGGAGAAGAAGGCCAAGAAGGTGGCCGCGGGGACTCGAAAGAGTTCCCGCAATCAGGCGTCTGATGACGACGAGGACTCCTCCCCCGAAGACGAGGAGGAGGAGTACTCTCTCCCGGAGGAGGGAGAGAAGAAAAGGAAGGCTTCCCCCATCGGGGAGGCCGAAGGGTCCAAGAGGGGGAGAACTATCCCCCCGGACAGTTTCGCCAACATCAGCGTTGGTGAGGATGAGTGGCCTCCAAGGGCCAGGCGTCCGGCAAGATCGTAAGTATCCGGATCCTTGATGTGTAATTTCTTTTATGTCGCGTAGTATCCTTCTAACGCCGCATTTTGCCCGTAGTCCGGCCAATGATGATCTCCCCGACTCATCGAGCGGGTCATTGGCCTCGTCGGATGTGAATTCCATCCCAACTGCCTCCACCCCACGCGCCGACGAGGACGTCGAGGTGGGATCCCAGAGAGGGACCCATCAGGAGGAGGCTCCGGAGGCGCCGTCAGGCAGCCTCCCGGACTTCGTGCCGGACTCTACATCGGAACCCGCAGTGGTTCTGTTGACACCTGATTTTGGCAAGATACAAAGTGAAAGGGCTTTCAACATGAGAAAATTTCATATCGTCGAGTGGAATAACTTTGATGTTTAGGCTATCGACATTCGACCTCATCTCAGTGGCCGAAGCTGTACTCCGAGTGACAAAATTTAATATTCTGAGTACTTTTCAGCCGATTACGTCCTCAATATGACCTCAGATGAAGGAGTGCTCTAAAGGAATTGTCTTCCTCTCATCGAGACAGTCGATTTTCATATATAAATCATCTCAATCCGAGTTCATATGCAAAAGTTATAGTCAATACGGTCTGGACAGGTCAGAGACCAAAATATTACGCTTGACACCAGACACATGTTGATAAGTGTCTGATGCAATGCGTGAGCAATTCGGCCTTCAAGACGGCCTTGAATTGAAAAACCTTCAACACGGAAAAGTTTCTTCTCGTCGAGCCGATTGATTTTCATATATAATTCGTCTCAATCCGAGGTCGTATGAGACTTGGAGCGACAAATCAAGATCAGGCTATGTTTTTGGTCGATTGAAAAACTTACCATCCGAGTGAAAATTCACCGGTCGAGTGAAAACCTACCGATCGAGTAAAAGGTCGAGTGAAAACCTACCGATCGAGTAAAAGGTCGAAAGCCTACCGATGAGTAAAAAGTCGAGTGAAAACCTACCGATCGAGTAAAAGGTCGATTGAGTAAAAGGTCGAGTGAAAATTGATCGATCAAGTAAAAGATTGTCTTCCGACTGAAAATGTGGTCATCATCCGAGTGAAAGATTGTCTTCCGAGTGAAAATATAGTCATCCGAGTGAAAAGGTCCAGTCGAGTGAAAGACTCTAATATCCGAGTGGATGAGCTCAAATCCGAGTGAAACTGAACATGTGCCCAAAAGTTTATCAAGATAATCTCGGATGAAGAAGTGTTCAATACAGAAGTTGTGCGTATCATCAAGACGGTAAACTTTGGTTTTGGAGTTATCATCATCAGAGATAGTATGTGACCTGTAAATTCACTACAACACTCGGATAATTCAGTCTACCGCAAGACCGAGTCCGACTGGAAGGTAAAAACGACCTCGAAAAGTATTCAAGATGGCTTTATTTGAAAAAGTGGTCAACATGAGAGTTGTTCGTATCGTCGAGGCGCACAAGTTCGATATTTGGGCCATCTTGATCGGAGGTGATATGGAGGCTCGGCGACCTACACAAGGAGGAAGACAGAAGTTGGGCCAGATTCAGACTGAATCCGAGTTGGAATAGAACTAGGACTCTAGGACGTGAATTGATGTAATTTTTCTTGTAAGGAAAGCCTAGATGAATCCTTTACTTGTACGGGAAGTCCAGCCGCCTCTTATATATGTTGGGGGTGACGGCCGATTGAACAACACACAATCGAACAAATCAATATACTATTTTTTCATCTACGTTTTATCTCTCCACCGTTTTTCTCTCTCGTTCTTCGCTATTCTTCGTGTTTGAGAGCTACGAATCCCGAGGCTCTAAGGGCGAACGAATCGACCTAGGGCAGCCCATAGCCGCTGCACTCCCTGACGGGGTCCCTCCCGGGGGTGTGGGGTTTTCGGGTCTGCAAAAGCGCCCGCCGACTGTCTTGCCTATCGCGCTGTCGGTCGGGTCTCCTTCGACGTGAGCTGCGGTGCATCACCCCCGGCGTCGAGGGTACACGTGACGTGTTCGTGTGTCAATACACTTTTTGGCGACTCCACTAGGGATCGAAGATCAACAATCATCCACCATGTCCGATCTTCCCAAGCCATCTGAGGTAGACGCCGATAACATCATTAAGCCCAGTCTTGATGAGATATCGGCCGATCATCGCCAAGTCTATGAGGAGTACAAGAAGGCGCGCGAGGAGAAGGACTTGTGGGAGTTCCTTGCAAAGTTCAAGAAGGATCGCCAAGGCAACATCACTCCGATTGAAGAAATCAAGTTCCCTCCTTTGCAAGCCAAACAGGTTAAACCCTCTGTAAGTACTGGCTTTTCTCCTGAGCAGTGGGCTGAGATTGAAAGTCGTATTGCTGATGGTAACAATCTAGTCTATCAAACTTTCATAGAAAATACTAATGCTCATAAGAATACATCTCAATCGACTAGTGGTAATGATGGTGTAGCTGCTAGTGTGCAAAACCCTAACCTGGCTTTACCTATCTCATCGGCGCCTCCCGTGCCGATGACTTATTATCCTACTCAAACAAATCAGATTGTGGCTGCACCCGTTAATCCTATTATGAACATGCCAGGTTCGGTGGTGACGCCGAACCAAACCCTACCTACAGCTACAACCACTCGACCACTACCAAATTATGGGTCGACATACATGCCACAATTCCTACCTACAGCTAGTAACCCTACTCCTCCTATGCCACTGCCACAAGCTTCATCGTCCACTATGGATGATGGTTTAGCTAATCTTAGAGATGAGATGGCTAAGATGCTTCGAGAAAATTTTAGAGTTGAGTTACCTCGGAATCGGATTTACCAAAAGCCGTACCCCGAGTACTTTGATGCTATCCAGTGCCCTCCAGGATATAAAATTCCAGATTTTGTTAAGTTCAATGGAGAGGGCACAAAAACCACATGGGAGCATGTTAGTCAATACTTAGCACAACTAGGTGAGGCAGGCTCACTAAATGAGTTGAAAGTGCGTTTATTTCCTTTATCATTAACTGGTACCACATTTTCATGGTTTTCTTCTTTGCCACATGGTTCCATTCGAGTTTGGTCGCAGCTAGAGCAGAAATTTCATGATCACTTTTATAGCGGCGACAATGAACTCAAGTTGTCACATCTAACATCGGTTAAGCAGAAGCATGATGAATCGGTCTCCGATTACGTCAAGAGATTCAGAGAAACAAAAAACTGGTGTTTTAGTTTGGTGATAACCGAGAGAGACTTGGCAGACCTAGTGCTGAGTGGTTTGAGAACTCCCATTAGAGAAAAGCTAGAAGGCTACGAGTTCCTAAATATCAACCAAGTCTTACAAAGGGCTTTGGCTCAGGAAAGCCGAAGCAAAGACCTCAAAGAAGTGCATAGATACAAAGCCGATCGTCCAAAGGTGAATATGGTGGAATATGATAGTGATCACTCAGACGATGAGGGTGATGTTTTTGCTACTGAATTTGTTTGGCCATATAAGGCCAAACCCTTTACTTGCAATGATCTGAAACCAATTCATAAGAATCGTGATGAAGACATGAAGTTTACTATTAACATTGCTAAGTGTGATAGAATATTTGATGCTTTGCTGCAGGCTAAGATTATTAGAATATCTCATACTTTACCGCCGTTTGAAGAGCTGAAACGGCGTGCTTATTGCAAGTATCATAATTCTTTTTCTCATGCTACTAATGATTGCAATGTTTTTCGACGGCAGATACAATCGGCCATTAATGACGGAAGATTGAACTTTTCTGAGATGCAAGTTGATAAACAGCCCTTTCCAATGAACACCATGGATTTAGAAGGGAAGAAGTTACTCATTCGGCCGGAGGTAGCCGAATCTGCTAATAAAGCTAATATCATTGTTGGTGAGCCCAGGAAAGACAAGGAGGACAACAAGGTCTTGGGGAGACAGGTTGTGCTTGATAAGCAACCCGATGGCAAGGAAGTGATCAAAATCACCATCAAGAATCCTACACTCGGGGGGCAACCGCAAGTGCAAGAAAATACTCGTGTTAAATTTGTCAAGCCCAAGAGTCCAGAAGTTGGCAAGTGGAAGAAGAATGAAGTTAAAGTGCAGCGCAAGCGGATCAAGCCAACTTTTGATATGTTGCTGTCCAAGTATGCTAACCAGTCGGCCGGTTCTAGTTTCAATCGACCGACTCATCTGAAACGACCAAGGTCACCATCAGTTGATATGTTCAGTCGGTATACAAAACCGAGTGGACCAAGGGCGCAGTTTTCAGAAGAGCAGAGGCAATCTGTGTGGGATCGACTTGATTATTCATATAATGGCCGACTCAACATCGGTGACTATCAGTCGGCTGGCCAAAATATGCGACCGGATGGAAATTATCCGAGTGTAAGAATGCACCCAGGTGGAAGCTATCCAAGTGAAAAAATGTGGTCAAGTGGATTCCATCCGAGTGACATCCATCCGAGTGGAGTCCATCAGAGTAAAAAGGTGCGCCCGAGTGGAAATTTCATTCATCTGGAAAGTCGGAAAGAATGGTGTGTTAAATCACCAAGTTTTGCAGCAGTTGAGTCAGGAAAAGGCAAGGAGAAAATGGATGTTGACTCACTTATCTTGGGCACCGAAACATTCCCCATACAGCAGCCGACTGTGCATAACCACTCGACTGAGCCGATACTTTCTATCGCGCCAAAGCACTCGGCTAATGACCATGAAGCAAGCACCAGCCAGGTAAAAACGAGAGATCCTAAATACACTCAGCCAAAGTGGTGTCCTCCAGGGCTAACAAAGACACAGAAGAGGAAACTACAGAGGTTAAGGAGTCAAGAGATGGCAGAGCAGGAGGCCGAGAAGCAAAGGGATAAGTTGTTCAATGACACTCGGTCCATGGTTCCAGCAAAACAAGTGTGGAGGCCTAAACAAATACAAGATACATCAGCTTCTACATCTATCACAGAAGTGCCTACACCACCCAAGGAGGATGATGCGACAACTATTACATCGTCTGTGACACTTCTTACTTCTCCGTCACTCGGCCAGATTTCAGAATCAGTCGATCCACTTGGAGAAGAGGTTGATATGTTGGACTATGAGTCTACGCCGGTTCATGAAGGTATGGATATCAATATGGTGTATTACTTACCTGCTGAGTTTCGTGCTGTAGATGAGGAAGGGGAAGTTGCTCAGCTGGATTTTGGCCCTAAAAATGCAATATTCGAGAAGCCAAAAGAACCAGTAACGCATCTGAAACCGTTATATCTCAGAGGTCATATCAATGGGTCGCCGCTCACTCGGATGCTTGTGGATGGAGGTGCTGTGGTAAATCTTATGCCCTATTCGGTCTTCAAGAAATTGGGTTTGCCTGATGAAGAATTGATCAAGACCAATATGGTGCTCAACGGATTTGAAGGCAAAGAAAGAACTGAAGCCAAAGGTGTGATGTATGTGGAGCTTACGGTCGGAAGCAAAACTTTGGCTACTGCATTCTTTGTCGCTGAGGTGCAAGGTAACTACAACGTCATACTAGGCCGTGATTGGGTTCATGCAAACCAGTGCGTACCATCCACTATGCACCAGTTTCTGATTCAATGGGTTGATGATGAAGTGGAAGTCATTCATGCAGATAATTCGGCCTGTGTTGCTTTGGCCGATGCATCGGTGGATTGGCAACATCCCAATGCTACTTGCTTGGCGGGACGTGATTTGTCAGAGTTTGATTTTCTCAGTGCGACCAAGAATGGTTTTGTGCCCGTGTCTTTAAAGCCGACTGAATGCAATCGGCTCCAAGGTATGATATGTTTAAATGGATCCTAATTCCGAGTGGTTACAAAAACGTCTTGCAAAATATCGGTCCAGCGAGAACGATATGTATGAGTCTATTGAGGAGTTGGATGACATGGATAAACTTGGACAAGGTTTTACATCGGCCGATCCATTAGAAGAGGTAGATATCGGAGATGGATCAGTCAGTCGACCGACATTTATAAACAAAAATTTGAAAGCCGATTGTAAAGCTAAATTAATCGAGCTATTGAAAGAATATGTTTGTTGCTTTGCATGGGAATATCATGAGATGCCAGGGTTGAGCCGAGAGCTAGTGGAGCATCGGTTGCCTATAAAGGCCGGTTTTAGACCTTATAAACAGTCGGCCAGAAAGTTTAATCCGAAAATATATGACCGGATCAAGGAAGAGATCGGTCGACTGCTTGAAGCTAAATTCATTCGACCTTGCAGGTATGCCGAGTGGATTTCTAACATTGTCCCAGTGGAGAAGAAGGGATCCAGCAAGTTGAGGGTGTGCATTGACTTCAGAGATGTGAATAGGGCTACACCCAAAGATGAGTATCCCATGCCAATAGCCGATATGCTTATTAATGATTCTTCTGGACATAAGGTTATTAGCTTTCTAGATGGTAATGCCGGATACAATCAAATTTTTATGGCCGAAGAGGACATGTACAAAACAGATTTCCGATGTCCTGGTTTCCTTGGTTTATTCGAGTGGACAGTGATGACATTCGGATTGAAAAATGCTGGGGCCACATATCAGAGGGCTATGAATTTGATTTTTCATGATTTACTCGGTGTCATACTTGAAGTTTATATTGATGATATTGTTATCAAATCGGATGCTTTTGAATCTCACTTGGCCGATTTGCGTTTAGCTTTTGAAAGAATGAAAAAGTATGGACTGAAGATGAATCCTTTGAAGTGTACATTCGGCGTGTCAGCTGGCAAATTTTTGGGTTTCATTATTCATGAAGATGGCATCAAAATCGATCCCAAAAAGATAGAGGCCATACAGAAAGTGGAGGCTCCAACATGCAAGAGAGATATGCAAAAGTTCCTTGGCAAGGTCAATTATTTGAGAAGGTTCATAGCTAATCTGTCAGGGAAAGTTGATGCATTTACTCCTATCCTTCGGTTAAAGAATGATGTTGATTTCACTTGGGGGGCAAAACAGCAAGAAGCCTTTGATATGATTAAGAATTATTTGTGCACTCCTCCGGTGATGAAAGCACCCAAGCATAGAGAGCCTTTTAAACTTTATATCGCAGCAGAGGAAGGTGTTATTGGTGCTGTTTTGACTCAAGATACCGAAGGAAAAGAGCATGCCATTACATATTTGAGTAGACGTTTATTGGACGCCGAGACAAGGTATACATTTATTGAAAAACTATGTCTATGCTTATATTACGCTTGCACAAAATTGAGACATTACCTAGTGCCGAGTGCTTGTGTGGTAGCTTGTCAAACCGATGTCATTAAGTACATGTTGCATAGGCCAATTCTTAGTGGTAGAATTGGCAAGTGGGCTTATGCTTTGATTGAGTATGATTTGGGTTATGAATCTCTAAAGTCCATGAAAGGCCAAATTGTTGCTAATTTTATTGTTGAACATCGGATTAATGACAAGCATGATGTTGATATGAACCTTGTTTCATTAGTACCATGGAGATTGTACTTTGATGGTTCAGTTTGTAGCAATGGCCAAGGTGTTGGTATTGTTTATATATCTCCTCATGGTGCTGTTTTTGAAGCCTCATGCCGCTTAGAATATTTTTGCACAAACAATCAAGCCGAATATGAAGCATTGTTATTCGGTCTAGAGATGTTACTTGCTATAGGTGTTACACATATTGAGGCTTACGGTGATTCGTTACTAGTGGTGCAGCAAATATCCAGAGTCTTTCAGTGTTTTGACGAATCACTTAATGTTTATCTTGATAGATGTCTAGATATAATTTCTACTTTGGATTGTTTTAGCATTGCACATATATCTAGACATGACAATTGGAAAGCAAATGAGTTGGCACAGCAAGCATCTGGATATCATGTTGATCATGGCATGTTTCATATTTCTCAAAGTCCGATGTCTTGTCTTACCAGTATAGAAGAGGCCGAACAAGAACCCACTGATTCGGTCATTAACAAAAAATCTAGTGCAGATGACAATTCCGACTGGAGGAAGCCCATTGTTGCTTACTTGCGCAATCCGAGTGAAAGGGTGGACAGGGCTGTTTGGCGTATGGATTTTAAATATACTATGAGGGACGATGACCTTTATCGCCGAACAGTTGATGATGTTATTTTAAAATGCTTGGATGAGGATCAAGCAAGAGTTGCTATGGGAGAGGTACATGAGGGCATTTGTGGTACTCACCAGCCGGCTCCTAAGATGAAATGGTTATTACGACGTGCTGGGTTTTATTGGCCGACCATGATTAATGATTGCTTCAGATATTATAAAGGGTTAGAAGCTTGTCAAAAATTTGGTGATATTCAATTGGCTCCTGCTGTTATGTTGCATCCTATTATCAAGCCGTGGCCTTTCAGAGGATGGGGTTTAGACTTTATTGGGCAAATTCATCCATCCTCCTCAAAGGGGCATCGATTCGTGTTGGTGGCGACTGATTATTTCACTAAATGGTCTGAAGCAGAACCTCTCAAGAACATGACACATACGGAGGTGATTCAATTCATAACCGAGCGTATTATTCATAGATTCGGTATTCCTCAAACATTAACTACAGATCAAGGTTCATCTTTTATGTCACACCAAGTCAGAGAGTTTGCCGAATCTTATAATATAAAGTTGCTCAATTCCTCTCCATATTATGCCCAAGCTAATGGACAAGCTGAGTCTAGCAATAAAATTTTAATCAAGCTCATCAAGAAGAAGATTGAGGATAATCCAAGGAGATGGCATGACTTGTTGTCTGAGGCATTATGGGCACATAGAATCTCAAGGCATGGTGCTACGAAAGTGACTCCATATGAGCTAGTATTTGGTCAGGAGGCTGTTTTACCGGTGGAAGTAAATTTGAATGCTTTGAGAATAGCCAAACAAAATGATTTATCGGCAATAGACTTCTATAACTTGATGATGGACAACATTGACGAGGTTGCTGATAAACGTTTGGTTGCTTTGAATGCCATAGAGAGAGATAAGTTTAGGGTAGCAAGGGCTTACAATAAGAAAGTTAAGTTGAAGAATTTTCAAGTTGGTGATCTTGTCTGGAAAGTGATTCTGCCGATTGGTTCAAGAGATAGAAAATTCGGGAAGTGGTCTCCAAGTTGGGAAGGTCCTTTTAGAATTACAAGAGTCGTTCCCGGAAATTCATATTTGGTGGAATCAATACAAGGGGCATTGTTACCTCGAGCTCTCAATGGCAAATATTTGAAGAAGTACCACCCGAGTGTGTGGCAGGAAGCCTAAGTAGGCAATGGCCGATATACAATTATCGCCCTTAGCACAAACATGGCCGATACATAATTATCGCCCTGAGAAAAATAAATGGCCGATGGAGTGTTAACATCGTCCTTAGAACGAACACTATGCATATTATTTTTCGGCATGCAAGCTTTGCCGAAAAACAGGGGGGCATGTGTTGACACCTGATTTTGGCAAGATACAAAGTGAAAGGGTTTTCAACATGAGAAAATTTCATATCGTCGAGTGGAATAACTTTGATGTTTAGGCTATCGACATTCGACCTCATCTCAGTGGCCGAAGCTGTACTCCGAGTGACAAAATTTAATATTCTAAGTACTTTTCAGCCGATTACGTCCTCAATATGACCTCATATGAAGGAGTGCTCTAAAGGAATTGTCTTCGTCTCGTCGAGACAGTCGATTTTCATATATAAATCATCTCAATCCGAGTTCATATGCAAAAGTTATAGTCAATACGGTCTGGACAGGTCAGAGACCAAAATATTACGCTTGACACCAGACACATGTTGATAAGTGTCTGATGCAATGCGTGAGCAATTCGGCCTTCAAGACGGCCTTGAATTGAAAAACCTTCAACACGGAAAAGTTTCGTCTCGTCGAGCCGATCGATTTTCATATATAATTCGTCTCAATCCGAGGTCGTATGAGACTTGGAGAGACAAATCAAGATCAGGCTATGTTTTTGGTCGAGTGAAAAACTTACCATCCGAGTGAAAACTCACCGGTCGAGTGAAAACCTACCGATCGAGTAAAAGGTCGAGTGAAAACCTACCGATCGAGTAAAAGGTCGAGTGAAAACCTACCGATCGAGTAAAAGGTCGAAAGCCTACCGATGAGTAAAAAGTCAAGTGAAAACCTACCGATCGAGTAAAAGGTCGATTGAGTAAAAGGTCGAGTGAAAATTGATCGATCAAGTAAAAGATTGTCTTCCGACTGAAAATGTGGTCATCATCCGAGTGAAAGATTGTCTTCCGAGTGAAAATATAGTCATCCGAGTGAAAAGGTCCAGTCGAGTGAAAGACTCTAATATCCGAGTGGATGAGCTCAAATCCGAGTGAAACTGAACATGTGCCCAAAAGTTTATCAAGATAATCTCGGATGAAGAAGTGTTCAATACAGAAGTTGTGCGTATCATCAAGACGGTAAACTTTGGTTTTGGAGTTATCGTCATCAGAGATAGCATGTGACCTGTAAATTCACTACAACACTCGGATAATTCAGTCTACCGCAAGACCGAGTCCGACTGGAAGGTAAAAACGACCTCGAAAAGTATTCAAGATGGCTTTATTTGAAAAAGTGGTCAACATGAGAGTTGTTCGTATCGTTGAGGCGCACAAGTTTGATATTTGGGCCATCTTGATCGGAGGTCATATGGAGGCTCGGCAACCTGCACAAGGAGGAAGACAGAAGTTGGGCCAGATTCAGACTGAATCCGAGTTGGAATAGAACTAGGACTCTAGGACGTGAATTGATGTAATTTTTCTTGTAAGGAAAGCCTAGATGAATCCTTTACTTGTACGGGAAGTCCAGCCGCCTCTTATATATGTTGGGGGTGACGGCCGATTGAACAACACACAATCGAACAAATCAATATACTATTTTTTTCATCTACGTTTTATCTCTCCACCGTTTTTCTCTCTCGTTCTTCGCTGTTCTTCGTGTTTGAGAGCTGTGAATCCCGAGGCTCTAGGGGCGAGCGAATCGACCTAGGGCAGCCCATAGCCGCCACACTGCCTGACGGGGTCCCTCCCGGGGGTGTGGGGTTTTCGGGTCTGCAAAAGCGCCCGCCGACTGTCTTGCGTATCGCGCTGTCGGTCGGGTCTCCTTCGACGTGAGCTGCGGTGCATCACCCCCGGCGTCGAGGGTACACGTGACGTGTTCGTGTGTCAACAGGTTCCAGAGTTCGGCAAGCGGCCCCTTCGAAAGAAGGGCAGGACCGTGACGCCGGCGGCCTCCGTCCAACCGGAGGCGCCGGATAACCTGCTGGAGGCGCTTAAACGCGCTTCCATCGAGGAAGAACACCGCACTATCATGAGTGCGGTGATTGAGAAGGTTCAGCTCGCTAAAAGTGGGCTGACCGAAGCCTGCGGCAGCGTTTTAACAGGCTTTGAGGTAAAAAGTTAAAATTATGTAATGTAATACCGCATAGACAGTAGCCCCTGATGCTTAGTTCGGTGTTCGAAAGGAAAGGCCGGACTAAGGATCTTTAACAAGATATACGTAGGGTTGCCTAAAATATGTCAATATGGGTTTGCAGGCTGCGCTGCTGACCTCTGCCGCATTAATGGCGGAGGTTGACGTGCTGAAGAAGGATCGCGAGCGGTCTGAGCAAGAGCTCGGCCATGCAAAGAAGCAGCTCGAGGAAAAAGAAGGTGAGTAACACCTCTTTGAATAAGTACCTTACAGAAAAGGAATTTGGTTGCAAATAAAATTAACAAGGATAATATGTGTATTGCAGGGGCCACTAACGAGGTGGCAGCCCTGAAGGATGCTGTGTCCGCGGCCGAACATAGTGCGGCCGCGGAACGGTCTGAGCGAGAAAAGCAAGAGGCACGGGTGGCGGAAGTTTGGCAAGAGCTCCAGGCTCTCATGGAAAAACATTTGAGTTTGGAGCGTGACTCCAAGACTCGAGAGTCCGAGCTTGCCTCGGCTCTCGAAAGTGCCAAGTCCGCCAAGGCCGAGGCCCGTAAGGCCCTTCAGGAGGTTGAGGACATAAAGAAGATAGCGGCGGGTAAGGCGTTTTTCATGCAAAGCAGGCATGTTAATGTGAACTACCTGACACTTACCCGCATTCGGAGCTCTCCAGGGGCGTTTGCGGATCTGCCGCGTAGTGTGTCTGATGCCGCCGCATTCTATCGTGGCGAGGAGGGGAGCTCGACGGAGAAGGTCTTCTGGTCTCAGTATACTGAGGCCGGCCATCCGGTGCCCCCAAGCGACCAGCTGAAGCAGCTGGTCGAACTCCACAAGGTAGCTGAGGAGGCCATGAAGGGCCTCATAGTCCGGCTGTGGCCTGGACAGGCCATGCCTGGTAGCTACTTTGGCCTCGTTCAGCGGCTGGTGGATGCATGCCCCAGGCTGGATGTAGTCAAGCGCTCCGCCTGTATCGAAGGCGCTCGTCGGGCCCTTGCCCGCATAAAGGTGCAATGGGGCAAATTGGATGCGGAGAAGCTTCTCACGGACCCACCGCCGCCGGGCAAGGAGTATCGCACGCCGGAGAAGTATTATAAAATTGTCCTGAAGGGAGCCTGCGATATTGCAGATGAGTGCTCCCGAAATGTAATCTTTGAGTGAACTCGCTGTTTATTTATCCTGTGCGCTGAAAACTTCGTTCATATGCGCCATGAGCAACGCTTGTTTAATATAAAATATTACCTTCTGTGCGACCATTTGTAAAATCTGAGAGATGGCAAGTCATTGGCTTCAGCCCCCAAGCCACAAGTGCTGGGGTGTTCGGGATAAACTTGAGCACTCTTGTTCCCATTTTTGGGTCCATCTAGGGAGGCGCTCAACACGACGAACAAGGCAACCGGACTTATAATGCTTGAACACTCTCACTTAGCCATAGAATTCTATAATTTTAAATTTCGGCGAAGCCCCTGGTATTCGGAAGACCGAATCCGGGGCGCTATCCACGCCTTCATCGGACATTATCCGGAACTTCGCTCGAAGCGGCGTGAGTCTTTAAGGACCCGAAAAAACCTCTCGAACAGCGACCAGTCTCTCGCCTTATCATGCCAGTCAGTTTTAGCTTTCTCCACTGAGGCGTTAACCCGGCTCAACCGGGGCGCAATCGCAGTGGTTCTCCCAGTGCCACCTTAGCCGACAGAACGGAACGTAAGGCACCAAAACGTGGGAGCCGGGCAAACCCAACTATTGACCCAAGACATGATTCGGAGCCGATTCATATAATGCTATAAGTTCGGGGTGCCGCACTTGTGAAAGTGTTTGGACTTTATCACACCATAGAGTGGGGAACATAAGCCCCCGGTGTATTATGCCGTACCAAAATATATGGGTGCCAGATGTCATATAATGAGCATATATATATAAAATGTGATGCAATTGCAATCATAAAGGTGCTGCATTATTAATGAAAGAAAAGTCTGCTAGTAGAGCGGACTGATACAAATAGTGTGGTAAGCAAGGGATTTGGACTAAATAAACATGTCCTCCTCCAGGGATGAGCTGCGGATTTGGTGTATATAATCGAATTTAATGCTCGTAATTGAGAGCACCTGAGTGTTCGGCGCGGCCTTCTTTAGCCCCTGACTGTTGCATCATGAGTTCGGCAGGTTCACCGCCGGACAGGGCTTCTGGTTAACAGAGTCCTGTGTACAAAAAAGAAGAAAAATAATAAAAAAAGAGGGGCACATTTGCGAGCCCCCGGTGTGGTCGAACCGCACTATGGGTCCGTTGTGATCGTGCCCCCTCCCCTGTGCCCATGGTATCTCCAAAGCGTAATGATGTACGCGGAGTGTTATTCTTGCGATCATACGCGGGCGAGGGTAGGGGCCGCATTGCTACACATGCTCTGATCGCGCCAGGTGGTCTTGGTTGGCATTGCTCTGGGCGCGCTTTGCTGTATCCGGCCGTTTAATGGCCGGACTCGAGAATTGCCTTAGAAGGCTGCTCTGTACTCCTGCCGCGAGAGCTGCTGTATGTTCCTCCGTTCGGAGGGAGCGTTCTGTATTCCCATTGACCGTGATGACTCCACGAGGGCCTGGCATCTTGAGCTTTAGGTATGCATAGTGCGGCACCGCATTGAATTTGGCAAACGCGGTTCGCCCGAGCAGAGCGTGATAGCCGCTGCGAAATGGGACTATGTTGAAGATTAAATCTTTGCTCCGGAAATTATCCGGGTGTCCGAAGACCACTTCCAGTGTGACTGAGCCTATGCAGTTGGCTTCCACTCCTGGTATGACACCTTTAAAGGTTGTCTTTGTAGGTTTAATCCTTGATGGGTCTATGCCCATTTTGCGCACTGTATCCTGATAAAGCAGGTTCAGGCTACTGCCGCCGTCCATCAGGACTCTCGTGAGGTGGAACCCATCGACGATTGGGTCTAAGACCAATGCGGCGAATCCGCCATGGCGTATGCTGGTCGGATGGTCTCTTCGATCGAAAGTGATCAGACAAGAGGACCATGGGTTGAACTTTGGGGCGACTGGCTCCATCGCATAGACGTCCCTTAGTGCGCGTTTCCTCTCCCTCTTGGGTATGTGGGTCGCGTATATCATATTCACCGTCCGTACTTGTGGGGGAAAACCCTTCTGTCCTCTGTTGTTCGGCGGCCGGGTCTCTTCCTCGTCGTCGCTATTTAGCCCCTTGTCATTGTTTTCGGCAATTAACTTGCCGGCCTGCTTGAACACCCAGCAATCTATGTTGGTGTGGTTAGCTAGCTTTTTAGAGGTGCCATGTATCTGGCATAAGCGGTCGAGTATTCGGTCCAGATTGGACGGACCCGGAGTGGTTCTTTTAAATGGCTTCTTCCGCTGACCGGGTTTAGAGCCTCGGAATCCGGCATTGACTGCCGTATCCTCCTTGTCGTTGCCCTTTATTCGGCGCTTGTTTTTGTTTCGACGTGACCTGCCGTTGTTGTCCTTAGTATCCGGACTGCCAGAATTTTTATGGAGATTGTTGCTGCGGGCTAGCCAGCTATCCTCTCCCGCACAAAAGCGGGTCATTAACGATGTGAGGGCTGCCATGGATTTCGGCTTTTCCTGCCCCAGGTTCCGGGCTAGCCATTCTTCCCGGATGTTATGTTTGAAGGCTGCGAGGGCCTCTGCGTCCGGACAATCGATGATTTGATTTTTCTTCGTCAAGAACCGTGTCCAGAATTGTCTGGCCGATTCGTCTGGCTGCTGAATGATGTGGCTTAGGTCATCGGCGTCTGGTGGTCGCACATATGTGCCTTGGAAGTTATCAAGGAATGCGGCCTCCAGGTCTTCCCAACACCCAATTGACTCTGCGGGCAAGCTGTTAAGCCAATGCCGAGCTGGTCCTTTAAGCTTGAGTGGGAGGTACTTTATGGCGTGGAGATCGTCGCCGCGGGCCATATGGATGTGGAGAAGATAGTCTTCGATCCACACCGTGGGGTCTGTTGTGCCATCGTAAGATTCGATGTTGACGGGTTTAAACCCTTCGGGGATCTGATGATCCATTACTTCGTCAGTGAAGCATAACGGGTGTGCGGCACCCCTGTATTGAGTGATATCGCGACGCAGCTCGAGAGAGCGCTGTCTGCTGTGTTCGGCCCGGCCGGGGTTATTGTATCCGGCACGACGGTATTCGTCGTGGGTCGTAGGGCGCCCACGTGATCCATAGATGGATCTGGATTGCCTTGCTTTGCCCTCCAATATGTCTCGCAAGTCCGGCGCGTTCCCTCTTGGCTTCGTACTTTTGGAGCGATGCCGGGGTATGCTCTTGGCTGGGGGCCTAGATGCCTCTCTGTCATGACCACGGGGTGGTCGGTCAGCCATATCGTGCGCTGGTGATGGAGGTACGTATGCTTCCTCCTCTAATCGGGGGAGCAGCTTGCGTTTTGGGTAACTTTTGGAGGGACGTTCGAGTTTATACTCTTCGGCCGCGAGGACCTCGGTCCATCGATCGGCCAGTAGGTCCTGATCAGGTTGAAGCTGCCGCTGCTTTTTCTTTAGGCTGTTTGCTGTGGCGATAAGCCTGCGCTTGAGGCGCTCTTGTTCGATGGGATCCTCGGGAACGACGAATTCGTCATCGTTGAGGCTTGCTTCGTCTTTGGAGGGAGCCATATAATTATGATCCTCAACCTCTTCGTCTGCCGCCCCCTCATGAGGGCTTGCTTCTGCATCCTCCTGCGCTGAGTCTTGCTGGAGGGGATTGTCTTCGGCACTCTCTAGAGTATTATTATCTCCTGTGCCGGAATCTCCATTCTTGCTGTGGCGAGATTTAGAGCGGCGCCGCTGGCGCCGGCGCTTGGGCTGTTTCTTTAAGGGATCTGCCTCCGCTGTTTCTTCGCCGTCCCCATCTTTTGGGGTATCCACCATGTATACGTCGTATGACGAGGTGGCCTTCCAGTGCCCTGTGGGCGCTGGTTCCTGTTCGTCTCCGGCATCATCGTACATAGCGTCGATGTCTTCGGATTCGTAGTCTAGCATGTCGGTTAGATTGTCGACAGTGCCTACAAAGTGGGTGGTGGGTGGACTCTGAATTTCTTCATCGTCCGCATCCCAACCATCCTGGCCATAATCCGGCCAGGACTCTCCTGATAACGAGAGATGCTTTAGTGAATTCAAGATATCGCCGAAAGGCGAGCATTGGAAGATGTCCGCGGCGGTGAATTCCATAACCGGCGCCCAATTCGGATCGATTGGTGGGGGCGCGGGAGGTTCGGAGTCCGGCGAGGAGTCCGGCGCCTCGGAATCACGAGTTTCGCAGGGGACAAGATTAGTGTTCGGCTCCATCACCGTGGATGTTGGAGCCCCCAGGGCGGCGTCTATTCACCGGCCCTCGATCTGGGCGATCGGCTCCGGGCCAATGGCCGGAGCGGACCCGTGTGCAGCCACCAAGGCACTGTTCGGTGGCAGAGCTAAATCATGCCCGTCGTCACAGCGCGGCGCGCTTGGCTGTGGCTCGAGTTCGTCGAAGATCAAGTCTCCGTGGACGTCGGCCGTGAAGTTTAAGCTTCCAAATCTGACCTGACGGCCAGGGGCGTAGCTTTCGATCTGCTCCAGATGGCCAAGTGAATTGGCCCGCAGGGCGAAGCCGCCGAATACGAAGATCTGTCCGGGGAGAAAAGTCCCACCCTGGACAGCGTTGCTGGTTGAAGACGCCATCAAGCCTATCGGTGACGACACAGAGGAACTCTCAATGAAAGCACCAATGTCGGTGTCAAAACCGGCGGATCTCGGGTAGGGGGTCCCGAACTGTGCGTCTAGGCGGATGGTAACAGGAGACGAGGGACACGATGTTTTTATCCAGGTTCGGGCCCTCTCGATGGAGGTAAAACCCTACGTCTTGCTTTATTAATATTGATGATATGGGTAGTACAAGAGTAGATCTACCACGAGATCAAGGAGGCTAAACCCTAGAATCTAGCCTATGGTATGATTGTTGTGATGTATGTTGTCCTACGGACTAAAGCCCTCCGGTTTATATAGACACCGGAGAGGGCTAGGGTTACACAGAGTAGGTTACAATGGTAGGAGATCTACAAATCCGTATTGCCAAGCTTGCCTTCCACGTCAAGGAAAGTACCATCCGGACACGAGCCGGAGTCTTCAATCTTGTATCTTCGTAGTCTTGGAGTCCGGCGGATAATGATAGTCCGGCTGTCCGGACACCCCCTAGTCCAGGACTCCCTCAGCCGTCGGATAAATGGGTCTACATGGGCCGTAATCGGGCATAATTGGTATCGGCCCAGCACCATAACAGGCCGTTAACAAGCCGTAGGACTGCAAAAGCTTAATTCTGTCACAGGCATGACGGGTCGTTAATGGGCCAGAATATAGGACGGGCTGGCTAGAAACGGGCCGACTCTTGCCATGGGCTGAATTTGGCCCATTAGGGTAACATGACAGTAACGGGTCGACTCTTGCCATGGGCCGAATTTGGCCCATTTGGGGAACATGCCAGTAACGGACCGACTCTTGCCATGGGCTGATTTTGGCCCATTAGGGGAACAGGCCAGTAACGGGCCGGAAGTAATCGAGGGCCGAAAAGGTGCCCAAGAACGTATGGGCCGTCAATCCGAAAGCTAACACGGGCTGGAAACGGCCCATGTAAATCACGAGCCATTAACGGGTACAAAGAAAATTACTGTTCATTATGGGCTAGAGTCACGGTGGTCCTGTAAAGGGCCGAAAGATACGAAGGCCTCATATGGGCCGAAAGACGTCCTGGGCCATACATGGGCCGAAAGTGAAATGTACTGGTGTTATATTCAACGGGCCACATGACGTTGTTGGGCCGATTTCCTTTAGTGCCTAACGGGCCGTAAAATGGGCCATTTGCGAAGAGACCATTAACAGGCTTTTCATGGGCCAGCCCGCTAACTTTTAACCAAGTCAAACGGGCCGGCTTTGTAAGCTAAATGGGCCAGTGGTGGGCCGTGGCACGTGTCGACATATCATAGGTGCCTATCTGACCCACTGACGAGCTAACACGTGTTTCATCCGGCCAATAAGAATTTTACATGTGGAAATTTCCCATTGGTCGGGGCTGTTAACGGGTTTCGGATCCAAAACCTGACCCGATAGCTTAATGGCATTCCGTTACGGTGGATGCCACGTGTCGGTCACCCTTGACGAAAGCACTTCTGTGACGCGTGATTTATCGTCATGGAAGTGGACAATTCCGTGATGATAATTTTGGTAATGTCATGGAACACTTCTACGACAGCACAGGTATGACTATCTTGATTCTGTCATAAATTTGTCATGGATGTACATGCATGACAAAAAATGCAACCTACTGTGACAAACACGTATCATCACGGAAGTGTATTTTTTTGTAGTGTCCACCAGCGTATAAACCTCCTTCAACTTGATCAGCATATCTTGGTTCAGATTTAAACTCCTAGGGCCTGCATAAACATTGTCAGGTGAGTTAATTACAATTTATATGATCAATAGAGAGATTCAAGTATTTAACACTTGCAGCGCGACTTACCAAAGATTGCTGAGACCATCTGAGAGACATCGCGTTTTAAGCCGGATAATTCACCGGTTGCTTCTTCAAGAGCCACCTCTGCCTTCTCAGCTCAATTGATCAAAGCAATTTTTTCATCAACCCAGGCCTTTTTCTCCATTTCAAAGTCTTCCTTCGGTTTTTCTTGTTCAGAAACGCTGAATTTAAACTTGGAGTCAGCTCTTTGGGTTTCCGTCTCTTGGGCTTCAAGGCGGTTCTTCAAATCATACACTTCTGATTCAAGTTGACTAGTGGTGGCCGGTACAAATACTGAGACAAAATCAGGACTATCATGATGCGATATTAAGTCCCAAGCCTTTTGCAAGCAACAACACTTGGCACTTGGGTGCTAATGTCTACTGAACAAGTTTACTTAAAGTGGCGGTTCATGACAGTAAGTCCCAAGCACTTTGCAAGCAAGAGTACTTGGCACTTGGGAGCTAATGCATATTGTTGTTTAAGGTTTTCAAGTACTTTATTAAATACAACCATATGAAGGACCGACTCAACCATATTGGTTAAGCCGCCCCTTGGGGACTATGGACTAAGCCGGATTTCTTACATATTTTGTCCATATATATTATTAATGTCAATAAGTTTGTTTCTAAGTCTATAGCATATTCATCATAAGCAATAGACTTGGGGGCTGGCATAGTAAGGATAAATGAGTACAGAGAAAGGATTGTACCTCAAATTTCTGGTGCATCTGCTTCACCATGTCAATTTCGATGTCACGGCTGCTGTGCACTTGGCTCATATAGCTGGAAAAGACTTCTCCAATACTCATGTGAGTATAATTAGCGACATCAAGTTTGACCCGACGGTGTTCCAGAAGCTCCTCCTTGGCGGAGCACTTGTCCAACACGGTTGGCCTCCCTCGCTCAGCAAAGCAGGTCTTCGTGATCTCGACATCACGGTCTTGAGGATCATCCGTTCTGACCGGGCTAGGGACTTCCGGGTTTTCAGAGCCATCGACGGCTTGCTCGGCAGGCGGGTCAGCAGTTGGCATGTCATGCTCTGGCTCAGATGGCGGCTCATGAGTGGAGGTCTCAAGCGCGGCTGTTCCAAGTTCTGGTTCTGTTAAGACCGTTTCTTTGGCCGGCTTATTCTTCTTCACCCTTTTGCTGGGCTTTGCTTTTCCACTACATAAGATCAAAAGGTCAGTGCAAATCCAACAAATTGAAATGAATACAGGATAAGCAGGTTATCATTACCCTGGAGCGGTCTTGAAAGCCGGCAGATTAGACTGCATTGAATTGCCAGAGGAAGGAGAGGTTTCCTGATAATCCGAGTCAGAAGAATTGAGTGGTTGACGACTGAGACCCACCAAAGGATAAATGAGATTTAAATCAAAGGTGACCTCATTCCAGCGTTTCCTTGGGGTGTTCGGTAAGCTGGAGGAGAGCTCCGCATCCTTGCTGGTCCGGTTTTGCCTCCGGCTCCCATGAATCTGTCGCTTTCAAAAGAAATTGAGGATCTTGATAAGCTAAGGGATGTGAAAAATCATACTTTCCGGGTTACTCTGCGGATTTTCTGTCTTGCCAAAGGCTCAGAGTTGGAGGAAATGATAGTTACCTCTTCATCCTTGCCATGGCTTGTTCCTGTGTCCTCCTGCTGATAATTAGTGTCAATAAGATGGTTAAAAAAGGAGCCAGAAGAGTCAAGGGCTACCTCCGACTCAGAAGAATCTTCTAGCCGAAGCAAGTCAGAGGCGGTGGCTTTCTTGTCCTTCTTCCTCGTAGCCTCTTTCCTGGCGGCTCTCTTGGCCTTCCTGGCTTCCTTTGCAGCCTCATGATCGTACTTAACTTTCCAAAATTTATCACCAGCCTGTGAAAATCGGCAAGGCTGAGTATAGATGAAACATCAAAAGACAAAGGTAATTTATTTAGATGGGCGGCGGCTTACCACTAGAGCCGGGTTAGCTTCGCAGAAGGGGCTCAAGCCCAGCTTGCCGCAGTCTGCTAGGCTCTCATTCAGGAGAGACCTGGTCATGTCGTTGATGACATAGTCAAGCAAATCATCAGACCTATGTCGCAGAGGGTCATCCTTTTTGCCTATGTAGGTGCACATTAAACCGAGGTGGCGACTCAATGGAATGACCCGCCAGGCGAGCCAAACCCGGACTAAATCGATGCCAGTTAACCCGTTACCCAGAGGAGCTTTGATTTTAGCTAGGGTGGGGGAGAGTGTTTTGCGTTTGGCGGCTGTAATCTTGTCAGGAAGCTGATGGTTGGACTCAAGACATAGAGCACGAAAACCCGGCAGAGGATTCTCATGAGCCGGAGAAGTGTCTTGGCAATAAAACCATGTCTGGTTCCAGTCTTTGGGATGACTCGGCGGATTGGCATAATGAAAGCACAAGTGCTCCCTAGGTGATTTTGATAATTAATGTCAACATATCTCTTGTTGGACTAACACTTTTATCTAGTATATTTCAGATAAGTTCAACAATGGAGTGGCATGGACTAAAGGATTTAGGAACTCCTTCAAGATGCTAAGGACAAAGGATTGGCTCAAGCTTCAATCTCAAGACTCTTCATTTTACATTTTAGTGGTCCAAGATCACATTGAGTCTATAGGAAAACCATATACTATCAAGGAGGGATGAGGTGTTGCTTAATGAGCCTCTTGCTTCATGTGCTTAGTGATATGCTCCAAAACCCTCAACTACTTTCCCACTTCCACAAATGACCTAAACCCATAGCCAAAATTGGTCACACCGATTCTTCCTATCCGGCGCCACCGATTCCATAAGTCATAGCCACTGCCACAAACCCTAAGAAAATCGGTCTTACCGATAGGGATCTCGGTCTCACCGAGATGGGATTGTAATATCTCTGTGTATGTCCATTATCAAAATCGGTCTCACCGAGTTTGAGCAATCGGTACTACCGAGATTACAATGCAAACTCTCCGGAAAACTAATTACCAAAATCAGTCTCACCGAGTTTGAGTAATCGGTCCCACCGAGTTTGCCTGACCAACTCTCTGGAAAGCTTATTACCAAATCGGTCTCACCGAGTTTGTGTAATCGTTCCTACCGAGATTACGTTATGCCCTAACCCTAACAATATCGGTCTCACCGAGTTGCATTTCGGTCCCACCGAAAACCCTAACGGTCACATTATTTGCTGAATCGGTCTGACCGAGTTTAACGATTCGGTCCCATCGAGTTTGGTAAATTGTGTGTAACGGTTAGATTTTGTGTGGAGGCTATATATACCCCTCCACCTCCTCTTCATTCGTGGAGAGAGCCATCAGAATGAACCTACACTTCCAGCATACATTTTCTGAGAGAGAACTACCTACTCATGTGTTGAGGCCAAGATATTCCATTCCTACCATATGAATCTTGATCTCTAGCCTTCCCAAGTTGCTTTCCACTCAAATCTTCTTTCCACCAGATCCAAAACCTATGAGAGAGAGTTGAGTGTTGGGGAGACTATCATTTGAAGCACAAGAGCAAGGAGTTCATCATCAATGCACCATTTGTTACTTCTTGGAGAGTGGTGTCTCCTAGATTGGCTAGGTATCACTTGGGAGCCTCTGACAAGATTGCGGAGTTGAACCAAGGAGTTAGTAAGGGCAAGGAGATCGCCCACTTCGTGAAGATCTACTGCTAGTGAGGCAAGTCCTTCGTGGGCGACGGCCATGGTGGGATAGACAAGGTTGCTTCTTCGTGGACCCTTCGTGGTTGGAGCCCTCCGTGGTCGTGCAGCCGTTACCCTTCGTGGGTTGAAGTCTCCATCAACGTGGATGTACGATAGCCCCACCTATCGGAACCACGCCAAAAACATCCGTGTCTCCAATTGCGTTTGAATCCTCCAAACCCTTCCCTTTACTTTCTTGCAAGTTGCATGCTTTACTTTTCGCTGCTCATGTACTCTTTGCATGCTTGCTTGATATGTATTGTGAATGTTGAGATTGTGCCTAAACTCCACTTAAACTTAAAGAAACTTAAAAACTGCAACTTTGGTACTTAGTGTCTAATCACCCCCCCTCTAGACACCTCTTCTCAAGGTCCTACAAGTGGTATCAGAGCATTGGTCTCGATTGCTTTGGTTTAATCACCATTGGAGGAAGATGGATGAGTCCACTATTGGGAGTCTTAGACATAGAGTGCCTATTCTTGATGGAGAGTATTTTCATGAGTGGAAAAATGAGATGCTTGTTATTTTCAATCAATATCATTTTAACAAGTACATTGCTAGCCCTTGTGCACCTTATGTTGATCCTATGCATCCTACCCATGATGAGTCAATTGACATGATTAGGAATCTTAGAACTGCCGAACTTATCATTAGAGGATTGCCTAGAAACTTGATTGGATGCTTGCCTACTTTTAAGTGTGCCTACACCATATGGAAATTTCTTGAGGAACGATTTTCAGATTATTCCTTGAAGAATCTTGATGAAATTCTTCATAAGTCTATTGCCTTGAGTAAGATGAATACTAGTGATCCTATGTTTGGTGATCGTCTATTTGAGCTTACTAATCTTATGCGTGCCAAAGGAAATGTTGGTATTATTAGTGATATTATTTCCGAAGCTATAAAAATTCATAAGCAAGATTATTGTCAAACTCATTCTAATGAATCACCCTCTCTAGGACTTGATCCACCACATGACGATGTTGAACATGGATACTATGATGAGGATGATGATAGTGACTTCGATCTTGATGATGCAATGAGACATTTTGGTCTTATGGCAAATCTTTGGGGATATATGTCAGGAGGAAAGGAATGGGTTCTTGATAGTGGATGTACCGATCACATGACCGGAGATAAAGACATGTTTCGTGAGCTTGCTGACAACGATAGTCCTCGAAAGTATGTTACTTTCGGTGACAACTCAAAGGGTAAGGTGGTTGGCCTTGGTAAGGTGGCCATATCACATGATAGCTCCATACAAAATGTCATGCTCGTTGAATCTCTTGGTTACAACTTACTTTCAGTATCTAGACTTGCTGATTTCGGTTTCAATGTTCTATTTACTGAAGTTGACTGCCAAGTGTTTCGTCGAGATAATCACAAAATGGTCTTTACCAGTGTGCGTATAGGTGATCTGTACATTGTTGATTTCACTAAAAAGGCTCAACCTAAAACTTGCTTCATTGCTAAATCCTCAAAAGGTTGGTTGTGGCATAGACGACTAGGTCATGTTGGTATGCGAAACCTTGACAAGCTTATTAAAGGAAATCATATCCTTGGAGTTAACGATGTCATATTTGATAAGGATAGACTTTGCAGCGCTTGTCAGGCAGGTAAACAGGTTGGAGGAAGGCATCCCGTGAAGAACATCATGACTACAAGGAGGCCACTCGAGCTACTTCACATGGATCTCTTTGGTCCCAACTCTTACAAGAGTCTCGGTGGAAATTCTTTTGGTCTAGTTATAGTTGATGATTTTTCAAGATTTACATGGGTGTTCTTTCTCGATGATAAATCGCAGGTCCAAAAGATCTTCAAAAACTTCGCAAGGAAGGCTTAAAATCAATTTGAAGTGAAGATCAAGAAGGTTCGCGGCGACAACGGAACGGAGTTCAAGAACGCAAATGTGGACACCTTTCTTGACGAAGAAGGGATCTCACATGAGTTCTCGGCTACGTACACACCTCAACAAAACGGAGTTGTTGAGAGGAAGAACCGGACGCTCATCGAAATGGCAAGAACGATGCTTGATGAGTACAAGGCGCCGAAGCACTTTTGGACAGAAGCGGTTGAGACAGCTTGTCATGCAACAAATAGCCTGTATCTTCACAAGCTACTCGGCAAGACGGCATACGAGCTCCTCACCGGTAACAAACCCCAAGTTGGATACTTTCGAGTATTCGGCTCAAATGCTACATTCTTGATAAGCATCGTCGCTATAAATTTGCTCCTAAATATCATGAAGGTTTCCTACTAGGTTATGGCTCAAACTCTCACACTTACCGTGTCTACAACAATTTCACCCGAAAGGTTGAAGAGACGGTAGATGTGAAGTTTGATGAATCTAACGGCTCGCAAGTAGAGCAATTGCCAATTGATGTAGGTGACAAAGATCCTTCGGAAGCAATTCAAGACTTGGCTATTAGCAAAGTTCATCCAACGGAGGTGAAGGAGAGTACCTCGTCCGTCCAAGTGGAAGCTTCTACTTTAGAACAAGGTGAACCAAGAGTTGATACGGAAGCATCCACAAGCGGGACACACCAAGATGAAGAAAACGAGGAAGTGCATCAAGATGAACGTCAACAACCTCCTTCTCCACCACGACAAGATAACGACAATGCCAACAATGAAGAAGGCCAAGAAGAAGAAGAAGAACAAGATGAAGAAGATGTTCAACGAAGACCCAAGCAAAAGCTTTCACGAGTTCGAGCAAGAATTGCTAAAGATCATCCCGTCGAGCAAATCTACAATGACATTCAAACCGGGAGAATCACCCGCTCTAAAACTCGTTTAGCTAACTTTTGTGAAAACTATTCTTTCATCTCTAGCATTGAACCTATGAAGGTCGAAGAAGCATTGGAAGATCCGGATTGTATAAATGCCATGCATGAAGAGCTACATAACTTTGAGAGGAATCAAGTTTGGACATTGGTTGAGAAGCCCGACAACAACCACAATGTCATCGGTACCAAATGGGTGTTTCGCAACAAGCAAGATGAAGATGGACAAGTAGTTCGCAACAAAGCACGTCTCATCGCGCAAGGCTACACACAAGTCGAAGGTATGGACTATGGTGAGACTTACGCCCCCGTTGCTAGACTTGAGTCCATTCGCATCTTACTTGCCTATGCTAATCATCATGATATCACCTTGTACCAAATGGACATTAAAAGTGCTTTTCTAAATGGTGAAATAGAGGAGGAAGTTTATGTTAAGCAACCTCCCAGCTTTGTCAATCCTAAGAAACCCAATCATGTTTACAAACTTCACAAAGCTCTTTATGGTCTTAAACAAGCTCCTAGAGCATTGTATAAATGCTTGACCAAGTTTCTTATTGAAAAAGGCTTTGAAATTGAAAATTGATTCTACTCTTTTTACTAAAAGGGTTAATGGAGAACTATTTGTGTGCCAAATCTATGTTGATGATATTATATTTGGTTCGACTAACCCTCATTTTAGTGAAAAGTTTGGGAAGCTAATGTCGGAGAAGTTTGAGATGTCTATGATGAGTGAACTCAAATTCTTTCTTGGGTTGCAAATCAAGCAAACTAAGGAAGGTACCTTTGTTTCTCGAACAAAGTACACCAAGGACTTATTCAAGAAGTTCAATATGCAAGAATGCAAAGGTATATCTACACCCATGCCTACTAGTGGGCATAATGACTTGACCAAAGACGGTGAACCGGTTGATCAAAAGGTTTATCGCTCTATGATCGGTTCATTGTTATATCTATGTGCTTCACGTCCCGATATCATGTTAAGTGTATGCATGTGTGCACGATATCAAGCTGCCCCTAAGGAATGTGATCTTAAGTCTGTGAAAAGGATAGTGAGATACTTAATCCATACACCAAACTTTGGCATTTGGTATCCTAAGAGGGCTTCTTTCGATCTTGTTGGCTATTCCGACTCGGACTATGCCGGAGACAAGGTTGATAGAAAGTCCTCTTCGGGTACTTGTCAATTTCTTGGTAGATCTCTTGTGTCTTGGTCCTCCAAGAAACAAAACTCGATATCCTTATCCACTGCCGAAGCTGAATATATTGCCGCTGGTTCATGTTGTGCTCAATTACTTTGGATGACCCAAACTCTTAAAGATTATGGGATATATGTGAGACATGTTCCATTGCTTTGTGACAATGAAAGTGCTATTAAAATTGGTCATAATCCTGTGCAACATTCTCGAACTAAGCATATTGAAGTTCGTCATCATTTCATTCGAGATCATGTGGCTAAGGGTGACACTGATCTTAAGCATGTTCGCACCGAAAAGCAGTTAGCGGATATATTTACTAAACCTCTTGATGAGAAAGTGTTTTGCAGGTTAAGAGGAGAATTTAACATCATCGATGCTTCAAACTTGGAGTAGAAACTCCATTGGATACATGCAAGACATGAGCTTATGACTAATCCTTGATATTTCTATTATGATGAAAATCTTATGTCTTGGATATATTTGTATCTTGCATGTCATCTAACCCATGTAGGTACTTGGTGGAATCAAATTCCATGAGATTGTAATCCACTCATATCTTGAGCAATCTCTACATCACCAAGTCTCTACACTATGGTGGTTGAAGACAAGGAAGCACGAAACTTCTTAAATATATCCTTTGACAAATTCTATGTTGAGCTTCATGATTGTCATTTTTGGATACACAAGTGCTCTTCCTTGCAAGAACTAACCCATGTAGGTAGATGGACTAAAATTCCAAGTGGTGCTCCAAATTCTTGATGAGCTACATCAACCTTGAGCAACCCACACAAGTTCAACTACATGGACAACACCACCAACCAAGGTATGTTATTCCATCTTAGAGAAGCTTTACTCCGAGTCATGAGCTAAAGAAACTCGACAAGATGTGAATACATCAAGATGCTTAGACGAAAAATGGCAACCCCATTTTGAGCTTAAACGATGAGTATGACCTATGATCAAGTGATCTCACTTGACTCCTAAGTCAATATACTCTAACATAGGTGACTTCGTCGCCGACCATCTCTAGATGAAGTTCTCTTGTGTTCTTTTCTGTGTTTTTGCATATTTGTTTCCCCTTTCAAAAAAAACTTCATCTAGATTTCTTTCTTTCTGTTTGTTCTGCATTTTCTGCATTCCAATTCATTGCACATCTTTCAGTAAATTCCTTGCAAATCTTTGTGAGATCTTACTAGTCTAGTGAGCTGAGGTGACAAGTGTTTTCTTTGCGATGAACTCGGTTTCACTGATTAGTTATTTTCGGCCCAACTGAATCTTTTCGGTACGACCGAAGCATACCACTCGGTGCCACCGACTTCATAATAGGAAAATCAGTTTGCCACATAATTCTGTGTTTCTTCTGATCCAGCTTCACTCAATGAATCTTGTCCTCTACAAGCATCACATTTTTATCATTGCTTTGTTCTGTGTCTCAAGGACCAAACCCATTCGACAGATTCCAGAAGACCCTTCTTGGAAATTGATGTTAAAGGGGGAGAGAGAGAACATCAAAGCTTATCATTTGAAGAGAGCGAGATATCATCTCCTAAAGGGGGAGAGAGACCTTCTAGGGGGAGAGACCCTCAAAGGGAAGAGAGAGATCTCCAGGGGGAGAGAATACTTAAGTAGAATTCTCAAGGATCCCAGATGCTTGGTGTTCAAGAGGAGAGATATCCACATGTCTTCTTGAGGGGAGAGACATGTTCATATGTTATGTTGTGCCTATTTGCATTAGCATACATCAGCTCTGATCATCATTCATATCTTTCAGCTTTGTTTTCTTTCAGCTCTGAATTTATGTTCCCTATCTTCTCCCAGTATCCCATGTTAGATTCAGGGGGAGCAAGACATCTAAGGGAAAGAGATCATTTAAATTCACTGCATATCTTTACTCTTGGGGACATGTCTAATTCAATGTGGTACTTAGTACTCAGTCTCTACATGTCATCCCAGTCTTGGTATTCTTGTGGTTTCTTCTGTTTGCTCTGGCTAGTAGATGCATCTGTGCTATCTAACCTTGTTTACACAGGTTCATTTCATCCTAAGACAACTCAAGACTACAAGGTAAGTATATGCATCACAATCATGTGTATGAGGAATTCTTGCTGATGTACATATTGTTGCAAGAAGGACTCATGAGCATGAAGGTATTTTCTTCAACATTCTTTGCTGTGATGCATATGGCCAAGATACATGTAACACATTGCCTGCTCTATCATGTTTATGCTCTCACATGCTTTTACATTCCATATTCACATGATTGCATACATGTAGGGGGAGCCTATGTTTGTTACATGTCTTTCCAAAGCTTTACTTGCTATTATTTATATCTTTATCTAAAGCTTTGATGTTCATCAATTACCAAAAAGGGGGAGATTGAAAGCACAAGTGCTCCCTAGGTGGTTTTGGTAATTAATGTCAACATATCTCTTGTTGGACTAACACTTTTATCTAGTATATTTCAGATAAGTTCAACAATGGAGTGGCATGGACTAAAGGATTTGGGAACTCCTTCAAGATGCTATGGACAAAGGATTGGCTCAAGCTTCAAGCTCAAGACTCTTCATTTTACATTTTAGTGGTCCAAGATCACATAGAGCCCATAGGAAAACCCAATACTATCAAGGAGGGATGAGGTGTTGCTTAATGAGCCTCTTACTTCATGTGCTTAGTGATATGCTCCAAAACCCTCAACTACTCTCCCACTTCCACAAATGACCTAAACCCATAGCCAAAATCGGTCACACCGATTCTTCCTATCCGGCGCCACCGATTCCATAAGTCATAGCCACTGCCACAAACCCTAAGCAAATCGGTCTTACCGATAGGGATCTCGGTCTCACCGAGATGGGATTGTAATTTATCTGTGTATGTCCATTATCAAAATCGGTCTCACCGAGTTTGAGCAATCGGTACTACCAAGATTACAATGCAAACTCTCTCGAAAACTAATTACCAAAATCGGTCTCACCGAGTTTGAGTAATCGGTCCCACCGAGTTTGCCTGACCAACTCTCTGGAAAGCTTATTACCAAATCGGTCTCACCGAGTTTGTGTAATCGGTCCTACCGAGATTATGTTATGCCCTAACCCTAAAAATATCGCTCTCACCGAGTTGCATTTCGGTCCCACCGAAAACCCTAACGGTCACATTATTTGCTGAATCAGTCTGACCGAGTTTAACGATTCGGTCCCACCGAGTTTGGTAAATTGTGTGTAACGGTTAGATTTTGTGTGGAGGCTATATATACCCCTCCACCTCCTCTTCATTCGTGGAGAGAGCCATCAGAACAAACCTACACTTCCAGCATACATTTTCTGAGAGAGAACTACCTACTCATGTGTTGAGGCCAAGATATTCCATTCCTACCATATGAATCTTGATCTCTAGCCTTGCCAAGTTGCTTTCCACTCAAATCTTTTTCCACCAGATCCAAAACCTATGAGAGAGAGTTGAGTGTTGGGGAGACTATCATTTGAAGCACAAGAGCAAGGAGTTCATTATCAACGTACCATTCGTTACTTCTTGGAGAGTGGTGTCTCCTAGATTGGCTAGGTGTCACTTGGGAGCCTCCGACAAGATTGTGGAGTTGAACCAAGGAGTTTGTAAGGGCAAGGAGATCGCCTACTTCATGAAGATCTACCGCTAGTGAGGCAAGTGTCCTTTGTGGGCGACGGCCATGGTGGGATAGACAAGGTTGTTTCTTCGTGGACCCTTCATGGGTGGAGCCCTCCGTGGACTCGCGCAGTCGTTACCCTTCGTGGGTTGAAGTCTCCATCAACGTGGATGTACGATAGCACCACCTATCGGAACCACGCCAAAAAAATCCGTGTCTCCAATTGAGTTTGAATCCTCCAAACCCTTCCCTGTACTTTCTTGCAAGTTGCATGCTTTACTTTCCGCTGCTCATATACTCTTTGCATGCTTGCTTGATATGTATTGTGAATGTTGAGATTGTGCCTAAACTCCACTTAAACTTAAAGAAACTTAAAAACTGTAACTTTGTTACTTAGTGTCTAATCACCCCCCCCCCCCCCCCCCCCCGCCTGTAGACACCTCTTCTCAAGGTCCTACACATAAGGAAAAATTATGTCTCTCCGACGTTGGATCGAGACTCCACCAAGTTCCAAGCTCTGGCCGTTGGCGCATTCATTCTAACGGTTTAAGTAAAATAATTCTCTGAAGAGTAATATGTTGGGTTCTTCTCCAAGATATACTTCACTGAACACTTGGAAATTGCAAATGTTAGACACGGAACAGGGTCCGATGTCTTGAGGACGGAGGTCAAAGAAGTGCAAGACCTCCTGAAGAATTTTGAGCGGGGTGGTGAGAAAAACCGGTTCATGTGATCTGTGAAAACAATAACCTCCCCCGCTTTGGGCTAAGGAATTTCCTCTTCTAGGTTAGGAGCACGATAGGACATGATTTCCTTCTTCGGCAGATAGCCGGTCTTCACAATGTCATCCAGCATACTGTTTGTGACGATGGATTAGACCCAGTTGCAGGAAGTGTGTGCTTCGGTGCCATTGTGATGAAAGCCTAAGACAGAGTAAAAATTACCGGTTCAAATTTAAGCCGGAGAGAGATATTTCAAAGCATACTCAAGATGGCGGCTTATAAAGGGGCCTAATGGTATAATGCTAATTATGTCAGCATATTTAAGCCACCATGAGCGTCATAAGCAGTTAACTTATTTAACGCCGCCATGGGCAGTCAGGATTATCAATTGAGCATTGCCTTTTAAGCCGGTGATGAGAGTCGCCATGGCTAGGTGGATTTAACAAATACAGGTTTTTGCCTGAGTGTTGCATAAACAAGTTTCACAAGCTGCAGCTATTATTTTGGATCAAACGACTGCTCAGAAAAGAATATATTCTAGACATAAAAACGAAGAACAGAGGAGTTCATGGGTTCTAATGAGGCTTCTTTGCGAGAAAAAGGGATCTACTAGTATCAAAACGGACGCGAAACAACTACCACATAAAGTTCCATATTACTCTTGGATCAAATGAAGCCTCAGAGGAAGAACGATGAAGATAGTGTGATGAACTACGAAGAACACAGGGACCCGCGAACCCTAATGCAGATCGAAGGTGTGGGAAGGTGAAGACTTACAGCAGCAGATCTACTGCAGAGGGGCACCGCCGTTCTCTGGACAGATTCAGGTTGATGCAGCCGCCAAGGTCGACGGAGACGAGGTGCACTGCGGTGGTGGCGGAGCTAAGGGTGCGAGAGGAAGAAGATGAGGAAAGGGGAGAATGAGAAGAGACCTAGTCGTCCCTATTTATAAGGGAAGACTGACAAGTGGTCGCGAAAAACAAGGTGGTCAAAATAGGGTTATCCAGTTACACGGACGCCTCAATTTTTGGGATGTTCATTAAGAGTAAGGATCCGTTGAGATACGTTGGGAAAATGTGCAGTAAATGGCAGATGACATCGTGGCGGGTTACCATAGATCCAGAGGATGATGTCATGGCGGGTTACGAAAATTTCATAAGCCAAGAGGAGATGATTTTTCTTAAGTGTTGAAGATTGACATGAACTAGTTCAAATCAATCTGGGGCCTAATGTTGGGGATATAACTATTAGGTATTACCCGCCCAGGAGGGACCGGGTTATACTTACAAGTACTCTTGAAGCCCAAGACCAAGGTTGAAGATGGCGGGTCAGGTAAGGGCCCAAAGCTCA
Source organism: Triticum timopheevii (assembly GCA_963921465.1). Classification (NCBI taxonomy): domain Eukaryota; kingdom Viridiplantae; phylum Streptophyta; class Magnoliopsida; order Poales; family Poaceae; genus Triticum; species Triticum timopheevii. The sequence goes on from OY997266.1 coordinate 274,248,565, forward strand.
GAGGCGACTTAAGGCCCCTAGAGATAAACCGCCAAATGTACATGACTTGTATTGTAAGACAAGAATAGATAAGAGACCGAGCCGGACACTGTTTATGAGCCGGCCAGGACTCTGAGCCGCTGGGCGTCGACCTCTATACATAAAGGGACGACCCGACGATGATTCAGGGCAAGTAACATCAGATCGAGAGCTAGGACAAGCGATTCCGCTCCCTAGTAATCGAGTCATAAGAAATCCCACTCAAAACTGGAACGTAGGCTTTTACCTTCACCGTAAGGGGCCGAACTATTATAAACCCCATGTCCTTTGTTCCAATTAACCCCTTTAAGGTTTCTAGTTGTGATGGCTCCACGACTAGGTCCTTTCACTAGGACATCTGACGTGACAATTCCACGACACTATGCGTCAAATTTAATATCAAGTTTAGTTATTATGTTGGGAAAATGGTAAACCAATGTTGGGCCTTGCTGGAAGAGTTTTATTCAAAGCAAACTGTCAAGAGGGGCCCATAAACCTCATCGTGTTAGGGATGCAAAATCAAGGAACATAACACCGGTATGAAGCAAACTAGGGCGGCAAGAGTGGAACAAAACACTAGGCATAATGCCGAGCCTTCCACCCTTTACCAAGTATATATGTGCATTAATTAAATAAGAGATATTGTGACATCCCAAGATATCCATGTCCCAACATGGAACAACCTGTAACTGCACCTGCAACTAGCAATGCTATAAGAGGGGCTGAGCAAATCTGTAACATAGACAAACAACAGTTTGCTGGGATGGTGAAAAAGTTTAGAGTTTGTTTCATTCCATATAGGGAGGCTTCATAAACAAGTGGTAGGAAGCACGACATAGCGATAGCATCGCAACAACTAGCATAGCAATAATAGTAGTGAGATCCAGGGTAACGATCATCTTGCCTGAAATCCTGCTAGGAAGAAGATCGAGTCCATGAAGAAGACGAACGGGCGTAGACGAGCCAAGCGTAGTCGAACGAATCCTCACGATCGCAACGAAACAGGAATTATCGAGAAGAAGCACAATCGGAAAGAAGCAAACAACATGGTAAACACCCAAAACATGAACAAGGCATGATGCACAACCAAGTATTATGCATGACAAGGCTATATGATGCTACTCAATGCAAAACGCAACTTAATAACACAGATTATAACTTAGTGAAAAACAGGGCATACATGTGAGCAAAGTTAATATGATATCATGTTGGAGGCAAAAAACAAAGATGCTACAGCAAATATAAATAGCAACCAAGGGCATGGCATCAAAGTACACATAACAAAGAGCAAATAACATCAAGTCATAATATGCATATGTCTAACGGATTAGTGGGAACCATCAAGACAATTTTGAATGTTGTAACAGTTTCAGCAAGTATAAAATAGCACCATTATCATAGCATGTTTGCAATCTTGTAACATAGGTAATATGGAGTCCAAAATTAACAAAATAAGCATGTGAACACATCACTCATAGCATACTTCAATTCATGTAATTGGAGCATCTCCAAAAGAGGAATAGATTAATTAATATCCAGCTCACAACATGGCATCATGAAGTAAACAGAAAACTTGATAATCACTTTGGCAAGTTTATATCAATGAGAACATATGCTACATGACATATATATGGCATCGAATGGCATGGTATAATAGAGCATAACATGGACATCAAAACATGTCAATTAGACATCTCAATGTTATGCACGGATTTGATGGTATTATCAAGCAAACATAGCAACATGATATAACAGATTCAAACTTGACAGAACATTAACAGCAAGTAGCCCACTTCACAAGCTTGTTACACTCACCACACGGAATATAAAAATACATGGATTGCACCACAGTAAATACGTCATGATTATGCTCCTAAAACATGTTGATATAATACTGAAAAGAAAATCACACATAAAGATATTGAAAAAACAAGTAGGCAAGTTATAACAGTTTTCGGCATTTAACATCAGCAAGCACTTTTGCAACAGGGATTAACATGTCAAGATACAACCTAACATGAATGAAAAGCAAACCAACATATATAGCACTCTGATATGAACATTTTAATATCCAGATCATCACCATAGGATCAACATGGACAAAGTTACAACACTCACAAGATGCATACATGATATTAATAGGCAGCAGACTTCAGCAGCTTATATCAATTAGCAGTTTTTCAACAAAGATTAAGGCGTCAAGATGAGAAGTAATCAAATGCAACCATCATGTACAGAATCAAGAGATGAACATTTTGACATATCATACACGTAAAACGGAGGAACATGCACAAAGATACAACATGACAAAGATGCACAGATGATGCTGTTTTTCTCAGGGACTTGGTGGAATTTCACCTCGGGGAAGATGGATCTCGCGGTACAGGGATGAAGATGTGCGGGTGAGCAGGCGCGTTTCGATGGCCGGACACAAGCGAACCGGGACGGGGCCGTCCAGATCGGGGCTCCGGCGAGGTCAGGGACGGGCGTGCGAGGCGGATCGGGGCCGGATCTCACTGGTTCCGGCCGGATCCCAGCGAGGGGCGACGCGGGGAGGCAGCGGCGAGCTGCAGCGGCATGGGCCAGCGACGCAGCAAGGCGGCGGTCGCGGGCGGCGGCGACGTGCTGCGGCGGCATCGTCGGCGGCGAGGTGCAGCGCGGGTCACGGCGAAGCTCCTTGGACAGTGGTGGCAGCTGGCGGCGGCACGGCGTGGGGCGGGTGGCAGCGAGGCGAGGCGCAGGTGGCGGGGCAGGTCTCCGGCGGCGGTGGGAGACGCGGGCTCGCGGGCGGGCTGCTGTGGCGATGGCTCGGGCCTGGGAGGGCCCGGGATGGGCTTCGCCGGGCCGCGGTGGCTGGCGGCAGTGAGACAGGCAACATGGCGGCCTCTGATTGGTTGGGGCAGTGGTGGACATGTCCGGTGGTGGAGGTAGGACGTGTCCGGCGGCGCGAGCAGGAGGAGGCTAGGGTTTTGCGCGACTTAGGGGAGGGGAGACGTTTATATAGGCATAGGGAGCTAGGAGAGGGCTATTGATGTGCGGTTTTCGCCCACATTATTGTGATCCAACGGCGAAGAGTGTGGAGGTGAGTTAGATGGGCTAGCGGGCTGTTGTGGAGCGGTGCTGGGCTGCAGAGAGAAAGGGGTCCGACGGTTAACGCGGTTAACCGTTGGGGCATCAAACGACCTCCAATGAAACGAAATTTGACAGGTGGTCTACCGGTGATGTACGAAGACCACTCGTCAACTCTCGGCCCATTCTGAGAACATTTTTCTCCCGCTCACGAAACAAGATCTGGGTGGTGCGGCAGGCGTGTGCGAGTGTGTTTGTGCTCAGAACGGACAACAAAGAGAACCGGGAGAACCCAGACGGATGCAAGTTTTGAAAAGCATGCAGATGAAATGCACATGATAACATGGCAAAGTGCAACACGCAAGCGAATGACATGGCAACGGCGACGAATAACTGGAAGACACCTGGCGCATCGGTCTCGGGGCGTTACAACTCTCCCCTGGAACTGTTTATGATTTTTGTTAATCTAGTGTTGATGGTAAAATTAAGCAATGTCACTCTCGGAATTAACTAATGAATCTTAGTTCAAAACTATAACAATTGTTAGGGATCGGTGGGAGTACCATTTCTGTTAGGGATCGGCTAGAGTACATGTTTAAGAGATGTATTGTTGAGATAATGTCTCTGTTATTATATATCGGTTACAGTGTTTTACAAATGGTACTATCCTTCTTTATAGTTATTTCTAAATGTTTAACCAAGGTATTGTTAAGATAATGTCTCTGTTAATATGAATCGGTCGCATTGCTTTAGGAATGGTACTTTTCTGCTTTGTCGTTCTTTATACATGTTGAAACAAGGCATTGTTAAGATAATGTCTCAGTTAATATGAATGAATCACACTGATTGAGAATTGCTACTCTCCTGCTTTGTTTCCCATTAAGATAAGGTAGATCAGTAGATGTTTTTCTTCTAGGAGAATGAGTCATCAACCAATATATCCCAGTAATTGTTTCCCTTGTACCTATTTTTGCATAAAGGGATATCAAAACTTCTGTTCAGTTTTATTTCGACTTTGATTTTAGTTGAACTGCACAAAAGGAGCCAATGTGTTTAAGGCAAACTGTTGCATTACTGGGTCCAGTTGGTCTTACCACTTTGTAGAAAGAAGCAGCCATTGTATGCGCTACATTACGAAAGAAATGATCGAGAAGCTTCAGAATATTGTAGATTCTGGTGGCATGACTAGTCTACCAACCAAGGAAAACTCACGTCAACAGCACGTGGGGTGCAAAATTCACTCCGCAAGGAAAGATATGACCAACTCAGTCGCCGGCGCAACTGTAACAAATCAGGTCAGTATCGGCCTTCATCCACATGATCGTGCTTTGTTATGTTGTGTTGATTATATTGTTGTATTGTTTTGAATAAATGTTTAATTCAAGCTATTGTATTGCTATCTTTTCCTGTGAATATAATTAAGATGATTATAGTTGTATGCGTATATTTAATCAACTAGTACCACTATTGTATTCATCATGCTTTTCTGTATTTATGTAGACATGGATGCTCAGATTGATTTTAGTGGAACTGCACAAAATGTTCAGATGGTTCATGTCCTCCATAATACTTCATCATGCACAATACATTGAATGGTTCTCTAATCATTCGTCGTCACCTTGAACCACCGGACTATCTACTTGAATGGAGCTGCCGACGTGTTTAACGCTTTGCAACATATAGATACGAAATCCACCATGCTACTCAAGACATTGTTTGAATTCAGTGGAACTGCACAAAAAGATATGTTGGTTAATCCGGCTCCATGTGTGAGGGAGTCCTGGACTAGGGGGTGTCCGGACAGCCGGACTATCATTATCCGCCGGACTCCAAGACTACGAAGATACAAGATTGAAGACTCCGGCTCGTGTCCGGATGGTACTTTCCTTGGCGTGGAAGGCAAGCTTGGCAATACAGATATGTAGATCTCCTACCATTGTAACCGACTTTGTGTAACCCTAGCCCTCCTAGCTGAAATTCATGCCGGACTAGGCAGACACCACGCAGCAGCCCGGGCCCTTGTAGGAAAGGCATTCCGTACAGGATTTTATTGGCCGACGGCTCGGGCAGACGCACAGGACTTGGTCCAGCGATGCGTTGGTTGTCAGCTCTTTGCTAATCAGAGCCATATACCACCCACCGCCCTCAAAACCATACCCATTACCTGGCCGTTCACGGTCTGGGGGCTTGACATGGTTGGACGCCTTAAAGGGGGAACCCACAAGAAAAAGTACCTATTGGTCATGGTGGATAAGTTCACCAAATGGATAGAGGCCAAACCGGTCAAAACGGCAGAGTCCGGACCAGTGATAGACTTTATATCAGGGGTGGTACACCGTTACGGAGTCCCCCACAGCATCATCACCGACAACGGCACGAACTTCACAGCCGACGAGGTTAAGTCATGGTGCAAAAATATGGGCATCAAGCTCGACTATGCGTTAGTCTATCACCCTCAAACCAACGGTCAAGTGGAAAGAGCAAACGGTCTAATAATGAGCGGCATTAAACCCAGACTAGTGAGGTCACTCACTAAATCCGACACACAATGGGTCGAGGAGCTCGACTCCGTACTCTGGGGCTGCGGGCAACGCCTAACCGTACTACCGGATTCACACCATTTTTTATGGTATACGGCGCAGAGGCAGTCTTGCCCTGTGACATTATTCATGACTCACCTCGAGTGCGCATGTATGAGGAAAGAGAGGCCGAGCTTGATCGGCAGGACAGCTTGGACACATTGGAGGAAGAACGTGACGTCGTGAAGGCTCGTTCCGCATTCTATCAGCAGCAGGCCCGAAGATATCAAAGCACAGAAGTATGGGCCAAGACTTACAACGTTGGTGAACTAGTTCTACGCCTGCCAGACAAGAAAAAGGACAAGCTCAAGCCCAAATGGGAGGGCCCCTTCATTATCGATCAAGTACTGACCGGCGGAGCATACCGTCTACGAAATGCGTCGGATCACCGACTCGAGCCGAACCCATGGAACGCAGCCCGCCTCCGACGATTCTATGCCTAGCGCCGGACTAAGAGTTCGTCCCCTTCCCCCGTCCAAACTTTTACACTTCGGCTGTCTTTTGTTTCTCTTTTTATCCTTTTCACTTAAAAGCCCTTCCGGGCCTATTTTTGCATTCTTTGCATACGCATGATGTGCCATCCGCACTCATTATTCCTGGGGGCTTCTTTTACAGAAGCTCAATTATACGGGTTTTATACCCAGCACATGTGTCAAGCTTCCACATGTACCTTTTACTCGCCATTATATGCATCGATATGACTTAAGTTTTGGCCAAGCTGGGTTGCCTGGCTCCTGTGCTTACCCCTACGTTCCCGATTGTTCGGCTAGGAGGTAAAGGGAGCACCTCTGCGATCGTTACTGCCGGGTCAGCCGGATGTGTACCTCAGACTGGGTGAAGCCGAAAGCTAGCGTTCTTAAGGGAATATTCGGTCGGTGACTTAAAAGATGACTTTTTACCTATTTATCTATTTGCCCCCAGATGTTTTACTGCTTTCTTTGCAGTCCGGACATGCACTTTAGGGCATGCCTCCCAGGGAAAGGAACCTTTAACGGAACTATTCTCCCTGGAAGATGTTTCTTACTAACCATGTAATATAACATAACTAGTTGGGCACTTGTCTGATAAAGCACTAATGACCCCTACGCCTGGTCTCCATGCATACCACGGTTGTTTCTTAACCAAAAAGGTATTCGGACACACTCCGGACTCTAGGGTCCCGAGGTCGAAGCGAAAAGGTCGGCAAAGACAAACGATCTACAATCCGGCTAGAAGGCATTTCACATGTCACTTTAAAGGATAACATACATTGTCAAATTTACTGATTGTATTCCTCCTCAATCCCGTCTAACAGGCTGTCTAGTTTACAGTCCTGTTGGGAAAATTTAGCAGCCAACTCTACTTGGCTATACACTAAACTCATAGGGATCTCCTTCCCATCGGGCCCCACCGGTCCAACTTCGGCCATGTGGTTGGGATCCGCCTTCTTGTACCGCGTCTTCACCATGGCCCAAGCCTCCCTGGCACCTTGACGGCAAGTCGAAATCTTCCACAAATGGAAGCGCTGCCGCACTCCCTGCAGCTTCTCCGCAAGCTCCCCGAGGCCCTCGGGTAGGGTGAGGGATGGCCATAAAGCCTGAACGACGCCGCTCATTGCCTGCCGAACTCGTTCGAGTAGCTGCAACAGTTCGGGAAGTTGATCACCCATTGATATGGGCATCTCCTCTGCAGGACGACCCATGAGTATACCTACAAGACATATCATGTCAAAATACTTCCTCGCTGAACTCTTCTTTTCAAAAGAATTCGCTCAAGCACTCACTATAAATGCCGCGACGAAGCCGCTGATTCTCCTTAATGGAGCCGGACAGCTCGGCCTGAGCGCCTTTCAGCTCTTCTCCGAGCTTGGCGTTGGCATCCTGGAGCTTGTTCCTTTCCTGCTGAACCCTATTCAGCACACTCTCGCCGGCCTTTAGCTGGCATAGCAATGCTTGCCTGTCCGGATCTTGTCCGGCGGTACCTGCAAATGTCATTATTAGAGTCGCGCGCACGCCGCACAACGCTTATATTTATTAATAAAAATGTGTTACCAGGAGGGGTCTTTCCGTCTCCTCCTGCGGCAGCAAGTGCGGCCTCAAGTGGGGCCTTGCAATCTTGCAGCTCCCGAGACAGCTGGGCGTTCTTCTCGTTAAGTGCCTGAAATTTCCAATGATCCTTAAATCAGTTAGCATAACTACTTTAAGTCTCGGGGGCTACTGGTATATACAACCATTAAAATTCCCTTACCCGTATGTCTTTCACATACTTCTCCGTGGCTCTGGTAAAACCATTTTGAGCAGCACGGAGATGCGCGTCCCCTGCGTTAAAAGCATCCAATGCCTCAGGGGAAAAGCACGCTTCTTGAAATACTGTCCGGCGGCGCCTATGGTTCATGGCGCTCTCCACCTCAGACTTGGTGGCGGACAGTCTGTCGGTATCCTCCGTTGGAGAAGGATCCGGCTCGCGTCTTGCGCTTGCCTCCCCCTCCAGGCCGGGCGCTGGAGCCTGGCCGGTTGAGGGAGTCCTGGACTAGGGGGTGTCCGGACAGCCGGACTATCATTATCCGCCGGACTCCAAGACTACGAAGATACAAGATTGAAGACTCCGGCTCGTGTCCGGATGGTACTTTCCTTGGCGTGGAAGGCAAGCTTGGCAATACGGATATGTAGATCTCCTACCATTGTAACCGACTCTGTGTAACCCTAGCCCCCTCCGGTGTCTATATAAACCGGAGGGCTTTAGTCCGTAGGACAACATACATTACAACAACCATACCATAGGCTAGCTTCTAGGGTTTAGCCTCCTTGATCTCGTGGTAGATCTACTCTTGTACTACCCATATCATCAATATTAATCAAGCAGGACGTAGGGTTTTACCTCCATCGAGAGGGCCCGAACCTAGGTAAAACATTGTGTCCCTCGTCTCCTGTTACCATCCGCCTAGACGCACAGTTCGGGACCCCCTACCCGAGATCCGCCGGTTTTGACACCGACATTGGTGCTTTCATTGAGAGTTCCTCTGTGTCGTCACCGATAGGCTTGATGGCGTCTTCAACCAGCAACGCTATCCAGGGTGGGACTTTTCTTCCCGGACAGATCTTCGTATTCGGTGGCTTCGCCCTGCGGGCCAATTCACTTGGCCATCTGGAGCAGATCGAAAGCTACGCCCCTGGCTGTCAGGTCAGATTTGGAAGCTTAAACTTCACGGCCGACGTCCGCGGAGACTTGATCTTCGACGGACTCGAGCCACAGCCAAGTGCGCCGCGCTGTGACGACGGGCATGATTTAGCTCTGCCACCGAACAGTGCCTTGGTGGCTGCACACGGGTCCGCTCCGGCCATTGGCCCGGAGCCGATCGCCCAGAACGAGGGCCGGTGGATAGACGCCGCCCTGGGGGCTCCAACATCCACGGCGATGGAGCCGAACACTAATCTTGTCCCCTGCGAAACTCGTGATTCCGAGGTGCCGGACTCCTCGCCGGACTCCGAACCTCCCGCGCCCCTACCAATCGATCCGGATTGGGCGCCGGTTATGGAATTCACCGCCGCGGACATCTTCCAATGCTCGCCTTTCGGCGATATCTTGAATTCACTAAAGCATCTCTCGTTATCAGGAGAGTCCTGGCCGGATTATGGCCAGGATGGTTGGGATGCGGACGACGAAGAAATTCAGAGCCCACCCACCACCCACTTTGTAGCCACTGTCGACGATCTAACCGACATGCTAGACTACGACTCCGAAGACATCGACGCTATGGACGACGATGCCGGAGACGAACAGGAACCAGCGCCCATAGGGCACTGGAAGGCCACCTCGTCATACGACGTATACATGGTGGATACCCCGAAAGATGGGGACGGCGAAGAAACAGCGGAGGCAGATCCCTTAAAGAAACAGCCCAAGCGCCGGCGTTAGCGGCGCCGCTCTAAATCTCGCCACAGCAAGAATGGAGATTCCGGCACAGGAGATAATAATACTCCAGAGAGTGCCGAAGACAATCCCCTCCAGCAAGACTCAGCGCAGGAGGATGCAGAAGCAAGCCCTCATGAGGGGGCGGCAGACGAAGAGGTTGATGATCATAATTATATGCCTCCCTCCAAAGACGAAGCAAGCCTCAACGATGACGAATTCGTCGTACCCGAGGATCCCGTTGAACAAGAGCGCTTCAAGCGTAGGCTTATCGCCACAGCAAACAGCCTAAAGAAAAAGCAGCAGCAGCTTCAAGCTGATCAGGACCTGTTGGCCGATCGATGGACCGAGGTCCTCGCGGCCGAAGAGTATAAACTCGAACGTCCCTCCAAAAGTTACCCAAAACGCAAGCTGCTCCCCCGATTAGAGGAGGAAGCATACGTACCTCCAACACCAGCGCACGATATGGCTGACTGACCACCCCGTGGTCGTGACAGAGAGGCATCCAGGCCCCCAGCCAAGACCATACCCCGGCATCGCTCCAAAAGTACGAAGCCAAGAGGGAACGCGCCGGACTTGCGAGACATATTGGAGGACAAAGCAAGGCAATCCAGACCCATCTAGGGATCACGTGGGTGCCCTACGACCCACGACGAATACCGTCGTGCCGGATACAACAACCCCGGCCGGGCCAAACACAGCAGACAGCGCTCTCTCGAGCTGCGTCACGATATCGCTCAATACAGGGGCGCCGCACACCCGCTATGCTTCACTGACGAAGTAATGGATCATCAGATCCCCGCAGGGTTTAAACCCGTAAACATCGAATCTTACGATGGCACAACAGACGCCGCGGTGTGGATCGAAGACTATCTTCTCCACATCCATATGGCCCGCGGCGACGATCTCCATGCCATAAAGTACCTCCCACTCAAGCTTAAAGGACCAGCTCGGCATTGGCTTAACAGCTTGCCCGCAGAGTCAATTGGGTGTTGGGAAGACCTGGAGGCCGCATTCCTTGATAACTTCCAAGGCACATATGTGCGACCACCAGACGCCGATGACCTAAGCCACATCATTCAGCAGCCAGACGAATCGGCCAGACAATTCTGGACACGGTTCTTGACAAAGAAAAATCAAATCGTCGATTGTCCGGACGCAGAGGCCCTCGCAGCCTTCAAACATAACATCCGGGACGAATGGCTAGCCCGGCACCTGGGGCAGGAAAAGCCGAAATCCATGGCAGCCCTCACATCGTTAATGACCCGCTTTTGTGCGGGAGAGGACAGCTGGCTAGCCCGCAGCAACAATCTCCGTAAAAATTCTGGCAGTCCGATACTAAGGACAACAACGGCAGGTCACGTCGAAACAAAAACAAGCGCCGAATTAAGGGCGACGACAAGGAGGATACGGCAGTCAATGCCGGATTCCGAGGCTCTAAACCCGGTCAGCGGAAGAAGCCATTTAAAAGAACCACTCCGGGTCCATCCAATCTGGACCGAATACTCGACCGCTTATGCCAGATACATGGCACCTCTGAAAAGCCAGCTAACCACACCAATAGAGATTGCTGGGTGTTCAAGCAGGCCGGCAAGTTAATTGCCGAAAACAATGACAAGGGGCTAAATAGCGACGACGAGGAAGAGACTCGGCCGCCGAACAACAGAGGACAGAAGGGTTTTCCCCCACAAGTACGGACGGTGAATATGATATACGCGACCCACATACCCAAGAGGGAGAGGAAACGCGCACTAAGGGACGTCTATGCGATGGAGCCAGTCGCCCCAAAGTTCAACCCATGGTCCTCTTGTCCGATCACTTTCGATCGAAGAGACCATCCGACCAGCATACGCCATGGCGGATTCGCCGCATTGGTCTTAGACACAATCGTCGATGGGTTCCACCTCACGAGAGTCCTGATGGACGGCGGCAGTAGCCTGAACCTGCTTTATCAGGATACAATGCGCAAAATGGGCATAGACCCATCAAGGATTAAACCTACAAAGACAACCTTTAAAGGTGTCATACCAGGAGTGGAAGCCAACTGCACAGGCTCAGTCACACTGGAAGTGGTCTTCGGATCCCCGGATAATTTCTGGAGCGAAGAGTTAATCTTCGACATAGTCCCGTTTTGCAGCGGCTATCACGCTCTGCTCGGGCGAACCGCGTTTGCCAAATTCAACACGGTGCCGCACTATGCATACCTAAAGCTCAAGATGCCAGGCCCTCGTGGAGTCATCACGGTCAATGGGAATACGGAACGCTCCCTCCAAACGGAGGAACATACAGCGGCTCTCGCGGCAGAAGTACAGAGCAGCCTTCTAAGGCAATTCTCGAGTCCGGCCGTTAAACGGCCTGATACAGCAAAGCGTGCCCGGAGCAATGCCAACCAAGACCACCTGGCGCGATCAGAGCACGCGTAGCAATGCGGCCCCAACCCTCGCCCGCGTATGATCGCAAGAATAACACTCCGCGTACATCATTACTCTTTGGAGATACCATGGGCAAAGGGGAGGGGGCACAATCACAACGGACCCAGAGTGCGGTTCGACCACACCGGGGGCTCGCAAATGTGCCCCTCTTTTTTTATTATTTTTCTTCTTTTTTGTACATAGGACTCTGTTAACCAGAAGCCCTGTCCGGCGGTGAACCTGCCGAACTCATGATGCAACAGTCAGGGACTAAAGAAGGCCGCGCCGAACACTCAGGTGGTCTCAATTACGAGCATTAAATTCGATTATATACACCAAATCCGCAGCTCATCCCTGGAGGGGGACATGTTTATTTAGTCCAAATCCCTTGCTTACCGCACTATTTGTATCAGTCCGCTCTACTAGCAGACTTTTCTTTCATTAATAATGCAGCACCTTTATGATCGCAATTGCATCGCATTTTATATATATATGCTCATTATATGACATCTGGCACCAGTATATTTTGGTACTGCATAATACACCGGGGGCTTATGTTCCCCACTCTATGGTGTGATAAAGTCCGAACACTTTCACAAGTGCGGCACCCCGAACTTATAGCATTATATGAATCGGCTCCGAATCATGTCTTGGGTCAATAGTTGGGTTTGCCCGGCTCCCACGTTTTGGTGCCTTACATTCCGTTCTGTCGGCTAAGGTGGCACTGGGAGAACCACTGCGATTGCGCCCCGATTGAGCCGGGTTAACGCCTCAGTGGAGAAAGCTAAAACTGACTGGCATGATAAGGCGAGAGACTGGTCGCTGTTCGAGAGGTTTTTTCGGGTCCTTAAAGACTCACGCCGCTTCGAGCGAAGTTCCGGATAATGTCCGATGAAGGCGTGGATAGCGCCCCGGATTCGGTCTTCTGAATACCAGGGGCTTCGCCGAAATTTAAAATTATAGAATTCTATGGCTAAGTGAGAGTGTTCAAGCATTATAAGTCCGGTTGCCTTGTTCGTCGTGTTGAGTGCCTCCCTAGATGGACCCAAAAATGGGAACAAGAGTGCTCAAGTTTATCCCGAACACCCCAGCACTTGTGGCTTGGGGGCTGAAGCCAACGACTTGCCATCTCTCAGATTTTACAAACGGCCGCACAGAAGGTAATATTTTAAATTAAACAAGCATTGCTCATGGCGCATATGAACGAAGTTTTCAGCGCGCAGGATAAATAAACAGCGAGTTCACTCAAAGATTACATTTCGGGAGCACTCACCTGCAATATCGCAGGCTCCCTTTATAACAATTTTATAATACTTCTCCGTCGAGCTCCCCTCCTCGCCACGATAGAATGCGGCGGCATCAGACGCACTACGCGGCAGATCTGCAAACGCCCCTGGAGAGCTCTGAATGCGGGTAAGTGTCAGGTAGTTCACATTAACATGCCTGCTTTGCATGAAAAACGCCTTACCCGCCGCTATCTTCTTTATGTCCTCAACCTCCTGAAGGGCCTTACGGGCCTCGGCCTTGGTGGACTTGGCACTTTCGAGAGCCGAGGCAAGCTCGGACTCTCGAGTCTTGGAGTCACGCTCCAAACTCTCATGTTTTTCCATGAAAGCCTGGAGCTCTTGCCGAACTTCCGCCACCCGTGCCTCTTGCTTTTCTCGCTCAGCCCGTTCCGCGGCCGCACTGCGTTCGGCCGTGGACACAGCATCCTTCAAGGCTGCCACCTCGTTAGTGGCCCCTGCAATACACATATTATCCTTGTTAATTTTATTTGCAACCAAAATCCTTTTCTGTAAGGTACTTATTCAAAGAGGTGTTACTCACCTTCTTTTTCCTCGAGCTGCTTCTTTGCATGGCCGAGCTCTTGCTCGGACCGCTCGAGATCCTTCTTCAGCACGTCAACCTCCGCCGTTAATGCGGCAGAGGTCAGCAGCGCATCCTGCAAACCCATATTGACATATTTTAGGCAACCCTGCGTATATCTTGTTAAAGATCCTTAGTCCGGCTTTTCTTTCCGAACACCGAACTAAGCATCAGGGGCTACTGTCTATGCGGTATTACATTACATAATTTTAACTTTTTACCTCAAAGCCTGTTAAAAGGCTGCTGCAGGCTTCGGTCAGCCCGCTTTTAGCAAGCTGAACCTTCTCAATCACCGCACTCATGATAGTGCGGTGTTCTTCCTCGATGGAAGCGCCTTTAAGCGCCTCCAGCAGGTTATCCGGTGCCTCCGGTTGGACGAAGGCCGCCGGCATCACGGTCCTGCCCTTCTTTCGAAGGGGCCGCTTGCCGGACTCTGGAACCACTGCGGGTTCCGATGTAGAGTCCGGCACGAAGTCCGGGAGGCTGCCTGACGGCGCCTCCGGAGCCTCCTCCTGATGGGTCCCTCTCTGGGATCCCACCTCGACGTCCTCGTCGGCGCGTGGGGTGGAGGCAGTCGGGATGGAATTCACATCCGACGAGGCCAATGACCCGCTCAATGAGTCGGGGAGATCATCATTGCCCGGACTACGGGCAGAATGCGGCGTTAGAAGGATACTACGCGACATAAAAGAAATTACACGTCAAGGATCCGGATACTTACGATCTTGCCGGACGCCTGGCCCTTGGAGGCCACTCATCCTCACCAACACTGATGTTGGCGAAACTTTCCGGGGGGATAGTTCTCCCCCTCTTGGACCCGTCGGCCTCCCCGATGGGGGAAGCCTTCCTTTTGTTCTCTCCCTCCTCCGGGAGAGAGTTCTCCTCCTCCTCGTCTTCGGGGGAGGAGTCCTCGTCGTCATCAGACGCTTGATTGCGGGAACTCTTTCGAGTCCCCGTGGCCACCTTCTTGGCCTTCTTCTCTGGCACCACGTGCGGTGCCGGAACCAGCAGCCCTGTTAAGCGGGCGTCCACTGGGTCTTCTGGCATGGGAGCCGGGCTGATGAGCAGCTTGGCCTTCTCCATCCATTCCTGTCAAAGGAAGAGGCAGAATGAAACCTTACTAGAGTCAATCTAATTATCACAAGTGTCCCGTAATGGGGTTGAATCACTTACCTTGTCAGTTGGATACTGCGAGCTGAATCCGCGATCTTCGGTCGCAGACGCAGGGGCTTCGGCGCCCTTGAATAGCACCCTCCAGGCGCCTTCGTATGTTGTATCGAAGAGCCCGCTTAGCGCCTGGTGCTATTCTGGATTGAACTCCCACAAATTAAATGCCCGTTCTTGGCATGAGAGGATCCGCCGGATGAGCATGACTTGGACCACGTCGACGAGCCTGAGCCTATTGCTCACCATCTTCTTGATACATGCTCGGAGTCCCGTCACCTCCACCGGATTCCCCCACTGCAAGCCCTTCTCTTTCCAGGAGGTGAGCTGCGTGGGGATGCCAGATCTAAACTCGGGGGCCGCCGCCCATGTGGATTTGCGCGGCTCGGTGATATAAAACCACCCCGATTGCCACCCCTTGACGGAGTCCACGAAGGTCCCTTCCAGCCAAGGGACGTTGGGCAATTTGCCCAACATGGCGCCTCCTCATTCCGCTTGCGTACCCTTCACAACCTTCGGCTTGACGTTGAAGGTCTTGAGCCACAGGCCGAAGTGGGGCCGGATGCAGAGGAAGGCCTCACACACGACGATAAACGCCGAGATGTTGAGGATAAAGTTCGGCGCCAGATCGTGGAAATCCAGGCCGTAGTAAAACATGAGCCCCTGGACAAATGGATGGAGCGGAAAGCCCAGTCCACGGAGGAAGTGGGGGAGGAAGACGACCCTCTCATGAGGCTCAGGGGTAGGGATGAGCTGCCCCTCGTCGGGCAGCCGATGCGCGATATCGCCGGAAAGGTATCCGGCGCTGCGCAGCTTGGTGATGTCCTCCTCCTTGATGGTGGAGGCTAACCATTTACCTCCCGCTCCGGACATATTCGGAGAAGGTCGAGGCGAGATGCGCGAGCTCGGGCGTTGGAGCTTGAGTTCGCGGGGATGGATAAGCAAAGGAGGAAGAAGGCGTAGATGAGAAGGTGAATCCTTATCCCTTATGTATAGGCGGACAAAACTATGCGTCCCCCACCAGCCTGGTAAAACTCGCTTGTCTCCCAGGCGCCACCATCAATGGCGCGGTTGGGTTACCCATGCACGTATTGATGAGAATCCCGGAATAAGGGGAACACGATCTCTGCTTCGACAAGACGTGCCAAGGAATCCGCTTCGCTAAACATGCTGAGGTGGTATAGTAATTCAAACAAAGGCCTGGTGGCGGTGTGATGTCACGCCGCATAATACGTGAGCAGATTGAACTAAGTGTACATTTTATTCTCTCTACGGTGGAATGTGGAATTTATCTTACAGAGTCGGACACTATCCTGGTGTTCATTATCTTCTCTGGATTATTCAAGAGAGGAACCCGCCTTGCAATGCCGAACATTATGCACGCCGGACTTATCGTCATTGAAGACTGGTCCAGGGGCTACTGAGGGAGTCCTGGACTAGGGGGTGTCCGGACAGCCGGACTATCATTATCCGCCGGACTCCAAGACTAAGAAGATACAAGGTTGAAGACTCCGGCTCGTGTCCGGATGGTACTTTCCTTGGCGTGGAAGGCAAGCTTGGCAATACGGATATGTAGATCTCCTACCATTGTAACCGACTCTGTGTAACCCTAGCCCTCTCCGGTGTCTATATAAACTGGAGGGCTTTAGTCCGTAGGACAACATACATTACAACAATCATACCATAGGCTAGCTTCTAGGGTTTAGCCTCCTTGATCTCGTGGTAGATCTACTCTTGTACTACCCATATCAACAATATTAATCAAGCAGGACGTAGGGTTTTACCTCCATCGAGAGGGCCCGAACCTGGGTAAAAACATCGTGTCCCTCGTCTCCTGTTACCATCCGCCTAGACGCATAGTTCGGGACCCCCTACCCGAGATCCGCCGGTTTTGACACCGACAATGTGCCATTTCAATGTGCAAACTGATGACAAACCATGCCTGTCTGAATGGAGCTACCAACATCTTCAAGGCAGAATAATTCCCACAAGTCAAGGGAAAGAACTCTGTCCAGCAGAATACTACCTTTAAGAAGGGTAAAAAGAAAGACAAAAGGAGAGATGGTCGCTTTACTTGTGGTTCAGAGGAACATTGCGCAAACAAGTGCCCAAACAAGTACAAGAAGCCAGGACAGGACTCCCAGTCTGTCAATGTCACCCTAAGCAACAATGATGGGGCATTTGGGTATGGTAATCTATTTATCGTACATTCAGTTTGTCATTCCACCGATTGGTGGGTTGACATTGGGGCCAATATTCATGTGTGTGTTGATGTGTCTTTGTTATCTTGCAGCATATAAATACGAAATCCACATGGATGCTCATCTTGATTTTAGTGGAACTACAAAAAATGTTCAGATGGTTCGTGTCCTCCATAATACTTCATCATGCACAATACCGAATGGTTCTCTAATCATTCATGTCACCTTGAGCCACCGGACTATCAGATGACAAATTGATGACAAACCCTGCCCGTTCCACAATCATAGGCATTACATATTTTGAATGGGAAAAGCTTGTCAATGTTTAATCATTGATGTTAGCAAGAAGACATTAGTTTAATATATTGGAATTGGAAAAACTTGTTGAATTTTGCTCATTGATATTAGCCAGAAGACATGCATTTGATATTTTTGAGTGGGACGCCCTTTGCTGTGAGCAACGTCGATCATTTTTTCCTATTCCTGTGTTTAGTTTAGAAGTAAATATTTACTCTGCTGAGATGCATAGTTACATGATTGTTGACTTATTAAGGTATTTTAAGAGTTTGTTATGAATGTTGTCTATGTAATGCCACGCCTTGTGAGTTTGATTGCAAAGTTGAGCTTGGAATGTTGTGGCATGCGGCATCACGAGTTGTTCACCGTGCCCCCTGAGAATAATGCTTCATATTGTTTTGCATATTGATCTAATGCCAGTGATTTTTATGTTAAGAAGATCATCCTCTTCTGTTGTTTCTGTGCTTAAGAAGTTCATCGTCTTATGTTTCATTCATAGCCTATAGGACAACTCGGGTAGGCTAGAGGTGAAACTTTATGATCTACCGACTAACTCATCATCTTAGGCCGTGATTGGATTGTTATTTTCCAACCAAAACAGCTTGTAAAACTGAGGCTTGTAAATAAAGGCAGATGGTCTTGTGTGAAGCGCTTGGTTGGTCGATTTCGACTAGTAAGATATACACTGATCTCTCAAATTACACGCATAACTCGCCGGTTTTCGTTACAGACCTCAGCCCGTCGGTTTCATTGTGCCTATATTTTACGTGTTGTTTCCGGTGCCGAGTAAATTACACTTGTATCTTTATACATGTGTGAAACAATCCAGAGCTCCTAAGTGCGGCCTTACCATTTCATGCTGGCTCAGTCTCTCGACGGTGCTCATAGGCATCCAATGATCCTGGCTTCCTGAATGAGCAGCGGGCATTGTATCAGACCATCCGTAGGGCCCGCGAGTTCTTGCGCTCGCCGTGGCACCTATTATTGTCAACATGGTCAACGAACATGAGGAATCAGGAGATGACTTTACTTGGAGAGGATGACAGTAGGGACCCACCAAGGCCATAGCCGTATGTACGAAACTTCCTCCTTATTATATACAACTATATTTTTTCCTTCCTCTTGGTTTCCTAACATCACGGTCCCGCACCATCATCAACCTATATAGTCAATAAACGAGAGAATTGCACAAGGAGCGGCCGACAGCTGGGACGCAGCAGCTCTAGCAGTATTTCTGTTTTTGAGGTGTGAGCAGAGTTTTTCTTGAGCGATGTTTTTCTTGTTGTTCAGAGGAGCAAGGTATCAACTGGGCGGGCGGTGGCCCCTCTGGCCCAGGCTATTATTTTATGTCGACCAAATATCCAGCCTAGATATTAATATTTAAATGTGAAAATGGCTAGCCCGGCTATTCTTTTATTGCGGAATACCCAACCCAGGTCAACATGTTATTCTCCGGGCCATATTAGACTTGCCTAGAAAATGGGCTTTAAGAAATAATAAATGGGTGTGTAATTAAAAGATTGGCTGTAAATATAAAAACACACTGAACAGGTACATTTTTTATTCTACTCAAAAAGGTAATTTTTTAATTTCATTACTTGTTGCGCGCGCAAAATTTCGTTGGATTTTTACCTAATACAAATTTATTTTGAAATTATATTTAATCTGACTCTAAATTTTGGATTAAAAAATATTTCGGATCCCATCAAAATATTAGAAATTTTGTTAAATTATTTTGAGCGATTGGCTGAAATTATTAACAAAGTCCTGGCTAGAAAATGGGCTGTAATTTTAACAAACAGTAAATGGGCTGAGTAAATTCCATTAGAATTTAAAAATGGGTTGTACATTATAACAAATCATGAAATGGGCTATATGTTCTCTACCACAGATTTGATGGTCAATTCTGGGCCTACTAAGTTGACGCATACGCAAGGCTTTGTGAACTTATAGTCAACACATGATTCTATTAGCAGTGGCCGTTGGATGTCCATCTAACAGTTGTGGTGCTTCTTCAATCTCGGATATTCATGCTTCAGCCTCCCAAACCATCGTCGGCGGTACCGCCTGCTAGCGCCTCCCGTGGCCAGTTGTGCTGTCGTGCAGGCCTCACCGACCCACCCTACTCCCATCACAGTCCAGGCCATTCCTCTACTCAGTAAGACCTCCTGTTATTCTCCGGCAACGACAGCCTCGCACCGTAGTCGAACCAGTGAACCCTCGTACTACCTTCCGTGTGGGCATCCAGTGATGTGTCTTTGAGGACTCCGGGTCGTTCCCTTCCTAGGCCTCGCCAACGTCCACCCCGTTGGTTCTCTCGGCGCGGCGTGGTTAGCTTTATCAACAAATGACAGCCATCGGAAGAGGCATGAACGTGGAGTGGCTGACAGTAGGGACCCGCATGGCCCATTGCCAAACGCGAGCAAGTCCCTCCTTATTATGCAGAAACAAATGATTTCTCCCCTTAACCGGTTTGAGCCACCAGCTACATCTTCGCATAGAGGGAAGTGTTTCCTTTATTACGTGGAAAAAAAGTTACCTCTCCCTGACAGCTAGGACCCACCAGCTTTATTATGATCAATTTCGAAAAAATAAAGGTTTACCAAAGATGCTAAATTGTTTTTTATTCTAACTCGAAAGAAGAAACTAAAAAACCAGAAAACATCTTCGCACGCAAGGAAGTGCCACCTTATTACGAGCAAAAAAATGATTCACCCCTGCTAGCTGGGACTCACCAGATTTGGAGGCTGACTTGTGGGCCAACTAAGTTGACGCGTACAGGCTTTGTCAACTTAGTCAAAACTATTCTAGCTGCATTGACCATTGGATGTTAAATCAACGGCCGTGTTGCATCTTCAACCTCTGGTCTTCTTGCTCTAGCCACCCAAACCAGGCCCATCGTACCGCCTGCTCCAGCCTCCCGTGGCCGGCTGTGCTACTGCACAGGCCTCACGGACCAACCATACTACAACTGGCCAGACCTTTCCTCTACTCACCCACACCCCCTATTATTCTCTGAAGACAGCAGCCTCACACTGCAACCGAAGCAGTAAACACTCATAGTCCCCTCCGCGTGGGAAACAACTGCTCTGTCTTCCCCGGCTCCAAGTCATTCCCTTCCTAGGCCTCACTGTAGTCCCCACCTTGGTGCTCTCGACTCGGTGTGCTCAACATGGTCAAGGAACGACTTCCATCAGAAGAGGACTGTACGTGGACAAGCTGACAGCTGAGTCCATGGCCATAGCAAGGAAGTGCCACCTTGTTACGCGCAAAATAATTATTCCTCCACCTGACAGCAGGGACCCACCGGGAGGGCCTCTGTATTTTGCGAAAAAAACATTCCCGCCGCTAATAGCTCGGACCCACCAGCTATATCTCTTCGCACGCAAGTGTCTCCTTATTAAGCACAAAAAATGAAGACACCCGCTGCTCGGTGGGATCCACCATATTTGGAGGCTGACTTGTGCGCCTACTAAGTTGACGGAGATGCAGGGCTTTGTCAACTTAGTAAATATAAACGAATCTAGCTGCAGTGACCGTACGATGGCGATCCAACGGCTGTCGTGCTTCTTCAACCTTTGGTCTTCTTGCTCCAGCCGCCCAAACCACCGCCCCCTCCCACTCCAACCGCTGGCCAGGCCATCCCTCTAGTCACCCACAACCCCTGTTATTCTGCGGCGACGGCAACCTCACACCGCAGCCGAACCAGTCAACCCTCGTACTCCTCTCCGCGTGGGCGTCCACTGTCGCGTCTTCCCCAGCTCCACGTCGTCCCCTTCCTAAGCCTCGCCGTCACCCATCGTCTTAGTGCCCTTGGTGCGGCGTGGTCATTTTGGTCAAGGAACGACTTCCATCAGAAGAGTACTGTAGCTGGGTCCACGGCCGCAGCAAGGAAGTGCCTCCTTATTACGTGCTAAAGTAATGATTCCTCCATGATGCGGAGCATCCCGAGGTCATCCCCATGGACCTACAATCGTCTCACCAAGTGCCAAGAGGACCTATGCCACGAGCACGACCTAGAGCTCTCGAGCCTGAGGTTACTTCTTTCCTTAGTGATATCACATATGATCAACTCGAGACATGGCTACTACCTAAGTATGGAATGTTGTGCATGATTAGGTACCAAGAGGACCCTCCCGAGAATGCACGTGAATACGGACAAGTCCCCAAGTTCATGGATGAAGAGAATCAACGGAAGGAGTCAAGAATAGCTCCTAGGACCCAGACATCTGGCCATGACCCCGGACATCTGGCCCCTGGAGGTGTCGCCTGTAGCAAAGGACCAGCGACCAAGTCTACAGGTCCCGAACATCCGGCGGCCAGCCCGGACATCTGGCCTGATGCCCCGGAAACCCGGCTCGCAGCCCAGATATCCGGACAAGTCATCTCGAAAGCAACAGAACCAGCCCCATCAGCCCGGACATCCGGCCTTGACCCCGGACATCCGGCCCCTCGCGAAGTAACGGACATCCGGCCCGATGCTCGGACATCCGTACTAGCGCTATCCAGAGAGCATCATGACGGCGCCAGGCCAGCCCGGACATCCAGCCCGATAACCTGGACATCTGGCGTCTCGTGAACGCCCAGACATCCGGCCCGACGTACGGCCTTCCCTGTCTCCGTACAGTGTAAGCGCGGAGGCCCATGTACCCCATCGCCCACCTAGACTATATATACTCCTCCTCCGCCCTCTTTCTAGGGTTAGCATTGGTTTAGCTCATATTTGAGATAGAGCTTTGCTCATCCACTTGGTTACTTCACCTCGGAGCTCACGACCTCTTCGGAGAAGATCCTCCGAGCGGATTAAAGACCCCATCACGGGAAGACCCTTCAAGACCTCCTCACGGACAAGACCTATTGTATCATCCTTTTGTTGACTTTGAATTGTGTATCACTCTGTTTTTTGAGGATCTAGCATATGTGGACCGAATCATATTGGTTTGAGTGATTCTCTCATGTATTCCCTCGTGTTTCCCCTCGTGTTCTTTGTGTTCCTCTATGTGATCCGCTCCTTTCATGACAGATCGGGCATCTAGGGTTCTACCCTACATCATCTTGGTATCATGAGCCACGTTGATGACGATTTCGGAGCCTCCCCTCTTCATTTTCTAGCCTTGTTCTGTTGATTTTGTCCCAAATTCGAAAATTCCTCACAAAAATAGCCCCCCAATTTTTTTTTGTGATTTGTTGGTGTGAGGAAGTTTTGTTGGAATTGATACGCGGATTTCGTGTGTTACAAGTAGATTTAGCTTTTCCCCCTCTTTTCCCCAATTTCCATCCACAAAATCTTCCAAATTTTGCCCCGGATTTGACCTTTCCACGTGGAGTTCATCGAGTTCATCCACGAATCCCGACCCCCAGACATCCGGCCCGTGACCCCCGGACATCCGGCCACTGACAGCATCATTTCCATCCACCGCTCCGTTTTCTGCCTAACTTTCACCAAATTTTGTTCCGGAGCCCATGTCCGACCACATACCACCGCTTCTTTCCGCAAACACCACCATTTCTTACCCGCTAGCACCTCCGTCAATTCTGACACATTTTGGTCTTTGAGAATTTGAGTTGTTGTTCCCGTGTCCTATTGTGTTTCGGCTATATAGGTACCGTTCGACATCAACATCACCACTGCTCATCTTTGCCAAGGACTCGTCATCGCCAACAACCGTCCTTGCTTACAAATGACCACCTCGACGGTAACCTCGACGACATCTTTGTCTACTCCTTGCCATTGCATTGATAACCACCATAGCCCAATTTTGCGTACCTTGCCTATCGAGACTAGCCTTTGAGTATTGTCGGCAAAGTGACTTGTGCACATTAGTGATCATACCTTCCATAGCATACATACCATATCATCTTTGTACATATCTTGGTATCATCTCTTGTGTCACAAATATGTCATCGCATACACAATTGCTATCTTGGTTCGTGAAGTTTTTGCATGAGAAAGAGCTCAAGAGAGAAAGAGCCAAACAAGCTTCTAAGAAAAAGAGAAAGATAAGCAAAGAGCTTATAAGCAAAAACATTGCATCTTACTACATTAAGACTATCATACTCGATCATCTTGGATCATACCATCGGAATACCAAACATATAGAATACTTGGGATAGAAGTCGCTGCATTTTTGCTTAGTAGGTTGTGCACAAGTTTCGTATCCGCCTATTGTGCAACCGTACTAGCATCTCTCTAGTGTTGTGCAACAAGAGGATTTTCGTGGATTCCACATTTTGGCTCATTCCTTGGTTGCACGACCCCATTTATCTATCCGTGTGTGTGTTTCCGTGTACCATATCTTGCTATTGGTCTACTTGTTGCATTTGCAAATTTGCGAATCTTTTCCAACATTTTTGAAGCTCACTAACAATTGTATCAAATTTTGTGCGACCATCCTAACCGAGCTCCACCATAAGATTTTACTTGTCTAGGTGTGAGAACCAACAAGAATTGGTACCAATTGTGCTATTTCCTTGTTACATATTTGAGTGATCATTGATCCATCTTCAACGTCGGTCAAGGTACATTTGGTATAAGTTCTTCTCTTTCTCCCACTCACATATTTGCTTAGAATGATGGATAGGCCATGTTATTCTACCAACCCACTCTTCGTCGAGCAAGACGACGACATGTCATCCTACGTCACCAAGAGCCACCTCTTCGGTGCACAAAGAGCTTTGCATCAAGAACAACAAGCAATGAGCGACCGCATCGACAATCTCGCCACCGACTTGCGACTCTCCAAGCAACGAACAAGAGACTACTTCGACAACAAGCTCGACGCACACAAAAAAGAGAACAATGCAAGAATGGACGAGATTCATGCCTTGTTGGTAAACCGCTCTTCTACCACTTAGTCCTACTCAAGACGGAGCCGCTCGAGTTGACACTCCGACGACACCCTCTCCGTCTCAAGTACACCGACATCAAACACTCTACGTTGAGCCGCTCACCAAGACCGTCAAGCAAATCGCAATCCTCTACACGACAATCATCCACAAGAGCAATTCGACGAGCAAGTACATCATCACCGCCAAAACCAAGCTACTCTTGCACAAGCACAAGAAAGGCAACGTCAACGTCACCAAGAGGAAGAGCGAGCGCGCCAACACCAAGACGAACAAGATGCGAGGCTCAACATCTTCAACAACAACAATGTGAAGCACAAGCACTTGAGGCGCAACGTGCCCTTCGAGAGTCAAGTCAAGCCGTCGCCAACCGCAACCGAGATACACACAATCAAGAGGAAGCACTTCGTGAAGAAATTCAAGAGCAAAACTACCAAGCAAGAGTGCATCGTCAAGTTCCTCAAGCTCCTCCACAACCTCAAGTTCACCAAGAGCATGATGACTATGGAAACCCCCCACGCCAAGAGCAATATGAGGTTGACAATCATCCACGTCAAGGGCGTCATCATCATCCCTGACCCCAACGCAATGAAGAGCAATGCTATGGCAAGCTCAAGTTCAGCATGTCCATATTCAATGGAAGCAATGATCCCGAAGAGTACCTTTAATGGGCATAAAGGTCTACAAGATCTTTTGTTTACACAACTATGAGGAAGAGAATAAGATCTCTATGTCATCCCTTGAGTTCCAAGACTATGTACTCATATGGTGGGAACAAGTCCTTGAGCACCGAGAAGCAAGAGGTGAACCACCAATCACCACATGGAAGGAAATGAAAGACGTCATGCGTGCATGCTTTGTGCCAACATACTACAACTGCAACCTCTTCAAGAAACTCCAGCTCCTCAAGCAAGGTACAAAGAGCATTGAAGAATACTACAAGGAAATGGAGATTGCCATGATAAGAGCCAATGTCACGGAAGATGATGAGCAAACTCTGGCCCGTTTCTTGAATGGCCTCTAGCATCCCATCAAGAATATTGTTGACTTCCAAACATACTCCAACCTCATTGAGCTAGTGCATCAAGCTACCAAAGCGGAACGTCAAGTGCAAGATGACTTCAAGTATGCCAACTACTCTTCCAAGAGCTAAAGCTTCTCCAACAACCAAGCTTCAATGACTCCAACAACTTCTACCTCAACCAAGCCATCTACAAGCAATGGTGACAAGTCGAGTTACAAGAAAACTTTGACAACCTCAAGTCATCCTCCAACTACAAGCAACTTCAAGCCGCGAGCTTCATCATCTACTCCAACCGATGAGACCATCAATACAAGTTCCATCAAGTGTTTCACATACAGTGGCCGAGGCCACAAGTCCTTTGAGTGTACCAACAAGCACACCATGATCCTCAATGATGAAAGAACCTATGACTCCATGAGTGAAGAGGAAATGTAAGCCCTTGAGCAAGTGGCCATGCACCAGTGCATGAATGAAGATGAAGATGATCAAGTCTTTTGTGATGAGGATTCGAGCACCAGTCTCGTTGTCTCCAAGGTCTTGACTCTTCAACATCAACAAGATGAAGAAAAAAGATGCCACATCTTCCACTCCAAGGCCAACATCAATGGAAGGTCCGTCAAGGTTATCATTGATGGAGGTAGTTGCCATAACTTGGCAAGTGAAGAACTATGCTCCAAGCTCCAATTGGTCAAGATGAAGCACCCGCACCCCTACAAGGTTCAATGGCTAAGCGATTCCAGCACTATCCAAGTCAAGCATACGGTCAAAGTTTCCTTCAAGATCGGAGCGTATGAAGACACTTTGGAGTGTGATATCGTCCCGATGTCTGTTTGCCACCTCCTTCTTGGTCGACCATGGCAATTTGACCGAGGAGTCATCCACTACGGGCATACCAATCACTATGGCTTCAAGATGAAAGGAAAGGAGTACGTGCTACGACCTATGTCTCCAAGTCAAGTGATCGCCGACAAGCAAGCCACCCATCATGGAGAAAAGAGTGAGAGAGCAAACCACCCAAACGAGAGTGAGCGCCACAAGCCAAAATCGAGTGCCCCCACGATGAGCGACAAGAAAACCTTAGTTCTATTTGCCACCAAAAGTGAGATGGGAGAAGTGTGTGAGAACCCATCAAGTGTTATGCACTATGTCCTTTTGTGCAAGGACGAGGCAGCAAAAACTAACACCTCTCACAATCTACCTTTAGTGTTGTCTTCTCTTTTGCAGGAATTCCAAGACGTTTTCCCTAATGAACTACCTCCGGGACTACCACCACTACGAGGCAGTGAACACCGAATCGACCTCATCCCCAGAGCACCACTACCTAACAAGGAACCCTACCGCGTCAACCCCGAGGAAACCAAGGAAATCCAACGGCAAGTACAACAACTCATTGACAACAGCCATGTACATGAAAGCTTGAGCCCTTGCGCCGTTCCGGTAATCCTTGTTCCAAAGAAAGACGGTATTTATCGCATGTGTTTTGATTGTCGTCCCATCAATCCTACCACCGTTAGATATCATGTCACACCCTAGATAGTTCATGCATTAGAGTGTTGCATCATGTCTATTCCATTCAACAAAAACTTGAAATGGGGATGACAGAACCCCCAGCCCCATCCGAAACCAACTAGGTTTACTAAAAATATTTTCAATGAACCTGAAATGCCATTCTAAAATGTCCATCATTTTTGTCTTGGTTCAGAACCTCCGCCAAAAGTGGTGCACAATTTTCTAGGTCATCCTAAGGTCTTTTAATTAAATCATAAGTATTTGAATTTGGACATTTAAAATCTATAAAATATTTTAAATGTCCAAATAATCCTAAATTGAAATGTTCCATGTTGTTTATATACTAAACAGTGGGCATGAGCAGTTTGGGGATTTTTAGAGTTGCCTAGGTATTTTTAGAAAATCCACAAAGTTACAGAAAAAAATAGAAAACAGAAATAAAAAAAGAGAGAGAGGGAAACTAACCTCGCAGCCCACCAGCCGGCCCACCTAGCCAGCCCAGCCCAGCAGCCGCACCAGCGAGCTGCTTGACTTGGCCAGGCAGGCAGGCAGCTGCTCGCCGCCCTGCTTCCTCCCCTCGCCACCCTGCTGGCCTGGACGACCTCCACGTCGCGCCCCGACCCCTCTGGACATGCCCATTCTCCCCCTGCCTCTCTCCCTCGCTCTCCACCGCCGTGGCTGACGCTGCCGCGCCCGCACCACCATGAAGCTCACGCTCTCCCTCGTCCCAGCGCCGGGCCACCGTGTCCAGGAGCTCCGCCGCCCTGCTCTCCTTCGAGCTAGCCAAGCCCCGAGCGCTCGCTTGCCCCGAGGCCTCTGCACCGACCTTGCCCGACTCCGCCACCGCCGGAGATCCCCTTCGCCGTCGCCACCGCACCAGCTCGTCCCCGACAGCGCCTTCTGCTCCTACGAGACCGCTGTGAGCCCAGCTACCTTCTCCCCCTTCCCTTTCTCGCTCTCGTGCACCACAGCGAGCACACCGAGCTCACCCGCACGCGCCTCCGCGGAGCTCGTCGCCGACAAAGCTCCGGCCACCCAATGGCTGCGTCACCCTGTCCACTAGCCTCACCGCACCCCCAGGAGCCCAACGCACTAACTCACGTGCCTCGCCATGCTTTCTAGCAACGGGTTCGAGCTCACCCGAGCTCCGGCCGCCACCAAATACGTCGCCGGCGCCATTTCTGGCGATCCCGAGCCCAACTACCTGTACCACCCGCTGCGGCTCGCTCCCAGCTATCCATAGAGCCCAACGGCGCCTCGAATGATGCCCTGTAGGCGAAACCCGCACCTGCACCGCCGCGGGCCTCGCCGGCGGCTAAACGCTGGCGAGTTGACCCCGGTGACCCCCGTTTGACCACAGGTGGGCCCTGTTTGACCCCCCTGGGTTAATGAGAGGTGGGGCCCAGCCCTGTTAACTAATTAGGATTAGTATTAACTAATATTCAATTAAACTCATCACACTGACACGCGGGACCCTCTGTCAGGTTTGACCTGGACTGTCCTGTTGACCACTAACGTCATCCTGACGTAGTGCTGATGCAGTAAATTATTCACTGGAATTATTTTTACACAGGAATTTCCAAAAAATACCACAAACTTCAAAAAGTCATAGAAATTAATCTATAGCTCCAAATGGAAAGTGCTATATATATGAAAAATGATCAGAAAAATCCAGTCTATCCGTCTGTACAGGTTTCAGGCATGTTTAAACAAGTTAACCTACTGTTTAGTGCAGAACAAGATAAAGCACTTAAAAGGGCCACTTATGAGTTTGAAAGTTGAATCTTTGCTGCAAAATGGTTCAAACCCATCTGGTCTTAGTTGCATTATACACTCATTTTGCCATGTCTCATGCATGCATCATATTGTTGCATATTGTTTGGTGATGATTGTGTATCGGTGCTCTCTGCGGTAGGTTCTGCCCCCGAGGAAAACCGTTATTACCCCAACGAAGAACAATACCAGTGCACCGACCCATCAGGCAAGAAACCAACCATTTGATCATATCGATACAATACCATGTTCTCGCTTCTGCTCTCTTTTACTACATTAAGACAACGCGATTCAAACTGCTGTGTGCTGCGGTAGTTGAACCCATTTCCTCTACATGACCTCTCATTGCCACAGTAACTAGATGAAACCCACTAGCATGTGTAGGAGTTGATTGAGCCATGTGTATGTGTTGTTCCTACCTTGCTATGCCTGCTATGCTTAGAGTCGTGTCAGGTCTGGTTCATCTGGGTGATGGGCTAGAGTGAAATGATCATGTCAGTATGAGA
Organism: Triticum timopheevii; assembly: GCA_963921465.1. Lineage (NCBI taxonomy): Eukaryota > Viridiplantae > Streptophyta > Magnoliopsida > Poales > Poaceae > Triticum > Triticum timopheevii. The sequence continues at coordinate 274,277,716 of OY997266.1, forward strand.
GTGATGTGTTGAACACGATTTGGTAAAGGTATCGATGAGAGGCCATGTAGGAGTACATGGTGGGTTGTTTCATTGAAGCCGTCCTTAAGCACTGAGATCTGTATGTGTGATTTAAGATTCAGCTACTACCATGCATTGGGCCTGAAACCAATGGACCCTCTCGGCTTCTTATTCACCCTAGTCCTCTGTCCAGGAGTTGCAAGTAGTTTCTGGTGTTTGTAGCTTACTGGAGGCCGTGGACAGCGCTGACCCGCTAGGTGGGCTGTGATGCGGTAGGTACGTGGCCGGGTACACCGGGCACCCGTTAGGTGTCTTGGAACCCTGTACACATCGTTCGGGGCCATATGTGGAAACCTCGGCCGGACTCCCTGCGGATGGAACCTGGATAGGCGATAAACCTGGACTAGAGACTTAGGTGTTTAGGTAGGTCGTGGCTGACACCCACGTTGGGCTTCCGCTTGAAGGTTGCCGAGTACATGTCGTGTAAACAGCGGTAAGTGGTGAGAGCGTGTATGAAGAAGTACACCCCTGCAGGGTTAACATCATCTATTAGAATAGCCGCGTCCGCGGTAAAGGACTACTTGGTTGCCTATACAGTTCATAGACAAGTAAATGGAAACTACTAAAAGCCTGAAGATAAGCGTGAGTGCCGAGGATGGCTCTTCCGTAGGAGGACGGAGGTGGATCCTTGGTAGTGTATTGAAGTGGTGAGTAGTGTACTCGAGTGTGCCAAACCATTTCAAGTTGGAGTCTCGTAGGGTAGCTTAGCCAAGAGTCAAAGCTGGCTTCCTGCAATAACCCCACCAACCCTTCTTGATAATGTGCATGTATGTAGGATCTGATGTAAGTCTTGCTGAGTACCTTTGTACTCATGTTGCTTTAATTTACGTTTTACAGAAGACACTGCAACCCCTTCTGACGGGTTCTTCATAGACGTTGATGTCGATGAGTAGGCCGAAGCCCAGGTGGTGATCCTGAGCTCATGAAGGACCATGTAGTATAGTCAGGCTTGCCCAAGCCCCTTTTATTTTACTAGTTGTCTGTACTCAGACAAGTTACTTCCGTTGTTGGCTTGTATGCTTGTATGACTTGAATGTGGGTCATGTGACCCGTACTTGTGTGAATGATATGTATGGCTCTCTGAGCCTTTAAATAAAGTACTTGTGTTGTAGAGTCATGTTGTGATGCCTTGTTGTATTTGCACATATCGAGCATATTGTGTGTATGATTGAAATGCTTGGTATGTGTGTGATCTAACTATCTAGTTGTTTATCCTTAGTAGCCTCTCTTACCGGGAAATGTCTCCTAGTGCTTCCATTGAGCCATGCTACCTTGCTACTGCTCCGGAACACTTAGGCTGGCCGGCATGTGTCCTTCTTCGTTCCTGTGTCTGTCCCTTAGGGGAAATGTCACGCGATGAATACCGGAGTCCTGTTAGCCCGCTACAGCCTGATTTACCGGAGTCCTGCTAGCCCAGTGCTACAGCCCGGATTCACTCGCTGATGACCGACACGTTCGATGCTGGGTCATGGATGTCTGTCCCTGTAAGTCTGTGCCACTTTGGGTTTACGACTAGCCATGTCAGCCCGGGCTCTTTATCATATGGATGCTAGCGACACTATCACATACGTGTGCCAAAAGGCGCAAACGGTCCCGGGCAAAGGTAAGGCGACACCCGTGGGAATACCATGCGTGAGGCCGCAAAGTGATATGAGGCGTTACATGCTAGATCGATGTGGCATTGAGTCGGGGTCCTGACAGCGTTGGCATCAGAGCCGGACTGCCTGTAGGTTCTCCAAGCCAAACTGGTCGATGTTGAGTCTAGAAATGCTTTAGTTATATGTAGGGGAATTGATTGTGGGATGGAACGTAAGGCTCTTTTTACTCCTTTGCCTCTTGGCATTCTGATTTGAGTCAGTCAATTCTTCCACCGGGGGTTAAGGATGAGGATCTCTTCTCTCTATCAGGTTCACGTGTTACTAATCAGTAGTACCTTATAGGTTTGATGATTACAAGCCTAGTTCAGTTCTACTACCCCCATTATGTTGCTAAGTTGGACCCAGAACCTTGATATAATATTGTTGAGTGTCTATGTAATTCTTTGCAAAATGTCTCAAAATCCTTTTTGAGCATTTACAGCCGTTATGCTGTCCAAATTCTGCTAGAAATTCTAATGTCTTTGTATTATATCATGTTTCAGATGGCTTCCTGCTCTCAAAATCAAGTGGTTCGTCTGACTCAATGCCTCAATGTACTTGGCCATACTGCTATGTTGGTCCTGGTAATGACCGAGGCTGGATACCGTTGGTATCCCGAGTACACCGTCGAGGAGCAGTATAGGGACTTCAATCAAAGCCAATACCTCTGCATCGTCCGAATATTTCCTAGCTATCCTGGATCCACCAAACCCCTCCATTGTTCATATGGACTTGGGGTTACTATCGAGATGGCTGTGCAAGACGCTGCATATTCGATGATGACTATCATACGGGCCAGAACCTCCTTGCTCAGGAACACTGACTTCCGCTATATGCCGATGTCACTTCCTGGGCCAGAAGATTACATCACAGCTATCTACGCCGACTCTTCTCACGAGGATTCGCTGCTCCGCACTACCACAAAGTTGCTTGAGGACAAGGACCATGAAAACCATGCCTTGCGACTGGAGCTGTTCAAATCCCGTTCTGATCACTGGGCCACTTTGACTCGGTTTGCACCTGCTGTGCAAGTGGGGTATATGGATATGCGGGATCTCTACCCCATGCAGTCTACTCTGCCGGACCGTATGGATTGGCGAGATGTAGGGGGCATCACTCCTCCCCGTGGACCTCTTCTGCCACCGTTTGATGGTCCCAGGCCACACCCGAGTCCTTATGGACCGCAGGCTCCACGGGATTAGCTGTTTCCATATGATCACATTCAGCTTCCAGGACATGGGGGTAACTTCTATGAGGATTACTACGGAAATGTCTGAGCTGCTAGTAGCACCACTAGTATTGTAATAGTTATATCGTCCACCGTCCTGCGTGACTTGTGCGATATGACTTAGTGTGTACCACTTTCCAGAGGTATAGAAAAATAATGTATAGGAGCTTGGGATGCCTCCGATGAGATGTAATCTTCCTTTCACCGTAGTAGTACTCCGTTTGGTCATGTACTAAACCTTGTATGGTGTGTATGACGATGGAATAAAAGAAGCAGTTTATGTATTTACCATGTCATACGGATGATCATCTTGCATTCCGAGTTATCCATTACATTCTACATTTCTATGTCAGAATCTTATCATTCTGGACAAAACCATTGTCTTGTTTTCCTAGGATGGTTAACACCCGCAGCAACCCTGCTCCCCCGGAGCAGGCCGAAGGCAGCAGAGCTGGGGATGCAAACCTGCCTCACCCTCCTTCTCAGGCCGAGGTTATGCTAGAGGCTGAGAGAAACAAGCGGGAGACCAACCGTTTGTTGGAGCGCATCGAACAGAACATAGCACAACATCAGAGGAATAACTTGGTGTCGCTCAGCGACTTCATCAAGTTACATCCACCCACCTTCCACCACTCCGTCGAGCCTCTCGACGCCGATAACTGGCTTCGCAGCATTACTCACAAGCTACGTTCTGCACTCGTAGCTGAGGCTGATAAGGTCACCTTTGCTGCATATCATCTCGAAGGCCCCGCCAGTCTCTGGTGGGAGAACTATGAAGCCATGTGCCCAGCTGGCCATGTCACTACTTGGGCAGAATTTAGTGAGGCTTTCCTTGAACATCACATTCCGGAGGGTCTTATGGACCATAAGCGTGAGGAGTTCTGCAGTTTCACCCAAGGTCGACTCTCCGTGGACGCATACAGCAGGGAGTTCGGTAACCTAGCATGCTATGCCACTGAAGAACTCTCCACCGATGCCAAGAAGCAGGCAAGGTTCCGCAAGGGACTTAGCACTGAGCTTCACCGAGATCTCCTTCTGCATGAGTGCACCTCCTTTCAGAAGCTTGTGAACAAAGCCATCAGTGCTCAGACGGGTCAGACTGATTTTGAAGCAACACACAAGCATGGCCGTGATATGGGTTTCTCGTCCGGTGCTGGACCACAGAAGCATCTGGTGTGGGTGCCTAACACTGCCCTGCCACCCAGGTTCACACCGAGGCCATCCTATCAGGTGCCTCGTCCAGCTCAGCAGTATGCACTAGGTTAGCCCTATGGTGGGCCAACCAACAATGCTCCTCCATGCACCAGCTCCGTGACGTGCTTCAAGTGTGGGTAATCGGGCCACTACATGCGTGAGTGTCCCCAGACCAACCCCAACCAATCTGGAAAGGCCGTTGGCCGTGACAAGCCAGCAGGGAAGGTGTACTATGCCAAGCCGGCCACTGCTGCATGTGGCCATGTGAATTGTGTCTCAGCTGAAGAGGCTCAAGAGGATCCCAACATAGTTCTCGGTACGCTCCTTGTTAACTGCCACCCGGCATCTGTTCTTTTTGATACTGGAGCATCTCATTCATTCATATCCGAAAACTATGCTCGCTTGCATAACACCGCATTTTGTGACATGCCTTACACCATGGAAATTTCTACTCCTGGTTCTGGATGGCAAACCTCTAGAGTAAGCCATGGGAATGAAATCCAAGTTGACGGACTTGTTTTCCTTGCATCATTGATAGCTCTGAAATCTTCGGATATTAATATCATCTTGGGTATGGACTGGATGTGAGCCCATCATGCCAAGATTGATTGCTTCTCTAGGACTATTCAACTTACGCATACTTCGGGAAAGATAGTCAATGTCTTGACCTGAGTAGCCAAGCGACAGCTATATTCCCTTAATGCCAGTCCTTTGCCAGACCTCGAAGACGTTCCGGTAGTCCGGTGACTTTTCGGATGTTTTTCTAGAAGAATTGCCAGGTGTCCCACCTGACAGAGATGTCGAGTTCGTGATAGATCTCATTCCAGGAACTGTCCCAATTTCTAGAAGACCCTATAAGATGGCACCAGTAGAGCTAGCCGAGCTTAAGAAACAACTCGATGAGTCCTTGAAAAGGGGTTTCATCCGTCCTAGTCCATCTCCATGGGCTTGCCCCGTACTCTTCGTCAAGAAGAAGGATGGTATGGATCGGATGGTTGTAGATTATCGACCCGTCAACTTGGTCACAATAAAGAATAAGTATCCGCCCCACAGGATCAACGACATGTATGATCAGCTTGCTGGATCCTCAGTCTTCTCTAAGATGGATTTGAGGTCGGGCTACCATCAAATCAAAATCAGGAACGGGGACATTCCCAAAACGGCCTTTGTTACTCGTTACGGCCAATACGAGTACACCGTCATGTCCTTCGGTTTAACCAACGCCCCAGCCACCTTCTCTCGGTTAATGAACTCAATCTTCATGGAGTATTTGGATAAATTCAACGTGGTTTACCTCGATGATATACTCATCTACTCCAAGAACGAGGAAGAACATGCCGAGCATCTAAGGCTAGTGTTGATGAAACTTCGGGAGCATCGCCTTTATGCCAAATTTTCTAAATGCGAATTTTGGTTGCCAGAAGTGACCTATCTAGGACATGTAATCTCTGGTAAGGGTATTGCTGTCAACCCCAAGCGAGTTCAAGCCGTCCTTAATTGGAATCCACCTGAATCGGTCAAGCAAGTTCGGAGTTTCCTCGGCTTAGCGAGCTATTGTCGCCGCTTTGTCGAGAACTTCTCCAAAGTTGCTAAACCTCTAACTAAACTCCTCAAGAAAGATAAAAAGTTTGAGTAGACTCCACAATGTGAGCACAGTTTCCAGGAACTGAAAAGATGCCTGACTTCTGCTCCCGTACTGGTTCCACCAGACATCTCCAAGGACTTTGTTATCTATTGCCACGCCTCGTGACAAGGACTAGGTTGTATTCTCATGCAAGATCGACACGTAATTGCTTATGCTTCACGGCAATTGCACCCACATGAGGAAAACTATCCTACTCATGATCTAGAGCTTGCAGCTGTAGTCCACGCAGTTAAAACCTGGCGACATTACCTCCTCGGTAATCGTTGTGAAATCTTCACCGATCACCAAAGTCTGAAGTACATATTCACCCAACCGGATTTGAATCTCAGGCAAAGACGTGGGTCGAGTTGATCACATATTTCGACTTAGGGATAACTTACACCCCAGGAAAAGCCAATGTCATGGCTGATGCACTAAGTCGTAAATTTTACTGCAACAATCTGATGTTGCAACAAAGTCAACCACTTCTCCATGAGGAGTTTTGGAAACTTAACCTTCACATCGTTCCTCAAGGATTCCTTACCACCTTGGTGGTGAAACCTACCCTTACGGATCAGATCATCAAAGCTCAGAAGGTAGATCCGGGGATTTCCCGTATCAAAAGAAACATCAAGAAAGGAGTTGCGAATTGTTTCTCCATTGGTGATCAAGGAGTCGTATACTTCGAGAACCGTCTAGTGGTTCCCAAGGTGAGAAACCTGAGGCGATTGATCCTTAAGGAAGCTCACGAATCTCCTCTCACCATTCATCCCGGTAGCTCTAAAATGTATCAGGATCTACGCCAAAGGTTCTGGTGGACTAGGATGAAGAGAGAAATTGCTCAGTATATTGCTAACTGCGACGTCTGTCGTCGTGTAAAAGCAGAGCATCAACGGCCTACTGGCACCCTTCAACCTTAAGCTATTCCTGAATGGAAATGGGATAAAATTGGTATGGACTTCATTACCGGTTTTCCCAGGAACAAGAGAGGGAATAGCGCTATCTTCGTCGTTATCGACCGTCTTTCCAAAGTGGCCCATTTCTTGCATGTTCGCGAGAGTATAACCGCTAGTCAGTTAGCAGACCTGCACATCTCCCGAATAGTGTCCCTCCATGGTGTTCCACTGGAAATTAACTCGGATCGAGGAAGTCTCTTCACCTCTCGATTTTGGGAAAGTTTCTAAAATGCTATGGGAACCCGCCTTTCCTTTAGCACCGCCTTTCACCCTCAATCAAGTGGTCAAGTAGAACGTGTCAACTAGATTCTAGAAGACATGCTTCGAGCTTCCGTTATCTCATTCGGAATGGATTGGGAGAAATGCCTTCCATTTGCCGAATTTGCTTATAACAACAGCTATCAATCTAGCTTGGGTAAAGCCCCTTTTGAAGTTCTCTATGGACGAAGGTGCCGAACGCCTCTTAACTGGTCAGAAACCGGGGAAAGACAATTCTTTGGCCCGGATATGATCCAGGAAGCAGAAGAGCAAGTTCGCATCGTTCGTGAAAAGTTGAAAACAGCCCAATCTCGTCAAAAGAGTCAATATGACCGAAAACATAAGGCTATGACTTTTGAGGTTGACGAGAAGGCTTACCTTCGGGTTACTCCTCTGAAGGGAACCCATCGTTTCAGTATCAAAGGCAAATTGGCTCCTCACTACATTGGACCTTTTCGCATTCTTGCCAAACGAGGAGAAGTTGCCTACCAATTGGAACTACCTCCGCATCTCTCCAGAGTCCATGATGTCTTCCACGTTTCTCAACTCAGGCGTTGCTTCTCGGATCCTATCCGTGGAGTGGACCACGAAACGCTTGATCTTCAAGATAATCTCACATATCGGGAGTACCCCATTCGTATGCTCGATCAAGCCGAGCGTACCACTCGACATCATAACATCAAGTTTCTCAAGGTTCAATGGTCGCACCATTCTGAGAAAGAAGCAACTTGGGAAAGGGAGGATCGTCTGAGTATCCGGCCTTCTTCCCAGAGGAACCTAAATCTCGGGATGAGATTCTTTTGAGTGGGGGTGAGTTGTCACACCCTAGCTAGTTCATGCATTAGAGTGTTGCATCATGTCTATTCCATTCAACAGAAACTTAAAATGGGGATGACAGAACCCGCAGCCCCCTCTGAAACCAACTAGGGTTTACTAAAAATATTTTCAATGAACCTAAAATGCCCTTCTAAAATGTCCATCATTCTTGTCTTGGTTCAGAACCTCTGCCAAAAGTGGTGCACAATTTTCTAGGTCATCCTAAGGTCTTTGAATTAAATCATAAGTATTTGAATTTGGACATTTAAAATCTATAAAATATTTTAAATGCCCAAATAATCCTAAACTGAAATGTTCCATGTTGTTTATATACTAAACAGTGGGCATGAGCAGTTTGGGGATTTTTGGAGTTGCCTAGGTATTTTTTAGAAAATCCACAAAGTTATAGAAAAAAATAGAAAACAGAAATAAAAAAAGAGAGAGAGGGAAAATAACCTGGCAGCCCACCAGCCAGCCCACCTAGCCGGCCCAGCCCAGCAGCCGCTCCAGCGACTTGGCCGGGCAGGTAGGTAGGTGCTTGACGGCGGCTCCAGCGCGCGCCACGCAGCTGCTCGCCGCCCTGCTTCCTCCCCTCGCCGCCCTGCTGGCCTGGACGACCTCCACGTCGCGCCCCGAGCCCTCTGGACACGCCCATTCTCCCCCTGCCTCTCTCCCTCGCTCTCCACCGCCGTGGCCGACGCTGCCGTGCCCGCACCACCGTGAAGCTCACGCTCTCCGTCATCCCCGCGCCGCGCCACCGTGTCCAGGAGCTCCGCCTCCCTCCTCTCCTTCGAGCTAGCCAAGCCCCGAGCGCTCGCTTGCCCCGAGGCCTCTTCACCGACCTCGCCCGACTCTGCCACCCCCGGAGATCCCCTTCGCCGTCGCCGCCGCACCAGCTCGTCCCCGACCGCGCCGTCTTCTCCTACGAGACCGCCGTGAGCCCAGCTACCTTCTCCCCTTCCCTTTCTTGCTCTCGTGCACCACAGCGAGCACACCGAGCTCACCCGCACGCGCCGCTGCGGAGCTCTTCGCCGACGAGGCTCCGGCCACCCAACGGCTGCGTCACCCTGTCCACTAGCCTCACCACACCCCCAGGAGACCAACGCACTAACTCACGTGCCTCGCCGTGCTTCCTAGCGATGGGTTCAAGCTCACCCGAGCTCCGGCCGCCGCCAAACACGTCGCCGGCGCCGTTTCCGGCGACCCCAAGCCCAACTACCTGTACCACCCGCTGCGGCTCGCTCCCAGCTATCCATAGAGCCCAATGGCGCCTCGTATGATAACCTGTAGGCGAAACCCGCACCTGCACCGCCGCGTTTGGCCTCGCCGGCGGCTAAATGCTGGCGAGTTGACCCCGCTGACCCTTGGTTGACCACGGGTGGGCCCTGTTTGACCCCACCTGGGTCAATGACAGGTGGGGCCCAGCCCTGTTAACTAATTAGGATTAGTATTAACTAATATTCAGTTAAACTAGTCACACTGACATGCGGGACCCATTGTCAGGTTTGACCTAGACTGTCCCGTTGATCACGGACGTGATCCTGACGTAATGCTGATGCAGTAAATTATTTACTGGAATTATTTTTACACAGGAAATTCCAGAAAATACCACAAACTTCAAAAAATCATAGAAATTAATCTATAGCTCCAAATGAAAAGTGTTATATATGAAAAATGATCAGAAAAATCAAATCTATCCATCTGTACACGTTTCATGCATGTTTAAACAAGTTAACCTACTGTTTATTGCAGAACAAGATAAAGCACTTAAAAGGGCCACTTATGAGTTTGAAACTTGGATCTTTGCTACAAAATGGTTCAAACCCATCTGGTCTTAGTTGCATTAGCCCAATACACTCATTTTGCCATGTCTCATGCATGCATCATATTGTTGCATATTGTTTGGTGATGATTAAGTATCGGTGCTCTCTGCGGCAGGTTCTGCCCCCGAGGAATACCGTGATTACCCCAACGAAGAACAATACCAGTGCACCGACCCATCAGGCAAGCAACCAACCGTTTGATCATATCGATACAATCCCATGTTCTCGCTTCTGCTCTCTTTTACTGCATTAAGACAACGCGATTTAAACTGCTGTGTGCTGCGGTAGTTGAACCCATTTCCTCTGCATGACATGTCATTGCCACAGTAACTAGATGAAACCCACTAGCATGTGTAGGAGTTGATTGAGCCATGTGTATGTGTTATTCCTACGTTGCTATGCCTGCTATGCTTAGAGTTGTGTCAGGTCTAGTTCATCTGGGTGATGGGCTAGAGTGAAATGATCATGTCGGTATGAGAGTGATGTGTTGAACACGATTTGGTAAAGGTATAGATGAGAGGCCATGTAGGAGTACATGGTGGGTTTTTTCATTGAAGCCGTCCTTAAGCACTGATATCTATATGTGTGATTTAAGATTCAGCTACTACCATGCATTGGGCCCAAAACCAATGGACCCTCTCGGCTTCTTATTCACCCTAGTCCTTTGTCCAGGAGTTGCAAGTAGTTTTTGGTGTTTGTAGCTTACTGGAGGCCATGGACAGCGCTGACCCGCGGGGTGGGCTGTGATGCGGTAGGTACGTGGCCGGGTACACCGGGCACCTGTTAGGTGTCTTGGAACCCTGTACACATCGTTCAGGGCCGTATGTGGAAACCTCGGCCGGACTCCCTGCAGATGGAACCTAGATAGGCGATAAACCTGGACTAGAGACTTAGGTGTTTAGGTAGGTCGTGGCCGACACCCACGTTGGGCTTCTGCTTGAAGGTTGCCGAGTACATGTCGTCCAAATGGTGGTAAGTGGTGACAGCATGTATGAAGAAGTACACCCCTGTAGGGTTAACATCATCTATTCGAATAGCCGTGTCCGCGGTAAAGGACTACTTGGTTGCCTATACAGTTCATAGACAAGTAAATGGAAACTACTAAAACCCTCAAGATAAGCGTGAGTGCCGAGGATGGCTCTTCCGTAGGAAGACGGAGGTGGATCCTCGGTAGTGTATTGAAGTGTGAGTAGTGGACTTGAGTGCGCAAAACCATTTCAACTTGGAGTCTCGTAGGGTAGCTTAGCCAAGAGTGAAAGCTGGCTTGCTGCAATAACCCCACCAACCCTTCTTGATAATGTGCATGTATATATGTAGGATCTGATGTAAGTCTTGCTGAGTACCTTTGTACTCATGTTGCTTTAATTTACGTTTTACAGAAGACGCTGCAACCCCTTCTGATGGGTTCTTCGTAGACGTTGATATCGATGACTAGGCCGAAGCCCAGGTGGTGATCCTGAGCTCATGAAGGACCATGTAGTATAGTCAGGCTTACCCAAGCCCCTTTTATTTTACTAGTTGTCTGTACTCAGACAAGTTACTTCCGCTGTTGGCTTGTATGCTTGTATGACTTGAATGTGGGTCATGTGACCCGTACTTGTGTGAATGATATGTATGGCTCTCTGAGCCTTTAAATAAAGTACTTGTGCTGTAGAGTCATGTTGTGATGCCTTGTTGTATTTGCACATATCGAGCATATTGTGTGTATGATTGAAATGCTTGGTATGTGTGGGATCTCACTATCTAGTTGTTTATCCTTAGTAGCCTCTCTTACCGGGAAATGTCTCCTAGTGCTTCCACTGAGCCATGGTAGCTTGTTACTGCTCCGGAACACTTAGGCTGGCTGGCATGTGTCCTTCGTTCCTGTGTCTGTCCCTTCGGGGAAATGTCACGTGATGAATACCGGAGTCCTGTTAGCCCGCTACAGCCCGGTTTACCGGAGTCCTGCTAGCCCAGTGCTACAGCCCGGATTCACTCACTGATGACCGACACGTTCGATGCTGGGTCATGGATGCATGTCCCTGTAAGTCTATGCCACTTTGGGTTTACGACTAGCCATGTCAGCCCGGGCTCCTTATCATATGGATGCTAGCGACACTATCATATACGTGTGCCAAAAGGCACAAACGGTCCCGGGCAAAGGTAAGGCGACACCCGTGGGAATACCGTGCGTGAGGCCGCAAAGTGATATGAGGTGTTACATGCTAGATCGATGTGGCATTGAGTCGGGGTCTTGACATATCGTTACCCTATTCCACACCTAGATGATATGCTTGACGAGCTTAGCGAAGCCACCATGTTCTCTAAGATTGATCTTAAGAGTGGCTACTAACAAATACACATCCAAGAAGGTGATGAATGGAAAACTACATTTAAGACCAAAATTGGCTTATATGAATGGCTTGTTATGCCAATGGGTTTATCCGAAGCACCCGGAACTTTCATGCGAGTCATGCATTTTGTTCTTCGACCCTATATTGGTGTATTTGTTGTGGTCTATTTTGATGATATTCTTTTCTTTAGCAAATCCCTCAAAGATCATGTCACCCATCTCAGTACCGTGTTGAAAACCCTTAGGAAAGAGCGCCTTTATGCTAATATGGACAAATGCCTTTTTGTTGTTAAGCTTGTTTTCTTGGGTTTCGTTGTGTCTTCTAAGGGTTATCATGTAGATGAATCTAAGATCAATGCTATTAAAACTTGGCCCCGACCAACCAAATTGCATTAAGTGCGTAGTTTTCTTGGTTTAGCCGGTTTATATCGTAGATTTCTGAAGGATTTTAGCACCATTGCTTCACCTTTGCATTCTTTGAGTAAGAAAAATGCGCCTTTTATTTGGGGACCATCCCAAGATACCGCATTTAATGAACTAAAGAATTTTCTTACTCATGCTCGCGTGCTTGCATTACCCAAATTTGACAAACCTTTTGAAATTCATTGTGATGCTAGTGGTAATGGCATAGGTCGTGTGTGTACACAAGAAAAGTGCCCCATAGCATACTTTAGTGAGAAACTTTCCAGAGCGCAACTCAATTATCCCATCTATGATAAAGAGCTATATGCTTTAGTGCGAGTTTTGCATGAATGGGAACATTATCTTCGCCCTCATGATTTTATCATTCATATCGATCATGAAACGCTTAAGTATCTTAAGGGTCAAACTAAGTTGAACAACCATCATGCTAAGTGGAGTGAATTCATTGAGTCATTTCCTTATGTCATCAAGTCATCAAAGGTAAGGAAAATGTAGTGGCGGACGCTCTTTCCCGCATATGCATGCTTTTAAATAAATTTGAATTGAATGTCATTGGCTTTGAGCACATCAAAGACTTGTATGCTCATGATCCTACTTTTCCAATTCCTTATGCCAACTGTTTGACGCATACATCTTGGGAACACTATTACATTAAAGATGGTTATCTTTTGAGATCTAACACAGTTTGCATCCTTGAGTCTTATCTTCGTTTGTTACTTTTGCAAGAACCTCATGGAGGAGGACTAATGGGACACTTTGGACGCGACAAGACATTCACTACGCTCTCCAAGAAAAAAATTTGGCCCAAGATGTTCCGCGGCGTCTCACACTTCACCAACCGATGCTCTACATGTCGCAAAGCTAAGTCAAAAACTCAATCCCATGGTATTTACATGCCCCTTCCTATTCCTTATCAACCTTGGGAAGACATTAGCATGGACTTTGTACTTGGTTTGCCTAGAACTCAAAATGGAAAGGATTCTGTGTTTGTTGTTGTGGACCGATTCTCTAAGATGGCTCATTTTATCCCATTAACAAGATAGACAATGCTTCACATATTAAAAATCTTTTTTGTGGGGAAATCTTGCGCCTCCATAGAGTGCCAAAGACGATTGTCTCGGACCGTGACGTCAAGTTTTTGAGTTCCTTTTGACCGTATGCGCCAAGCTCAGAATCAAGCTCTTGTTCTCTTCGGCATACCATCCTCAAACCAACGGCCAAAAGGAGGTGACGAACCGAACACTCTCAACTCTACTACGCGTGTTGATCAAGAGGAACATCAAGGAGTGGGAGGAGTGCCTAGCCATCGCCGAGTACGCCTACAACCGCGCAAGACATTCGACTACCGGCAAGTCCCCATTGGACATTCTTCCTCTACCACTACAACAGCACATCAACATGGAAGCGAGTGCCCAAGTGAACTACCTCAAGAAGATGCATGAAGATACAAGGCACACCATTGAGCGCCAAGTACAACGACTCACGACCATGCTCAACATCAACAAGCAACCCATGATATTCAACATTGGAGATCTTGTGTGGCTACACCTTCGCAAGGAATGCTTCCCAAATGAACACAAGTCCAAACTACAACCACGAGACAATGGACCCTTCAAGGTGCTTGAACGCTACAAGAACAACACCTACAAGATCGACATCCCACGCGACAAGTACTCCGTGAGCGACATCTTCAACGTCAAAGATCTCTCTCGTACCATGGTGATGAGAATTTCAATCCGAGGTTGGATCTTTCCCAAGGGAGGGGAGATGATGCGGAGCATCCTGAGGTCATCCCCATGGACCTACCATCATCTCCCCAAGTGCCAAGAGGACCTATGACAGGAGCATGAGCTAGAGCTCTTGAGACCGAGGTTACTTCTTTCCTTAGTGATATCAGGTATGATCCACTCGAGACATGGCTACTACCTAAGTCCGGAATGTTGTGCATGATTAGGTACCAAGAGGACCCTCCCAATAATGCATATGAAGACGGACAAGTCCCCAAGTTCACGGATGAAGAGAACAAACCAAAGGATTCAAGAATAGCTCCCAAGACCCGGACATTCGGCCCCTGGAGGTGTCGCTTGCAGCAAAGAACTAGCGGCCAAGTCTACAAGGCCTGGACATCAGGCGGCCAACCCGGACATCCGGCCCGACGCCCTGGAAATCCGGCTCCCAGCCCGTATATCCGGACAAGTCATCTCAAAAGCAATAGAACCAGCCCCATCCGGCCTCGACCACGGACATCCGGCCCCTCGCGAAGTCCCAGACATCAGGCCCGACGCCCGGACATCCGGACCAGCCCTATCGAGATAGCATCATGACGGCGCCAGACTAGCCCGGACACCTGCCGTCTCGTGAACGCACAGACGTGCGGCCTCCCCTGTCTACGTACAGTGTAAGGGCTGAGGCCCATTTACCCCTTCGTCCACGTAGACTATATATACTCCTTCTCCGCCCTCTTTCTAGGGTTAGCATTGGTTTAGCTCATGTTTGAGATAGAGCTTTGCTCATCCACTTGGTTACTTCTCCTCGGAGCTCACGGCCTCTTCGGAGAAGATCCACCAAGCGGATTCAAGACCCCATCACGGGATGACCCTTCAAGACCTCCTCACGGAGAAGACCTTTTGTATCGTTCTTTTGTTGACTTTGAATCATGTATCACTCTTTGTGTTTCGAGGATCTAGCATATGTGTGACCGAATCTTGTTGGTTTGAGTTATTCTCTCGTGTTTTCCCTTGTGTTCTTCGTGTTCCTCGTTGGGATCCGCTCCTTTCATGAAAGATTGGGCATCAAGGGTTCTACCCTACATCACTCCACCTGAAAGCAGGGACCCATCGGATGGGCCCTAGCAGTTGGGACCCACCAGCTACATTTTCGAATGCAAGGAAGTGCGTCCATACTACGAAAAAATCCCCCTACAGCTGGGACCCACCAGCTATATCTTCGCATGCAAGGAACAACTGGGACCCACCCGGTCGAAGCATACGTCTGTTGTCTTTCTGGTCGCAAATGTGTACGTACATACTGGTCAATCGGTCTCTCTGTAGCGATGAATTGTGGCCGGGTAAGGAGCAGCATGTGTTGTAGCAGAGCCGCAAACGTAACATGTCACGGAGTCCCGTCTATAACATGTACACATACGTATAGCAACGCTGCAAGAAAGTAAATACGGCTATGAACGTACATACGAACATGGTCTCGAAGGCGTACAGCAATGTCGTCTCGTTCATCGGCAGTCAACCGGCTGGGTCAGAACGGAGGAAACAGCGTCGTGTTCATCGGGAGGCAACCGACTGGGTCGGAATACGTCGTGTTCATTGGGAGCCAACCGGCTTGGACGGAACAGCCGAAACGAGGTCTGGCATACCGCGGAATGGAGGGAACAGGCCTACTGTTTGACTGCCTACGGTCGATACGGGTCCTGTTCATCGGGAAGGGTCTGGCATATCACAAAACGGAGGAAGTAGACTTCTTTTCGAGTGCCTACGGTCAAAACGGTTCCTGTTGATTGGGAGGGATTTGGCGTACCACAAAACAGAGGAAACGGACTTGTGTTGGAGCGCCTATGGTCGAAATGGGGTCATTTTCATCCACCATCTACTGCCTCGCTCCAGCCTCTACGGGCTACTGTTCATCCACCTTCGACCTCCTCCAGCTTCCACGGGCTACTGTTCATCCACGGCTACTATTCATCTAGCCTCCACTAGCTGCTATTCATAGAGCCTCCATGGGGTCCTATTCATCCACCCCAACCGGCTGGGTTGCAGCGGCCTCCTCGGGGTCCTATTCATCCAGCGGCAAAGGTCTACTACCACAGGGTCCCGTTCATCCAACCCCCACCGGGAACCATTCATCCACAGCCAACCAACTAGCTCGACTCACCACGTCTCGACACGTTCTACGTACCACATACACGGTCGCAACGGTCACTGTTCATCGAGAGGCAACCCAACACCAGTTGGCTACGTCTCGCACGGGGGCTCGATCGGCTTCAGCAAGCAGCAGCAGTGATCGATCGCTCAGGTTCAGTTGGCAGCAGTAGCGAAAGAATTGCTTGGGTTCAGTTGGCAGTGAATGAATCGCTTGGGTTCAGTTAACAGCCAAGGGATCGATCGCTCGGTTAGCGTAAAGTGCGATCGCTCGGGTTCAGTTAGCCAACGCCTCGAACATACGTGCGAACCCGAGAGAAACACAGAAACCTTCGTGCATCTCTCGGCCACGGCCATGCACCGTAAGTGGGAACTCCCCGATATTTTCCTCGCCCTCGCTTCTACCACGGTTTTTCCATCATGGACGACCCAAAGAATGTCATGCAGCTACGTCTTCGGCCCGCCCAGCATGAAAATCCCATTTTCTTTCATGATTTTTTGTCATAGAAGTAGGAGCCCACCACATTTGTGATGATACCAGGTTTTGTCATAATTATCGTCATAGAAGTGTCATAAGCATGACAAAAAAATCTTTTGGCCCAAAATGTCATGGATCTGTCTTTTTTTGTAGTGTCTCTGGGCGTTACTACAATCTACTTGTCACTTTATGATATGCTAATCTGCACTCTTCTAATGCTGCAAGACGCTGCTAGAGGCTAGTCTTCGATAGGCTAGGCATTCCCTTCTATTCTAGTATTTCTGCAGTATAGTCCAAAGATATAGTCCTTTGATACGGATGCATACTTAGTATAGATCTGACGTAAGTCTTGCAAGTACTTTGGATGAGTACTCACGATTGCTTTAGTACCTCTTTTCACCTCGACCCGATTGCTGCGATCAGACGACGGAGTCCGTATCCCGCTGATGACTACTGCTACACCGATGGAGCCTACTACTACGTAGGGATGGCAATGGGTACCCATTACCCACGTACCCTGCGGGTAAAAGCCCTATTAGGGTAATGGTATGGGACAAAAAGTTACCCATGGGTATATAAATAGGGAAATCTAAAACCCATCGGGTAGAGCGGGTACGGGTATGGGATCATATAACCCATACCCGCATACCCATGTACCCATATAAAATCTATGTGAACTCAAAATTATCTCTATAGCCTACACTTAGTCATGAATTTGTGAACTCAAAATGCATGTCTATGTGTTGTTATTTATGACTATGTGATGTTGTTTTGATGTATTGTTATTTACGAGAAAGTGATGTTTTTTCTTAACCGTGTTGTTGTTTGTAAGTATGTGTTGTTGTTATAATCTATTGTTGTAATTATGATTATATGTTCATGTTTATGACTTGAGTTGTTAAATTGATGTTTCACAAATGTAGGTAATTTTACCCGCAGGGTACCCTTCTACCCTGTCGGGTAGCGGATATGGGAAAAAATTGTACCCGCTAGTGGGTATGGGTAAGGGTAATGGGTAAGCTCAGGAGAGACGGGTAAGGGTATGGGGTAGCTCCACCCGTACCCATACCCTGTGGGTGCCATCCCTACTACTACGTGGAGACCACCGACGACCAGGAGTAGTTAGGAGGCCGCAGGCAGGAGGCATGCGCCTTTTCGATCTAGATGTTGTTGTTTTGCTAGCCTTCTTAAGGAAAACTTGTTTATCTTATGTCTGTACTCAGATGTTGTTGCTTCCGTTGACCTATGTATTCTAGCCTTCATGGCCCTGGCTTGTAATATAAAGCTTTATGTTTGAATTTGTGTCTAGAGTTGTGTTGTGATATCTTCCAGTGAGTCTCTGATCTTGATTGTGTGCATTTGCGTGTATGATTAGTGCACGATTAAATCGGGGGTGTCACAGTTTTCTTGGTCTTGGTGTTGTGGAGCTTGCTCTTCGTGACGGTGGCATTCATGCTCCCGAAGGTGGTCTTGCAAACTATTTCCATGGAATGGGTATTGTGGAGCTTGATGATGTTGATGGTCTTAGTGATGATGCGAACGAGTTCGTGGAAGACTTGCATCCAAAGACGTTTCCGAAGAGTGTCAGCTTGAGTGGTGTCGTCTTGATGATGATGTCGTTGAGGCAGAGTTGACCATCATGGCTTGAAAGTCCTCCATTTGGGTTGCCATCTTGGCATCGAGATAGTCCCTTGTTCTTTCCTCAGATTGTCACAAGTCGGTGGTGAGTTGTTTGATGCAGTCACCCAAAACTGCATTCTCTTTATGCAAAGCTCTATGTGCGCCAAATAGTTGATTCTTGGTGACGTAGTTGTTTGGCTCCTCTTCTTGCTCGGCCTATCAATCATTATGAAACAAACTATGAGTGGAAGAAAGGAAAGGACTGGACCAAATGTACCTTATCCAATGTTGAAGATGGATTGATGATCACCCAATATCGTATTATTGAAGTAGCACAATTGGTACCTGATCTTGTCAACCTCACACCTACACAAATAAAGCTTTTGGAGTAGCTTGGTGAGGATGTGGCACAAAATTTATGTAATTCTTAGCAAGATTCAATAATGTTGAAAGAGATTCACAAATTCGCTAGTGAAACAAGTAGACTAATAGCAAAGAGTGGCACACGGAAACACACACACACAGACACACACACACACACACACAGAGAGAGAGAGAGAGATAGATAAGTTGGGTCATGCAACCAAGATATGAGAGTGTAAACCACGCCAAATGTTTGTTTTGCACAACTCTAGAGAGACGCTAGCACAATTGCTCAATGGGCGAGATACGACACTTGGGAACAAAACCTATGAGAGATAAAATGTATCGACTTTTTATCCCTATTATGCTACGAATGTATGGTTCTCCGTGATTCTCTCACAATAATCCAAGATGATCAAATATGGCAATACGATATGCAATGTGGTGATGATACGATGGCTATTGCTTAAAAGCTCCTTGTTTTACTCTTTGCTTAAAAGCTTTGGATTCTCTTTTGATATTTTTCTTTGGCCACTTATGCAAAATTATCGAACTAAGATATTAATTATGTATATACAGGAACAATTGATAACACAAGAGATGATACGATGATATATGCACGCTATGATAGCTTTGTGGAACGTGTATCACTAAGGTGCACAAGTAACATTGCCCGGCAATACTCAAATGGCTAGTCTCAATAGGAAAGTGACGCAAAATTTGTCTCATGGGTTCACAATGGAATGACAAGGGAGATGTACAAGTGATTTCGTCGAGGTTACCGTCCTTGCTTACGGTTGGTGGTGTCAAAAAGATGAAGTGGTCATTTTCGATGTCGAGTCCATTGCGAATTTGAGAGGTGGTGATGTCGATGTTGAATCCTTCCTATGTAGCCGAAACACGTTAGGAAACGGAAAACCACAACTCAAAATCTCAATGGCAAATAGCAAAAGGTGGTAGCGGGAAGTGGTGGTAAGGTTGTGGTATCTCAAAGGGTTAGCAGAAGTGGTATGGTGGGTCTCGTAGTGTGCGATGCTAAAGTGTATACGGTGGCTGAAATTTTCTGTCGAAAATTTAGTTTTGACAGGCAAAGCGATCCGGGAGAGGGTTCTGATCATCCGGGTTGTGTCCGTATCGTTTGGGACTTTGTCCTGATCGTCCGGCCATGTCAACACAGGCGAGTTGGGGCTTCGGATGAACACGAAAATCATGGAGAAAAGGGAAGCTGGGCCGATTTCGGGTGGATTTCATGCTGGGAAGGTGGGGAATGCTAGATCCACTTGCAACACAATGAATCCATGGATCAAAATTAAAAAACATCATCAAACTAACAAATCACAAAAAGAAAATTGGTATGGCTCATTTTGTCGAGATTTTTGAAATTGGACAAAAACACACAAAATTAGGCCAGAAAGTGGGGGGGGGGGGGGGGGTAGATGCTCCACGATGTGAATCAACCTTGCTCATGATCCCAAGATGATGTAAGGTCGAACCCGAGTTCATGATCTTTTCACACTTGGAGGTGGGGACAGGAACAAACAAGAGAAGAACACAAGAAGAACACTCAATGATCAAGATCCAATCACACGTGTGAAGGAAATATGCCCTAGAGGCAATAATAAAGTTGTTATCTGTATTTCCTTATATCATGATAAATGTTTATTATTCATGCTAGAATTGTATTAACCGGAAACTTAGTACATGTATGAATACATAGAAAAAACAAAGTGTCCCTAGTATGCCTCTTCTTGACTAGCTCGTGAATCAAAGATGGTTATGTTTCCCGACCATAGACATGTGTTGTCATTTGATGAATGGGATCACATCATTAGAGAATGATGTGATGGATATGACCCATCCATTAGCTTAGCATAATGGTCGTTAAGTTTTATTGCTACTACTTTCTTCATGACTTATACATGTTCCTCTGACTATGAGATTATGCAACTCCCGAATATCGAAGGAACACCTTGTGTGCTATCACATGTCCCAACATAACTGGGTGATTATAAAGTTGCTCTACAGGTGTCTCCGAAGGTGTTTGTTGGTTTGGCATGGATCGAGGTTAGGATTTTCCACTCAATGTATCAGAGAGGTATCTCTAGGCCCTTTCGGTAATGCTCATCACTATAAGGGCTCAGTCATACTGGAGGTAACATTCGGCTCCCCAGGTAACTCCAGAAGCGAAGACCTAGCCTTCATCATCACACCCTTCCAAAGCAGCTATCAAGCATTGCTTGGAAGAACGGCCTTTGCCCACTTCAACGCACTGCCGCATTATGCCTACCTTACACTCAAGATGCCCGGTCCACACGGCATCATCACCGTTAGCGGAACAACGGAGCGCCTTTCGCGCCCAGAGGAATACACGACGGCCCTAGCGGCCGGACTATAAGCGGCCTCCAAAAAAAATTACACCAAGTCATTAAGACCACGGACACGGTTAGACGAGTCCGGCAGCCCACATTAAACTAGGGCAATTGTATATGTAATCCTATAGCAGACACCAGCGGCTAATAATAAAGCCCCACACTCTCGGCTCAACCTTATTGGCAGGCTAGCATTTTACATTTTCTACTATCCATCGCACACTTACGTTGCCCTCTTCTGTGAGATCCATTTTTTCCGCAGACAACGTTCGCGCGATACCCTTCCAGGATGAGGCACAACGGAGATAAAGGCGCAGACGTGCAGCAAGGCCCCGTCCAATAGGTTTCTTTTTGGATTAAGCCCCTGTGTAAACCTTTTCTATTGCCTCTTGTTGTTTCATCATCCCACGGGTTCCACACCCACAGAGGATACTGCCGTTTTTGGCATTACGCCATGGCAGATTAATGCACACACCTGGAAATACAGGGTTTATAATGAATGGGCATTCTTGAGCTCATCATCTGTTAGAAAGTTTGAATACCTTCGGGAGTGTTCGGCGTCACGAGTTTGGCCTTATATGCATCAACTCTGAATCATGTCTTTGGTCAAATGTTGGGATTGCTCGGCTCCTGGGTTTGCCGCCTTACGTTCCGTTATAATCGGCTAAGGTGGCCAAAGGAGAACTTCTGCGATTGTGCCCTGGTTATTCTGGATGAGCACCTCATTAGAGAAAGCCGAAAACTGACCGTCATGATACAGTGAGAGACTGATCAACCAATCGACGACTCACTAGAATCTCTAGGATTCCGCCGCCTTAACGAAGGGCCATTTCCCGGCCAGGTACATACGCGCCCGTATTCGGATGCACGTGATGGTACCAGGGGCTACATAGTAGCCCCAATATTAGAATCCCGCGGCTAAGGAAAGTGTTATAGCTATATAGTTCGGTTGCCTAGTTCGACGTGCGATCACCTCCTTGCCGGACCAAGACGTTGGATAAAGAGTGATCAGGCACATTTTTTCACGAACACCCCCGCATTGTATGCGTGGGGGCTGAAGCAAACGACTGCTATCTTTCGGATTACGCATATATATATATATATATATATATATATATATATAATATATAATATATAAACGGCAGCAAAGGGGACATAATCATATTTTCAGGCACAAATTATAAATATAACCTTCTATTCAAAATGTTTTTACAATAATTCGAATCATCACTCGAAGAGGAGATCCTTCGGGCACTGCGCCTCTATCAAGGGGGCACCCTCCGTGACCTGCGCCAAGTAGTGCCCGGCCCGATGTTGACCCCCTACCGGATCCTGAGACGCTATCATAGTGGCATCCATATCCGTCCAATACGCTTTAACGCGTGCAAGGGCCATCCGCGCACCCTCTATGCATGCTGAACTGCTCATGGCATCGATCCGGGGCACGGCCCCAAGGAACTGTTGCACTAAACCAATGTAGTTGTCCGGCTTAGGCTCCTTCAGCCAAAGATGATCTATTACAGACCGCATCGCAAGCCCGGACAGCCTGTGAAGCTCCGGCACAGCAGCCATCTTATCACTTAACGGCAGCGGGCGAGCGGGATCATGGAACTGTGACCAAAAAAGCTTCTCCACCTCCTTTTCACCCTGACCTTTGAAGAACTCCAAAGCATCAGCCGTACTCTTTGCCAGGTCCGCATACGTGTCGGGCGAGCTCCAACGTCCATCAAGGGGAGCGTACTTCAGATCGAAGAACTTCGTCCGCAGCAAGTAGGAGCCTCTAGCCGCTATTTTTCCGGCCTTTTGAAGCTCCTCCCGTGCACCCCTGAGCTTGGTCCGTATTTCCTTGGTGGCATTCAGCGCCTTGCTCAGGTCAGCCGATTTATCTTCACGCTCCTTCTTCAGGAGCTCATACCGGTCAGCGGCATGTTTTAACTCGATAGCCATTTCGGCTATCTTTTCCTCGCTTCGGTGATGAGCAGCCTGTTCGGCTCTCAATTCCTCAGCTGCCTTTAGGGCAGCCACATTGCTCACCCGAGCTTGTTCCTTGGCTAGAGCAAGTTCAGCCCTCAGGGCCTCCACGACAGCAGCACCATCTGTAGTCTGAACAAAATATATTAATACATGCCACCTTAATGTTTTCCTATGCAATGGGAGACGGGGCACATACCTTGTGATGTATCCAGCCGCTCATTCATTAGAGTAATATCGGCATGAATCGACCCAATTTGCCTTGATAGTTTGGCAACTTGAACGGACGGGCCGGCGGCCGGACCCACAAGTACGTGCGCACGTTTACAGAACTATCATTGGTTTATGATCCCCTGTTTGCCGCCTAGGGCGGGCAACCAGAGTCTCAGGGGCTGCTATCTATATGGGGCACACCTAGTGCGTGCCTTACAACCAAAGAAATAGTGAGTTTTCCATTACATACCTCAAAGCCTCTGAGCAGGTCGTAGGACTAGGGTTCCTACCGGCTCTACTCCGTAGGTTATACGGGCAGAACAGCGAGGGTTGGGGGCGAGGGAGGCGGCTCCGGCGTGTTGGCGCCGTCGCGAGGGAGAAGAAGGGCGGCGGTGGCTAGGGCAAGGTGCGGCTAGGGTTTCCGGCTCCTCTGGAGCCGGGCAATATGACAGAACTATCTCTATTGCTTGATCTCAAACGATGTCTTACAACTAGTATTTATAACTTTAGCCTAAGATAACTTGTCTGAAATAACTTGCCGAAGATAACTTGTGGGTCAAGCCCCTAATACTAATGCCCGGTGGGCCTCTTCCTTGTATAGACCAAACCGGTCATAACATCAGGCTTGTGAAAGCTTCTTTCAAACCGCTTGTAGCGGATGAAATCTTCTTGAGCACCGCGCTCATTAATGAGCGGTGCTCCTCCAAGAGCGCAGCTCACTCCAGTAAGCCTGTCAGTACGTCTAGACTCAGGGCGGCTGACGTGTTGGCTTACGGCCTTGGCGGGTCCGAGCTCCTCCGTGACGACACCTCGGTGTCGCCCGCGTCAAGAACCGGAGAGGCGGGTGGGGCGTCGCTCTCCATCATCTCCGGAGGAAGGTCGCCCGAAGACGATCCCTGTTGAGAAGAGCTGTCAGCCGGACTGCAAAAAGTTGAGTCCTGGTCATTGATCCAGGAGAAATGCAGTACCTTTAAGTTAATGATTGACTTACAACTCGTTGGAGGGTTGGCCCGTTCGAGGGCATGATGTGGTGAGGGTGCCTGTCGGGGCAAGGAACCCTTGGGATCCCTTTTTCCCCAATTTGGGAATCTCTGCCTCCAAATCTTCGGAGGCGGCCCTCTTCTCCCGTGTGGAGAGGCGGCCTCGATCTCTCCTCCCCGACTATCCCCGGTTCGGATGCGTAGTGTGTGGGGTTTGCATTTCTCGTCCTTCCCCTTGTCTTTCCCCGAGGGCATTCGGCTGAGTACCCGATCGAGCATCTTGGCCACGGTAGAGGCGGGCGAGCCTTCGGGAAGTGGGGCCGGACACCTGATTCTCTCCGCCTTGCTGAGCCACTCCTGGACACGGATGATGTTCATAATAAACAAGTATGACAAATACAAAACATGGTGTCCGGTATCAAGGCCTCTTACTGGAGTATCTAGGCGGTTGCAGCTTAGGCCCGCATCCTTGGTGGTATCCGGACACGTTACTTTCCGCCCGAAGAATAATTTGCACATCTCTTCGAGCTTTAAGCCAAAGAAGTGCTTCACAGTCCGCGGACCCTCCGGATTGAACTCCCACATCCGAAGAGGCCGGCGTTGGCACGGCAACGTCCGCCGAATTAACATCACTTGCATTACGCTAACAAGGTTGATATCCCTCTCGAGAAGCTCCCGGATGCGGTTCTGCAGTACTGGTACATCGCCTGCGGGCCCCCAATTACATCCTATGTTTGTCAAGGACGCCAACTGCGACGGAGGGCCTGAGCGGAACTCAGGGGCGGGTACCCAGTTTGTGCCCCTTGGGGCCTTGGCATAAAACCACCTCTGCTACCATACGTCTGATACTTCCGGGAAAAAACCCTCCGGTCATGGGGCATCGGCGTTTCTGCTTATTATGGCACCTCCACACTCCACGTGTCACCCCTCGATCATCTTCGGCTTCACATTAAAGGTCTTGAGCCAAAAGCCGAAGTGTGGCGTGACATGGAGAAAAGCCTCGCACATGATAATGAACAACGAGATATGGAGGATGGCATCTGGAGCCAGATCATGAAAATCCAGCCCATAATAGAACATGAGCCCCCTCACGAAAGGATGGAGGGTGAAACCCAAACCACGGAGGAAGTGTGGGACAAAAACAACACACTCATTGGGCTCTAGCGTGGGGATAACTTGCCCCAGAGCGGGAAGCCTGTGCTGGATATCTGTTGTTAGGTATCCGACCTCCCTAAGCTTCGCAATGTCCTTCTCCTCGATCGAGGAGGCGACCCACCGGCCTTGAGGATCAGATCCGGACATACTGGCGGGTTCTGGAGGGGTGGAGCTTAGGTTTTGGGTGTTAGAACTCGAGGTGCGGGAAGGCGCGATGAAGGTGAAGAAAGAGGCGTAAGTCTCGACCCCTTTATAAAGAGGGTGAATATCAAGAGTCCCCGGTGTGACCGTTTGAGGCTTATCTAAAAACACACGGGGTAATACCAACGACCGTCGTGGGGTCACGCACGCTCATATTGATGGAAAATCCCGTAATAAGAGGGACACGATCTCTGCCTCGACGGGACGTGCCAATAAAACTGCCTCGTAACGCGAGTCGTTGTGGGGCAGGAAGCGTCGGTTCACATTGGACCGGGCCACGATACAGGGGCACGATGCACGAAGATTGGCAGCAAATTAGATCTATACCATACGAAGATCGTCCTGCGGATCTGGACACGGTCTACGTGTTCGATAACCGCTTTGGAGTATTCGGAGGAGGAACCCGCCTTGCAATGCCGAAGACAATACTGCGTGCCGGACTCATCGTCATTGAAGCCTGGTTCAGGGGCTACTGAGGGAGTCCTGGATTAGGGGGTATCCGGATAGCCGGACTGTGTACGACGTCCAGACTATTGAAGCGTGAAGATACAAGACTCAAGACTTCGGCCCGTGTCCGGATGGGACTTTCCTTGGCGTGGAAGGCAAGCTTGGCGATCCGGATATTATATTTCCTTCCTTGTAACTGACTCTATGTAAACCCTAGCCCTCTCCGGTGTCTATATAAACAGGAGAGGTTGGTCCTTAGAAGACCGATCACATTTACATTCATACCATCATAGGCTAGCTCCTAGGGTTTAGCTTCTACGATCTCGTGGTAGATCTACTCTTGTACTACCCATATCATCAATATTAATCAAGCAGGAAGTAGGGTCTTACCTCCATCGAGAGGGCCCTAACCTGGGTCAACACCTGTGTCCCTTACTTCTTGTTACCATCAGCCTTGATGCACATATCGGGACCCCCTACCCGAGATCCGCCGGTTTTGACACCGACATTGGTGCTTTCATTGAGAGTTCCTCTGTGACGTCGCCGTCAGGCTCGATGGCTCCTTACATCATCATTGACGATGCTGCCCAGGGTGAGGCTTTCCTCCCCAGACAGATCTTCATGTCCGGCGGCTTCGCGCTGCGGGCCAATTCGCTTGGCCACTTGGAGCAGATCGATAGCTATGCCCCTGGCCCTCAAATCAGGTTCGGAAACCTGAACCACAAGGCGGATACCCAAGGAGACTTGATCTTCGGCAGATTCGGGCCAGCGCCAGAAGCACCGAACGGTCATGATGAGCACGGCTTAGACCTGCTGTCAGACATTGCTTGGGATACCATCCCGGTAGAAGCCCCGGACGTAAATCTGGGACAGGTTGCGTTGCCTAAAGACGGAGGGCTGGAGCCCACCCCACAGGCCGTACCCTCATCGGCGATGGAGTCGAACATAGGCTTCACTTTGGAGGAAACCGTTGACCCCGGGCCCCTGGACTCGTGTCCGGTTGTAGGCTCCAGTCCGTGCATCCCTGGGCCCGCCGATTTCGGTTAGGCTCCGGTGATGGAGTTCACCGCGGCGGACATCTTTCAGCACTAGCCCTTCGGCGACATACTAAACTCGTTCAAAACTCTCTCTCTGACAGAGAATCTCGGGCCGAATTATGTCCGAATCGAGTGGGAAGCAGGTGACGAAAACATTCGTTGCCCACCCACCACCCACATAATAGCCATGGTTGATGATTTAACCAATGTGTTGGACTTCAAATCCGAGGACAACGACGGTATGGATGACGATGCAGGAGAAGACTCAGAATCTATGGGGTGCCGGATTCACGCCTCGCCACACGACATATACATGGTGGATACACCCAAGGAAGGCGACGGTGACAACCCGGAAGATAACACCCCTGGGCAAAAATCAAAGCAACGACGCAGACGCTGTTCCAAATCCGGCAACAGTAACAATATCAGCAAGAGCGCCGAAAGAATGGATACTCTGGTCAACCCCGATGGCAATAATGACCAAACAGAACCAGTGATGGAGCAGGACAAGCCAGGTCACGCTGAACATAGTCCGGGTCATACGCCCGAAGAATACGATCCAGAGAGACGAGTTCACCAGTCTGGCCAAGGACAAGAAGACAGTCCGGACGACGACGCATTCATTGTTTCGGAAGAACGCGTGGAACGAGAGAACCTCCATAGAAAGCTCATGGCCACAGCAAGACCGCACAGGAAACGCTCAATCGCAGATGGAACAAGGTGCTAGACACTGAAGAAAGATATGGCGACGATCACCATACAAAGAGCTACCCAAAACGCAAGCTACTGCCAGAATTCGACGACGAGGCCGTTCCACCGAAGAACAACACGACCAGGAGACCAGGAGTACCACTTCATAACCGCAACAAATCCGCTGCCGAAGACGCCCACGATCTACGTGAGCACCTGGGAAAGAAAACTGGCGCAACTAGGTCCATCTACGGATCTAAAAGAGACACCCCGGCAAGGGACTATGACCGTCGAAACAATCATGAAAACCAAACACCAGTTTGGAATAAACACCAAACACAACAACAGCTGACGGCATGCCACAACGCGTCCAGATACAGAGGGGCTGCTCACCCCCTATGCTTTAGTGATGAAGTGCTGGACCATGAATTCCCACAAGGCTTTAAACCTGTAAACATAGAGGCACATGACGGAACGACAGACCCAGGGGTCTGGATCGAGGAATTTATCCTCCATATACACATGGCTCGTGGTGATGACCTCCATGCCATCAAATACCTTCCCGTCAAACTGAAGGGACTAGCTCGGCACTGGTTGAAAAGCCTCCCCGAAAATTCAATCGGGAGCTGGGAGGAACTAGAGGACGCTTTCAGGGCCAATTTTCAAGGGACTTATGTCCGGCCTCCGGATGCTGACGATTTAAGTCACATAATCCAACAACCCGGAGAGTCCGCCCGCAAGCTTTGGAACAGATTCCTCACTAAGAAGAATCAAATCGTTGACTGTCCGGATGCCGAAGCCTTAGAGGCATTCAAACACAGCATCCATGACGAGTGGCTCGCCAAACACCTCGGCCAAGAAAAGCCAAGGACAATAGCAGCCCTAACAAGCCTTATGACCCGCTTTTGCGCAGGAGAAGATAGTTGGCTAGCTCGTAAAGGCACCAGTGACCCCAGCACATCCGAAATAAGGGATGGCAATGGGAATCCATAGCGTAATAAAAACAAACACCAAAACAAGGAAGAGAGTTCGGACAACACAACGGTTAATGCCGGATTCCGAGGCCCTTGACCCAACCAGCAAAATAAGCAACGTAAAGGCAGTAAAGAGGGACCGTCCAGTCTGAACAGAGTTCTGGACAGACTATGCCAAATTCATGGCACCCCCGACAAACCTGCTAACCACACGCACAGAGAGTGTTGGGTCTTCAAGCAGGCCGGCAAACTAAACGACGAACACAAGGGAAGGGAAAAACCAAGTGAAGACAAGGAGGAACCTCGCCAACCGAACACTGGGGGACAGAAAACATTCCCGCCAGAGGTTAAAACAGTGAACATGATCCACACGACTCGTACATCCTTGGGAAGGCATGAATGCGCCCATAAAGACGCACGCGATATAGAGCCCATCGTACCCCCACCTAAATGTTGGATGTCTTGCTCGATCACCTTCGATCACCTAGACGGCCGAACTAGTATTCGGCGTGAAGGATCAAATGCCTTGGTGCTTGACCCAATAATCGATGGATACCATCTCACTCATGTCCTCATGGACGGTGGCAGCAGTCTCAATTTAATATATGAGGACACTGTTCGCAGGATGGGGATAGACTCATCCAGAATCAGCAAGATTCACACCACCTTTTAAGGGGTGATACCAGGCGTTGAAGCCTATAGAAAGGGCTCTGTCATACTGGAAGTAACATTCGGCTCTCCAGGTAACTCCAGAAGCGAAGACCTAGCCTTCATCATCGCACCCTTCCAAAGCAGCTATCAAGCATTGCTTGGAAGAACGTGTTGGGGAACGTTGCAGAAAATTAAAATTTTTCTTACGGATTCACCAAGATCCATCTATGAGTTCATCTAAGCAACGAGTGAAAGAGAGATGCATCTACATACCACTTTGTAGATCGCGTGCGGAAGCGTTCAAAAGAATGGGGATGATGGAGTCGTACTCGCCGTGATTCAAATCACCGATGACCAAGTGCCAAACGGACAGCACCTCCACGTTCAACACACGTACGGAACGGACGACATCTCATCCGTCTTGATCCGGCAAGGGGAAAGGAGAGGTTGAGGAAGATAGCTCCAGCAGCAGCACGACGGCGTGGTGGTGTTGGAGCAGCAGTACTCCGACAGGGCTTCGCCAAGCTCGTGACGGAGGAGGAGAGGTGTTGGGGAGGGGAGGGGCTGCGCCTTGGTTGTGTCTAGCAGGCCTCCCCTCACCCCTCTATTTATAGGGGAAGGGGCAAGGGGGGCCGGCCCCTCTAGATGAGATCTAGAGGGGGGCGGCGGCCAGGGAGGGGGGCTTGCCCCCCAAGCAAAGGGGGCGCCCCCACTAGGGTTTCCCCCCCAACCCTAGGCGCATTGGCCCAAGGGGGGGCAGCCCTCCAGGGGCTGGTTCCCTGCCCCTTGCGGCCCATGAGGCCCTCCGAGAGGGGTGGCCCCTCCCGGTGGACCCCCGGAATCTCTCCGGTGGCCCCGGTACAATACCGATATACCCCCGAAACTTTTCGGTGTCCGCATGACAACTTCCCATATATAAATCTTCACCTCCGGACCATTCCGGAACTCCTCGTGACGTCCGGGATCTCATCCGGGACTCCGAACAACATTCAGTAATCACATACTAGTCTTCCTAATAACCCTAGCGTCACCGAACCTTAAGTGTGTAGACCCTACGGGTTCGGGAGACACGTAGACATGACCGAGACGGCTCTCGGGCAATAACCAACAACGGGATCTGGATACCCATGTTGGCTCCCACATGCTCCTCGAGGATCTCATCGGATGAACCACGATGTCGAGGATTCAAACAACCCCATATACAATTCCCTTTATCAATCGGTACGTTACTTGCCCGAGACTCGATCGTCGGTATCCCAATACCTCGTTCAGTCTCGTTACCGGCAAGTCACTTTACTCGTACCGTAATGCATGATCCCGTGACCAAACACTTGGTCACTTTGAGCTCATTATGATGATGCATTACCGAGTGGGCCCAGAGATACCTCTCCGTCATACGGAGTGACAAATCCCAGTCTCGATCCGTGTCAACCCAACAGACACTTTCGGAGATACCTGTAGTGCACCTTTATAGTCACCCAGTTACGTTCTGATGTTTGGTACACCCAAAGCACTCCTACGGTATCCAGGAGTTACACGATCTCATGGTCTAAGGAAAAGATACTTGACATTGGAAAAGCTCTAGCAAACGAACTACATGATCTTGTGCTATGCTTAGGATTGGGTCTTGTCCATCACCTCATTCTCCTAATGATGTGATCCCGTTATCAATGACATCCAATGTCCATAGCCAGGAAACCATGACTATCTATTGATCAACGAGCTAGTCAACTAGAGGCTTACTAGGGACATGTTATGGTCTATGTATTCACGCGTGTATTACGATTTCCGGATAATACAGTTATAGCATGAATAAAGACAATTATCATGAACAAGGAAATATAATAATAATCCTTTTATTATTGCCTCTAGGGCATATTTCCAACAGAATGGCCTTCGCCTGCTTCAACGCACTGCCGCATTATGGCTACCTTACACTCAAGATGCTCGGTCCACGCGGCGTCATCACCGTTAGCGGAACAATGGAGCACCTTTCATGCGCAGAGGAATACGCGACAGCCCTAGCGGACGGACTATAAGCGGCCTCCAAACAAAATTACACCAGGTCATTAAGACCACGGACATGGTTAGACGAGACCGGCAGCCTATATTGAACTAGGGAAATTGTATATGTAATCCTATAGCGGACACCAGGGGCTAATAATAAAGCCCCACACTCTCTTCTCAACCTTATTGGCAGGCGAGCATTTTACATTTTCTACTATCCATTGCACACTTACGTTGCCCTCTTCTATGAGATCCCTTTTTTCCGCAGACAATGTTCGCGCGATACCCTTCCAGGATGCGGCACAATGGAGACAAAGGCGCAGACGTGCAACAGGGCCCCGTCCAACAGGTTTCTTTTTAGATTAAGCACCTGTGTAAACCTTTTCTATTGCCTCTTGTTGTTTCATCATCCCACGGGTTCCACACCCACAGAGGATACTGCCGTTTTTGGCATTACACCACGACAGATTAATGCATGCACCTAGAAATACAAGGTTTATAATGAATGGGCATTCTTGAGCTCATCATCTGTTAGAAAGTCCAAATACCTTCGGGAGTGCTCGGTGTCACGAGTTTGGCCTTATATGCATCAGCTCCGAATCATGTCTTTGGTCAAATGTTGGGATTGCCCGGCTCCTGGGTTTGCCGCCTTACGTTCCGTTACAATCGGCTAAGGTGGCGAAAGGAGAACTATTGCGATTGTGCCCTGGTTATTCCGGATGAGCACCTCAGTAGAGAAAGCCGAAAACAGACCATCATGATACAGCGAGAGACTGATCAACCACTCGACGACTCACCAGAATCTCTAGGATTCCTCCGCCTTAACGTAGGGCCATTTCCCGGCCAAGTACATACGCGAACGTATTCGGATGTACGCGATGGTACCATTGGCTACATAGTAGCCACAATATTAGATTCCCGCGGCTAAGCGAAAGTGTTACAGCTATATAGTCCGGTTGCTCACGAACACCCCCGCATAGTATGCGTGGGGGCTGAAGCCAACGACTGCTATCTTTCGGATTACACACACACACACACATAAATATATATATATATATATATATATATATATATATATATATATATATATATATATATATAAACGACAACACAGGGGACATAATCATATTTTCAGGCACAACTCATAAATATATCCTTCTATTCAAAATGTTTTTACAATAATTCGAATCATCACTCGAAGAGGAGATCCTTCGGGCACTGTGCCTCTATTAGGTGGGCACCCTCCGTGACCTGCGCCAAGTAGTGCCCGGCCGGATGTTGACCCCCTACCGAATCCTGACATGCTATCATAGTGGCATCCATATCCGTCCAATACGCTTTAATGCGTGCGAGGGCCATCCGCGCACCCTCTATGCATGCTGACCTCCTCATGGCATCGATCCGGGGCACGGCCCCAAGGAACTGTTGTACTAATCCAAAGTAGTTGTCCGGCTTAGGCTCCTTCGGCCAAAGATGATCTATTACGGACCGCATCGCTAGCCCGGACAGCCTGTGAAGCTCCGCCACAGCAGCCATCTTATCACTTAACGGCAGCGGACGAGCGGGAGCATGGAACTACGACCAAAAAAGCTTCTCCACCTCCTTTTCACCCTGACCTTTGAAGAACTCCAAAGAATCAGCCGTACTCTTCGCCAGGTCCGCATACGCGTCTGGCGAGCTCTAGCGTCCATCAAGGGGAGCATACTTCGGATCGAAGAACTTCGTCCGCAGCAAGTAGGAGCCTCCAGCCGTGATTTTTTCGGCTTGTTGAAGCTCCTCCCGCGCACCCCTGAGCTCGGTCCGTATTTCCTTGGTGGCATTCAGTGCCTTGCTCAGGTCAGCCAATTTATCTTCACGCTCCTTCTTCAAGAGCTCATACCGGTCAGCGGCATGTTTTAACTCGATAGCCATTTAGGCTATCTTTTCCTCACTTCAGCGATGAGCAGCCTGTTCGGCTCTCAATTCCTCGGCCGCCTTTAGGGCAGCCGCATTGCTCACCCGAGCTTGTTCCTTGGCTAGAGCAAGTTCATCCCTCAGGGCCTCCACGGCAGCAGCACCATCTACTGTCCGAACAAAATATATTAATACATGCCACCTTAATGTTTTCCTATGCAATGGGAGATGGGGCACATACCTTGTGATGTATCCAGCCGCTCATTCATCAGAGTAATATCGGCATCAATCAACCCAATTTGCCTCGATAGTTCGGCAACTTCAACGGACGGGCCGGCGGCCGGACCCACAGGTACCTGCACACGTTTACAGAACTATCATTGGTTTATGATCCCCCGTTTGCCACCTAGGGCGGGCAAGCAGAGTCTCAGGGGCTGCTATCTATATGGAGCACACCTAGCGCGTGCCTTACAACCAAAGAAATAGTGAGTTTTCCATTACATAACTCAAAGCCTCTGAGCAGGCTTGTGAATGCTTCATTCAAACCGCTTGTAGCGGATGAAATCTTCTTGAGCACCGTGCTCATTAATGAGCGGTGCTCCTCCGAGAGCGCAGCTCGCTCCAGTAAGCCCGTCAGTACATCCAGACTCAGGGCGGCTAACGCATTGGCTTCCGGCCTTGGCGGGTCCGGGATCCTCCGTGATGACACCTCGGTGTCGCCCGCGTCAAGAACCGGAGAGGCGGGTGGGGTCTCACTCTCCATCATCTCCGGAGGAAGGTTGCCCGAAGATAATCCCTGTTGAGAAGAGCTACTAGCCGGACTTCAAAAAGTTGAGTCCTGGTCATTGATCCAGGAGAAATACAGTACCTTTAAGTTAATGATTGACTTACTACTCGTTGGAGGGTTGGCCCGTTCGTGGACATGATGCGGTGAGGATGCCTGTCGGGGCAAGGACCCCTGGGGATCCCTTTTTCCCCAATTTGGGCATCTCTGCCTCCAAATCTTCGGAGGCGGCCCTCTTCTTCCCGCGTGTGGAGGCGGCCTCGATCTCTCCTCCCCGACTATCCCCGGTTCAGATGCGTAGTGTGTGGGGTTCGGATTTCTCGTCCTTCCCCTTGTCTTTCCCCGAGGGCATTTGGCTGAGTACCCGGTCGAGCATCTTGGCCACGGTAGGGGCGGGTGAGCCTTCGGGAAGTGGTGCCGGACACCTGATTCTCTCCACCTTGCTGAGCCACTCCTGGACGCGGATGATGTTCAGAATAAACAAGTATGACAAATACAAAACATGGTGTCCGGTATCAAGGACACTTACTTGAGTATCTAGGCGGTTGCAGCTTAGGCCCGCATCCTCGGTGGTATCCGGACACGTTACCTTCCGTCCGAAGAATAATTTGCACATCTCTTTGAGCTTTAAGCCGAAGAAGTGCTTCACAGTCCGTGGACCCTCCGGACTGAACTCCCACATCCGAAGAGGTCGGCGTTGGCACGGCAACGTCTGCCGAATTAACATCACTTGCATTACGCTAACAAGGTTGATATCCCTCTCGAGAAGCTCCCGGATGCGGTTCTGCAGTACTGTTACATCACCTGCGGGCCCCCAATTACATCCTACATTTGTCCAGGACGCCAACTCCGACGGAGGGCCTGAGCGGAACTCAGGGGCGGCTACCCAATTTGTGCCCCTTGGGGCCTTGGCATAAAACCACCTCCGCTGCCATACATCAGATACTTCCGGGAAAGAACCCTCCATCCATGGGGCATCGGCGTTTCTGCTTATTACAGCACCTCCACACTCCACGTGTCGCCCCTCGATCATCTTTGGCTTCACATTTAAGGTCTTGAGCCATAAGCCGAAGTGTTGCGTGACATGGAGAAAAGCCTCGCACACGATAATGAACGACGAGATATGGAGGATGGCATCTAGAGCCAGATCATGAAAATCCAGCCCATAATAGAACATGAGCCCCCTCACGAAAGGATGGATGGACAAAAACAACACACTCATTGGGCTCCGGCGTGGGGATAACTTGCCCCGGAGCGGGAAGCCTGTGCTGGATATCTGCTGTTAGGTATCCGACCTCACTAAGCTTTGCAATGTCCTTCTCCTCGATCGAAGAGGCGACCCACCGGCCTTGAGGATCAGATCCGGACATACTGGCGGGTTCTGGTGGGGTGGAGCTTAGGTTTTGGGTGTTAGAACTCGAGGTGCGGGAAGGAGCGATGAAGGTGAAGAAAGAGGCGTAAGTCTCGACCCCTTTATAAAGAGGGTGAATATCAAGAGTCCCCCGTGTGACCGTTTGAGGCTTATCTAAAAACACACGGGGTAATACCAACGGCCGTCGTGGGGTCACGCACGCTCATATTGATGGAAAATCCCGTAATAAGAGGGACACGATCTCTGCCTCGATGGGATGTGCCAATAAAACTACCTCGTAACGCGAGTCGTTGTGGGGCAGGAAGCGTCGATTCACATTGGACCGGGCCATGATACAAGGGCACGATGCACGAAGATTGCCAACAAATCAGATCTATACCATACGATGATCGTCCTGCGGATCCGGACACGGTCTATGTGTTCGATAACCGCTTTGGAGTATTTGGAGGAGGAACCCGCCTTGCAATGCCGAAGAAAATACTGCACGCCGGACTCATCGTCATTGAAGCCTGGTTCAGGGGCTACTGAGGGAGTCCTGGATTAGGGGGTATCCGGACAGCCGGACTATGTACGACGTCCAGACTATTGAAGCGTAAAGATACAAGACTCAAGACTTCGGCCCTTGTCCGGATGGGACTTTCCTTGGCGTGGAAGGCAAGCTTGGCGATCCAGATATTATATTTCCTTCCTTGTAACCGACTCTATGTAAACCCTAGCCCTCTCCGGTGTCTATATAAACTGGAGAGGTTGGTCCTTAGAAGACCGATCACATTTACATTGATACCATCATAGGCTAGCTCCTAGGGTTTAGCCTCTACGATCTCGTGGTAGATCTACTCTTGTACTACCCATATCATCAATATTAATCAAGCAGGAAGTAGGGTCTTACCTCCATCGAGAGGGCCCGAACCTGGGTAAACACCTGTGTCCCTTACTTCTTGTTACCATCAGCCTTGACGCACAGATCGGGACCCCCTACCCGAGATCTGCCGGTTTTGACACCGACATTGGTGCTTTCATTGAGAGTCCCTCTGTGACGTTGCCGCAAGGCTTGATGGCTCGACTCGTCTACAAGGACGACATTACTTCGGAGGGAGCCCTGGCTGCAGGCCAGACGGTCAGGCTCGGTGGCTTTATTATGGCCGCCCCGTCGGCGACAGAGCCGACAATGGCCTCTCGGGTCATCAATCATAACCTTCGGGTCAGTTCAGAACTTGCCGAACAGATGGATCCAATGGAGCTCTCCTCCTTTAATGAATTCTTGGATCGCATCGCCACTCTGGGAGTCGCTACGAACTACGACTGGATTGGGCTTAAACCCGACCGAAGGGACATCAGATCCCCGTTGGCCACCCATGAGATAGCGATTGTGGAAGAACCACACGCGGATCGTTCCCCAGCTTTGAGGACGAATTATGTTCGGATCGCCGAACTCCTTGAGCTGAAAATCTGCTCAGAGGACAACCTGCCCCAGGTCCCGGACTTAGGATCGGGCATTGGGCCAAAGGAATCGGGTAGCATCCCGGATTACGAGCTGTTGGGCTCTGAACCGCCCGCACCCCTGGGCGTTAGATCGGATCATAATCCGGATTCTGCTAACAACACTTATTTGGACTTAAATTGTCTCTCCTGCATCAGGCAAGAGCCCCAGGAGACGGTACATCATTCCTGGGCCAGATTCCTCCTTGCACTCAACAAGGTTAAGGACTGCCGCGAGGAGAACATGGTCTCACTCTTCTGCAAAAATTGCACAGATGAAAGGCTCCTCAATGCTATAAGCCGCCGCGAGGTAATATGTTTCGCGGACTTGGCAACTATAGTACGTAAGTAGTGTGCAATGGAGAGCGCTTCGAAGACCCAAACAGAGTTTTGGGATAGTACCGCTCTCACTAAGACCTTTGTCCGAACCAAACGGACGAACCCTCGTAAGACGTCCAATCCAATCCCCAAGAAACTGAAGCCCACCCCAGGGCGGGGATCCGTATTGGAAGAATGGCTCGACGGGCCATGTAAGCTCCATAGTACGCCGGATACAATGCCAACTCATAGCCTTAGGGTATGTTGGATACTCCGGCAGGTGGCAAAAAGTGGCGAGGATCTTCTTGCCAGCCATGCAGCGGAACAATATCCTACCCACGGACACAATACGGTACTAACAGTCTTCGAGACTTCTGCCTCGAACAACAGGCGCAAGCGGGCTCATCGTAGCTCTGCGGAAATTTGCCATGTGGCAAAGATGAACCCATGGAACGACACGGCTATAACTTTCAATGCCAGTGATGAACCTCGATCCCAGACTGTCCGGGCACCGGCCGCTCTGGTCCTTAGCCCAATCGTGGACGGCTTCCGGCTAACCAAAGTACTCATGAATGGCGGAAGCGTGTTAAACTTGATCTATGAAGAAACGCTCAACAAAATGGAGATTGATAAAGGCCGCATTGAGCAAAGCGGCACCACCTTCAGGGGAATCATCCCCACTCGAGAAGCACGGTGCACGGGAAAAATCACACTCGATGTGGTATTCGGCACTCCGGAGAATTATAGATCCGAAGAAATCACATTCCAAGTGGCACCCTTCAGCAGCGGATACCACGCCCTTCTAGGGCGGGACGCGTTTACAAGCTTTCAAGTTGTACCCCATTACGGGTACATGAAGCTTAAGATGCCCGGACCCAACGGAATCATCACTCTAGCCAGTGATCTGGACGTCGCACTCCGCGCCGAAAACAAAACCGCAGCACTAGCCCTGGAAGCATTATTTGAAGCCCTGGCAGCCGAAGAGTTAACAACATTGCAGGCCACTGTGGACAAGGACGACGTGATACTCGACAAACGACCCAAGTCCACCTCATTTAAACCTGTAGACGAGATAGCCAGATTCCAGGTCCACCCAACGGATCCCACGAAGACAGCATCCATCAGAACACAATTGAGCCCCGTGATGGATGCCGCACTGCGAGATTTCTTACGCGAGAGTTGGGACATTTTTGCCTGGCACCCTTCGGACATGCCAGGCATCCCACACCAGCTGGCCGAACACAGCCTAAACATACTAAAGGGATACAAACCAGTCAAACAGACCCTAATCCAGGACTCCCTCAGTAGCCCCCGTGGCCCCGCTAATGCTGGAGGTGCCTGGGCTTGATGCTGCCGCTGAAATGCCCAGGGCCCGGGAGGCTCCTACCTCCCAAGCCGTGATCACACTGCCGTCCTCTCCGCCTGCTCCACCGGCTCCCGTCTCTTCTGATCCCTCTGCCGTCTTAGACCAGGCCGCCAACAAACTGAGCCGGCTGCGGGAGGATCTCTAGAGCGCGTACCCCCGCCTGGTGGTCGGGCGCCTGGAGCTAGCTTCTGGCTGGGCCCGCTCTGCCACCTCTGTTTGAGCGGCGCTGAGCCAGGCTGCATCTGCCTCCGACGAGGAGAAGTGAGCCGCCTGCCAGGACAAGGCCGCTCGCGATGCTGCCCAGGGCGACGCTGCGGATGCCAGGGGCCGCTGCAAGGCGCTGGAGGTCGAGCTGCAAGGCCTACATGACGAGCTCGCAATGGAGGTCCGCATTCGCCAGGAGAAGGAGGAGGAGACGAAGGCTCGGGAGGCTGCCGTCAAGGATCGGGACGCCGAGCTTGATGACCGCCATGGCCGGTTGGAGACGCTGGAGCAGGCACTAAAGGTGGAGAGGACCGAGCTAGACCGCAAGGCGAAGGTCCTGGCCGAGGATCGAGTGGCCTTCGCCAAGCTGGAGGAGAAGGCTCGCGTTGCGCTGAAGACGCTCTATGAGGGCGGCTTAGAGAAGACGTTGGCTGGCGAAGAGGACGGCCCTGCCGAGCTGCTTCCGTTCCTGGTCCGTGCGCTTGAAGATGTCGCGGACGGCCTTGGCCCTATGGCCGAGGCTGAGGCGCGTGCCCTGTCGTCTGCAGCGCTGATGCGCGTCCTCAGCCACGTCTACCTTCGCGATCCCAACGTCGACCTCAACAGCCTGCTGGACCCTGTGAGTGGCGACCTCGCCGCCGCTGTTGCTGAGGCCGTGAAGGGCCGAGCCGAGGCTTTGCTGGGGAGGTTCCATGCCTTCAGCACCTTACCCAGGCGCGACGCCGTCAGTTCCACGGCTTCAGGAGGCGGAGCCGCCCAGTGCGACTCCACCACAGACGGCGGTGCCACTGGAAAGTGATCCCTCTGCGGCTTCTGTCCTGTTTTAATTCCCGCAACATGCACCATGCCTCTTGGAGGCGTTTAAACTTGTGCTTGGTGTTGTGAAACACTCTATGGATTGTAATACTTGCTTTTGAATTCCCTAGAATTTACATTCTCCCACCCATTTGCCCGTGTTCTACATCAGCAGGGCCCGGCCCCGCGCATACCTCAACCGCTGTTAGCCCCGACCGGAAACCAGGACGGGACTAAGGAGTGAGGGGCTACGTGGCAAGTTAGGCTCCTGAGTCACGATGCTCAGGAGTCCCCCTTGACACGCAAACAGCAAGTAGGGAAGGGAGGCATAGGAGTGGATTTGTCGTTCTACGTCGACGGGGCCGGCCCCGTGCATACCTCAGCCGCCGTTAGCCCCGACCGGAAACTAGGACGGGACTAAGGAGTGAGGGGCTACGTGACTAGTTAGGATCCTGAGTCGTGATGCTCAGGGTCCCCCTTGACGTGCAAACGAGTCTTCATACTTTGGCTCCGCTCTGGAAGAGGCGCGCGACGACCAAGTCCGAGGGACCTCACTGGGTGGCGTGAGTTCGGGCGTAGCCCGGGCGCAGCCCCTGTGTCCAGCCCCCTCGTGCGGCACTCCCGAGGGGAGGCATTGCGATGGTGCCAGACACTGAGCTCTGGGCTCCCTGATGTTGATACGGCTGTGGGCTGCCCTCAGTTGTTTATCACCAGCGCGGAGCATAGTGCTTCCGTATGTGTACGGGCATAGCCGCTCCTCGGGAGTGTCATCAGCCAGCGCGGAGCATGGTGCTTCCACTGATACGTGGGGGGGTGCTCCCCTCCGGGAGGATCCCCCGGGGCATGTACAGCCCCGCCCTGACACGTGGCTGGCACGGTAGGGCTAGGTGAGGTGTATCTGGGCACCCGTGAGCCAGCGCGGGACTCACGAGGCCCTACCTCGAGGTGGGTTGCGCCTGGCTCTGGGACTTTATCAATGGTGTGTTCCTACAGGGTGGTTAGAATGCAAATGCTCTACGTCCTCAGGTCCTGGCCCTCGAGTGAGCTCAGCCGCCGCTGGTATGACAGGTTGCGATGCCGTGAGTCAAGGCAAGGGGGTGAGGGCAGGAGAGCTAGTAAGATTCCATGAGTCGCGACGCTCAGGTACCCCCTTTTAATGTGCGAGTGCTTTTCATGCGGGAGAAGAGGTCCGCGATAAGCAGCATATGATAACCATGGGGACCAGGTTAAGCTCGGAGGAGCAAATCCATTTAGATAGGTGCAGAAAAAAGGCAAACGCCACTGGGTCAGGCCCGAGCATCTTGGGGATAATGCAGCCCGAGGGGCGCCCCCAACAAGGTAGCATAAGCAAAATGGATACATGTCGCAGGGACAGACCCACGTGACCTGGGAATGATGCAGCCCTGCGGGCGCTCCCAGCTGAAAATGGAACTTTGAAAGATGTCACCTGATACCGTTGGGGATGAAGTGTTGCTGATGTAGTGGACGACGCGCGGTGAGGGAGCCTACCCTCATGAGCTCCCGGGACCTGGAGCCTCGGGAGGCTCCGGGGGCACGGGTGGATCTTCGAGGGCCATCTCCATCTCCGCCAGGACCGCGTGATGCCTGACCTCCTGAGCCTCTAGAATGCTCCTCAGCAGGCGCTGACGAG
The DNA here is from genome assembly GCA_963921465.1 of Triticum timopheevii. NCBI lineage: Eukaryota > Viridiplantae > Streptophyta > Magnoliopsida > Poales > Poaceae > Triticum > Triticum timopheevii. The sequence goes on from OY997266.1 coordinate 274,318,957, forward strand.
CAGTGACTGCGTTCGGAAGGCCGAAAGGCATGCGAACGTAGCTGTGAGGTGGACCCTCACAATGCCCCATGCGCGAAGGCCAGAGGTGCTCCTGAGACGTGGCTCGGTTGAGCCCTAGTACATCGATGCAGACGCGCAGCCCACCATCCTCGCTGGGATGTGGGGCTACGGCGGGTAGGCGGCGGCTGCCGCGCATGACTCTTGACTCCTGTAGCTCCTGAATGTTCCTCGCGATGAACTCCTGAGGGTTTGACCCTCCTTGCCTCATGCCTTCCTGAGGGAAACGTGCCTTGAAGCACGCCTCCAAGTGGTGCCCGAGCGCCTCCCTCGTGGCCTTGGCAAAGTCAGTGGCTCTCCAAGACAAAGCCCCTGAGCCCTGCCTGAGGAGGGTGCCGGGCACGTCTTCCTATGTGATAGAGCGTGGCGCCCCTTGAACGGGCGCGGATCCTGACGCAATGCCTCCGGAGGTGCCTGCCCCGTGAGTGTTCGGGCCAGGTGAAGCCTTCTTCTTAGGGACCAACTCTGGAAGCCTCCTGCTCCTGTGATCTAGGTCTTTGAGTGCCGCGGCTTGGAAGGCACACTCAAGAGAACACACTACATCCCTTTTCTCACAAGGCACCGTGATGATTTCACAAGGCACCGTGATGATTCCACCGCTTCCTGGCATCTTGAGGACATTGTAGCCGTGGTGAGTCACGGCCATGAACTTGACCAGAGCTGGGTACCCGAGGATGGCATTGTATGGCAGGCGAATGTGGGCGACGTCGAAGTCAATGAGCTCGGTGCGGTAGTTGTTGTGCTGCCCAAAGGTGACGGGAAGGCGAACTTGCCCTATCGGAACAGTGGAACCATCAGTGACTCCTGAGAAAGGCTTGGTCGGCTGAAGCTGATCATACGACACTTGGAGATTGTTGAACGTCTCGATGGATAGGACATTGAGTCCTGCTCCGCCATTGATGAGGGTCCTCGTGACCTGCACATTGCTGATGACTGGGGAACAAAGCATCGGGAGGACTCTGGCCGTCGCTGCACACTTGGGCTGATCCGCTGAGCAGAACATGATAGCGCACGCTGACCACCTGAGAGGGCGTGTGGCCTCAAGCTTGGGGAGGACTGCATTCACCTTGCGAGCAAACTACTTGAAGATGCACTGAGAGGCTAGGGCCTGAGCACTGCCCAGAATAAAAGCGATTGGCGCGGCTCCTGGAAGCCCCTAGCCCCCTCGTCTTGGTGATGGTCTTCATTCCTTCTTGGCGGCGGTGGCAGAGGAGGGAGGCCTATGTTGCCTTGAGGGCGGTCCTCACGAGGCTGATCCCTCCAACCTCCCTCGCGAGGCTGGTCCTGCCAGCGGTCCTCGCGAGGTCGGTCACGCCACCCTAGGCAAGCGACACGGTCTTCCCATCATCCTCCCCCTCTTCCTCCTCCTCGGCCATAGCCCCAGTCGTTGCGGTCGGGGCGTCGGCCGATACGCCCGTCTCGCACGGCCCTGAGCTCTTGACATTCATTGGTGTTGTGGGTGTGAAGGTCGTGGTACACGCAGTACCGGCTGCCCTTGGATGACTCGGGCTGATCCCTGCCTCGCTTGGTGTCTGGCTCTGCTACGAGCATAGCAGCCCCCTTGCGCTTCACGTCCTTGACCTTGGGCTTCTTCCCTTCTGGATCGGCAGTCGGAAGCTCGAGGAGAGAGAGGCGCCCTTCCTCAGCCCTGGCGCACTTGGTCGCTAAGTTGAATAGCTCCAGGGATGTGCACAGGTCTTCATGGATTGCTAGCTCCTCTTTCATCTTGATGTCACGCACGCCATCGGAGAAGGCTGAGATGATGGCCCCCTTGAGGGAGTCCTGGATTAGGGGGTATCCGGACAGGCGGACTGTGTACAAGGTCCGGACTATTGAAGCGTGAAGATACAAGAATCAAGACTTCGGCCCGTGTCCGGATGGGACTCTCCTTTGCGTGGGAGGCAAGCTTGGCGATCCGGATATTATATTTCCTTCCTTGTAACCGAATCCATGTAAACCCTAGCTCTCTCCGGTGTCTATATAAACCGGAGAGGTTGGTCCTTAGAAGGCCGGTCACAATTACATTCATTCCATCATAGGATAGCTCTTAGGGTTTAGCCTCTACGATCTCGTGGTAGATCTACTCTTGTACTACCCATATCATCAATATTAATCAAGCAGGAAGTAGGGTTTTACCTCCATCGAGAGGGCCCAAACCTGGGTAAACATCTGTGTCCCTTGCTTCCTGTTACCATCAGCCTTGACGCACAGATCGGGATCCCCTACCCGAGATCCGCCGGTTTTGACACCGACATTGGTGCTTTCACTGAGAGTTCCTATGTGTCGTTGTTGTCAGGCTTGATGGCTCCTTCAATCATTATCAACGATGCCGTCCAGGGCGAGGCTTTCCTCCTCGGATAGATATTCGTGTTCAGCGGCTTCGCGCTGTGGGCCAATTCTCTTGGCCATCTGGAGCAGATCGACAGCTATACCCCTGGCCATCTAATCAGGTTCGGAAACATTAATTACACGGCGGATATCCGCAGAGACTTGATCTTCGACCGATTTGGGCCAACACGAGGAGCGTCGAACAGCCACTATGAGCAAGGCTTAGACCTGTTGTCCGACAATGCTTGGGACATCATCCCAGCAGAAGCCTCGGATCTGAATCCGGGGCAGGTTGCGTTGCCTAAGGACGGAGGGCTAGACCCCTCCCCATAGGCCGTACCCTCATCGGCGATGGAGCCAAACACATGCCTCACTTCTGAGGAAGCCTATGACTCCGGACCCCCGGACTCGTGTCCGGTTGTAGGCTCCAGTCCGCGCGCCCCCGAGCCCGCCGAGCCTGATTGGGCTCCGGTGATGGAGTTCACCACGGCGGACGTTTTTCAGCACTCGCCCTTTGGCGACATGCTGAATTTATTGAAGTCTCTCTCTTTGTCAGGACACTTTGGGCCGAACTATGTCCGGCTTGAATGGGAAGCAGACGACGAGGCAATTCGTTGCCCACCCACCACCAACTTTATAGCCACGGTTGATGATTTAACCGACGACGTGCTTGATTTCGACTCCGAAGGCATCGACGGTCTGGACGACGATGCAAGAGAAGACTCAGAATCTACGGGGTACCAGATTCCCGCCTCCTCACATGACATATACATGGTGGATACGCCCAAGGAAGACGACGGTGACAACCCGGAAGATAAAACCCTTGGACAAAGACCAAAGCGACGGCGCAGATGCCGTTCCAAATCCAGCAACAGCAAAAATATCAGCAAGAGCGCCAGAAGGATGGATACTCCGGCCAACCCCAAAGGCAACAACGACCAAACAGAACCAGCAACTAAGAAGGACGAACCAGGTCACGCCAAACATAGTTCGGAGCATACGCCCAAAGAAAACGATCTAGAGGGACGAGTTCATCAAACCGGCCCAAGACAAGAAGACAGTCCGGACGACGACGCATTCATCATTCCGGAAGAGCGCGTGGAACGAGAGAACCTCCATAGAAAGCTTATGGCCACAACAAGAATCCTGAAGAAGCAGAAGCAACGGCTTAAAGCCGCACAGGAAACGCTCAATCGCAGATGGAACAAAGTGCTAGACACTGAAGAAAGATATGGCGACGATCGCCATACAAAGAGCTACCCAAAACGCTAGCTACTGCCAGAATTAGACGATGAGGCCGTTCCACTAAAGAATAACACGACCAGGAGACCAGGAGTACCACTTCATAATCGCAATAAATCAACTACCGAAGACGCCCACGATCTACATGAGCACCAGGATAAGAAAGCTGGCGCAGCTAGGTCCATCTACGGATCTAAAGGACACACCCCGGCGGGGGACGGTGGTCGTCAAAACAATTATGACAACCCAACACCAGTTCGGAATAAACACCGAACACAACAACAGCCGACGGTAGGCCACAGCGCGTCCAGATACAGAGGGGCTGCTCACCCCTGTGCTTTACTGATGAAGTACTGGACCATGAATTCCCACAGGGCTTTAAACCAGTGAACATAGAGGCATACGACGGAACGACAGACCCAGGGTCTGGATCAAGGACTTTATCCAACACATACACATGGCTCGTGGGGATGACCTCCACGCCATCAAATACCTTCCCCTCAAACTGAAGGGACCAGCTCGGCACTGGTTGAAAAGCCTCCCCGAAAATTCAATTGGGAGTTGGGAGGAACTAGAGGACGCTTCCAGGGCCAATTTTCAAGGGACTTATGTCCGGCCTCTAGATGCTGACGATTTAAGTCACATAATCCAACAACCCGGAGAGTCTACCCGCAAGCTTTGGAACAGATTCCTCACTAAGAAGAATCAAATAGTTGACTGTCCAGATGTCGAAGCCTTAGCGGCATTCAAACATAGCATCCTTGACGAGTGGCTTTCCAGACACCTCGGCCAAGAAAATCCAAGGACGATGGCAGCCCTAACAAGCCTTATGACCCGCTTTTGCGTGGGAGAAGATAGCTGGCTCGCCCGCAAAGGCACCAGCGACCCCAACACATATGAAACAAGGGATGGCAACGGGAAGCCACGGCATAACAAAAATAAACGCCAAAACAAGGAGGAGAGCCCGGATAACACAACGGCTAATGCCGGATTCAGGGGCTCTCGACCTAATCAGCAAAATAAGCCATCTAAAGGCAGTAAAGAGGGACCGTCCGGACTGAACAGAGTCTTAGACAGGTTGTGCCAAATCCGTGGCACCCCTGACAAACCTGTAAACCACATGCATAGAGAGTGTTGGGTCTTCAAGAAGGCTAGCAAATTGAATGCCGAATACAAGGGAAGGGAAACACCAAGTGAGGACGAGGATGAACCTCGCCAACCGAACACTGGGGGACAGAAAAAATTCCCGCCAGAGGTTAAAACAATGAACATGATCCACGTGACTCGCACATCCTTGGGAAGGCACGAGCGCGCCCATAAAGACGCACGCGATATAGAGCCCATCGTACCCACACCTAACTACTGGATTTCTCGTTCGATCACCTTTGATCGCCTGGACAGCCGAACTAGTATTCGACGCGAAGGATCAAATGCCTTGGTGCTTGACCCAATAATCGACGGATACCATCTCACTCATGTCCTCGTGGACGGTGGCAGCAGTCTCAATTTAATATATGAGGACACTGTCCGCAGGATGGGGATAGACTCATCCAGAATCAGCAAGATCACACCACCTTTGAAGGGGTGATACCAGGCGTTGAAGCCTACAACAGGGGCTCCGTCATACTGGAGGTAACATTCGGCCCTCCAGGCAACTCCAGAAGTGAAGAACTAGCCTTCATCATCGCACCTTTCCAAAGCAGCTATCAAGCATTGCTTGGAAGAATGGCCTTCGCCCGCTTCAACGCATTGCCGCACTATGGCTACCTTACACGTAAGATGCCCGGTCCACGTGGCGTCATCACTGTTAGCGGAATAACAGAGCGCTCTTCACGCGCAGAGGAATACGTGACGGCCCTAGCGGCCAGTCTATAAGCGGTCCCTAACAAAAATACAGCGGGTCTTTAAGACCATGGACATATTTAGGCGAGTCTGGCAGCCCACATTAAACCTGGGCACCATATATGTAATCCTATAGTGGATACCAGGGGCTAATAATAAAATCCCCATTTTTGGCTCAACCTTACGGGCAGGCCAGTATCTCACATTTTTATTATCCATCGCATACAACGGAGACAAAGGCACAGACATGCAGCAGGGCCCCATTCAACAGGTTTCTTTTTAGATTAAGCCCCTGTGTAAACCTTTTCTATTGTCTCTTGTTGTTCAACCATCCCATGGGTTCCGTACCGACAGAGGATACTGCCATTTTTAGCATTTCACCACGACAGATTAACGCCCGTACATGGAAACACAGGGTTTATAATGAATGGGCATTCTTGAGATCATCATCTATTATAAAATCCGAATACCTTAGGGAGTGTTCGGCGTCACGAGTTTGGCCTTATATACATCAGCTCCGAATCATGTCTTTGGTCAAATGTTGGGTTTGCCCGGCTCCTGGGTTTGCCGCCTTACGTTCCGTCATTATCGGCTAAGGTGGCTAAAGGAGAACTACTGCGATTGTGCCCTGGTTATTCCGGATGAGCACCTCAGTAGAGAAAGCCAAAAACTGACTGTCATGATACAGCGAGAGACTGGTTAACCACTCGACGACTCACCGGAATCTCTAGGATTCCTCCGCATTAACGAAGGGCCATTTCCCGGCCAGGTACATACGCGCCTGTATTTGGATGCACGTGAAGGTACCAGGGGCTACATAGTAGCCCCACATTAGAATCCTGCGGCTAAGCGAAAGTGTTACAGCTATATAGTCCGGTTGCCTCGTTCGTCGTGCGATCATCTCCTTAATGGACCAAGACGTTGGATCAAGAGTGATTAAGCATATTTTTTCGCGAACACCCCCGTATTGTATGCGTGGGGGCTGAAGTCAACGACTGCTAACTTTCGGATTGCATATTTATATATACATATATATAAACGGCCGCACAGGGGAATTAATCTTATTCTCAGGCAAACAGTATAAATCTAGCCTTATAATCAAAATAAACATTGTTTTTACAATAATTCCGTTCACTCGAATAGGAGATTCTTCGGGCACTGCGCCTCTATCAGGCGGGTACCCTCTGTGACCTGCGCCAAGTAGTGCCCGGCCGGATATTGGCCCCCCACCGGATCCTGAGACACTATCATAGTGGCATCCATATCCGTCCAATATGCTTTAATGTGGGCAAGGGCCATCCGCCAAGCTCCATACATGCCGACCTCCTCATGGCATCGATCCGAGGCACGGCCCCAAGGAACTGTTGCACCAAACCAAAGTAACTGTCCAGCTTAGGCCCTTTCGGCTAAAGATGGTCTATTACAGACCGCATTGCAAGGCCAGACAGCCTGTGAAGCTCCGCTACATCAGCCATCTTATCACTTAACGGCAGCTGGCGAGTGGGAGCATTGAAGTGCGACCAGAAAAGCTTCTCCACCTCCTTGTCACCCTTATCTTTGAAGAACTCCACAGCATCAGCCGTACTCTTCGCCAGGTCCGCGTATGCATCCGGCGAACTCCAACGTCCATCCAGGGGAGCTACTTCGGCTCGAAGAACTTCGTCCGCAGCAAATAGGAGCCTCCAGCCACGATTTTACCGGCCTGTTGATGCTCCTCCCGCGCACCCCTGAGCTCGGTCCGTATTTCCTTGGTGGCATTAAGTGCCTTGCTCAGGTCAGCCGATTTATCCTCATGCTCCTTCTTCAGGAGCTCATACCGGTCAGCGGCATTTTTTAACTCGATAGCCATTTCGGCTATCTTTACCTCGCTTCGGCGATGAGCAGCCTGTTAGGCTCTCAATTCCTCGGCCGCCTTTAGGGCAGCCGCATTGCTCACCCAAGCTTGTTCCTTGGATAGAGCAAGTTCCGCTCTCAGGGCCTCCACGGCAGCAACACCATCTGCAGTCCGAACAAATTATATTAATATGTGCCACCTTAATATTTTCCTATGCAATGGGAGACAGGGCACATACCTTGTGATGTATCCAACCGCTCATTCATCGGAGTAATATCGGCATCAATCGTCCCAATTTGCCTCGATAGTTCGGCAACTTCGACGGACGGGCCGGCGGCCGGACCCACATGTACCTGCACACATTTCCACATAAATCATTGGTTTATGATCCCCCGTTTGCCACCTAGGGCGGGCAACCAGAGTCTCAGGGGCTACTATCTATGTGATGTATTCCTCATTACATACCTCAAAGCCTCTGAGAAGGCTTGTAAATGCTTCATTCAAACCGCTTGTAGCGGATGAAATCTTCTTGAGCACCACATTCATTAATGAGCGGTGCTCCTCCGAGAGCGCAGCTCGCTCCAGTAAGCCCGTTAGTACGTCCGGACTCAGGGCAGCTGACGTATTGGCCTCCGGCCTTGGCGGATCCGGACTCCTCTGTGATGACACCTCGGTGTCGCCTGTGTCAAGAATCGGAGAGGCGGGTGGGGTCTCGCTCTCCATCATCTCCGTAGGAAGGTCCCCCGAAGATGATCCCTGTTGAGAAGAGCTGCCAGCCGGACTGCAAAAAGTTGAATCTTTGTCATTGATCCAGGAGAAATACAGTAACTTACGGCTCGTTGGAGGGCTGACCCATTGGTGGGCGTAACACGGTGAGGATGCCCGTCGCGGGAGAGCCCCTTGGGGACACCTTCTTCCCAGGTTTAGGCGTCTCCGTCTCCAGGTCTTCAGAGGCTTCCCTCTTCTTCCCGCGCGGGGAGGAGGCCTTAACCTCTCCTCCCTGACTATCCTCCTTGGGGGACGTAGCAACGCCCCCCCCCCCCCCCCGGTTCGGATGCGTAGCGTGTGGGGTTTGGATTTTTCATCCCTCCCCTCGCCTTTCCCTTAGGGCATCCTGCTGAGTACCCGGTCGAGCATCTTGGCCATGGTAGCGGCGGGCGAGCCTTCGGGAAGCGATGCCAGACATCCGATTCTCTCCGCCTTGCTGAGCCATTCCTGGACGCGGATGATTGTTAGAGCAAACAGTCATGATAAATACAAAATAGGGTGTCCGGTATCAAGGCTACTTACTTGGGTATCTAGGCGATTACAGCTTAGGTCCGCATCCTCGGTGGTTTCCGGACACATTACTTTCCATCGGAAGAATAATTTGCACATCTCTTCGAGCTTCAAGCCGAAGAAGTGCTTGACAGTCCGCAGACCCTCTAGATTGAACTCCCATATCCGAAGAGGCCGGCGTTCGCACGGCAACATCCGCCGGATTAACATCACTTGCATTATGTTGATGAGGTTAATGTCCCTCTCAAGGAGCTCTCGGATGCGATTCTATAGTACTAGTACATCACTAGCGGGCCCCCAATTCTGTCCTACGTCTGTCCAAGATGCCAACTGTGGTGGAGGGCCCGAGCGAAACTCCGGGTGAGCCACCCACTTTGTTCCTCTGGGAGCCGTGACGTAAAACCACCTCCGCTGCCATACATCAGATACTTCTGGGAAAGAACCCTCTGGCCACGGGGCATCGGCGTTTCTTCTTATTACGGCACCTCCGCACTCCACATGTCGCCCCTCAATCATCTTCGGCTTCACATTGAAGGTCTTGAGCCATAAGCCAAAGAATGGCGTGAGATGGAGAAAAGCCTCGCACATGATAATGAAGGACGAGATATGGAGGATAGCATCTGGAGCCAGATCATGAAAATCCAGCCCATAATAGAAAATGAGCCCCCTCACGAAGGGATGGAGGGTGAAACCCAAACCACGGAGGAAGTGTGGGACGAAAATGACACACTCATTGGGCTCCGGCGTAGGGATGACCTGCCCCAGAACAGGAAGCCTGTGCTAGATATCGGCGGTCAAGTATCCGACCTCCCTAAGCTTTGCAATGTCCTTCCCTTCAATTGAGGAGGCCACCCACCGGCCTTGAGGGTCAGATCCGGACATATTGGAGGATTCTGGAGGGGTGGAGCTTAGGTTTTGGGTGTTAGAACTCGAGGTGTGAGAGGGTGCGATGAAGGTGAAAAAGGAGGCGTAGGTCTCGACCCCTTTATAAAGAGGGTGAATATCAAGAGTCCCTAGTGTGACCAATTGAGGCTTATCTGAAAACACATGGGGTAATACCAACAGCCGTCGTGGAGTCATGCACGCTCATATTGATGGAAAATCCCGTAATAAAAGGGACACGACCTCTACCTCGACGGGACGTGCCAATAAAACCGCCTCGTAACACGAGTTGTTGTGGGGAAGGAAATGTCAGTTTGCGTTGGACCGAGCCACGATGCAAGGGCACGATGCACGAAGATTGGCAGCAAATCAGATCTATACCATACGAAGATCACCTTGCAGATCCAGACACGGTCTACGTGTTCCATAAACCACTTTGGAGAATTCAAAGGAGGAACCCGCCTTGCAATGCCGAAGACAATACTGCGCGCCGGACTCATCGTCATTGAAGCCTGGTTCAGGGGCTACTGAGGGAGTCCTGGATTATGGGGTATCCGGACAGCCAGACTGTGTACAACGTCCGGACTATTGAAGCGTGAAGATACAAGACTCAAGACTTCAGCCCGTGTCCGGATGGGACTCTCCTTTCCGTGGGAGGCAAGCTTGGCGATCCGGGTATTATATTTCCTTCCTTGTAACCGACTCCATGTAAACCCTAGCTCTCTCTGGTGTCTATACAAACCAGAGAGGTTGGTCCTTAGAAGGCCGATCACAATTACATTCATACCATCATAGGCTAGCTCTTAGGGTTTAGCCTCTACGATCTCGTGGTAGATCTACTCTTGTACTACCCATATCATCAATATTGATCAAGCAGGAAGTAGGGTTTTACCTCCATCGAGAGGGCCCGAACCTGGGTAAACATCTGTGTCCCTTGCTTCCTGTTACCATCAAACTTGACACACAGGACCCCCTACCCAAGATCCGCCGGTTTTGACACCGACACCCCTCAGTCACCCTCGGGATCTTGAGGCGGGCGTTGTTGAAGCGCTGGAAGTACTTTTGTAGGGTCTCTCCTGGCTGTTGCTTGATGCGGCGCAGGTCACTCATGGCCGGGGGCCGGTCGCGAGTACCTTGGAAGTTGGCGATGAAGTGGGTGCGCATCTCTTCCCAGGAGGAGATCGTGCCAGGAGCCAGGTTCAGGAGCCAGGTATGGGCACCGTCCTTGAGCGCCATGGGAAACCAATTCACCATGACCTTTTCGTCCCCATTGGCGGCTTCGATACCCAGCTCATAGAGATGGAGGAACTCCGCGGGGTCGGCAGTGCCGTCGTAGCGAGGAGGAAGGTCCGGCTTGAACTTGCTGGGCCATGCGACGCTACGCACCTTGGAGGGGAAGGCACGGCAGCCTACGGTGGCCACCGGAGCTCTCTGCTGATGCAGGGCTTGCTCCTGGAGGTTCCCGCGCACCGCTGCCTGGAGCAGCGCGGGGTCTTGACGTGGCGGTGTAGGGATGCGGTCACGGTGCTCCGGTGCTGGGAGCACGCGAGCACATTCTTGGGGATGAGGGATCTCTTGGCAGCTCCTTTCTTGTCGCGCAAGCGCCGGACGCGGAGGGTCTCGTCCTGGGGCCGCGTGCCTTGGGGCCAGGCCGCCTTCTTGGGTAGGAGGCGGCGGAGGCACCTCCTTATCCTCGCCTCCTACGCAGGATGGAGTACGAGGCAGCGAGAGGGAGTGCACAGGGGAGCCCCCTGCGGCGCTGACGAGCTCGGTGATGCGGGCGAGCCAGTCCTCGTAGAGGTCATCGACGGGACGGTAGTGCAGGAGCTCACGCGCCAGGAGCAGCGCAGCGTGCGTGTCCGTGGGGGCGCGACGGGCGTGGGACGACGAACCGGCAGGGGTCAGCGATGGGGTGGTGATGCGGCCATCACGCCGCACCGAAGGATGCAGGGACGAGGCCTGCTGCTCGTTCCCCACTGGGCCGGTGGCGGCGTTGGTGGTAGGCAACAGGGATCGACGAGGGCGTCTGCCGACGGGCGCCGTCTGGGCGACGCGGGTGGCGAGAGCAGCCCGATGCTCGGCGCGAGCTCGGCGAGCGTCAGCCATAGACACGGCGGATGATCACATGCGACTAGCGGAAGAAAGATTTCGGCGCACCCCTACCTGGCACGCCAAATATCGGATTTCGGGTTCCGGCAGACCCTTGAGATTCGAACACTGGGGTGCGCACGAAGATCTTTCCCCTACCAGCTCACATCTCGAAGTCTCACAAGGATCTAAGCAAGAAAGATGAACACACAAGGGACACGAGATTTATACTGGTTCAGGCCACCATTGTGGTGTAATACCCTACTCCAGTGTGTGGTGTGGTGGATTGCCTCAGGGGCTAATGATGGACAATACAAAGGGAGAACAGCCTCGCGAGGGGCTGTTCTTGAGCTGGTGTGATGAACTGCTTGGGTGAGTTCAGTCGCTTCTCTCTCTCTCTCTCTAACCGATCTGTTCTCTCAATGCCTCTACACTGTGGTGGCTAGTCCTATTTATAGAGGGTGGCCCTAGGCCTCTTCCCAAATAATGAGCGGGAAGGGCGCCAACAATTGGCCATTTTGAAGGGGAACATCTAGTACACTTATCCTGACTAAAGTTGGTCTTCGGCTGCCAAAGGCTCTGATGATGACGCTGTCCTGGGCTCCACGATGACCTCCATCCTGCCGTTCTTCTGGTCTTGGTCTTGTTGCACCGAAACGGTAACCTTTGCTTGATGCCTTGTCCTGTGCTTGCCCCCTTTGCACCGAAGGGGAAACAAGGACGCTGTGCAGGCCGGCGCCCGCCGGGTCGCGATCGTCATGGCTTGCATCATGGTCTCCTCGCGACGTACCCTCCATTGATCTCTCCACCTCCTCGCGAACCTGCCTGAGGAGGCTGCTCCTGAGGAAGCTTCATGTCGTCCGCCCCGCGAGGCTTGGCCCCTCACGAGGGTCTTGAGCTTGAGCTGATGAAGCTGGGCCGCACTGGGCCCCCCACTTGAGCCACGCCGCAGGCCGCAGGCAGGCAAGTCTGGGGACCCCGTTCCCAAAACACCGACAGCGTAGTCCATAGGCAAGAGAATAATCATACAGGCTAGACATCTAGGATTTAGCCATTATGATCTCGAGGTAGATCAACTCTTGTAAACCCCTATACTCATAAAATTCAATCAAGCAGGAAGTAGGGTATTACCTCCATTAAGAGGGCCCGAACCTGGGTAAACACCATGTCCCCTGCCTCCTTGTTACCTTTGATCCTGAGACGCATAGTTCGGGACCCCCTACTCGAGATCCGCTGGTTTTGACACCGACATTAGTGCTTTCATTGAGAGTTCCACTGTGTTGTCAGCAGAAGGCTCGATGGCTCCATCAACTATCCACGACAACACCACCCTGAGGGAGACTTTTCTCCCCGGCCAAATCTTCGTATTTGGCAGCTTTGCACTGCGTGCCAATTCGATTGGCCATCTGGAGAAGATCGGCAGCTACTCCCCTGGTCATCAGATCAGTTTCGGAAACCTAAACTATATCGCTGATATCCAAGGAGACTTGATCTTCCAAGGGTTCGCGGCCTCAACCGCAGCTCCGACCTTAGATCTGGAGCTCCTCGCCGAGTCCGAAGACGGGAGTTTCGAGCCCGCTGTACTCTCCGCAGCCATAGAGCTCAACACCGGAGATACGGAGGGGTTCGATTCACCAGTCAGCCCGGAATCACTCCAGGCTCCCTATATCCTCATTGAGCCAAACTCACCTTCGTGCACCAGCTCCGAACTCTCAAGGTCCTTTTTATACGAGCTCAGCCAGGGAACTCCTGTCCCGCCCCACTCCACGGATTCTCGCTTCCCTGTCCAGACCCCACTCTTAAATGAGGCTCTGGACCTAATGCAATCTCTCGCCATTACAGAAGGATCATTGCCGAACTATGCCCAGCCCGCACTAGGGGCTGAGAGCGGGGAATTTTACGTCCCACCAACCACCCACTTCATAGCCACTGTCGAGGACTTAACCGGCATGCTCTATTACGCTTCCGAGGACATTGACGGCATGGATGAATATGCCAGAGAAGAGCAAAGCCAGAACCTGCCTCTTATCGGACCCTGGAAGGCTACTTCCACATATGACGTGTATATGGTGGACACACCCAAAGAGGATGACGGCAAAGGTGGGAAGGACCCAGTCGAGAATAATTCTCCTGTGGTACCACCAAAGCGTCATCATCAGCGGCGCTGCTCTAAACCACGCCGAGAAAAAGACAGCAATATCGGCACCGGAAACAATAATACTCCGAATAACGCTGAAGACCTAGAAGCCTATCGAACCAACATCCAAGCATGATGATTGGGAGGAGGGGCATGTAAACCCCGATGACCCCCTTGAGGATGCTTGCTCGGAGGATAGTAACTATGTACCAATCTCCGAAGAGGACGAGAGCCTCGGCGACGAAGAATTCATTGTGCCAGAGGAACCCTTCGAACTAGAGCGCTTTAAGCGCCGGCTAACAGACACTGCGAGAAGCCTGAAAAAGAAGCAGGGGCAGCTTCAAGCTGATCAGGATCTGGTCAACGACAGATGGACCGATGTCCTGGCAGCCGAGGAATATGGCCTCGAACGCCCAACCAAGAGCTACCCGAAGCGCAAGCTGCTACCCCAATTCGACGACGAGGCCCCAGATCCTATACCGCCCACGCGTAATGCTACCGACGAACCTGACCGACCACCACGTGGCCGGGCAGAATGGAAACTCAAGCCAAACACCCGCCTGCACCACCCCACTATAAAGATAGAGAGACAACAACTGCAGGATATACTTATGACCTGCCACAAGACCTGGATAATAGAGCCAGTCAGACCATATCAATATACGGATCAAGGGGGCGGGCTCCAGCGCGAGAAGACGGCCAACAAGCCTGGCACGACAAGCATAACTTCACCCAGGCTGAAAACCGCACACAGACTCCACTCGAACTGCGTCGTGACGTGGCCTGATATAGAGGCACTGCACCCCCTATGCTTCACTGATGAAGTAATGGAGCACCACTTTCCGGAAGGGTTTAAACCCGTGAACATCGAATCATACGATTGCACGACAGATCCCGCAGTGTGGATTGAAGATTTCCTTCTCCACATTCACATGGCTCGCGGTGATGATCTACATGCCATCAAATACCTCCCCCTCAAGCTTAAGGGACCAGCCAAGCACTGCTTAAACAGCCTCCTAGAAAACTCTATTGGGAGCTCAGAAGACCTAGAGGATGCCTTTAAAGACAACTTCCAACGCACTTATATCCGGCCTCCGGACACCGATGACCTTAGTCACATAGTCCAGCAGCCCGGAGAGTCGGCCAGAAAATTTTGGACCCTGTTCCTAGTAAAAAAGAACCAAATTGTCGATTGTCCGGACGCCGAGGATCTAGCAGCCTTCAAACACAGCATCCACGACGAATGGCTGGACTGACACCTCGGCCAAGAAAAGCCGAAGTCTATGGCAGCCCTCACATCACTCATGACCCGCTTTTGCGCAGGCGAAGATAGCTGGCTTGCTCGTAGTAGCAACAGTACCAGTGATCCTGGCACTTTCGAAGCAAAGAACAGAAACGGCAGGCCCCGATGCAATAAAATCAAGCATCGAAGCAACACTGAAAATGCCAAAGACACGGCGGTCAACGCCAGATTCAGTGGCTCCAAGCCCGGTCAACGGAAGAGGCCATTCAAAAGAAACAAAGACGGTTCATCTAGCCTGGACCGAATACTCGATCGACGTTGCCAGATTCACGGCACCCCGCACAAGTCTGCTAACCATACCAACAGAAGTTGTTGGGTCTTCAAACAGGCCGTTAAATCAAACACTGAGCAAACGGGGAAAGGGCCGCCCGGCGAGGATGATGACGAGGAGCCCCATCCACCAAACACAAGGGGACAGAAGAAATTTCCCCCCGAGGTCAAGATAGAAAACATGATATACGCTACTCACATCCCCAAAAGGGAGCGCAAGCACGCATTAAGGGACGTCTATGCAATAGAGCCAGTCGCCCCAAAATTGAACCCATGATCAGCATGCCCGATCACCTTTGATCGTAGGGACCATCCGACCAGTATCCGTCATGGAGGTTCAGCCGCATTGGTCCTTGACCCAATTATCGATGGATTCCACCTCATGAGAGTCCGCATGGACGACGGAAGCAGTCTTAACCTGCTCTATCAGGACACAGTCCAGAAAATGGGTATTGACTTGTCAAGATTCAAACCCACCAAAACTACCTTTAAAGAAGTAATACCAGGTGTAGAGGCCCGCTGCACAGGCTCAGTCACATTGGAGGTCATATTTGGTTCGCCGGACAATTTCTGAAGCGAAGACTTGATCTTTGACATTGCCCCTTTTCGCAGTGGCTATCACACACTGCTCGGACGAACTATGTTTGCCCGCTTCAATGCAGTCCCGCACTACGCTTATCTAAAACTCAAAATGCCAGGACCACGTGTTGTTATAACATTTCATGGAAACATGGATCGCTCCCTCCTACTGAGGAACACACCGCTGCCGTCGCAACGGAAGTGCAGGTCGGACTTACCAACTCGAACTTCACATCGGCAGTAAAGCCACCAGACCCCATCAAACGAGTCTGGACTACCCCGCGGAATGATAGTCTAGCTCATCAGGAGCTTGACTAGCAATCTGGCCTCTATTTTTGCGCCAACAAAGAAGCGGCATATGTACCGCGTGCTCATAACTACGCACTAAAAATACCATGGGCGACGAAAGAGGCATATCAAGGATAAGGTCCACAATACGGCTCATCCGTACATAGACCCCCATCTATCTTTTTCTTAACTTCATCTTTTTTTAGATTCTTTACAACCCACATCCCCCTTTTATGGTGTGAAGGGCCCTTTTTCCGGCCCCTTTATGAAAACTTATTCATTAATCCTCTCAAAGGATCACACACCAAGGCGAAAAACAGCGCAGATGTACGGTGGAGTACCTAAAGGATCTTTCAAGATCACCTCCCCCCTTGTTCTTAAATACATGTGTACAGCTTTCCCTTTCGCTCGGCATGTAAAATAGCGTCGATGCTTATAGCATTATCTGTACAAATACGTTTTGACGTATCAATTAGACTATAATGAAAACAGTTTTTCGCCCAACTTATTTGGTACTGGCTTATTCCCTATTCTGTATTTTTTTCTTCTTTATCATATGATTGTCATGTACACCTTGGCTTGACCTAAATCGCCAGGGGCTCCATTCAGCCGCGTACATGTATTAAATTTACCATAAGTCTGAACACTTTCACAAGTGCAATTCGGCGTCCCGAATCTAGCATTATATGCATCAGCTCCCAATCATGTCTTGGGTCAATAGTTGGGTTTCCCGGCTCCCGAGGTTACTACCTTACATTCCGGTTGTTCGGCTAAGGAAGTAAAGGGAGAACTACTACGATTGTGTTTCTGGTTGGCCGGATAAACACCTCAGTAGAGAAAGCCAAAAACTGGCTGTCATGATGCGGCGAGAGCTGGTCAGCTATTCAGCGACTCAGTATAAATCTCTTGTGATTTTTTCCGTGTCACACGAAGGACTGGTTTTTACCTAGTCAGGTGTCTACAACACCCGAGTTTGGATCAACAAACAATACCAGGGGATGCGCCTACAATCTTATTGTCGAAGTCCTATGGCTAAGTGAGAGTGATAAAACCGCATAGTCTGATTGCCTGGTTCGCCGCACTAGTACCTCCTTCAAGGACCAAGTCATTGGGTTAAGTGTGTTTTTATGCTATTCCGAACACCCCCGTAGTATCTACGCGCGGGGCTGAAGCTGATGACTGGCCAACCCTCAGATTCAATAAACGGCTGCAACGGAGGATAAATAAATTCGGATAAAACAAGACTCAACTTACACAAAACACCTTGTTTTCATCATATAGAGTTTTGGCAGCATGGTTACATTCATTCAAACATGATGTCCTTCGAACACAGGCCCTCTATAATGCGGGAACCTTCAAGGACATCCTTGAAGTATCGCTCCGGCGAATGATGCTCATTGCCTGCTGGCGGCCCCTCGGTTGCAAGACTGGTGGCATTCATCTTCACCCACTGCACCTTGACACGGGCGAAGGCCATCCGGGCACCTTCGATACAGACTGACCACTTTATAGAATCAAGTCGTGGGCAGGCATCGATTAGCCGCTTTACAAGCCCGAAATAGCTATTAGGTATGGGTTCGGCTGGCCAAAGACAGCCTATGATATCCTTCATGGCCAATTCAGCCATCCTATGTAGCTCGGTCAGCTGCTTCAGCTGATCACTGAGGGGCATAGGCTGCTCTGGCGCAAGGTACTGTGACCAGAACAGTTGCTCTGTTGGGCTCCCCTCTTCAGCTCAGAAGAAGTCTGCCGCATCTGCAATACTTCAGGGAAGTTCCGCAAACGCTCCTGGAGAACTCCAAATGCGTGTTAGAAAGGTGTACTTTATCCTTACGAACTTGCTCTGCATATTAAAAACCTTACCCGCCGCGATCTGCTCAGCTTCTAGGATCTCCTGACATGCGCCTTGGGCTTCAGCCCGGGCTTCCTTTGCGCTTTGGAGCGCCATAGCAAGTTTGGAGTCCCGCTCCGACACCTCATGCTCCAAGGACTCACATTTTCTTATAGCATCTGTGAGCTCTTCTTGGACTTCATCCAACCTCGCCTCATGCTTTTGGCGGGCGGTTTGTTCCTCGTCCGCCTCCTTCTTGGCTTCGGCTAGCGCACTATTGAAGGCTTCGACCTCCAGATATCAACTATGAGCATAAACATAAAGCTCGGTCAGATAACAAATTAGAACTCATAACAATTCAGATATGCTTCGGTATAACATACCTTGTTTTGCCTCCAGTTTCCGCTTTAGTTCGGAAACTTTGGCCGCATGTGAGGCCGCTGCCAGCTTTGCAGCCTGTTCATCCATGTAGACATATATGTTAGCTCCGGTGAAGTATTATTCGATCCTCTGTTCGGCCTTTCTTCGTGAAACGCCGAACAGAGTCTCAGGGGCTACTATCTATATACAGGTATTCCATTTGTAAATAACCAAAAATAAATTACTTCACATACCTCAAAGCCTGTTAGAAGACTGGTATAGGCTTGGCTCAATCTGCTTTTAGCAGACCGAACCTTTTCAACCACCGTAGCCATAAGGGTGCGGTGTTCCTCCATAATGGAAGCGCTTTGAAGCGCTTCCATCAGAGTGTCCAGCGCCTCCAGATTGATAGAGGACGCCGATGGAGATGAAGCACCCCCATCCTTCGAAGAAGGCTGCTGGTCCGATTCCGGAGCCATATGGGTCTCCGAAATAATATTCGGTTGGGGGCCGAATTGAGCGTTGCCTCCATCACTAGTCTCCATGGGGGTTGATTTCCCCCTCTCCTCGGCAATAGAGGTATTACCCTCCGCCGCCACCTTCACAGCCTCCTGTACATCCCCATGACCTGGAGAGGTTCTTTGGGACAACACTTCGATGTTACCCGTGGTACTAGGTGGAGAGATCTACGGAGGCGACTCGCTCTCCATCGCGTTCGTCCCTAGAGAGTTCCCAGATGAGAATGATCATTGGAGGAGATCGCGATCCGGGCTATAATGCGCAATTCAGTATGTTAAAATAAGAAAGCATAAAATCAGATAAGTATATGGTGTCTTTGGATACTTACGATTCAGCCAAGGGCTTCGGCCTGGGGTGCCGCTTTGGGATGGCATCGACATCCTCTTCGAAATCTTCCGAAAGGGAGGGTTTTCCTTTCTTGGTCGCCTCCGCCTCCAGATCCGCGGAAGCCGCCCTTTTCTTCTTCCCCCCTTTGGGGGGAGAGTTGCTCTCTTCCTCCTCTACATCTTTGTCATGGGAAGAGGAGGTCTCAGAGTCTTGAGACACGGCGTCCGAAATACCCTTATAATGGAGGCCACCTCTGGTCTCCTTGCCCTTCTTCTTGGCCTACTTCTCTAGCCCCTGATACGGCGCCGGAACCAGCACCTTTGTCAGCAAGGGGGTGGTCTGGTCCTCAGGCAGTGGAGCCAGACATTTGATCTGCTCCGCCTTCTTTCTCCAGCCCTGGGGGAGTAAGAGAGTTCAATATACTCCTTGAATTTGGTAATAAAAGTTATCATAAAACTTACGGGAGTGGCCGGACGTGCGTAGTCATAGCCGCGGTCTTCTGTTATCTCTGGCCACGACTTTTGAGCCTTAAAGAGCAGCTTCCATATATCTTCGTGCTTCGTGCCGAAGAACCGCTGTAGGGTCCGAGGAATGGCTGGTTCGAATTCCCACATGTACTGAGTCCGCTATTGGCAAGGAAGAATCTGGCAAAAAAGCATCACCTAGATCATGCTGGCAAGGCTATTATTCTTGTTTATGATGCTCTTGATGCGGCTCTCCAGCATCGTCACCTTGTCAGGCGACTCCCAATCTAGACCCTTATTTATCCAGGATGTAAGCCGCATCGGGGGTCCGGATTTGAACTCAGGCGCGGCGGCCCATGTGGAGTCGCGGGGTTCCGTGATATAGAACCACCCCTGCTGCCATCGCTTGACGCTCTCCACAAAGGTCCCTTTTGGCCAGGTGACCTTGGGGAGTTTGCTAACAATGGCACCGCCGCACTTCGCGTGTTGGCCCTCGACCACCTTTGGCTTCACATTGAAGACCTTGAGCTATAGGCGAAGTGGGGAGGGACGGGAGGAATGCCTTGCACACGACAATAAACGCCGAAAGTTTGAGGAAAGAATTTGGGGCTAGATCATGGAAATCTAGCCCATATTAGAACATAAGACCGCGGACGAAAGGATGAAGGGGAAATCCTAGTCTATGAAGGAAATGGGGGGGTGAACACTACCCTTTCGTTGGGCTCTGGAGTGGGAATGATCTGCTTTTTAGCAGGGAGCCGATGGACTATGTCCATGGCCAGATACCCAGCCTCCCGGAGCTCCTTGATGTTCTCCTCTGTAACAGAGGAGGCCGTCCACTTGCCCTGCGCTCCAGATCGGGACATGGCTAGGAGTGTTTGGTGGCGCTAGAAAGGATTGAGACTTGGGCGCTGGAGCTCGAATGGCAAATTGGCAGAGGAGGAAGAAGTTGTGGGGTAAAAAGGCGAATCCTTACCATCTTATAAAGGCAGTGGATGTCAAGCGCCACCTCACAAGCCTTAAATCTCGCCTATTCCCAAGGGGACGTGTGAATGACACGGTTAGATTACCCAAACCTCTATTTATGAGAATCCTGTGATAAGGGGACACAATCTCTGCTTTGACAAGACGTGTCAATGGCCGTGCCTCGAAATGAGAAACGAGGCTGTGAACCGGTTCAGAATGCTAACAAGGCCAGGACATAACGCCTCGCCAGAAAAATCGCCTATGGACATGACTTATTTCGTTTTGGATATTTTTTCCCTTACAGCTTAAGGCTGTAATTGTTTAATAAAGCCGGATATAGGTGTTTTGCGTGGAGGACTGTTTTGGAGTATTCGGAGAGGGAGCCTGCCTTGCAATGCCGAAGACAATCTGTGCGCCGAATACATCATCATTGAAGCCCGGTTGAGGGGCTACTGAGGAAGTCCTGGACTAAGGGGTCCTCGGGCGTCCGGGCTATGTGATATGGGCCGAACTGATGGGTCATGAAGATACAAGATAGAAGAACCTTCCCGTGTCCGGATGGGACTCTCCTTTGCGTGGATGGCAATCTTGGCGTTCGGATCGTGTACCTTCCTTTCTCTGTAAACCGACTCTGTACAACTCTAGATCCTCCCAGTTCCTATATAAACCGGAGGGCTTAGTCCTTAGGCAAGAGAACAATCATACAGGCTAGACATCTAGGGTTTAGCCATTACGATCTCGAGTTAGATTAACTCTTGTAAAGCCCTATACTCATCAAAGTCAATCAAGCAGGAAGTAGGGTATTACCTCCATTAAGAGGGCCCGAACCTGGGTAAACATCGTGTCCCCTGCCTCCTAGTTACCTTCGATCCTCAGACGCACATTTCGGGACCCCCTACCCGAGATCCGCCGGTTTTGACACCGACAATGCACTCTGCGCAATCTTTCCGACCTCCGTGGTTCCGGTGCCGCTTCCACTACGGGTTCCCTTACTGACTCCGGTATGATTTCATCACCAGCCGAGCCGTCCCCGAGTGGTCTTCGAATTTCTTTGAGTCCAACCGTCCTCCCATTGGCCTCCCGACTGAGAAACTCTTTCTCAGGAAAACCTCGTTCCGAGCAACAAACACTTTGTTCTCTTCCCGGTTATAGAAGCTATATCCCAAGGTTTCCCTCGGATATCCCACGAATATGCACTTATTCGACTTGGGTGTAACCTTGTCTGACACAAGTCGCTTGATAAATGCTTCATGACCCCAAATCTTTAGAAAAGACAAACTGGGGCTCTTCCCGGTCCACATCTCATGTGCTGTCTTGTCTATGGATTTTGATGGTACCCTGTTAAGTGTGAAAGCTGCAGTTTCTAGAGCGTATCCCCAGAATGACAAGGGTAAATCCGATTTGCTCATCATTGACCAGACCGTGTCTAACAAGGTCCTATTCCGCCAATCTGACACGCCGTTTCTCTGTGGCATACCCGGAGGTGTGAGCTGAGGTACTATACCTCGGCTTTTCAGATGATCATCAAACTCCTGGCTCATGTACACCCGTCCACGATTAGATCGTAGAGGCTTTATAGTCTTGCCGAGCTGATTCTCAACCTTGTTTTGAAAATCTTTGAACTTTTCAAAAGTTTTCGACTTGTGCCTCATCAAATAGATATATCCATATCTACTCAAGTCATCGGTAAAAGTCACGAAGTACTGATAGCCACCTCTGGCAGTTTTGCTCATTGGACCACACACATCACTATGTATAAGTTCCAACAGCTTGGACGCCCTCTCGCAACTCTTTGCGAAAGGAGACTTAGTCATCTTGCCAAGCAAGCATGATTCACATGTCTCGAACGACTCAAAGTCGGACGAAGTTAGGAGCCCATCATCATTGAGCTTCTTCATGCATTTCAGACTAATGTGTCCAAGACGGCAATGCCAGAAGTATGTCGGATTTATCTCACTAGGGTTATGCCTCTTGACATTCATGTTATAGACGGGTTCCTGTTCCAGATTCAATATAAATATCCCATCAACAATGGGTGCATAGCGATGCAACATACCATTCAAATAAAACGAACTACCATTGTCCTTTAAATTGAATTCACAACCCTGTCTCAGCAAACATGAGGCAGAAATAATGTTCCGACTAAGTGCAGGAATGTAATAACAATTATTCAATTCCAAAATAAATCTAGAAGGAAGCTCCAGCTGCATCATGCCGACCTCCAACGCAACAAGTCTTGCTTTGTTGCTGACCCTGATGTCAATCTCCCCTTGTGCCACACGCCTAGTTCTTACCAGCCCCTGCATCGAGTTGCAACTATGAACAACCGATCCGATATCAAATATCCAAGAGCTACTAGGTATGTCAGCTAGGTAAATGTCTATAATATATGCAACAAGTGTACCTTTACCCGAAGAAGCATTTCCGGCCTTCTTGCCATGCTCTGAAGCCACTTGCTACAGTTACTCTTCCAGTGACCGGTCTCCTTGCAGTGATAGAAAACGGTACGGTCTTCGTGTCTGGTCTAGACTTCGGTGCAGCGGCGGAGGTTACCATCTCCGTGCCCTTTGTCTTAGCTTTTTTCTTGGAAAAACTCTTCTTGAACTTCGCCGATTTCTGCACCATCAACACTTGATGTGTGCCTTTCTTAATATCCTGCTCTACCACTTTGAGCATCCCATGCAATTCAGTGAGCTTCTTATCCATGCCATGCATATGATAGTTCAAGATGAACGTCCCATAGCTGGGTGGAAGAGAACCCAGAACTGCACCAGTAGCCACCTCATCCAAGAGCGGGAAGCCCAACCGATCCAAAGCTTGCACATATCCAATCATCTTGATCGCATGCAGGCTCAGTGGATCACCTTCCTTCAGCTTACAATCCATCAAGGGTCGCCAGATGTTGAACCTCTCGGTCTTAGCCTGCACCTGAAACATGCTCTTGAGACTCATCATATCGAAAGCCCCAACATCTTCGAAATGCTGTTGCAAATCCGGCTCCATACAAGCCAGCATGAGGCGGCTGATCTCGTTTGATTCATCAACGAGTTTCTGGTAGGCATTCCAGGTTGTGGTATTAGCATTATCGGCAAGTTCCTCTAGAAGTGGATCCTCTAGAACATGTTCCTTCTTATCATGCTTGAGAACAATTCTCAAATTTCTATACCAGGTGGTAAAGTTTGTTCCATTCAGTTTATGCTTTTCCAGAATTGATTTCAATGCAAAGTTGGGTTGAGCAGGTGTTGCAATTGATCTACAACAGAAAATATGCAACCACTAAGCAATGTGGTTATGTAGAGTAATTCAAGCCTAAACAGAAATACTCCCATTGAAGTCAGCATCCCTCTACAAACTCTCAATGATTCAGGATCCGACTAGCGCATGCGACTTGTGAGCTTTAGCATCACTGCTAGCCAACATACATATCTAGTAAGCAACTCCTTGCTAATCGTATCTCTATACGACTCCTGTCGGTAGGGAAGGTATCTCATACCCCTGCTCCCAACCTTCTTTGCCACAAGGCCCAAAACCGTTTTGATAGCCTTGTCAAGTTAACCTGATGCAGTGCATATCCGTGTCTGACACGAACCCTTCAGTTCAAGGACACCTAGCAGCACCCCAATTTTATGAGCCCAATATTAGACGTACTTGACGTGCATAGGTGCAACATCGGGGATGGAAATTCGCTTGATATTCGTGAAGGATCTTTCTACCATTCTAACATGCATAGAAACAAAGAAGCATAACAATCAAATAAACACATATTGTCAAATAGTATGGCTCCTTCATGGATGTTCTTCCAAGTCGGCTCTGACTTCGATGACCATCTAGGAACTCCATATTGTTTGTCACACAAGGACGCCAAGCCACCAACTTGATCTCTGTTATCCAACTACTACAACTAGTAATGAATTTTACATAGAGTCACAAGTCGACATGCAGGTTGTTATACATTATAATGACATCACTTTGGCTCCTGCCAGCTGACAAACATGACACGCAGGCCATGTATAATTTACACACATGAAGCACATACACATGAGCCATACTATCCACATCAAACCCTGTAAAATAAAGTTATCCATATAATCGCATTCTACTGGTTTGAGTGATCATGTACGAAATACAAGGCGCTACACACGCGGTGGTCCCGATGGCGGATACCGACCGGTAGGGGTAGGTTGTGTCATGACCTCATCGACTCCGATCATCAGAAAACATAGCCTCATCGATCCCCATGTGTAGTTGATCACAACAACCGTGCACACAGCCAAACTCATCAATGACAACAGATCTCATTTGCCGCCTCCACATATCTAATATGCATACGATTTGAAACCAAATCCTTTAGCAGAGGCTGTCATACACTATTGCGTTCTACGGTAGGGTGTGTCGACTACAAATTTAAAATTTCCTACACGCAGAACATCCAGGAACATGCTATGGGAGATGGATCACATATCGTTACCACTAGACGCGCAGTACCATGCAGCGGAAGAAGAGTTGGGGCAGTGTGTCTGCGTGGTTTGTCTCCTCCTCGTCCAATCTCCATCGAACAGCCGGTCGCCGGATCCCTCGTACATGTTCGCCGGAGCGGCGCAAGTGAACTTCCTCTAACGGTATCCGCGCGTGCAGGAGGAACGTCGTGCGGCGGACTGCTAGGTCCGATCACACAACCAGCGGTGAGTGGAGGTGTCTATTCACAACACATGCAAACCCTAGTGACAGTGCCGAAGCAATCAACTCAATAAGTGTGCTGCACCTCCACTATTTATAGGCATCCGTCGTGGGCTCGACACTTGGGCCTTGCGCGGATCCTAAAGCCCAAAGTCTACTCGGTCGCATTCCAAGTCCAGCTCGGATCACATCCAACCAGCGTCCTCCGAACCAACCTCGTAGGTTCCTTCCCTTAAGCGTGTGACCCCTTAGGTTCAAGTTGGCTTGGTCATAGTTCGGATCACCTCCGACCTGCACGGTTGGTAGTAGCTTCTAGCAAGGCGTGCCGACCACCAAGCAGACTATGAAGCTGGTTAGGGGAACCTATACAACATGTCACACTTCTGTTCCCGTTGCCTCATGATATATGTTGTCGGGCTCAAGGAAAGACTGTCATCCTTGTGCTAGCCTGACCTCTTTCTCGTTACAGTGATACCGACCACAAACTGGATTATCTCATAATCCTTGTCGCATGGCCGTGCTTCTCCTAGTCGGTTCACACGAGGGGCCTAGAGTATATCTCTCTGATACGTCTCCAATGTATCTATAATTTATGAATTATTCATGCTATTATATTATCTGTTTTGGATATTTATGGGCTTTACTAAGTACTTTTATATAATTTGTGGGACTAACCTATTAACCGGAGGCCCAGCCCAAATTGCTATTTTTTTGCCTATTTCAGTGTTTCGCAAAAAAGGAATATCAAATGGAGTCCAAACGGAACGAAACCTTCGGGAGAGGTATTTTTGGACTGGAAGCGATCTAGGAGACTTGGAGTAGACGTCAGGGAAGCTTTGAGGTGGCCACGAGGGTCCAGGGTGCGCCCTACCCCCTAGGCGTGCCCCGCACCCTCGTGGGCACCTTGTGGCTCCCCTGACCGACTTCTTTCTCCTATATATATCCATATACCCAAACAACATCGAGGAGCACGATAGATCGGGAGTTTCGCCGCCACAAGCCTCTATAGCCACCCAAAACCTCTTGGGAGCCCGTTCCGGCACCCTGTCGGAGGAGGGATCCCTCACCGGTGGCCATCTTCATCATCCTGGCACTCTCCATGATGAGGAGGGAGTAGTTCACCCTCGGGGCTGAGGGTATGTACTAGTAGCTATGTGATTGATCTCTCTCTCTCTCTCTCTCGTGTTCTTGAGGTGATACGATCTTGATGTATCACGAGCTTTGCTATTATAGTTGGATCTTATGATGTTTCTCCCCCTCTACTCTCTTGTAATGGATTGAGTTTTCCCTTTGAAGTTATCTTATTGGATTGAGTCTTTAAGGATTTGAGGACACTTGATGTATGTCTTGCATGTGCTTATCTGTGGTGACAATGGGATGTTCACGTGATCTACTTGATGTACATTTTGGTGGTCAACTTGCGGGTTCAGTGACCTTGTGAACTTATGCATAGGCATTGGCACACGTTTTCGTCTTGACTCTTCGGTAGAAACTTTGGGGCACTCTTTGAAGTACTTTGTGTTGGTTGAATAGATGAATCGGAGATTGTGTGATGCATGTCGTATAATCATGCCCACCGATACTTGAGGTGACATTGGAGTATCCAGGTGACATTAGGGTTTTGGTTGATTTGTGTCTTAAGGTGTTATTCTAGTACGAACTCTATGATAGATCGAACAGAAAGAATAGCGTCGTGTTATTTTACTAAAGGATAACATTGAGGTGGTTTCGTACCCTACAATAATCTCTTCGTTTGTTCTCCGCTATTAGTGACTTTGGCGTGACTCTTTGTTGCATGTTGAGGGATAGTTATATGATCCAGTTATGTTATTATTGTTGAGAGAACTTGCACTAGTGAAAGTATGAACCCTAGGCCTTGTTTCCTAGCATTGCAATACCGTTTACGCTCACTTTTGCTATTAGTTACCTTGCTGTTTTTATATTTTCAGATTACAAAAACCTATATCTACCATCCATATTGCACTTGTATCACCATCTCTTCGCCGAACTAGTGCACCTATACAATTTGCCATTGTATTGGGTGTGTTGGGGACACAGGAGACTCTTTGTTATTTGGTTGCAGGGTTGCTTGAGAGAGACTGAGGGAGTCCTGGGCTAGGGGGTGTCCGGATAGCCGAACTATCATCTTTGGCCGGACTCCAAGACTATGAAAATACAAGATTGAAGACTCCGTCCCGTGTCCGGATGGGACTTTCCTTGGCGTGGAAGGCAAGCTTGGCCATACGGATATGTAGATCTCCTACCATTGTAACCGACTCTGTGTAACCCTACCCCTCTCCGGTGTCTATATAAACCGGAGGGTTTTAGTCCGTAGGACGAACAACAATCATACCATAGGCTAGCTTCTAGGGTTTAGCCTCATTGATCTCGTGGTAGATCTACTCTTGTACTACACATATCATCAATATTAATCAAGCAGGAGTAGGGTTTTACCTCCACCGAGAGGGCCCGAACCTGGGTAAAAATACCGTGTCCCTTGTCTCCTGTTACCATCCGCCTAGACGCACAGTTCGGGACCCCCTACCCGAGATCCGCCGGTTTTGACACCGACATTGGTGCTTTCATTGAGAGTTCCTCTATGTCGTCGCCTTTAGGCCCGATGGCTCCTTCGATCATTAACAACGACGCGGTCCAGGGTGAGACTTTTCTCCCCGGACAGATCTTTGTATTCGGCGGCTTTGCACTATGGGCCAACTCACTTGGCCATCTGGAGCAGATTGAAAGCTACGCCCCTGGCCATCAGGTCAGATTTGGAAGTTTGAACTATACGGCAGACGTCCGCGGAGACTTGATCTTCGACGGGTTCGAGCACAGCCAAGCGCGCCGCACTGCCACGATGGGCACGATCTGGCTCTGCTGCCGGACAGTGCCCTGGATGCCACACAAGTGTCCGCTCCGACCCTTAGCTCAGAGCCGACTGCGCCGATCGAGGACGGGTGGCTGGACACCGCCTCGGGGGCTGCTACCTCTATGGTGATAGAGCCGAACACCAACCCTGTCCTTTGAGAAGCTCGTGACTCCAAGGTGTCGGACTCCTCTCCGGACTCCGAACCTTCCGCGCCCCTGCCAATCAAATCCGATTGGGCGCCGATCATGGAGTTCACCGCCGCGGACATCTTTCAGCAGTCGCCCTTTGGCGACATCCTGAATTCGCTTAAGTCTCTCTCTTTATCAGGAGAGCCCTGGTGTCACACCCTGATTTTCATGGCACAACACTTAAGTTGATAAATCATGATAAAATGTGGTTTGACAAAAACTTTTGCATTATTTGACTTTTTATTTTGAGTTGGTTTTCTCTCTGTGTTTTTCAAGTGCTCTTTAAAGTCAACACAACTCCACCTTCTATACTTCATCTCCTTGCCCCAAGCTTCTGCCAAATGATCATGCCATGTGTATAGAGCAACATAGTATTTTCTTACAAAAATAATTTGGCCAAAAAGTATTTTAAAAAATTAGTTTTCCAAAAACCCCTGAATTGAGGTGTGCACTTCTAGTACTTGATTTGGGGTATGAAAAATATTTCAAAAGGTATATTTGAAACCTATTAGATATAGGATTCCCCTAAAACACAAAAATATAATTTTAAAACTTATTTTCCTATTTTATTTAAAAGATTTTTCTTAAGGCCAGAAATGGTCTTTAATAGGGAAAAATTATTTTATGATTTTAAAAATATTTGTGAAAATTTAGGGAAACTTAGTGGACATATATTGTCCATATATAAGAGTTTCAACACATGGTCATGTTCAAAATATTGGTCAAACACCTCAAAAACCCTTTCTGGATATTTCAAGCTTTTGAAGTATTTACAAAGGAAATATTCCCTAACAATTCCAAGAAAATTCTAGCATGTCACATATGACATATTAGATGATCTTGCCAAGTCTCATTACTTGGAGAACAACATAACATCATCAAATCCCCTCAAAACCATTTCTGTCCATTTTGAAGTTTGAGCAACCTTACATTGCCAAACATTTCCAAATGTTCTCGAACTTGGTGCACATGCTCCAATGGTCTAATCATGCATCTAGACCAAATGGCACAGGTTGGAGAAAAGGATATCTTGATCAAAGTGCCTCAAAACACTCTCTGACCAGAATCAAATTTGAACAAGTTTGTACTACCAACTTTCTCTCCTTGACCCCAAATTTTGTGAGCATGTTTAAATGACCAAATGTGGCCACTACACCAAGTGGTGCATCAAGGAGAAGTGATTTGCTCAACTAGATCTACACAAGTCCATTTCTGCTGATTTCTAGGGTTTACAAAAGTTGCATTGGCAACTTTGCCCAAATGAACTCAATATTGGTGAAACCCCTTATTGTCTCATGCCATTTGACCCTGTCAAGCCTTATGACAAGAGGAGTTCATATTCTTTCCCAAACCAGCAACAAACACCTTCTGCCATTTTACTAAATCCCCTGTTTTGACCACTTCCACTCTTCTCCATGGCCTCAACTTTTTACCACAGGCCCTCAGAGCCCCCTTGCACCTCCAGTAACTCCTCCCTGGTCTCAACTCAATGATTCAAGGGTGAAACATCCTCATTTACACCTCTGGACAGCCCCTTTCCCTCTCTCTCTCAACCCCACTCCTCTCCTACTGGCTCACCAGGGCATCCAATGCCCCTCCCCTCTTCTTTACTCTCTCCTAGAGCTACTAGACATTAGTGGCCGCGCCCACAAGGCATATAAAATGCCATGGCATGCCATTTGCACGCTCTGGAGCGTGCTACAGTGCGCTCTAGCACTGTAGCCGCCCCCTGCCAACCACCTCCGGCCACCTCGGCTCTCCCCCTCACGCCAACCGATGCTCCTCGACGTCCTCAGCACACCATGCCTCTGTACCCCTCCTCCTTCTCCCTCCTTCTGCCCTTGCTCGCATGCGCACCGGCAGCCCGAGAGCTCCAATGAGCGGCCTCACATGCGTGGCGCCTCTGGCCCCTCCTGCCTCCTCTCTCTTCCTTCCCTCGCTCTGGACCGAACCCACGAGCACCCCAGACATGCCCACGCGCGCCCCCATGACCCACAACAACGACAATGACCTCGCCGGCGCACAGGTCTATGGTGAGCCGTGGCTCGCCTACTTAAAGGCCTCCCCGAACCTCGCCCTCACCACCACTCGTCCTATCCCACTCCAACTAGGCCCCCTCACACCCCAGTTCATCTCCAGAAGCGCCCGAGCTCGAGATCGAGCTCGAGCTCCGCTGCCTCGGGTCGCCATCGATCTCACGGTACATGCCACCCCCGGCCCTCTTTATTGCTTCAATGGAACGCCCATAGCTCACCGATCCATTCCCCCCTCTTTCCCGCTCGTTTTGCAGTCGGAAACAGCCGAAGCCGTCCACGCCCGACGCTCCTCCGCCGCGAACCTCGTCGCCGGCGAACCACTGCTACCCTCCGGCCAACTCCGGCACCACCCGAACGGTGACACGACGAGGAGTCTAACGGTGCCTTCAGCTCACCCCGCCGTGCCCGGAAACATCGCTGGTGAGCTCGCCGGCCCTCTGTCGCAGGGTTAGGGATGACAGGCGGGCCCCGCCTATCAGCCTCTCCCCTCCATCGCCCCTCTCTCTCTCTCGCTGATGCCTGGGCCCCGCCCGTCAGGTTCAAACCTGGCGCGCGCACATGCACCAGTGCGCTGGGCCGCCTCTCTGGCTGGGCGGCTGCCCTGCGGCTGTTTTGGCCCAGCAGGCACAGTGCCCTTTCCCCATTTTCTTTCTGTCAGACTTGCAAAACTTCCTCTGGACTAAATATTAATCCAAATGAAATAATTCCAGTTCCTAAATTCTTGTAAAAATCCCACCTATTTAATGGTGCAAGTTTCATTCAAATCCCACAACCTTTTCTTCACTGTAAATATTTAAATGTGATTTTAAGCATTTAAATATACCTTTGTAAATTCATTTCTCCTATTCTGCTACTCCAAATCCAAAACTAGGAATTTTCCCACTCTTAGATTTCCCCCTAGTATTTATCAAAAATAAGTTGATATTTTTCTGAGCACTTTGATTTCTCTGTTTTACTATTACCTTATTTTCCCGTCATTTCTTTTGCGACGAATAGATCCCGTATTTGACGAAGTAGTTGGATAAGAAGAAGGAGAAGGACTTGAAGACTTTGAAGACCAACGCAAGCAGCCCTTTGACCATGTCTATGAAACCCTTTTTATGCATGTCATATAGCATCATATTGTTGTTGCAACTGAATCATGATGAGGCGGTATCCACTTTGATGGTTTGCCACCGTATTCCTCGTTGATACTTGCATTGTTCTTGACCCTACCTTCTTATGAGGGTTATGACGGTGGGAGTAGATAGGATGCTAAAGTAGTGCTACGCAAAAAGGGACGGGAATATGCATGGTGATGGAGACAAAGTATTTTCAAAAGACTTTTTCGAAAACCCCGTCGGGTGCCACTTATGCCCGAGGGAGATGATGAGATGGGTAACCACTTGATGACAAAGTGGTGTACAGAGGCAAGTGTGTGTGTTGTTTTCGAAAACGGATTAGATTTAAGATTTGATGACTGTCCCAACCTTACATGCGCAACCACTCTACCCTTATATGGGAAAGGGCATTATTGATTACCTAGGCCGATACTAGCTTGGAGCTCGCATTACTAGTGACGGGGGAGAGTTGGTGCTCTCTCTCGGGACGGGGTCGTGCCGGGTAGGTTGGCCAAGAACATTTTTATGGGACACCGGACACACCGTTGGTACCCCGTGCTTGTGATGTGAGATGATTATGGAGCGTGGCTCCACGAAAATGTTATGTGATAATGTTGGGCACGGGGGCTACTACCAATCGAGTGGACTCCATGTTAGTGTCGTCTAGGGAAAGGTAGTGATCGGGTGCTTACCCCGGGTACTTGAGGTATCGCGGGTCGTGGATGACACAGAAGTTCCCCGGATCTTGTGGGTACAGTGTGCAACCTCTGTAGAGTGTAAAACTATTCGAATAGCCGTGTCCACGGTCAAGGACAGTTGGGCGGTGCTGCTTAAACTATGTCCAGAGTTTACAAACCAGTGGGTGTGTTTGGATAACTACTCGGGTCAAGTCAAAGAACTTGACATGATTAAGTTGGGTTGGTGCCCACTCTATTTATGTTGATATCTGTAACCTGTCCTCATGGTTACTTGAATTCTCTTGATGCATGTCTTACAAGTTGTTGAACATGTCATTGCACTCAAAACTAGCTTTCTGCAAAAATTTACCTATATCATGCATTGTTGTATCTTGAACCAAAACATGGGTTGCTTGCCAGTACATTCAAAGTACTCACTGGCTTGACACTGGTTATTTAATTGACCAGGCATGGAAGAACCGGAGTTCGAAGAAGAGTTCTTTGGAGACAAACATGCGAACTAGGACGTTTCCCAGTCAGAATGCCTGTAGGGTTAAGGAAGATGGCATGGGTTCTACTTATCTACGAAGATTTCCGCTGCTTGTGTTTCATTTGATGTTTAGCCCTTAAGGCTTTATCAATGTAAGACTTGACCATAATGGTCCTAATTTGTGTAAGACGGTATGTATGGATGTAAGACTCTTGTTATTCAGCTTCTGTGTGTTCAGTGAGCATTGATCTCTGGGATCACTGTACACGTGCATTCGGTGATCTCGACTTATGAGTCGGGGTCCCCACAGAGCTGGTATCAGAGACATCCTGACTATAGGAAGCCTTAGTTAGCATGGACGTTAGTTAGCTTGAGACCCTCTAAACTTCTCTTCTTTTCTAAAGCTTACCCGACCCAAAATATATTTCCCTTATTTGACCTCTCCCATTCAACCTTTGTACATGGTCGTCACCCCCTTGGGACTCCTTACGACAGGATTTCCATCCCTCCTAAGAGATTGCCTCCAACAATGCCACTACACCTTGCTGCCCATATACACCCTACACGAACTGGAAAATGATGTGTTCGAGAAGGAGTTCTACGCCAAGGTTTTTGTGCCTTCCAAGACCTCACCTCAGGGGTGGTTCTTTGTTGGACCACCTATGCCAACAAGAGACCTAGCCATTCAGCAAGTGGCATACGAAGCACTCCTCCGTCTTCGAAATCTCCTTCAAGAAATGAAAGAAGAACATGCCACCCGCTACCTACTTGGCAAGAGCGGATTTGGAGCTCCCACTCAAGTGATGATTTCCCCAGAAGACGAGGATCCAACCCTCAAGTACCAGATCCGTTTCGTCAACGCAGGAGACTACCTTCTACGCCACCTTACCGAAGCATTTCTCAAGGCTCGCCAAGATCTCCCTTCACTTCTGCACCTCCACTGCCTCGAGAAGAAGAAGGTGGTCGAGCAAGAACAGTAAATCACTGCCCTAGAAGCCCACGTTTTTAATTAGGAGCAGCAAATCAAGGAACTTCAGAAAGCTCGCAACCAAACCCCACGCAAAAGGCATAGGAATGGATTTCCATACCCACCTCATAGAGGATCACCGTCAGGCCCCCAACGACAATACCCAAGACTGAATAGCAACCCTTTTGCTTCCGACACATGTCACAGGTGTGGTGAGCTCGGGCATATTAATAGGATGTGTCCCAACAAGTAGCTGACTGTTGCATGTCCATTGGCACCCAGGAGAACCTAGAAGCTGAAGACCGAACGCCTTCCTCTCAAAGTGATGAAGCAAGCCCGACTACTGAATCCGAGGACCCCTAGGGTAGGATGAGTCGTGTACCCCCTATGCGCAGTCGAGTCCATGTGATGGTTCAAATGAAACCATGTTGAGTGTTTCTTGTTCTTATCTGTTTGTGTTTTAATATAAGTTGCACTTTTGCCTTAGGCATCATGTATGCGACTATATCACCTATCTTAATGAAATTCTGTTTCGCCCTTTTTGCACCTGTTTGTTTGCACTTGCACTATAGAACCCCCTTTAGGCATTCCCCTCCTCTATGCTACTTTTCCCCCTTGTATCTTTCCTCAACTGAAGACAAGACGATATGCACCAAGGATTCCACCTCGGCGACCAACAAGCACTGAAGACTTTTTTCTACAACCTCCTCGACCAAATGCAACCCCGTAGAATTATGTTCAACCCTCAAGATTAGAAACCCATTCCTAGTCCCTTCGAGACTTCACGAGATACCCCAGCTCGAATCCTTAACCAAGTGCTTAACCCACAGAATTACAAGCGGACCTGTTAAGCCTCCGTAACCTTGCTTATCACTGGGTTCATTAGGGAACTAATGGACATAGTGAACGAGAACATTATCATCCTAAGATAGCACCAAAACTGACGATGCCAAAGGGAGGACCAATCTGCGGATATAGGAATAGAGGACAAATGACTTGATGAGTTTATATCAATGACTTGAGGAATTATATGAGACTATTCGGTGGATTATGAGGCTTTGATGATTGGTAGATGAACTTGGTGGGATCATGAGTATAGATTAGCATAGCTTTCATTACCCCTGAGTAAATTGGATTTAATAGGACAATTATGATCGCAAGCTGAAATTCTTGGAAGTATTTGGATTTAACTTAGCCATGGGATATTGATAGGAGACAATTGATATTACGTAAATGACTTGGGGGAACATGTAGGAATCCTCATTGGACAAGAGATTTGGATTTAAGTAGGTGATTCTAGTTGAATATAGATGCTGAGTATGTCTACATGGTTCGGAGGAAATTGGATTTAGACTGATGATCTCGATCATGATACCATGTTTCTCGGTGGACGATAAACTAGGAGATTGGACTAATTGTCGGAGTTTATTTAGGCACCTGTGTGAGCTTGACCTTGGAGTATTACTAGATCACAATAACGGGAATTGGTGGACTGACTATAGTAAGGCATCCCTTTCAAGTATTGAGGATTATAAGGACTTTAGCAGATCATGTGGAACACTAGCATAGGCGTTGGATTTGTAAAATTAATGGATTATGTAGTGATTCATGGAAGTTAATGGGTTGTTGGGGTTGATTCATAGGAAGGAAACAAGATTTTGAAGTGGCATATGACGTGTTTCCTTAGGATAGAGGTGCTTTATCTTAGACCTTGGAAGAAAAGGCTGAGCACTTGGATTGTGATGTTTAATTCAAACTTAGCAGCCTATATGTTCTACCCATGGATTTTTAGGGGTAGACATACATATGAGTTTGGGGATTGTAGACATATATGATTTTGTTAGACCTCCTCTCGGGAGCCATGAGGATATGAATCACATGAGTGACGATTGGAGTTGACCTATATGAAATGATACTATCAGTGATATGATGTGATTTGTTTAAAGGACTAGATAGCAATTGGCATCTCAGAAACCGTGCTTAAAGATAAGATGATAAATGTTCACTCGCACACTAGAATCCTTGAAACCCTTAAGCCCTACCAAGCTATAACATGGTCGGATCAGGACCTTAGGGCTTTGACACTAGATCTAGAACCACCTTGGCCCACACTCAACAAGACCACCACTAATTCCCCAGCCTACTTTATCTACCCCGTGAACAAAGTCTTCATGGAGTGCTTAGACAAGATAGTTTTCATCATCATTTGGTGACCTACTTGTCCACCTGAAGACGGAAGAAGGGCCGTTCAGCTAGTCCAGGAACATTTGAAGACCGCCATGCCAAGGAGGAAGAACTACCACCATCATCAAGAAGTAAACATCCGCGTTGAAGGCCAGGTGTATCTGCAAGCCACTTCTCTCTAAGGAACCAAGCATTTCCATGACAAGGAGACCACACCAAGATTCATCGACCCCCTTCGAGATCACTCCAAGATTTAACAACCCCCTCTGAGATCACTACAAGACGAAGAGAAGACAGTTACCAGCTGGAGTTGCCACCTGAGTTACTTGATTTGCACAATGCTTTCCATGCATCACAACCCTGGAAGTGTTTCCAACTTCCTAGCTAGCCCGAGCACTAATAAGGACATTGACCACCGAGCCATCGACCCCTAGCCCAATCTAACCTACCGCGAGCTACACATTAGCAACCTGGATCAAGAAGAGCGTCATACACGAAGCCACCCCATCAAGTACTTCAAGCTCAATGGAGCACTACACGGAAGCAGAAGCAGCATGAGGGCTTGAAGACTACCCCAGATCCAAGTTTCTGTATCCCTTTCCGCACCTAGTTTGGAAATCTCGGGGACGAGATTCTTGTAAGGGGGGTAGGTCTGTCACACCCTGATTTTCACGGCACAACACTTAAGATGATAAATCATGATAAAATGTGGTTTGACAAAAACTTTTGCATTATTTGACTTTTTATTTTGAGTTGGTTTTCTCTCTGTGTTTTTCAAGTGCTCTTTAAAGTCAACACAACTCCACCTTCTATACTTCATCTCCTTGCCCCAAGCTTCTGCCAAATGATCATGCCATGTGTATAGAGCAACATGGTATTTTCTTACAAAAATAATTTGGCCAAAAATTATTTTCAAAAATTAGTTTTCCAAAAACCCCTGAATTGAGGTGTGCACTGCAAGTACTTGATTTGGGTTATGAAAAATATTTCAAAAGGTATATTTGAAACCTATTAGACATAGGATTCCCCTAAAACACAAAAATATAATTTTAAAAGTTATTTTCCTATTTTATTTAAAAGCTTTTTCTTAAGTCCACAAATGGTCTTTAATAGGGAAAATTTATTTTATGATTTTAAAAATATTTGTGAAAATTTAGGGAAACTCAGTGGACATATATTGTCCATATATAAGAGTTTCAACACATGGTCATTTTCAAAATATTGGTCAAACACCTCAAAAACCCTTTCTGGATATTTCATGCTTTTGAAATATTTACAAAGGAAATATTCCCTAACAATTCCAAGAAAATTCTAGCATGTCACATATGACATATTAGATGATCTTGCCAAGTCTCATTACTTGGAGAACAATATAACATCATCAAATCCCCTCAAAACCATTTCTGTCCATTTTGAAGTTTGAGCAACCTTACATTGCCAAACATTTCCAAATGTTCTCAAACTTGGTGCACATGCTCCAATGGTCTAATCATCCATCTAGACCAAATGGCACAGGTTGGAGAAAAGGATATCTTGATCAAAGTGCCTCAAAACCCTCTCTGACCAGAATCAAATTTGAACAAGTTTGTACTACCAACTTTCTCTCCTTGACCCCAACTTTTGTGAGCATGTTTACATGACCAAATGAGGCCACTACACCAAGTGGTGCATCAAGGAGAAGTGATTTGCTCAACTAGATCTACACAAGTCCATTTTTGCTGATTTATAGGGTTTACAAAAGTTGCATTGGAAACTTTGCCCAAATGAACTCAATATTGG
Source organism: Triticum timopheevii (assembly GCA_963921465.1). NCBI lineage: Eukaryota > Viridiplantae > Streptophyta > Magnoliopsida > Poales > Poaceae > Triticum > Triticum timopheevii. Next base: position 274,356,519 of record OY997266.1, read on the forward strand.
TGAAACCCCTTATTTTCTCATGCCATTTGACCCTGTCAAGCCTTATGACAAGAGGAGTTCATATTCTTTCCCAAACCAGCAACAAACACCTTCTGCCATTTTACTAAAACCCCTGTTTTGACTACTTCCACTCTTCTCCATGGCCTCAATATTTTACCACAGCCCCTCAGAGCCCCCTTGCACCTCCAGTAACTCCTCCCTGGTCTCAACTCAATGATTGAAGGGTGAAACATCCTCATTTACCCCTCTGGACAGCCCCTTTCCCTCTCTCTCTCAACCCCACTCCTCTCCTACTGGCTCACCAGGGCATCCAATGCCCCTCCCCTCTTCTTTACTCTCTCCTAGAGCTACCAGACATTAGTGGCCGTGCCCACAAGGCATATAAAATGCCATGGCATGCCATTTGCATGCTCTGGAGCGCACTACAGTGCGCTCTAGCACTGTAGCCGCCCCCTGCCAACTACCTCCGGCCACCTTGGCTCTCCCCCTCACGCCAGCCGATGCTCCACGACATCCTCAGCACACCACGCCTCTGTCCCCCACCTTCTCCCTCCTTCTGCCCTTGCTCACACGCGCACCGGCCGCCCGAGAGCTCCAATGAGCAGCCTCACACGCGCGGCGCCTCTGGCCCCTCCTGCCTCCTCTCTCTTCCTTCCCTCGCTCTGGACCGAACCCACGAGCACCCCAGACATGCCCACGCGCGCCCCCATGACCCACAGCAATGGCAATGACCTCGCCGGCGCACGGGTCTACGGTGAGCCGTGGCTCGCCTACTTAAAGGCCTCCCCGAACCTCTCCCTCACCACCACTCATCCTATCCCACTCCAACTAGGCCCCCTCGCACCCCAGTTCATCTCCAGAAGCGCCCGAGCTCGAGATCGAGCTCGAGCTCCGCCGCCTCGGGTCGCCGTCGATCTCACGGTACAGGCCACCCCCGGCCCTCTTTATTGCTTCTCCGGAACACCCATAGCTCACCGGTCCATTCCCCCCTCTTTCCCGCTCGTTTTGCAGCCGGAAACAGCCGAAGCCGTCCACGCCCGATGCTCCTCCGCCGCGAACCTCGTCGCCGGCGAACCACTGCTCCCCTCCGGCCAACTACGGCACCACCCGAACGGCGACACGACGAGGAGTCCAACGGTGCCTTCAGCTCACCCTGTGCCCGGAAACGTCACCGGTGAGCTCGTCGGCCCTCTGTCGCAGGGTTAGGGATGACAGGCGGGCCCCGCCTGTCAGCCTCTCCCCTCCATCGCCCCTCTCTCTCTCTCGCTAACGCCTGGGCCCCGCCCGTGAGGTTTAAACCTGGCGCGCGCACGTGCACCAGTGCGCTGGGCCGCCTCTCTGGCTGGGCCGCTGCCCTGCGGCTGTTCTGGCCCAGCAGGCACAGTGCCCCTTCCCCTTTTTCTTTTCTGTCAGACTTGCAAAAATTCCTCTGGACTAAATATTAATCAAAATGAAATAATTCTAGTTCCTAAATTCTTGTAAAAATCCCACCTATTTAATGGTGCAACTTTCATTCAAATCCCACAACCTTTTCTTCACTTTAAATATTTAAATGTGATTCTAAGCATTTAAATATACCTTTGTAAATCCATTTCTCCTATTCTGCTACTCCAAATCCAAAACTAGGAATTTTCCCATTCTTAGATTTCCCCCTAGTATTTATAAAAAATAAGTTGACATTTTTCTGAGCACTTTGATTTCTCTGTTTTACTATTACCTTATTTTCCCGTCATTTCTTTTGCGACGAATAGATCCCGTATTTGACGAAGTAGTTGGATAAGAAGAAGGAGAAGGACTTGAATACTTTGAAGACCAAGGCAAGCAGCCCTTTGACCATGTATATGAAACCCTTTTTATGCATGTCATATAGCACCATATTGTTGTTGCAACGGAATCATGATGAGGTGGTATCCACTTTGATGGTTTGCCACCGTACTTCCTCGTTGATACTTGCATTGTGCATGACCATACCTTCTTATGAGGGTTAGGACGGTGGGAGTAGATAGGATGCTAAAGTACTTCTATGCAAAAAGGGACGGGAATATGCATGGTGATGGAGACAAAGTATTTTCAAAAGACTTTTTCGAAAACCCCGTCGGGTGCCACTTATGCCCGAGGGAGATGATGAGATGGGTAACCACTTGATGACGAAGTGGTGTACCGAGGCAAGTGTGTGTGTTGTTTTCGAAAACAGATTAGATTTAAGATTTGATGACTGTCCCAACCTTACATGCGCAACCACTCTACCCTTATATGGGAAAGGGCATTATTGATTACCTAGGCTGATACTAGCTTGGAGCGCGCATTACTAGTGACGGGGGAGAGTTGGTGCTCCCTCTCGAGACGGGGTCGTGCCGGGTAAGGCGGCCAAGAAAATTTTTATCGGGCACCGGACACACCGTTGGTACCCCGTGCTTGTGATGTGAGATGATTATGGAGCGTGGCTCCACGAAAATGTTTGTGATAATGTTGGGCACGGGGGCTACTACCAATCGAGTGGACTCCATGTTAGTGTCGTCTATGGAAAGGTAGTGATCGGGTGCTTACCCCGGGTACTTGAGGTATTGCGGGTCGTGGATGACACGGAAGTTCCCCGGATCTTGTGGCTACAGTGTGCAACCTCTGCAGAGTGTAAAACTATTCGAATAGCCATGTCCACGGTCAAGGACAGTTGGGCGGTGCTGCTTAAACTATGTCCAGAGTTTACAAACCAGTGGGTGTGTTTGGATAACTACTCGGGTCAAGTCAAAGAACTAGACATGATTGAGTTGGGTTGGTGCCCACTCTATTTATGTTGATATCTGTAACCTGTCCTCATGGTTACTTGAATTCTCTTGATGCATGTCTTACAAGTTGTTGAACATGTCATTGCACTCAAAACTAGCTTTCTGCAAAAAATCACCTATATCATGCATTGTTGTATCTTGAACCAAAACATGGGTTGCTTGCGAGTACATTCAAAGTACTCATTGGCTTTCCACTGGTTATTTAATTGACTAGGCATGGAAGAACTGGAGTTCAAAGAAGAGTTCTTTGGAGACGAACATGCGAACTAGGACGTTTCCCAGTCAGAATGCATGTAGGGTTAAGGCAGATGGCATGTGTTCTACTTATCGACAAAGATTTCCGCTGCTTGTGTTTCATTTGATGTTCATCCCTTAAGGCTTTATCAATGTAAGACTTGACCATAATGGTCCTAATTTGTGTAAGACGGTATGTATGGATGTAAGACTCTTGTTATTTAGCTTCTGTGTGTTCAGTGAGCATTGATCTCTGGGATCACTGTACACGTGCATTCGGTGATCTCGACTTATGAGTCGGGGTCCCCACACCTGGCCGGACTATGGTCAGGACGGTTGGGATGCATACGATGAAGAAATTCGAAGCCCACCCACCACCCACTTCATAGCCACTGTCGATGACTTAACCGACATGCTAGACTTCGACTCCGAAGACATCGACGGTATGGACGATGATGCAGGAGACGACCAAGAACCAGCGCCTACAGGGCACTGGAAGGCCACCTCGTCATACGACATTTACATGGTGGACATCCCAAAGGATGGGAATGGCGATGGAACAACAGAGGATGACCCCTCCAAGAAACAGCCTAAGCGCCGGCGTCAGCGGTGCTGCTCTAAATCCCGCTACAGCAAAAATGGAGATTCCGGCACTAGATACAATAACACCTTGGACAGTGCCGAAGAGAACCCCCTCCAGCAGGATTCAGCGCAGGAGGATGGAGAAGCCAACCCTCATGAGAGAGCGGCAGACAGAGAGGTAGAGGACGATAATTATGTGCCTCCCTCCGAAGACAAGGCAAGCCTCGACAACGACAAATTTGTCTTACCTGAGGATCCCGTCGAACAAGAGCGTTTCAAACGTAGGCTTATGGCCACGGCAAGCAGCCTCGAGAAAAAGTAGTAACAGCTTAGAGCTGACCAAGACTTGCTAGCCGACAGATGGACTGAAGTCCTTGCAGCTGAAGAGTATGAACTCGAACGCCCCTCCAAGAGCTACCCAAAACGTAGGCTGCTACCCCGTTTAGAGGAGGAAGCACCTAAACCTACATCACCAGCGCATAATATGGCCGACCGGCCACCTCGTGGCCGCGACAGAGAGGCCTCTCGGCCCTACACTCAAGCCACACCCCGGCGCCGCTCAAAAAATACCAAGGCGCGGGAAAATGTGCCAGACCTACGGGATATACTCGAGGACAAGGCAAGGCAAACAAGATCGATCTACGGATCGCGTGGGCGCCCCACGATACGTCACGCCAGATACAGCAATTCCGGCCGGGCCGAACAGAGTAGACAAAGCTCGTTTGAGCTGCGTCGTGATATAGCCCAATACAGAGGCGCCGCACACCCACTATGATTCACAGACGAAGTGATGGATCATCAAATCCCTGAGGGTTTCAAACCCGTAAACATTGAATCATACGATGGCACAACAGATCCAGCAGTCTGGATCGAGGACTATCTCCTCCATATCCACATGGCCCGCAGTGACGATCTACACGCCATCAAATATCTCCCACTCAAGCTTAAAGGACCAGCGCGGCATTGGCTTAACAACTTGCCAGCAGAGTCAATCAGTTGTTGGGAAGACCTAGAAGCCGCATTCCTCGACAACTTCCAGGGCACTTATGTGCGACCACCAGATGCCGATGACCTAAGCCACATAATTCAGCAGCCAGAAGAATCGGCCAGACAATTCTGGACACGGTTCCTAACCAAGAAAAATCAAATCGTCGACTGTTCGGATGCAGAGGCCCTTGCAGCCTTCAAACAAAACATCCGCGACGAGTGGCTTGCCCGGCACCTAGGACAGGAAAAGCCGAAATCCATGGCAGCCCTCACAACACTCATGACCTGCTTCTGCGCGGGAGGGGATAGCTGGCTAGCTCGTAGTAAAAACATGACCAAGAGCCCTGGTAATTCGGATACCAGGGACACCAACAGCAGGTCACGTCGCAACAAGCACAAGCGCCGCATTAATAGCGACAGTGCTGAGGATACGGTAGTCAAGGCCGGATTCAGAGGCTCTAAACCCGGTCAGCGGAAAAAGCCATTCAAAAGAAATACCCCGGGCCCGTCCAATTTGGACCGAATACTCGATCGCTTGTGCCAGATACACGACACCCCCAACAGGCCAGCCAATCACACCAACAGGGATAGTTGGGTGTTCAAGCAGGCAGGCAAGTTAACTGCCGAAAACAATGACAAGGGGCTGCATGGCGATGACGAGGAGGAGCCCTGGCCGCTGAACAATATAGGACAGAAGGATTTTCCCCCACAAGTGCGGACGGTGAACATGATATACGCAACCCACATACCCAAAAGGGAGCGGAAGCGTGCACTCAGGGACGTATATGCGATGGAGCCAATCGCCCCAAAGTTCAATCCGTGGTCCTCCTGCCTGATCACTTTTGATCGAAGGGACCACCCCACTAGCATCCACCATGGTGGATTCGCCGCATTGGTTCTAGACCCAATCGTCGATGGATTTCACCTCACTAGAGTCCTGATGGATGGCGGCAGCAGCCTGAACCTGCTTTATCAGGATACAGTGTGCAAGATGGGCATAGACCCCTCAAGGATTAAACCCACGAAGACGACCTTTAAAGGCGTCATACCAGGTGTAGAGGCCAACTGTACAGGTTCAGTTACACTTGAAGTGGTCTTCGGATCCCCGGATAACTTCCGAAGCGAGGAGTTAATCTTCGACATAGTCTCGTTCCATAGCGGCTATCCTGCACTGCTCGGACGAACTGCATTTGCAAAGTTCAATGTGGTGCCGCACTACGCATACCTCAAGCTGAAGATGCCAGGCCCTCGAGGAGTCATTACGGTCAACGAAAACACTGAACGCTCTCTCCGAACGGAGGAGCATACAGCGGCTCTCGCGGTGGAAGTACAAAGCAGCCTCTTAAGGCAATTCACGAGTCCGACTGTTAAGCGGCCGGACACCGTCAAGCGCGCCCGGAGTAACCTACAACCAGACCGCCTGGCACGTTCCGAGCACGTGTAGCAATGCGGTCCCAACCCCAGCCCTCACGAAATCGTGAGACCAGTACCACGCGTACATCACTACGCTCTAGAGATACCATGGGCATAGGGGTAGGGGCACGACCACGGCATGCCCGGAGAGCGGCTCAACCGCACCAGGGGCTCCCAATTATGTCATTCTTTTTTTTCTTATTCTGAGGACTCCGTTTTCCAGAAGCCCTGTCCGGCAGTATAATTACCGAACTCACGATGCAACAACCACGGAAGCAGAAAAGCTACGTCGAGTGTCTCGGTGGTCTCTATTACGAGCAGTATACCTATTTTACATACCATCCCGCAGCCTACCCCTGGAGGGGGACATGTTATATAGTCCCATCCCTTGCTTACCACACTATTTGCATCGTTCTGCTTTCATTGCAGTATTTTTTGAATAAACAATGCATCGCTTTTTGCCTATTATTGCATCACTTTTTCTATCTATATATGTTCACTTATGACATGTTGCATCCGTATGTTTTGGTACGGCCAAATACACCAGGGGCATAAGTTCCCCAAAACATGGTGTGATAAGTCCGAACACTTTCACAAGTTGCGGCACCCCGAACTTATAGCATTATATGCATCGGCTCTGAATCATGTCTTGGGTCAATAGTTGAGTTTGCCCGGCTCCCATGTTTTGGTACCTTACGTTCCGTTATATCGGCTATGGTAGCACTGGGAGAACCACTGCGATTGTGCCCCGGTTGAGCTGGGTTGAGCACCTCAGCGGAGAAAGCTAAAACTGACCGTCATGATAGGGCGAGAGCCGGTCGCTGTTCGAGAAGTTTTTCGAGTCCCTAAAGACTTATGCCACTTAGAGCGAGGAGCCGGCTTTGTCCGGCCCAGGCGTGGATAGCGCCCCGAATTCGGTCTTCGGAACACTAGGGTTTTCGCTGAAATTTAAAATTATAGAATTCTATGGCTAAGTGGGAGTGTTCAAGTATTATAAGTCCGTATGCCTCATTCGTTGTGTTGAGCGCCTCCCTCAAAGGACCCAAAAATGGGAACAAGAGCACACAAGTTTATCCCGAAGACCCCAGCACTCGTGGCATGGGGGCTGAAGCCAATGACTTGCCATCTCTCAAATTTGATAAACGGCCGCACAGAAGGTAATATTTTAAATTAACAAGCGTTGCTTAGCGCATATGAACAAAGTCTTCAGCGCACAGGATAACAAATGCGAGTCTACTCAAAAATTACATCTTTGGAGCATTCACCCGCTATAAGGCGGGAACCCTTTAGGACACCCTTATAGTACATCTCGGGCGCGTGATACTCCTTGCCCGGCGGTGGCGCGTCCGTCACAAGCTTCTCGGCGTCCATCTTGCCCCAGTGCACTTTAGCGTGGGCAAGGGCCCGACAGGCACCTTCAATGCAGACGGAATGCTTGATGACTTCAATCCATGGACAGGCATCCACCAGCCGCCGCACCAGACCAAAGTAGCTCCCATGCATGGCTTCTTTAGGCCACAGCCGAACTATGAGGCCCTTCATGGCCGGTTCGGCCACCTTGTGGAGCTCGACCAGCTGCTTCAGCTGGTCGCTCAGGGGCACCGGATGTCCGGCCTCAGCATATTGGGACCAGAATACCTTTTCCGTCGAGCTCCCCTCCTCGGCCCGGTAGAATGCAGCAGCATCAGACACACTGCGGGGCAGATCTGCGAATGCTCCTGGAGAGCTTCGGATTCGGGTAAGTAACATGTAATTCACTTTCACGTGCTTGCTATGCATGAAGAATGCCTTACCCGCCACTATCTTATTTATTGCCTCAATTTCTAGGAGGGCTTTTTGGGCTTCGGCCTTAGCGGCTTTGGCACTCTCAAGAGTTGAGGCGAGCTCGGACTCTCGGGTCTTCGAGTCACGCTCCAACCTCTTGTGTTTTTTGACGAGAGCCTGGAGCTCTTTCTGCACCTCCGCCACCTGCGCATCCTGCTTTCGGCCTTGGAAACCGCCTTTTTTAGGGTCGCCACCTCATTCGTGGCCCCTTCAATACTCACATTATTCCTGTCATTTTTTGCAACCAAATCCTTCATATAAGGTATTACTCTAATAAGGTATTACTTACCTTCCTTGTCCTCGAGCTGCTTCTTGGCACGGCCGAGCTCGTTCTCGGACCGCTCGAGGCTCTCCTTCAATACATTGACCTCCATAGTCAGTGCGGCAGAGGTCAGCAGCGCAGCCTGCATTCCCATATTGACATGCTTATGTTAGACTCCTGCGTATATCTTTTTAGATCCTCAGTTCGGCTTTTCTTTCCGGACATCAAACTGAGCATCAAGGGCTACTGTCTATGTGGTACTATTTTTACATATCTTAATTACGTACCTCAAAGCCTGTTAGAAGGCTGGTACAGCTTCAGTCAGCCCACTCTTGGCGGACTGAACTTTCTAAATCACCGCACTCATAACAGTGCGGTGCTCCTCATTGATGGAGGCGCCGTTGAGCGCCTCCAGCAAATTATCCGGCGCCTCCGGTTGGATGGAGGTCACCAGCGTCGCAGTCTCGCCCTTCTTACAAAGGGGCCGCCCGCCGGACTCCGGAACCACTAAAGGTTCCGGTGCGGAGTCCGGCCTAGGGCCGAAATCAGAACCATTTGGGGGTTGATCCCCCTCGTGCCCAAAGTTCGGGAGGTTGCCTTGCAGCACCTCCGGGACCTCCTCCTCCTGGCCGGTTCCCTTTCGGGACCCCACCTCGGTGTCATCAGCAGCGTGAGGAGAGGAGGCGGCCGGAAGTGAAGTACTATTCACATCCGACGGGGCCAGGGAGCCGCTCGTTGAAATATCAAGCCCGTCCTTGGGCGGGCTGCACGGTTGTATTCGGCGTTAGAAGACACTATGCGACAAAGGAAAAATCATGAGTCATTCTGGAATTCGGAGACTTACGATCTCGCCAGGGGCTTGGCCCTCGGTGACCACTCCTCTTCGCCGTCGTCGGCGTGGGTGGAGTAATCCGGAGGAAGGGTCCTCCCCTTCTTAGACCCTTCAGCCTCCCCAATTGGGGAGGCCTTCCTTTTCATCTCTCCCCCGACGGGGGAGAGGACTCTTTTTCCTCCTCCCCGTCTTCACGGGAGGAGTCTGCCTTGGAGTCGTCGGACGATGAGTCCAACAACACCTGGCACCGGGAACTCCTTCGAGTTCCCGTGGCCTTCTTCTTAGCCTTCTTCTCCGGCACCACGTAAGGCGCCGGAGCCAGCAGCCCCGTTAGTTGGGTGTCCGCTGGATTTTCTGGCAAGGGAGCCGGACAGTTAACCTGCCCGGATGTCTTCTGCCAGGCCTGTCAAAGGTAAAGGGAGTTTAGATCCCGCATAGAGTCAAACTATGGAAAGTAAGCGTCTTATGAAGGGTAAAATAGCTTACCTCGCCGGCTTGACGCCGCGAGCTAAATCCACGATCTTCGATAGCGGATGTGGGGGCCTTGGCGCCCTTGAATAGCACCCTCCAGGCGTCTTCGTATGTAGTGTCGAAGAGCCTGCTCAAGGTATGCCGGATCAAACTCCCACAAGTTGAACGCCAGTTCCTGGCACGGGAGGATTCGGCGGACGAGCATGACTTGGACTACGTTGACAAGCTTGAGCTTCTTGTTCCCAAGGTTGGGACGCAGGATTGGTGTCCGGTCAGCTCCTCCGAATCACCCCATGATAGGCCCTTCTCTTTCCAGGAGGTGAGCCGTGTGGGGATGCCAGATCTAAATTCAGTGGCCACTACCCATTTAGGGCCACGCGGCTCGGTGACGTAGAACCACCCCGATTGCCACCCCTTTATTGTCTCCACAATGGAGCCCTTGAGCCATAGGACGTTGGGCATCTTGCCCACCATGGCACCTCCGCACTCCGCTTGGCGGCCGCCCACTACCTTCGGCTTGACATTGAAGGTCTTCAGCCATAAGCCGAAGTGGGGCTGGATGCAGAGGAAGGCCTCACACATGACGATGAACGCCGAGATGTTGAGGATGAAATTCGGGGCCAGGTCATGAAAATCCAGGCCGTAGTAGAACATGAGCCCCCGGACAAATGGGTGAAGTGGAAAACCTAGTCCGCGGAGGAAGTGGGTGAGGAACACCACCCTCTCATGGGGCCCAGGGGTGGGGATGATCTGCCCCTCTGTTGGGGAGCTGATGCGCGATGTCGCTGGACAAGTATTCGGCCTTTCGCAGCCTCTTGATGTGCCCCTCCGTAACGGAGGAGGCCATCCACTTGCCTCCCGCTCCGGACATGGCTGGGGAAGGTTGAGGCGAGATGTGCGGACTTGGGCGCTGGAGCTCTAGTACACGGAAGTGGATAAGCAAAGGAGGAAGAAGGCGTAGGTAAAAAGGTGGATCCTTGGCCCCTTATATATGGACGGACGAAACTATGCGTCCCCACCAGCCTGGTAAAACTCGCTTATCTCCCAAGCACCGTAATCAATGGCGTGGTTGGGTTACCCACGCCCGTATTGATGAGAATCCCGGAATAAGGGGACACGATCTCTGATTTGACAAGACGTGCCAAGGAAACCGGCTCGCTAAACGGGCTGAGGTGGAATAGTAAAAACGAATAAAGGCTTGGCCGTGGTGTGATGTCACGCCACGAAATACGTCAGCAGATCGAACTTGTGTAAATATTATTCTCTCTATGGTGGTATGTTGAACTTATTTTGCAGAGCCGGACACTATCCTAGTGTTCAAAATCTTCTATGAAGTATTCGGAGGAGGAACTCACCTTGCAATGCCGAAGGCAATATGCGCGCCGGACTCATCGTGATTGAAGCCTGGTTCAGGGACTACTGAGGGAGTCCTGGACTAGGGGGTGTCCGGATAGCCGAACTATCATCTTTGGCCGGACTCCAAGACTATGAAGATACAAGATTGAAGACTTCGTCCCATCTCCGGATGGGACTTTCCTTGGCGTGGAAGGCAATCTTGGCGATACGGATATGTAGATCTCCTACCATTGTAACCGACTCTATGTAACCCTAGCCCTCTCCGGTGTCTATATAAACCGGAGGGTTTTAGTCCGTAGGATGAACAACAATCATACCATAGGCTAGCTTCTATGGTTTAGCCTCATTGATCTCGTGGTAGATCTAGTCTTGTACTACCATACCATCAATATTAATCAAGCAGGAGTAGGGTTTTACCTCCACCGAGAGGGCCCGAACCTGGGTAAAAACATCGTGTCCCTTGTCTCCTGTTACCATCCGCCGAGACGCACAGTTCGGGACACCCTACCCGAGATCCGCCGGTTTTGACACCGACATTGGTGCTTTCATTGAGAGTTCCTCTGTGTCGTCACCTTTAGGCCCAATGGCTCCTTCAATCATCAACGACGCGGTCTAGGGTGAGACTTTTCTCCCCGGACAGATCTTCGTATTCGGCGGCTTTGCACTGTGGGCCAACTCACTTGGCCATCTGGAGCGGACTGAAAGTTACGCCCCTGGTCATTAGGTCAGATACGGAAGTTTGAACTATACGGCTGACGTCCGCGGAGACTTGATCTTCGACGGGTTCGAGCCACGGCCAAGCGCGCCGCACTGTCACGATGGGCATGATCTAGCTCTGCTGCCGGACAGTGCCCTGGAGGCCGCACAAGTGTCCGCTCCGACCCCTAGCTCGGAGCCGACTGCGCCGATCGAGGACGGGTGGCTGGACACCACCTCGGGGGCTGCTACCTCTACGGCGATAGAGCCAAATACCAATCCTGTCCTTTGCGAAGCTTGTGACTCCAAGGTGCCGGACTCCTCTCCGGACTCCGAACCTTCCACGCCCCTGCCAATCGAATCCGATTGGGCGCTGATCATGGAGTTCACCGCCGCAGACATCTTTCAGCACTCGCCCTTTGGCGACATCCTGAATTCACTAAAGTCTCTCTCTTTATCAGGAGAGCCCTGGCCGGACTATGGTCAGGAAGGTTGGGATGCGGACGACGAAGAAATTCAACACCCACCCACCACCCACCTTGTAGCCACTGTCGATGATTTAACCGACATGCTCGACTTTGAATCCGAAGACATCAACGATATGGACGACGATGCCAGAGACGACCAAGAACCAGCGCCTACAGGGCACTGGAAGGCCACCTCAACTCACGATGTATATATGGTGGATACACCTAAAGGAAGCGATAACAAGGAACAACGGGACGCTGCGAAGGACAATTCCCTCGAAAAGCAGTAAAAACGGCAACGTAAGTGCCGCTCAAAGTCCCGCCTCGACAAAGACAGCACCCATACAGACCCAGCCATGGAGCAGGGCGGACTGGTGGACGACGAACATGCCCTCGAGCAACCATCCGAACAGGATAACTTGGATAAACAATCCATCCCCAGCGAAGATAACAGTCCGGACGATCTCACGCCGAACACATCGAGGGAGCAGAAGAACCTCCACACAAAAGGCTTGTGGCCACGGCACGTAGCCTGAAGAAGCAGAAGCGGAAGCTCAAAACAGCGGAAGACGCACTCAGAATGAGATGGAGCAAAGTACTCAACACCGCAGACAAATACGGCGATAGTCGCCAAACAAAGAGCTACCCGAAGTGCAAACTACTGCCCGAATTTGACGAGGAGGCCGTACAGCCCCCACGGTCAAAGAACAAAGAGGCCGCCTGGTCGGATAGACAACCACATGGCAAACATAGAGCGGCAATCGCCGCCGCACACAAGCCGGCACGCGATCCGCATAAGGATCCGCACCAAAAGGATGGCCCAGTCAGGTCTATCTATGGGCCAAGAAAGCAAGCTCTAGAAAGCAATGCAACACGTCGAGTATTCAAACATCACGACACACCCAAATACAGGGGCGCCGCACACCCCCTATGTTTCACCGATGAGGTGACAGATCATGAATTTCCAGCGGGATTCAAGCCCGTAAACATAGAGGCATACGACGGAACAGCAGACCCTGGAGTCTGGATTGAGGATTACATCCTGCACATACACATGGCTAGAGGAGATGACCTCCATGCCATAAAATACTTACCCCTCAAGCTCAAAGGGCCAGCCCGGCATTGGCTTAAAAGCCTCCCCGAAAACACTATTGGAAGTTGGAAAGAGCTCGAGGATGCGTTTCAGGCAAATTTTCAGGGGACTTATGTCCGTCCTCCGGATGCAGACGATCTAAGTCACATAACTCAATAGCCCGGAGAGTCAGCCCGCAAATTCTGGAACAGGTTCCTCACCAAAAAGAACCAAATAGTGGACTGTCCGGACGCCGAAGCCTTAGCAGCTTTCAAACACATAGTACAAGACGAATGGCTCGCCAGACACCTCGGCCAAGAAAACCCGAGAACAATGGCCGCACTAACAAGCCTCATGACCCGCTTTTGCGCGGGAGAGGATAGCTGGCTAGCAAGATGCAGCACCAGCGACCCAAGTACATCCGAGGCCAGGGATGGAAATGGGAAACCACGACGCAGCAAGGACCAGCGCCGGACCAAGGGAAACAGTCCAAAGAGCACGACAGTTAACGCCGGATTCAAAAGCTCTCGGCAGAACAACAAAAAACTGCCTCTTAAGGACAACAGCGACGAGCTATCCAACCTAAACAAAATCTTGGACAAGATATGCCAAATCCACAGTACCCCCGGGAAGCCTGCAAACCATACCCATAGAGATTGTTGAGTCTTCAAACAGTCCGGCCGACTTAACGCCGAACACAAGGGGCTCGACACACCAAGTGAGGACGATGACGAACCCCACAAGTAGAGCACCGGAAAACAAAGAAATTTCCTGCAAGAGGTCAAAACAGTAAACTCACTCCAAGTGACAACAGGGAACAACAGAGCGGCGCCCATTGAAATACTTGCCGCACGGTCCACCCCAGCGGAGTCCCGACACTGGATGTCAAAACCAATCACCTTCAACCATCAGGATTACTCCGGAAGTATCTAGAACGCAGGACGGACTACTTTGATATTAGATCCTATAATCGACGGACGACAATTTACACAAGTCCTAATGGACGGCGGCAGTGATCTAAACCTGCTATATCAGGACACAATCCGCAGGATGGGGATAGACCCAACCAAAATTCGCCATAGCAACACTTCCTTTAAAGGAGCGATGCCAGGCCCATATGCCATTGTACGGGCTCTCTACCACTAGAAGTTGTGTTCGGCTCATCTAACAACTTCCGTCGCGAAAAGTTAGTCTTCCACATCACCCCATTTAAAAGTAGCTATCAAGCACTATTGGGACGCGAAGCTTTCGCCCGCTTTAATATAATACCGCATTACGCATCTCTTACACTTAAAATGCCCGGTCCACGCGGCATCATCTCATTTAAGGGAAACTTCGAGTGTTCCCCGAATATGGAAGAACGTGAGACTGCATTGACAGCCGCACACTAATCCGGCTTTGCTCATCAAAGCACCTAAACAGGTCGTTCAGACCCCGGACACGGTTAGGCGATTCCGGTATAAATAAACAAGGGGCTTACTAGCCACATACCCCCTTACAAGGGGCTGCACGCATGTACAACAAGAGACAATAAAGCTCAATTTTATTCATTTCTTGAATCATACTCTGTTTATTTTAAATACATTTTTCGCACGATTTTTTTTCCAACTAAGTTCTTCTCTTTTACAGATGAACACCGTGCTACACCCGTCCAGGACACGGCACAACGGAGACACAGGCGCAGACGTGCAGTAGGGACCCGTTGCAAGGATTCTTTTGAGATTAAGACCCTGCGTAAACCTTTTTTACTGTCTCTTGTTGCTACACATCCCCCTGTTTCTTGCTATAACCGAGGAGGAGGCTGGCGTTTTGGCATCGGCCGCGTCAGAAATTTTTGCGCGTACCTGGACACTAGGGGCTTAGGGCATTGTTCTGCCCGTTTTCATAAAGACCGAATACCTTAGTGAGTGTTCGGCGTCTCGAGTTAGGCCTTATATGCATCAGCTCCGAATCATGTCTTTGGTCAAATGTTGGGTTTGCCCGGCTCCTGTGTTTTGCTGCCTTACGTTTCGTTCTATCGGCTAACGCGGCACCAGGAGAACTACTGCTATTGTGCCCCGGTTCGGCCTGGCGAGCACCTCAGTAGAGAAAGCCGAAAACTGACTGTCATGGTATAGCGAGAGACTGGTCAACCACTCGATGGACCACCGGAATGTTTAGAATTCCTCCGCATTAATGAAGGACCGCTTCCCGGTCAGGCACATACGCGCCCCGAGTTCGGGAGAGCGCGGTGCCCCCAGGGGCTATATAGTATCCCCACCATCGAACTCCTATGGCTAAGTGAAAGAGATAAAGCATTATAGTCCGGTTGCCTAGTTTGCTACGCTATCACCTTCTTTACAGGACCAAGACGTTGGATTAAGTGTGAAAATGCACCTTTTTGCAAACCCCCCCGCACTATGTGCGTGGGGGCTGAAGCCGAAGACTGCCATCTTTCAGGTTATATACACATATACATCAACGGCCGCATAGGAGGTATTTAACTACTTGACCGCACAAGTATAAAAAAGCTCTTATATTATATTGGAACATCGTTTCACAAATCATACATGTCATTTGAACATAATATCCTTCGAGCACTGCGTCTCTATTAAATGAGCGCCCGGCAGGACTTCCTCAAAATAGTGCTCGGCAGGTACTCGGCTCCTGTCCGAATCCCGGGATGTAACGTCGGTGGCCTTCATCTCTGCCCAGCATGTCTTGACACGGGCAAGAGCCATCCACGCACCCTATATGCACGCCGACCGCTTCATTGCATCGATATGCGGCACCGCATCAAGGAACTGCTGCACCAAGCCAAAATAACCCTTCGGCTCGGGCCTTTTCGGCCACAAATGAGTCACGACATCCTTCATGGCAAGTCCGGACAACCTATTCAGCTCAGCCCATTCGGCCAAACGATCGGCCAATGGAAGCGGACGCTCTGGACTATGGAACTGCGACCAAAAAAGCTCTTCCATTCCGTGATCCTTTTGGCCTCGGAAGTGTGCGACCGCGTCTGCGGCACTCGCCGCCAAATCCAGATAAGCATCCTCCGCACCCCACAGCTGGCCCAAGTGAGCATACTTCGGATCCGTGAACTTCCTCCGCAGTAGAAAGGGCTTTCCAGCCGCGATATCCCCGGCTTGACGTAGCTCCTCCTTTATAGCTCTCATCGTGGAGCGGGCATCCTTGGCTTCAGCGGTGGCCTTCTTCAGGCCCTCTTGCTCCGCTTGACGTTCTTTTTCAAGAAACTCGCAGCGGTCGGTAGCATTCTTCAACTTTCCGGCCATCTCGGCTATTTCTTCCCTGCTTCGGAAGTGAGCAGCCTGTTCGGCTTTTAGCTCTTCGGCTGCCCTCAAGGTATAGCCGCATCACTTTTTCTTGCTTGCTCCTTGACTCGGGCCAGCTCCGCCCGAAGGTTCTCCATAGCAGCGGCACCATCTGCATAAAGCATGCATGTTGTAAGGCATGGGCGTCAAGCTCCCTTACCAGGTGTCCGCGGAGAAGTTGCATACCTTGTGACTCGTCAAGCCGCTTATTGACAAGCGCGATGTCCGCATCCGCCACGTCAAGTTGCCGCTTCAGTTCGGCAAATTGATCAGTCCAGCTAGCCACCGGATGCTCCGCCACCTATATAGGACAGGCGACATCTTACAAACTGAGATTATGATCCTCAGCACGCTGTCTCTTTCGACAACGTACCGAGTCTCAGGGGCTACTATCTATACAGGGTGCATTCTATATGCAAAACTATCAGAAGGTATATCATTTTCGCGTACCTCAAACCCCGTCAGTAAACTTCTGACAGATTCATGCAATCCGCTCTCAGCGGATGAAATCCTTTCAATCACCGTACCCATTAACGCACGGTGATCTTCTGAGACAGATGCTCGCCCGAGCAGATCCTTCAGCTCCTCCGACCGTACACCAGTTGGTGCCGGACCTCCCGGCCCCGTCGGACTCGGGGAAACCCTCCGCGACGACACCTCAGGGTCGTCCGCCCCGACTGACGGTGCGACAGATGAAGGCGTTTCGCTCTCCATCATCTCCGGATGAAGATCCCCCGAAGATGAGCTCTGCTGAGAAGGGCTGAGATCCGAACTACAAGGCAAAACTTTGGTTATCTTCAGAAATAAAAACCGGGATGTCCCTTATTACAAAACTCCCCTTTCTACTTACGGCTTGCTGGAGGGCTGATTCCCTTGGGGAAATAGTGCGGCCAGGGCTCCTCCTGGCGCAGGACCCTCTGGTGAAGATTTCTTCCCCCGCTTTGAGGCCTTGGCCTCCGGATCTTCAGAAGCGGTCCTCTTCTCCCCCTGGAGGGAGGGATTCTCGATCCCTCCTTTCTCGAAAGCCTCCTTCACGGAGGCAGTAGCTCCCCTGTTCCCCCCTTCGCCCTCTTTCAAAGGCACAGCCGCCAGCATCTTGGTTAACACAGGATCCGGCATGGTCTCAGGGAGGGGGGCCGGACACCTTATCAGCTTTGCTTTCCCTATCCACTCCTGTTCAAGGGGCAGCTCCTTAAATGGCAAGTTTATGATAAATGTACTGATAGCGTGTCCGGGTACAGGACTACTTACTTGAGTATCCGGGCGATTGTAGCTCAGACCTGCGTCCTCAGTCAAGTTCGGACACTTCTCTTGTGATCCGAAGAACAATTTATACATCTCCATGGGTGTCGCACCCATAAAATGTTGGAGAGCTTGTGGTCCCTCCGGATTAAATTCCCACAGGCGGAGGGGGCGACGTTTGCAGGGCAGAAGGCGCCCGAATCAGCATGACCTGCGCCACTACGACCAGATTGATCTCTCTCTCTCTCTCTTGGAGGTCTCGAACACGGCCCTGCAGCAGAGGTACGTCCTTGGACGGCCCCAGTCAAGCCCCTTGTTGACCCATGACTCCAGCCGTTGTGGAGGACCCGAGCGGAAGGCAGGTGGCGCCACCCATTTGGTGCCCCTGGGAGCGGTGATGTAAAACCACTCATGTTGCCACAAACCAAGCTCCTCTTGAAAAGAGCCCTCGGGCCATGGAGCGTCAGCACTCTTGCTTATAACAGCCCCTCCGCACTCTGCCTGCTGCCCCTTGATCATCTTCGGCTCCACTTTGAAGGTCTTGAGCCACAATCCGAAGTGAGGAGTAATGCGGAGGAAGGCTTCGCATACGACGATGAACAATGAGATGTGCAGGATGGAGTCCGGATCCAAGTCGTGGAATTCCAGCCCATAATAAAACATGAGCCCCCTCACAAAGGGTCCGTCGGGAAGCCTAAACCCTGAAGGAAGTGAGATACGAACACCACGCTCTCACCAGGCTCGGGAGTGGGAATAACCTGCCCTTGGGTAGGCAGCCTATGCGAAATTTCGCCGGTTAGATACCTGGCGTCTCTCAGCTTTAGCACGTCTTGTTCCGTGATGGAAGAAGGCATCCACCGGCCTTGCAGGTCAGAGCCGGACATTGTCGAAGGTCCAAAGCGCCTAGATTTGGAGCTTTGGGTGTTGGAACTTGAGGCGAGGGGCGGATTCGATTGAGATTGAAAGAAAGGAGCAGGCCTTGGTCTCGCTATAAAGAGGTTGAATACCAAGAGCCCTCCTCGTGGCCGTTTGGGACTCACCTTCGATAGGGGGGCGTGCCAACGAGCACGGTTGGGTTACCCATGCCCGTATTAATGAGAATCCCGGAATAAGGGGACACGATCTCTGCTTTGACAAGACGTGCCAAGGAAACCGCTTCGCTAAACGCGCTGAGGTGGAACAGTAAAAACGATTTGAATAGGCTTGGACATGGCGTGATGTCACGCCACGGAATATGTCAGCAGATTGAACTTGTGTAAATATTATTCTCTATGGTGGTATGTGGAACTTATTTTGCAGAGCCGGACACTATCTTTGTGTTCAAAATCTTCTATGAAGTATTCGGAGGAGGAACCCGCCTTGCAATGCCGAAGAAAATATGCGCGCCGGACTTGTCGTCATTGAAGCCTGGTTCAGGGGCTACTGAGGGAGTCCTGGACTAGGGGGTGTCCGGATAGCCGAACTATCGTCTTTGGCCGGACTCCAAGACTATGAAGATACCAGATTGAAGACTCCGTCCCATGTCCGGATGGGACTTTCCTTGGCGCGGAAGGCAAGCTTGGCGATACGGATATGTAGATCTCCTACCATTGTAACCGACTCTGTGTAACCCTAGCCCTCTCTGGTGTCTATATAAACCGGAGGGTTTTAGTCCATAGGACGAACGACAATCATACCATAGGCTAGCTTGATGTAGGGTGGAACCCTATGGCGGCGATCTTTCACGTTTGGAGCGGGATCCCTTGAAGAACACGATGAACACGGGGAAGAACGGGGAGAAATCACAAGGGGAAATGCTCAAGAACAAGTCCAAATCACACATCCACTAGACAATCAGACACACAAGATCACAAGGTACATGAACAACAAAGGGAAAGATACAAGGTAAGGTTCATCTCCAAGAGGAGGTCTTGATGATGTCCTAGATGGATCTTCCCACAAGGGGGTCTTGATGATATCCCGCGGGATCTTCTCCTAGATGGAGGTCTTGGCCTCCAATGGAGTAGTGGTCTCTCTCTCTCAAGAGTAGAGATAGGTAGGAGCAAAGCTCACCTAAGAATGAGCTATCACTTTGCTAACCCTAGAAAGGAGGTGGAGGAGGTCTATTTATAGCCCAAGGGGCGAAGGGGTAAGTGAGGGGCGAATGGGTACACGGGCCTCGGCCCGGAGGCATGCACGCAGGCAAAGCCCGGATGATCCGGATGGGGGTCCGGATGATCCGGCCATCGTCCGGATGATCCGGGAGGGGGCCCGGATGATCCGGCTTCACATGAGACCTTCGGGTGTCTTCGGACGAATTATCCGGATGATCTGGAGGGGGACCCGGATGATCCGGCTGAGCCCGGATGATCCGGACGGCGATCCGGATGTCCGGCCTGGCTCCTGCAGCCGCTCCGTCTTCTTCTCCTTTCTTCCGTCTTCTCTTCCACGCTTCCCTCGCGGATGGTGTAGTCGTTCCTTGGCGCTTGCACTCCTCCTCGTCGTCCGTGAACTTCCGACAATACCTATGCATGCACACGGGAGAAGTGTCGAGTAGTATGCCATCCTCGAAGGGGTCAAGTGAGCACGTGTAAAGGAGATGATTCACCTTAGTGTGTGTGAAGTAGATGTCGCACGTGTCACTTGCCAAATGGGCTCTTGACATGGTGATGTCCGTAGGATGCTCTGCATAATCCCCTCCCCCTTGGGAAAGATCCGACCTCGGATCGAAAACCAAATCACCATGGGAAAGAGATGGCGTTGCCGTGTAGAAGTGGTCGATCACCAAGTTCTTGTCATCGTGAAGTTCTAAATGGGCACTCTCCAATGTCGCACCGTCTTGTAATTCCTTCAAAAGTAGCAAAGATAACAAGCACTTGGAAAAACAAATGTGGTTGTCGTAAGAGCAAAACCAAGCATTCAAGAGGTGATTCACCCAACAAGTGTTGTCATCAAGCATAGCATATGGTTTGACAAAGAAGTGTGTCATGACATTTGGACATATAAATTGAGCACAATCAAGTACATCATGGGAACAAGCATGTAAATGGGAGGTCAAGATGCAAATATATGTGATAAGTGAACAAGCGTCTACCTCAAGGTCATAGCAAGCATGCATAAAGAGCTCAATGAACGGTCTATGGTAGGCATAAGAGTCATTCACAACACCAAATATAGTGAAATGTCTAAACACATGGGGCAAGTGCAAGACAATCCAAGCATAACGTGCATAGGGTGTAGTGAAGATATCGTGGCACTCAACACAAAGGAAAGAGCAATTGTTCAACATGTGTGAGGCATGAGCATATATGTCATCAAGCCAAGAAAGCAAGTAGTGGAACATGGGTGATGCAATATAGCGAGCATTCATAGCTATCAAATCAAGCAAGCTAGTAGTGTGAAGATGCAACATACTAGGAGGAATCATGGCAAACATGTCATTGGTGCAAATAGTGGGCATGAATAATTCACAAATCATAGCACAAGCATGAAAGCAAGATATGAGTACGATATCATGAATGTATTGGCGAGAGGCCATATGTGAATAGCAATGGGTCAACATGACTCTCCCAACACAACAAGCATCAATAGAATGGGGCACATGATAAACATGGCAAAAGCAACAAGGATCTCCACCAAGCATGCAAATACACATAGGAATATCATAATGGAGAATCATGGGTAGATGCAAACAAGGGTCACAATTGCATGGCAAAGGCATAGAAGCAAGCATAGCATGCAAAGTGAACACGGTAAAATGAGCATAATGTGAGAAGTGGTAAATGGCCCATAGCCGTGTGAGAGCCAAGTAGAGGAGTTGCGCGTAGTCCTTGCGTGATGGGAACGGTGGTAAGGATAGTCCACGAGATCCCAAATCATCATTGCTCTCAAGAGCTCGTTTTGTCAACTCGTGGGATTGCGAGGTTGACAAGTATTCATGGGTACCTACACAAAAGAGACACAAACCAAAGAAATTGTGCGCGTGGTAAATGTACACATCATCCATCATGATGTGTATGTGCACGTGTGAGTTAGCACAAGATAAGCATCGCTCAAAGAAATTTGATGCATGGTATAAGAACATGTCATCCATCATGAAAGAATAGTTATTGTGTATGACACGATGGGGACAAATATTGAGAGTGCAAGTATATGGCACATCAATAGTATGTTTATTCGTGGGTAGCATATGGTGCACACAAGTATGGGGATCATGCAATGAATGGGATGGATCAAATTCCCCTAACATGTATGAGGAAACTATGGGGGCCTCCTCATGAGCAATATCGGAAACATCATATGGAGAAAATGGACAACATCCAAAACAATGCATATCCGAAGCTAGGTGGTCATGGCATGGCATATGAGATAAATGATGCAAAGGGAGCATATCAATATCATCACAAGAGAAATAAATGCCAATAACCATGGGCTTGTCATCTATGCCATATGTGCAAATTGGGTTTATTTTAATGGCATATGCATAGTCACTATGAAGAGATTACAAATAAGACATATGGTTGATCTCATGCATAGCATATGACAAGTCAAGCGGATTATCAAACATGATGTGACCTAAAGAATTGTCACAAGAAATCCTATGTAACATGGCATCACAACTAATAGACTCCACAATAGAATCACCATACTCATCATAAATGGGCAAATCATCGCATGGGGAAATCATACTAGCATGAAGCATGGTAATAGGTGGATCAACATCATGCAAGCAATCAATGTCAAGAATGTCCACTAGTGGGACTAAAGCATCACCTTCACCTATGTTACCTTTGTCATTCCACTCAAGTGGTGTAGGTGAGGTGGGAAAGACCAAATGGTGGTCATCATCATCATCTTGATGGAACCATGTGGGCGGTGCATCATAATCCACCATGGCCATCGTCTTGTCCAAAGGGAGGACGTAGTCGTCGAGGATCGGCGTGTCATCATAAATGGGACCTAGCACCAAATGAGAAGACACAATAGAGGTAGAGGTCAAGTTGTTAGAAATGCAAATGGCCTCATATGCCTCATCAACTATCTCACTCTCCCTATGTGGTGGTGGCTCACTCACTCCCTCAAGATAGGTGCACTCAATGTCGCATATGGTGGAGTCACTCAAATCACTCAAGTGGTGGTGGTGGTGGCTCTCCTCACATGAGAATTGGGGTGGCTCATCATATATGGGTCTAGTGGTGAAGTCACTCTCACTCTCAATATGGTGGCAAAAGTCACTCAAGTCATCATACATCACCGTGGTCGAAGGGAAAGTCCCATGCTCAACCATTTCGTCGTGGTCGCCGTGGATGAAGGCCGAAGATGGCACATCATCAGTCTCGTTGTGGATGAAGGCCGAAGATGGCTCAACATCACTCTCGTCGTGGATGAAGGCCGAAGATAGCACATCATCACTCTCGCCTCCTAAAATGGAAGCATCATCCTTGCTCGCCACCTTGTCGCTCGCCTCCAAAGCTTGGTCCTTGAAGGTCTCCGTAGTCGTACTCGTCGCTGCACCGTCTTGAAAAAGAGTCGAAGAAGACTCGGCATCATCAATGCCACAAAGAGGGATGGCGGTGAAGTCACACTTGGGAGCATCGTCTTGGAGCTTGTCGGCCTTGGACATCATGGTGGTACTTGCCTCATGCTTGCCGTAGAGCTCGGTCGCCGCGAAGTTTGCTTGGGGTGGAGAAGCCTTGGCCTTCATGAGTTCTTGTTCCGCCTTGAGAGCACCAATGTAGTAGTCGTTGATGGACTTGTAGTTCTCGAGGAAGATGGTCTTAGAGATGTCGTTGTGCAATCCCATCATGAAGTGGAACTTCATCGAAATGGGGTCGTCCACGCCGGCTCGTCGCAAGGCAATCATCATCTCCTTGAAGTACTTGTCGATGGACTTGGAACCTTGGGTGGTGTTCTCCAATTGGCGTCGAAGTTGTTCCGTGTAGGTTGGAGGCACAAACTCTCACCGTAAAGCTCTCTTCGTCTTGGGCCAACTCATCTCGTAGCTCTCCGAAGGTGTGTGAAGCCACCATGCCAATGCGTAGTCGTGCAAGTTTCTTGTGGCGCACTTCACTTGATCTTCGGGACGAACTGGATGTAGATTGAGGTAGTCGTCCATCAAACGCTCCCACTCGAGGTACTCCTCGGGTTCTTGAGTCCCATAGAAAGGAATCTTGTGGTTGGTGTTGAGGTCGTAGTAGCTCGTGGAAGTCACGGACTTGAGCTTGGGTAGCTTCTCTTGAGTGTAGTCTTGAGGTTCTTGTTGGCGAAGATGCCATATGTCCGTAGGCAAAGATGCCTTGAAGTCGCTTGGCGAAGATGCCAAGGGAGATGGTGAAGTCGTTGAGCGGTTGTTGGTGTTGAGCTCTTGACCTTCACGTTCTTGTTGGTGATAGTGTCGATGCCGATGTGATCTTGCCGGAGGTGGTAGCTCGGAAGGATGTGCTCTTGAGCGTCTTCTCAAAGATGAGGAAGATCGCTTGTAGGACTTGATGAGGGCCTTGATCTCCTCCATGCGCTTGTCCATCTTGGCGTCGTAGTTGTTGTTCATGGCATCGAACTCGTCGTTGTTGTTGTAGACCGAAAGTGAAATGCCTTGCCTATCCATCACAAGACTCGAGTAGAGGTGAGTAGGAAATGAGATAAACAAT
Organism: Triticum timopheevii; assembly: GCA_963921465.1. Lineage (NCBI taxonomy): Eukaryota > Viridiplantae > Streptophyta > Magnoliopsida > Poales > Poaceae > Triticum > Triticum timopheevii. The sequence continues at coordinate 274,380,680 of OY997266.1, forward strand.
ACCACGTTACCTTTTCCCAAGGATGTATCTCGTTTCACTCAATGTGAGATGAAAGAATAGTGGAATTGGTACCGGACTTGTTCACTCACACCTACAAGTAAAAGCTTATGGTAGAGCTCGGTGAGGATAGTGGCACAAAAATTTGATGCAAAATGTTAGCAAGAGTCAATAATGTTGAAAGAGATTCACAAATTCGCAAGTGAAACAAGTAGATCAATAGCAAATGGTACACGGAAACACACACACGGATAGATAAATGGGGTCGTGCAACCAAGGAATGAGCACAAAATGTGGAGTCCACGGAAAACGCTCATGTTGCACAACTCAAGAGAGACGCTAGCACGATTGCTCAATAGGCGGATACGACACTTGTGCACAACCTATAAGATGCAAAATGGATATTCTTCTATCCCAAGTATGCTATGTATGTATGGTTCCCGGTGTTTCTCTCAAGCATGATATCATATGATGTAGATTTTGGTATGGCTCTTATTTGCAATGGGGGTATGATGCTATGGCACTTGCTCACGAGCTCTTTGCTCTCTTTTTTGCTTAAAAGCTTTTTCTCTTTTTTTTTCTATGGCCACTTTTGCACAATGCACAAACCAAGATAGCAATTGTGTATATGCGGGAACAAACTTGAGGCACAATGGATGATATGATACCAAGATGATATGGTATGTATGCAATGGATGGTGGATCACTAATGTGCACAAGTAACGTTGCCCGCAATACTCAAATGGCTAGTCTCGATAGGCAAGTAACGCAAAATGGGCTAGGGGTTAACAATGCAATTGCAAGGGAATATACAATGGTGTCGTCGAGGTTACCGTCCTTGCGATGATGAGTGGCGGTGTTCTTGGTGTAGATACCAAGATGATGGAGACTCATCCCTAAGTAGCCGAAACACCTTAGGAAACGGAAAAAAAACCGCAAACTCAAAATCTCAAATGACAAATGTCAAATGGTGGTAGCGGAAAGCGGTGGTGGTATTGCACTAGGCAATGCGGAAATGTAATGATGGGCTATACACGAGTCGGAGTTGAATTCGTCGTCCCTAAGTAACCGAAACACCTTAGGAGACACAAGCCACAACTCAAACAAAATTGGGTTAAGTTGGGGTGGAAATGTATGGTGGGCAAGGTTATGCGGAAGTGGTGGTGGTGGTTGATGAAGAAGAAATTGTCCCTAAGTAGCCGAAACACCTTAGGATACTCTAGTCACAACTCAAACAACCACATATGCAATGGGGAACAAAGTGGGTTAGGTTGCGGAAGTCGGTGGTGGTAATGCGTATGATAAGATGGAGGGCCTAGGCAAACTTGCCAAATTTCAGAAAATATGATGGAGTCAAATGATGTTGGTGGTATTTTTGTGGGATGGGGGATGTCAATAGCTTCAAAACCAGCTAAAGAACGTCAAAAACAGACTCCGGATGAATTAGTTATGGCCGAAACAAGAATTGAGCCGAGTCAGTGTCAGGGTTACCCGGACATCCGGGAGTAGGTCCGGATGATGCGGGTTCGTCAACCGAATTTCTGTCGTGTGGGGCTTCCGGACATCCGGGAGATGGTCCAGCTGATCCGGGTGGATCCGGATGATCCGGGAGCACTTCCGGATGATCCGGGCAAGTCAAACTGCTCGGGATTTGCTCTCGGGGACGAATTTTTGGGCGGAAATGGATGATTTTCGGGGCAAAATTTGAGGGATTTCGTGGATGGAAGGTGGGGAAACTTGGGGGAAAGCTAGATCCACTTGAAGCCAAGCAAATCCACGAATCAAAATCAACAAAACATCATCAAAACCAACAAATCACAAAAAAATTTGGGGGCTATTTTTTGGTGGGGATTTTCGGATTTAGGACAAAATCAACAAAATCAAGCTAGAAAAAGAGGGGTAGGGGCTCCAACAACGTGATCAACGTGGCTCATGATACCATATGATGTAGGGTGGAACCCTATGGCGGCGATCTTTCACGTTTGGAGCGTGATCCCTTGAAGAACACGATGAACACGGGGAAGAACGGGGAGAAATCACAAGGGGAAACACTCAAGAACAAGTCCAAATCACACATCCACTAGACAATCAAACACACAAGATCACAAGGTACATGAACAACAAAGGGAAAGATACAAGGTAAGGTTCATCTCCAAGAGGAGGTCTTGATGATATCCTAGATGGATCTTCCCACAAGGAGGTCTTGATGATATCCCGCGGGATCTTCTCCTAAATGGAGGTCTTGGCCTCCAATGGAGTAGTGGTCTCTCTCTCTAAAGAGTAGAGGTAGGTAGGAGCAAAGCTCACCTAAGAATGAGCTATCACTTTGCTAACCTAGAAAGGAGGTGGAGGAGGTCTATTTATAGCCCAAGGGGCGAAGGGGTAAGTGAGGGGCGAATGGGTACACGGGCCTCGGCCCGGAGGCATGCACGCAGGCAAAGCCCGGATGATCCGGATGGGGGTCCGGATGATCCGGCCATCGTCCGGATGATCCGGGAGGGGGCCCGGATGATTCGGCTTCACATGAGGCCTTCGGGTGTCTTCGGACGAATTATCCGGATGATCCGGAGGGGGACCCTGGATGATCCGGCCGAGCCCGGATGATCCGGACGGCGGTCCGGATGTCCGGCCTGGCTCCTGCAGCCGCTCCGTCTTCTTCTCCTTTCTTCTGTCTTCTCTTCCACGCTTCCCTCGCGGATGGTGTAGTCGTTCCTTGGCGCTTGCACTCCTCCTCGTCGTCCGTGAACTTCCGACAATACCTATGCATGCACACGGGAGAAGTGTCGAGTAGTATGCCATCCTCGAAGGGGTCAAGTGAGCATGTGTAAAGGAGATGATTCACCTTAGTGTGTGTGAAGTAGATGTCGCACGTGTCACTTGCCAAATGGGCTCTTGACATGGTGATGTCCGTAGGATGCTCCGCATCATAGCTTCTAGGGTTTAGCCTCATTGATCTCCTGGTAGATCTACTCTTGTACTACCCATATCATCAATATTAATCAAGCAGGAGTAGGATTTTACCTCCAGCGAGAGGGCCCGAACCTGGGTAAAAATACCGTGTCCCTTGTCTCCTGTTACCATCCGCCTAGACGCACAGTTCGGGACCCCCTACCCAAGATCCGCCGGTTTTGACACCGACATTGGTGCTTTCATTGAGAGTTCCTCTTTGCCGTCGCCATTAGGAAGAATGCCTCGTCCCGCCTTTAAAGACGGCACCGTTGCTAGAGGAGCTTTGGCCATCGGCCAAACTCTTCGACTAGGCGGTTTTCTTCTGAGTCGCCGCGCCGACGATGACTTCTCGGGTCATCGAAAGCAATCTTCACGTTAACTCGGAACTTGTCGAGCAGCTAGATCCGATGGATCTCTCCTCCTTAAACGAGCTCTTGGATCGCATCGCCGCGCTGGGAGTCGCTACAGACTACGATCAGATTGGGCCTAAAACCGATCTGAGAGAGATCAACTCTCCCCAGGCTACCCACCATGTTGCTGTGGTAGAGGAACAGTACGGCGACCCTTCTTCTATATTAAGGACTAGCTATGTCCGGATTCCCGACCCCTCCATGCCGGATTCCCACGGAGGTACGGACGTCGATCAAGTCCTGAACCTAAAGTTAGGCAGCGGGCTGGATTCATTGGACAATATCCAAAAACCCAAGCTTCCAAGTTCGAAAACTTTTCGGCCCTTGAGCCTTAGAATGGACGGGGTTCCGAACTTTATTCCACCCGCCCACCCAAGCATAAGCAATCTATCCCGAATCCGGCAAGAGCCCGCTAAAACAGTACACCATTACTGGGCCAGATTCCTCCTGGTTATGGACAGGATAAAGGACTGCCGCGAGGAAGACGCAATTTCACTTTTCTGCAATAATTTCATGGACAAGGGAATCCTAAATGCCATAAGTCGTCGTGAAATTACATGCTTTGCCGACTTGGCGTCCATAGTACGAAAGTACTGTGTGATGGAGAGCGCCTGGAAAACCAAAACCAAATTTTGGGATAATCCGGCCCCGAATACAACCCTAGTCCAAAATCAAAGGGTGCATCATCGCCAGGCACCTGGGTTAAATACCAAAAAGCAAAAAACCCCTAAAGGGCATGGAACCGTACTGGAGGGATGGCTCAATGGACCCTGAAAAATTCATAGTACAGAGGGCGCCACTCCAACATAGCCTTTGAGCATGTTGGATACTACGGCAGGTGGCCAAAAGTGGCGAAGAGCTTCTAGCCCTAGAGAACTAGCCCGACAACACCAGTACGGTATTAACAGTCTTCGAGACTTTTGCATCAAATAATATGCGGAAACGAACACTCCGCAGCCTTGCCGAAGTCTACCAAGTAGCAACAATAAATCCATGGAGTGACACGGCTATTACCTTTAACGCCAGTGACGAACCTAAATTCCGAACAGCCCGAGGACCAGCCGCATTGGTCCTCAGTCCAATAGTGGACGGCTTTTGCCTTACCAAGGTACTCATGGATGGCGGCAGCGGATTAAACCTCATTTACGAGGAAACCCTTCGAAAAATGGAAACAGACTGGAGCTTGAGCGGAGCAGCACAACCTTTAGAGGAATAATCCCTAGTCAGGAAGCACGCTGCACAGGAAAACTTACACTGGATGTGGTGTTCGGCTCGCCGGACAATTACAGGTCCGAGGAGGTCACATTCCAAGTGGCCTCGTTCAGCAGCGGATATCACGCTTTATTAGGGCGAGAGGCATACACAATTTTTCAAGCTATACCCCATTACGGGTACATGAAGCTCAAAATGCCCGGGCCCAACGGAATCATCACTCTTGCCAATGATCCGGACATAGCACTCCGCGCCGAAAATAAGACAGTCGCACCAGCCCTCGAGGCACTATCCGAAGCCCTAGCGGCCGAGGAACTCACTACGCTGCTGTCACACCCTGATTTTCATGGCACAACACTTAAGCTGATTAATCATGATAAAATGTGGTTTGACAAAAACTTTTGTGTTTTTTGGTCCTTGCTTGATTTGATTTTTGTCTGCTGTTTGCAAGTGCTCTAAAAATAAAATAAATCCTCCAACTCCTATACTTCATCTCCTTGCTCCAAACTCTTGAACCAATGATCATGCCATGTGTATAGGACATAAAAATATTTTCTTACAAAAATAATTTGTCCAAATAGTATTTTCAAAAATTAGTTTTTCAAAAACCCCTGAATTGAGGGTTGCACTGCAAGTACTTAATTAAGGGCAGTAAAAATCTTTCCAAAAATATATTTGACTCCTATTAGATATAGGATACCCAGAAACCACAAAAATATAATTTTAAATGTTATTTTCCTATTTTATTTAAAAGCTTTTTCTTAAGGCCAGAAATGGTCTTTAATAGGGAAAAATTATTTTATTGTTTCAAAATATATTAAAAAAATTAGGGAAACTCAGTGGACATATATTTTCCATATATAAGAGTTTCAACACATGGTCATGTTCAAACTATTGGTCAAACCCCTCAAAAACCCTTTCTGGATATTTCAAGCTTTTGAAATATTTACAAAGGAAATATTCTCCAAAAATTCCAAGAAAATTCTATCATGTCACATATGACATTTTTGATGATCTTGACTAGTATCATGCCATGGAGAACAGTATAACCTCATGAAACCCTCTCAAAACCATTTCTGTACATTTTAAAGTTTGAGCAACTTTACATTGCCAAACATGTCCAAATGTTCTCAAACCTTGTGAACATGCTCAAATGGCTAATAATCCATGTAGACCAAATGGCACAGGTTGGAGAACAAGTTATATTGATCAAAGTGCCCCAAAACCCTTCGTGCCTAGAACCAAATTTGAACAACTCTAGATTGTAAACTTTATCCTTTTGATCTAAATTCTTGTGGACATGTTCAAATCCTCAAATTATGACACTATACCAAGTGGTGCATCAAGGAGAATAGATTTGCATGACTAAATCTTGGCAAAGCCATTTCTGCTGATTTCTAGGGTTCACCAAAGTTACATTGGCTACTTTGCCCAAATGAGATCAAACTTGGTCGAACACCCTAATTCTATGTGCCATTCCATCCTGTTAGTTCTCATGGCAAGTGGAATTAATTTTCTTTCCCAAACCAACAACAAACACCTTCTGCCATTTTTCCAAAATCATCATTTTGACCACTTCCATTATTCTCCATGAGCTCAACTTTTTACCACAGCCCCTCCTAGTTCCCTTGCACGTCCAGTAGCAATGGCAAATCCATAGCTCAATTATTGGAGGGGTAAAACCCCACTTTCTCTCTCTGGACAGCCCATTTCTGTCTCTCCCTCAACCTCTCTCCTCTCCTAGTGGTTCACCAGGGCATCCAAGGCCACCACCCCTTTGTTTACTCACCCCCAAAACCCCCAGACACAAAAGGACATGCTCATGGCGCATAAACAATGCCAGTGCCTGCAAAGCTCGCGCTCTGGAGCACGCTACAGTGCTCTCTCGCACTATAGCTCACCCATGCCAAGGGCATACGACAGCCTTGGGCGTCGGGGTGATGTCTCCCGAGGTGGCCTCGGTGTCCGGGACAGGGCACGCTGCCGGCCCCCTCCAGAACCTTTCTCCCTCCCCTCTGTGAGCTCCCCCGAGCGCGTCCGTGCACGTTGCCCACGGTGCACCACGGCCACGCCTATTTAAGCCATCCCCGTCTCTCTCTCTAGTTTTGGTTTGAACCGCCTCTCTCCCGTGCATCTCCCAGACAAGTACCCTCTCCCCCTCACTCCCTCTTTTCTTCTCCATGGCCACCATGGTCGTCGGCAGCCTCCTCCCGGCTCTGGAGAACCAGAGCCTCCCCTCCTCTCCTTTGACCACCAGGGGAAGCGCAGCAGGCCAAGGGATCCTTCCCACTCCTTCTCCCCCCTGCCCTTGTGCTCACGACATCGCGCCCATCCACTCCAGATGCCGCCCGCCATCGCCAGGGTCGCCGTCGCCCCAGATCCTCCCAGCCCGCATGAAGCCCCTGGATGGAAGCGGCTCGGCATACCGAGTCCGTCGGTGCACCGGACGCCACCGGGGACGGCCGGAGTCGTCGGGGATCAACGCCGGCGTGTGCTCGGCCTCGCCTCCCCTGACGCTCCTCGGCCTCAGGCGCAAGGAAGAGGACGACCACCCCGCCAGCTGGTAGGGGGCCCACCCGTCAGCAGCAGGGGCGATCGAGCCGGCCCACCAGTCAGGTTGAGTGGAAACGGCTTCGGGCCGATCCACTTGCCCCGCTGGGTGGCGCCATCCCACAGTGCGCCTTCGACGTCGCCCTGCCACCCACACAGCTGAGCCGCTGGGCCGGCCCAATGCCTATCTCTCGCCCAGTGCGGAGAATAAGGGTATAGCCCTTTTCTTATTTTCTTTTCCCAGATAACTTGTAAAATCCATAGATTATTTATTCTAAGTCCAAATTTGATGATTCTAATTTCTATAAGTTCATAAATTCCTGATCTATCACATGGTGCAATTTGCACATTTTTCCATAAAAATTTTCTTCACAAACAATTATCAAATCCCATATTTCCATTTCTGTCATAAACTTTAGAAAATCACAGAAGGCTCAAAATTGATCCAAATTCCATGATTCAAAATCCTATATGTCTATAAGTTCAAAACTTAGTTTTTGAACATTTTTACTAATGCTTTCTGTATCACCTCAACTAATGGTCTATTTCTTTGTATATAGCCAACTTTGCAAATTCATAGGAAAATCATCTCAACTCCAAATCCAGTGAAACCAATTCCTAGATGCTTCTAAAATCATCCTTTGTTAAATGGGTGCCTTTGCTCACTTTTCAAAAATATATTTCTGTACACTTCTTGCAAATTCATAAACCTCTTGATTCCATCATATTGAAATGTTCAGAGATGTCCATTGATCAAATCCTAATGAAACCACTTTGGTCATCCCTCATATGACCAGAGGTATCCCAGAAAAGTCCAACTCATGTTTTTAGAGCACTTTTATTTCCTGCCTTGTTGTGTTGCTTATTATGCTTGCTTTCGACGATAGTTGACGAAGTAGACGGAATGCTCGGAGTTGGACCAGGGATATTTGAATACCTCGAAGACTTCGTTACAACAGGCAAGCAACCCTTTGACCATGTCTATGGAACCCTTTTTATGCATGTCATACAAAGCTCTTTATTATTGTTGCATCGGAATCATGATGAGATGGTGAACCACCTGGGTTGGTTGCCTCTGTTACTTCCTCGTTGATACCTGCATTGTGCATGGCCCTACCTTCTTATGAGGGTTATGCCGGTGGGAGTAGATAGGATGCTAAAGTAGATGCTACGCAAAAGGGACGGGTATATGCATGGTGAAGGAGGCAAAGTGATTTCAAAAGTCTTTTCGAAAACCCCGTCGGGTGCCACTTATGCCCGAGGGAGATGATGATATGGGTAACCACTTGATGACGAAGTGGTGTACCGAGGCAAGTGTGTGAGTTGTTTTAAAAAACGGATTGGTCGAAGTTGCGACCGTTATTCCAACCTTACATGCGCAACCACTCTACCCTTATATGGGAAAGGGCATTATTGATTACCTAGGCCGATACTAGCTTGGAGCCCGCATTACTAGTGACGGGAGAGTTGTTGGTGCGCTCTCTCGGGACGGGGTCGTGCCAGGTAGGGCGGCCATGACTGTTTTCACAGGGCACCAGACACACCGTTGGTACCCCGTGCTTGTGGTATGTGATGAATATGGGAGCGAGGCTCCACAACTTTATGATGTGAAATGTTGGGCACGGGGTTACTACCAATCGAGTGGACTCCATGTTAGTGTCGTCTAGGGAAAGGTACTGATCGGGTGCTTACCCCGGGTACTTAAGGTATCGCGGGTCGTGGATGACATGGAAGTTCCTCGGATCTTGTGGGTAAAGTGTGCAACCTCTGCAGAGTGTAAAACTATTCGAATAGCCGTGTCCACGGTCAAGGACAGTTGGGTAACCGCTCTTGGGCTATGTCCACTTGTTTACAAACCAAGTGTGTGTTGTGATAAAATGACTTGGATCAAGTCAAGGGACTTGACATGATTGAGATGGGTTGGTGCCCACTTTATTTATGTTAGATGGGTTGGTGCCCACTCTATTTATGTTAGATGGGTTGGTGCCCACTCTATTTATGTTGATACCTGTAACCTGTCCTCATGGTTACTTGAATTCTCTTGATGCATGCCTTACAAAGTTGTTGAACATGTCATTGCACTCAAAACTAGCTTTCTGCAAAATTTACCTATATCAAGCATTGTTGTATCTTGAACCAAAACATGGGTTGCTTGCGAGTACATTCAAAGTACTCATTGGCTTGCCACCGGTTATTTTATTGGCCAGGCATGAAAGAACAGGATGTGATGAAGAACGCTTCGGTGACGAACATGCGAGCTAGGACGCTTCCCAGTCAGAATGCTTGTAGGGTTAAGGCAGATGGCATGGGTCCAAGTTATTGACGAAGATTTCCGCTGCGATGTTATACTCAAGACTCGACCATAATGGTCCTACTTGTGTAAAACGGTATGTATGGATGTAAGTCTCTTGTTTGTCAGCTTCTGTGTGTTCAGTGAGCATCGATCTCTGGGATCACTGTACACGTGCATTCAGTGATCACGACTTATGAGTCGGGGTCCCCACAGCTGCGCTCCACAGTAAACAGGGACGATGTGATACTCGATAAGAGATCCAAGTCCACCTCTTTTAAGCCAACGGACGAAATAGTCAAATTCCAAGTCCATCCAACGGACCCTACAAAGACGGCCTCCATTGGGGCACAGTTAAACCCTGATGTAGACGCCGCACTACGAGAACTCCTACGTGAAAATTGGGACATGTTCGCCTGGCACCCCTCAGACATGCCAGGAATTCCACGCTGGCTGGCCGAGCACAGCCTAAATATCCTAAAAGGATTCAAGCCAGTCAAACAGGCTCTTCGGCGATTTTCCGAACCCAAGAGACTGGCAATGGGAGAGGAGCTAGCCAAGCTATTGGAAGCCGGATTCATCAGAGATATAAAACATCCGGACTGGCTAGCAAACCTGGTGATGGTACCAAAGAAGGATAAATCCTGGCACCTATGTGTCGACTTCAAGGACCTTAACAAGGCTTCCCAAAGGATCCCTTCCCCCTCCCCTGCATCGATCAAATTATCGACGCTACCGCTGGGCACGATTCATTGTGCTTCCTCGACTCATACTCCGGCTACCACCAAATCAAGATGGCGGAGCTAGACCAAGCCGCAACGGCATTCATCACTCCATATGGCCCATTCTGCTTCAACACAATGCCCTTCGGGCTCAAAAACGCCGGCGCAACATATCAGCGCATGATTCAGACATGTCTGGCAAACCAGATCGGCAAAATAGTGGAGGCATACGTAGACGATGTGGTCGTCAAATCCAAGCATGTTGAAACTCTAGTAGACGACTTGAGGCTCACATTCGACAATCTCCGAACATATGACATTAAGCTCAACCCGGAAAAATGCGTTTTCGACGTTCCAGCTGGAAAGCTCTTGGGCTTCATTGTATCCGGTAGAGGAATTCAAGCAAACCCAGCCAAGATCTGAGCTCTGTCACAATTGGATATCCCAAAAGACCTAAAACAAATTCAAAAATTGACAGGATGCGTGGCAGCTTTAAGCCGCTTTATCTCCCGTTTGGGAGAAAAGGCATTACCCCTTTATCGCCTCCTCCGGCGCACCGAACACTTCGAGTGGACGGATGCCGCCACGGCCAGACTCAAAGAAATAAAAGCCATATTGGCAACAAATCCGGTCCTGGCCGCACCCAATATGGGCGAACCAATGTTATTATATATCGCGGCAACACATCAAGTTGTAAGCGCGGTGCTCGTCGTCGAACGAGAAACGGACGGACACAAGTTCCCCCTTCAAAAACCAGTTTACTACGTGTCCACTGTCCTAACTCCATGCAAGTCCCGGTATCCACATTATCAAAAGAGAGCGTACGCGGTGTTCATGGCATCCGGGAAGCTGCGACACTACTTTCAAGAGTGTTCGATAACAGTAGCCTCCGAAGTACCTCTTAATGACATTATAAACAACCGCGATGCGACTGGCTGGATTGCAAAATGGGCCATCGAGCTCCTCCCATTTGACATAACCTACAAACCACGGCGAGCTATCAAGTCACAAGTTTTGGCTGACTTCGTCGCCGAATGGACTGAAGCCGAACAACCTAAAGAGTACGGCGCATATTCCAATTGAATCATGCACTTCGACGGCTCCAAAATGTTGGCCGGCCTGGGGGCTGGCGTCGTTCTGATGTCCCCAACCGGAGACACAGTCCAATACGTACTCCAGATAATGTACACGGACTCCAACAATGCAGCCGAATACGAGGCCCTTCTACATGGCCTCGGGATGGCGGTCTCCATGGGCATTAAACGCCTAGAGGTGCGCGGGGATTCGAACCTCGCAATATCCTAAATAAATGGAGACTTCGACGCCAAGGATCCGAAGATGGCAGCTTACCGTAACGCCGTCCTAAAAATGTCAGCTCGGTTCGAAGGGCTCAAATTTCACCATATAGCCCGGGATAATAACCAAGCGGCGGACGTATTGGCACGCATCGACACAAAGCGCGATGCTGTCCCTCCCAACATCTTCCTGGAGCGGCTTTTCAAGCCATCCGTACTATGGGAAGGGGAGTCCGAAAACAACAATCCGGACCCAACCGCACCGCCCGACACCGAACATTCTGACACAATCGGTGGTTCTGCCAATGAAATAACACCTTCAGCCCACGAAATAATGGCAGTCATTTCCCCGTGGACGGAACCATTCCTAGCCTACATAACTAGGCAGGAACTTCCCGAGGACCAAAACGAGGCCCGCTGCATAGTACGGCAATCTAAAGCCTATAAGGTCCATGAGGGAGAGCTTTATAAGAAAAGCACAACCAGAGTCCTTCAAAGGTGTATCTCCAAAGAGGAAGGGCGAAATCTTCTGGCTGAAATTCATGCCGGACTCGGTGGGCACCACGCCGCAGCTCGGGCCCTTGTAGGCAAGGCCTTCCGTACAGGATTTTATTGGCCGACGGCCCGGGAAAATGCTCAGGACTTAGTCCAACGATGCGTCGGTTGCCAGCTCTTTGCTAATCAAAGCCACATGCCACCCACCGCCCTCAAAACTATACCCATCACCTAGCCGTTCACGGTCTGGGGGCTTGACATGGTTGGACCCTTAAAGGGGGAACCCACAAGCAAAAATACCTATTGGTCATGGTGGATAAATTCACCAAATGGATAGGGGCCAAGCCAGTTAAGACGGCCGAATCCGGACCCGTGATAGACTTCATATCAGGGGTAGTACACCGTTACGGCGTCCCCCATAGCGTCATCACTGATAACGGCACAAACTTCACGCCCGACGAAGTTAAACTCTGATGCAAAAACATGGGCATCAAGCTCGACTATGCTTCAGTCTAGCACCCTCAAACTAACGGTCAAGTCGAGCGAGCAAATGGTCTAATCATGAGTGGCATCAAACCCAGACTAGTGCGGTCCCTCAAGGAATCTAACACGCACTGTGTAGAGGAGCTCGACTCCGTACTCTGGAGGCTGCGGACCACGCCGAATCGCACTACCGGATTCACACCATTTTTTATGGTGTACGGCGCAGAGGCAGTTTTGCCCTGCGACATAATTCATGACTCACCTCGCATGCGCATGTACGAATAAAGAGAAGTTGAGCTGGATCGACAGGATAGTTTGGACGCCTTAGAGGAGGAGCGCGACGTGGCAAAAGCTCGTTCCGCATTCTATCAACAGCAGGCCCGAAGATATCAAAGCAAAGAAGTACGGGCCAAAGCTTACAATGCTGACGAACTAGTTCTACGCCTGCCGGACAAGAAAAAGGACAAACTCAAGCCCAAATGGGAAGGTCCCTTCATCATCGACCAAGTCCTGACAGGCGGAGCGTACTGTCTGCGAAACGCATCGGATAACCGACTCGAGCCAAACCCATGGAACGCAGCCCGTCTCCGAAGATTCTACGCCTAGCGCTGGACTCTGAGTTCGTCTCCTTCTTCCGTCTGCATTTTATACTTTAGCTGTCTTTTATTTCTCTCCTTCTCTCCCCCTTTTTTCTTAAAGCCTTTGGAGGCTCGTCTGCGCATTGTTCGCACACACTTGACGCGCTACTCGCGCTCATCATACCTGGGGGCTTCTTTAACAGAAGCTTATTTATACGGGCTTTATGCCCAACACCTGTGTCACACTTCCGCATGTACCTTTTATTCACCATTATATGCATCGATATGACTTAAGTTTTGGCCAAGCTGGGTTGGCTGGCTCCTGTGCTTACCCCTACATTCCCGATTGTTCGGCTAGGTGGTAAAGGGAGCACCTCTGCAATTGTTACTACCGGGTCAGCCGGATGTGTACCTCGGACTGGGTGAAGCCGAAAGCTAGCGTTCTTAAGGGAATATTCGGTCGGCGAACTAAAAGACGAACTCTTACTTCTTCATTTATCTGCCCCCAGATGTTTTTCTGCTTTTTTCGCAGTCCGGACATGCACTTTAGGGCATGCCTCCCAGGGAAAGGAACCCCTAACGGAACTATTCTCCCTGGAAGATGTTTCTTACTAACCATGTAATATAACATAACTAGTTGGGCACTTGTCTGATAAAGCACTTATGACCCCTACGCCTGGTCTCCACGCATGCCCCGGTTCTTACATAACCGCGAGGGTATTCGGACACACTCCGGACTGTCGGGTCCCGAGGTTGAAGCGAAAAGGTCCGCTACGACAAACGATCTACAATCCGGCTAGAAGGCATTTTACATGTCATTTTAAATTACATAGTCAAATCGACTGATCGTATTCCTCTTCAATACCATCTAATAGGCTGTCTAGTTTGCAGTTCCGCTGGGAATACTTTGCGGCCAACTCTACTTGGCCGTACACTAAGCTCACAGGGATGTCCTTCCCATCGGGCCCCACAGGTCTGACCTCGGCCATGTGGTTTGGGCCAGCCTTGGTGTACCGCGTCTTCACCATGGCCCAGGCCTCCCTGGTGCCTTGACGGCAGGCCGATATCTTCCATAGCCGGAAGCGCCGCTGTGCTTCCTGAAGCTTCTCTACAAGCTCTCCAAGGCCTTCGGGTAGGGAGACGGATGGCCACAAGGCCTGGGTGACGCCTCTCATCACCTGCCGAACTCGTTCGTGCAGTTGTAGCAGCTCGGGAAGTTGGTCACCCGTTGAACCGGGCATTTCCTCTGCAGGACGACCTGTGAGCATTCCTACAGACATATTTCTGTTAATGGACTTCCTCGCCAAACTCTTCTTTTCATAAGTTCGCTCAAGCACTTACTATAAATGCCGCGACGAAGCCGCTGATTCTCCTTGACGGAGTCAGACAGCTGGGCACGAACATCTTTTAGTTCCTCGCCCAGCTGGGTGTTGGCATCTTGGAGGTTATTTTTCTCTTTCCGCACCCTTGTAAGCACTTTCTCGCCAGCTTTTAACCGGCGGAGGAGCTGTTGCTTGTCCGGATCTAGTCCGGCTCCATCTGCAATATTATTGTCAGACCTATACACACGCCGCATTTAGCAAATTACTTATCTTTAGAAGCATATATTACTAGAGGGGGTCTCTGTGGCTTCCCCTGCCGCGGCTAGTGCGGCCTCAAGTTGGGCCTTGCACTCCTGAAGCTCCTGGGACAGTTGGATATTCTTTTCTATAAGATCCTGCATAACAAATGATCCTTAAATCAGTTATTCTAACTATTTTAAGTCTCGGGGGCTACTAGCATATATAACTGTCAAAATTCCTCACCCGTATGTCTTTCACATACTGCTCCGTGGCTCTGGCTAGACCATCTTGAGCGGCACGGAGGTGCGCATCTCCCGAATTGAAGGCATTCAATGCCTCTTGGGAGAAACATGCGTCACGAAGAACTGTCCGGCGGCGCCTATGATTCATGGCACTCTCCACCTCAGATTTGGTGGCGAACAATCTGTCGACATCCTCCGCTGGAGGAGCATCCGACGCGCTCCTTGTGTTAGCCTCCCCCTCCGGACCTGGCGTTGGAGCCTGGCTGGCGGAGGCTCAATTGGGAACTTCCCCGGACACAGTCTGGCGAGCGCTCTTTTTCCTGAAAAGATCACGAACGTTAGTATTCCTTCCAAGAATCTTTTCTTGAAACACGGTGGCGCGCCATACCATTGTGGCGACGTCTCGATCCGCACCGCACTTCTTTTCCGCCTGCTGGGCCGAGCTGCCCCTTGTTTGACAGCCGCCGCGGGCTCGGCTTCCCGCCTCAAAGGCACCTCCTGCAGAACATCATTGGTATGCGGTGATCAGATATAAGCATGGATGGGTCATGGTATCAGGACTTTGGTCACAATTACCTGGGAAGCCAGAAATATTCCGGGGTAGTCCGCCGTAATGGCGACCAAAGCATTGTCGATGCTAAGTTGGTGGAACAACCCATCGATCAGCTCCACCTTTATATCCGGATCCTCTTCGGAGGCCGGATCGAGGGACCGTTCCGGATCCTCGGGTTGTGGAGGCGGGCTGTGTATATCCTCTACAGCCCGACGCAGTTCCTGCGTCGAATTCACAAAATGAGATACTTAACTATGGGAATGGGGATCGGATAGGCAAAAAGAAATGTCCGCTTACCTAGCTTCGAGGATTGTTCATAGAAAATCCGTTCAATGGACTAACGCGGAGAAAATCCTCCTTTTCCCCTTTGTACTGGCCGGATAAGATCTTCACCAGATCGGTGACCGATCCCGGCCCCTTACGGCCATGACGGGTGGCATCATCCTCCCCGTTGAAATCCCACATGGGGTGGCCCCTGTACTGGAGCGTATGCACCCCCCACATAATGCATGTGGCCATGACTCCGATCATGGTCAGGCCGGAATGAGCTAATAACCTTATTCGGCCCATCAGGTAGAGGACATCCTTGTCATTTTCCCTCTAGGGGCTCCGCGGGCGCCAGCTTAGGCGTTTCTTCAAAGGAGCATTACTGAACTCCGGGAGGCCGGTCCGAACAGGATCCGACAGCGGGACGTCTTCCATGTAAAACCATTCTGAAGGCCAGTCTTCGGACGCCATCTTCGGGGTTCCAGATAGATATCTGGTCCCGACGATGCGCCATAGTTCGGTTCCACCCACTTGATATATTGACCCCTCATGAGAACAGGGTACAAGGCAGAATAATCTCTTCCACAGCGCAAAATGAGCCTCGATGCCCAAGAACAGCTCGCAAAGGGCCACGAAGCCCGCGATGTGCAGAATGGAGGCAGGCGTAAGGTTGTGCAACTGTAGGAAATAGAACTCCAGGAGCCCCTGGAGAAACGGATGAATTGGAAATCCGAGCCCTCTTATCAAATAAGAGATGAAGCATACCCGCTCTCATTTGGAGGGATTGGGGATGCTCTCCGCCTGCTTTCCTCCCTTGTAGGTGGCGAGTCCGGCTCGAACCGGAACCATAAAGGCTGGGGGAAGAAATCCCTTGGTTTGGAGCATCACTAACTCACTATGCGGGACTGAGCATCTCTCCCAGTCTCCAGGCTGAGGGTTGGGAGCGCGAGGGGAGGAGCCGCGTCGACTGTCCATGATGGAATGGATTTTTTGTCAGAGGCACTCTGATGAATGCTCGCGGAGGGAGGATGGTGCGATTCGGATCTAGATCCCCATCTCTTTTATAGGAGGCTCATTTGCGCAGCTAGGGGGGTAAATGTAAAGATACCCTGGCTTTTCGCACGTGGAAGGTGGCCATTATTGGGTGTGAAAGCCAAGGAGCGCAGCATTTATAAGAAGCCGGACACTATTCGACAAGTATATGGAATTTGGAGAAGAACCCGCCTCGCAATGCCGAAGACAATCTACGCGCCGGACTCATCGTCATTGAAGCCTGGTTCGGGGGCTACTGAGGGAGTCCTCGACTAGGGGGTGTTCGGATAGCCGAACTATCATCTTTGGCCAGACTCCAAGACTATGAAGATACAAGATTGAAGACTCCGTCCCGTGTCCGGATGGGACTTTCCTTGGCATGGAAGGCAAGCTTGGCGATACGGATATGTAGATCTCCTACCATTGTAACCGACTCTGTGTAACCCTAGCCCTCTCCGGTGTCTATATAAAACGGAGGGTTTTAGTCCGTAGGACGAACAACAATCATACCATAGGCTAGCTTCTAGGGCTTAGCCTCATTGATCTCGTGGTAGATCTACTCTTGTACTACCCATATCATCAATATTAATCAAGAAGGAGTAGGGTTTTACCTCCACCGAGAGGGCCCGAACCTGGGTAAAAATACCGTGTCCCTTGATTCCTGTTACCATCCGCCTAGACGCACAGTTCGGGACCCCCTACCCGAGATCCGCCGGTTTTGACACCGACAAAGACCATCTTCATCCTACGCCTCCCACGGATTGATAAACCTTAGGTCATCCACATGAGGGAAATTTGCTACTGTCCTACAAACCTCTGCACTTGGAGGCCCAACAATGTCTACAACAAGAAGGTTGTGTAGCACACATCACTCTCCTGATCGGAGGGGCGCAGCATGGGACTGGACAAACCCGAAACCTACCTTTGTAACTACCTAGTCACGGAGTAGTGTTTGGTCGGCCCAAAGCAAGTCTGTCACCATACCGAGTACATGCGTCAGCTCAGGTCTTAGGACATAGAACATATGTTGTACTAGAGACTCACAAATGTCATATCATTGTGTCTCATAGTTGGGTCTGTCTGACTCGGACCTTATCTCGAATCGGATTCGACTAAGTCGAATCCGACCAGATCCTTCCTAGTCCATATTATCCGGTTAGCATCCAATGCTCAATGGCTAGTGAGACCAAGCCATCGACCGTGTCATATGCTAGTCTAGTCGGCTGCGCATCCACACAGCCCTTTCGACTAGGGACCTTTTAGGACAGTCATCATACAATGCATAGTCCCACAAACAAGTCACGTACTTGCTGATACACATTATTGATAATGTCCAAGCACTATCTTTATTCATAAACTCATAGAAAATATCATCATACATGAATGCCTGTAGGACATATCTCCAACATTTTAGGAGTACTGGGAGGTTATCGAACCCCCCCTCGGGAAAGTTAATGGGCCTACAGGGCCCTTAGGGGAGAGAGGAGGCAGCGGCCAGGATGTGGCGCGCGCCCCCCAAGACCAATCCTAATTGGACAAGGGCTGGGGGCGCGGCCCCTCCTTTTCCTTCTCCCTCTCCACTTCGTTCCCCCTTTCCCACTCCGAAAAAGGAAAGGGGGATCCTACTAGGACTAGGGAGTCCTAGTAGGACTCCCCCCTTGGCGTGCCCCCTCTAGGCCGGCCGCCCCCTCCTCCCCTCCTTTATATACGTGGGAAGGGGGCACCCTGAAGACACATCAATTGTTCTCTTTGCCGTGTGTGGTGCCCCCCTCCACAGTTTACTCCTCCGGTCATAGCGTCTTAGTGCTTAGGCGAAGCCCTGTGCGGATCACATCATCAACGTCGTCACCACACCGTCGTGCTGATAGAACTCTCCCTCGACCCACTATTGGATCAAGAGTTCAAGGGAGATCATCGAGATGAATGTGTGCTGAACACGGAGGTGCCGTACATTCGGTACTTGGATCGGTTGGATCGTGAAGACGTTCGACTACATCAACCGCGTTAACTAACACTTCCGCTTTCGGTCTATGAGGGTATGTGGACACACTCTCCCCCTCTTGTTGCTACGCATCTACTAGATAGATCTTGTGTGAGCATAGGAATTTTTTTGAAATTGCATGCTACATTACCCAAGAGTGGCATCCGAGTTAGGTCTATGCGTAGATGATTTGCACGAGTAGAACACAAAGAGTTGTGGGCGATAATACTCATACTACTTACCACCAATGTCTTACTTTGATTCGGTGGTATTGTTGGATAAAGCAGCCCGAACCAACCTTACATGACCACGTTCATGAGACTGGTTCTACCGACGTGCTTTGCACACAGGTGGCTGGCGGGTGTCTGTTTCTCCAACTTTAGTTGAATCGAGTTTGACTACGACCGGTCCTTGTTGAAGGTTAAAATAGCACACTTGACAAAAAACGTTGTGGTTTTGATGCGTAGGTAAGAACGGTTGTTGCTAGAAGCCCGTAGCAGCCACGTAAAACTTGCAACAAAAAAGTAGAGGACGTCTAACTTGTTTTTGCAGGGCATGTTGTGATGTGATATGGTCAAGACATGATGCGATATAAATTGTTGTATGAGTTGATCATGTTTTGTAACAAAGTTATCAGCAACTGGCAGGAGCCATATGGTTATCGCTTTATTGTATGAAATGTTATCGCCATGTAATTGTTTTACTTTATCACTAAGCGGTAGCGATAGTCGTAGTAGCAATAGTTGCCGAGACGACAACGATGCTACGATGGAGATCAAGGTGTCAAACTAGTGACAATGGAGATCATGATGGTGCTTTGGAGATGGAGATCAAAGGCACAAGATGATGATGGCCATATCATGTCACATATTATGATTGCATGTGATTTTTATCTTTTATGCATCTTCTTTTGTTTAGTATGATAGTAGCATTATAAGATGATCCCTCACTAAATTTCAAGGTATAAGTGTTCTCCCTGAGTATGCACCCTTGCTATAGTTCATCGTGCCGAGAGACCACGTGATGATCGGGTGTGATAAGCTCTATGTTCACATACGACGGGTGCAAGCCAGTTTTGCACGTGCAAAATACTCAGGTTAAACTTGACGAGCCTAGCATATGTAGATATGGCCTTGAAACACTGAGACCGAAAGGTCAAACGTGAATCATATAGTTGATATGATCAACATAGAGATGTTCACCATTGAAAACTACTCCATCTCACGTGATGATCGGACATGGTTTAGTTGATATGGATCACGTGATCATTTAGATGATTAGAGGGATGTCTATCTAAGTGGGAGTGCTTTAGTAATATGATTAATTGAACTTTAATTTATCATGAACTTAGTCCTGATAGTTTTTTGCATATCTATGTTGTTGTAGATCAATGTCCCGTGCTACCGTTCCCCTGAATTTTAATGCGTTCCTAGAGAAAGCTAAGTTGAAATACGGTGGTAGCAACTACACAGACTGGGTCTGTAACTTGAGGATTATCCTCATTGCTGCACAGAAGAATTACGTCCTTGAAGCACCGCTAGGTGCAAGGCCTGCTGCAGGAGCAGATGCTGATGTTATGAACGTCTGGCAAGCTCGATCTGATGATTACTCGATAATTCAGTGTGCCATGCTTTACGACTTAGAATTGGGACTTCAAAGCCGTTTTGAACATCATGGAGCATATGAGATGTTCTAGGAGTTAAAGTTAATATTTGAGGCAAATGCCCGAGTTGAGAGATATGAAGTCTCCAACAAGTTCTATAGCTGCAAGATCGAGGGGAATAGTTCTGTCAGTGAACACATACTCAGAATGTCTGGGTACCATAACCACTTGACTCAACTGGGAGTTAATCTTCTTTATGATAGTGCCATTGACAGAGTTCTTCAATCACTGCCACCAAGCTATAAATCCTTCATGATGAACTATAATATGCAAGGGATGGAAAAGACAATTCCTGAGCTCTTCGCAATGCTAAAGGCTGCGGAGGTACAAATCAAGAAGGAGCATCAAGTGTTGATGGTTAACAAGATCACTAGTTTCAAGAAAAAGGGCAAAGGGAAGAAGGGAAACTTCAAGAAGAATAGCAAGCATGTTGCTACTCCCGGGAAGAAGCCCAAGTCTGGACCTAAGCCTAAAACTAAGTGCTTCTACTACAAAGGGACTGGTCACTGGAAGCGGAACTGCCCCAACTATTTGGCGGATAAGTAGGATGGCAAAGTGAAACGTATATTTGATATACATGTTATTGATGTGTACCTTATTAATGCTCGTAGTAGTGCCTGAGTATTTGATATTGGTTCTGTTGTTCATATTGCAACTCGAAACAGGGGCTAGTGATTAAACGAAAATTGGCTAAGGACGAGGAGACGATGCTCGTCGGAAATGGTTCCAAGGTCGATGTGATCGCCGTCGGCACGCTACTTCTACATCTATCTTCGGGATTAGTTTTAGACCTGAATAATTGTTATTTAGTGCCAACGTTGAGCGTGAACATTATATCTGGATCTTGTTTGATGCGAGACGGTTATTCATTTAAATCAGAGAATAATGGTTGTTCTATTTATATGAGTAATATCTTTTATGGTCATGCACCCTTGTTAAGTGGTCTATTCTTGTTGAATCTCGATCGTGGTGATACACATATTCATAATATTGAAGCAAAAAATATGCAAAGTTAATAATGATAATGCAACTTATTTGTGGCATTGATGTTTAGGTCATATTGGTGTAAAGCGCATGAAGAAACTACATGCTGATGGGCTTTTGGAATCACTTGATTATGAATCACTTGGTGCTTGCAAACTATGCCTCATGGGCAAGATGACTAAGACTCCGTTCTCCGGAACAATGGAGCGAGCCACTGACTTATTGGAAATAATACATACTGATGTATGCGGTCTGATGAGTGTTGAGGCTCGCGGCGGGTATCGTTATTTTCTGACCTTCACAGATGATTTGAGCAGATATGGGTATATCTACTTAATGAAACATAAGTTTGAAACATTTGAAAAGTTCAAAGCATTTCATAGTGAAGTGGAAAATCATCATAACAAGAAAATAAAGTTTCTACTATCTAATCGTGGAGGTGAATATTTGAGTTACTAGTTTTATCTTCATTTGAAACAATGTGGAATAGTTTCACAACTCACGCCACCTGGAACACCACAGCGTAATGTGTATCCGAACGTCATAACCGTACTTTATTAGATATGGTGCGATCTATGATGTCTCTTACTGATTTACCGCTATCGTTTTGGGGTTATGCTTTAGAGACGGCCGCATTCATGTTAAATATGGTACCATCTAAATCCGTTGAGATGACACAATATGGACTGTGGTTTGTCAAGAAACTCAATCTGTCGTTTCATAAAGTTTGGGGCTGCGATGCTTATGTGAAAAATCTTCAACCTGATAGGCTCGAAACCAAATCATAGAAACGCGTCTTTATAGGATAACCAAAGGAAACTATTGGGAACACCTTCTTTCACAGATCTGAAGGCAAGATATCCGTTGCTAAGAATGGATCCATTCTAGAGAAGGAGTTTCTCTCGAAAGAAGTGAGTGGTAGGAAAGTAGAACTTGATGAGGTAATTGTACCTTCTCCCGAATTGGAAAGTAGTTTATCACATAAATCAGTTCCAGTTATTCCTACACCAATTAGTGAGGAAGCTAATGATGATGATCATGACACTTCAGATCAAGTTACTACCAAACCTCGTAGGTCAACCAGAGTACGGTCCGCACCAGAGTGGTATGGTAATACTATTCTGGAAGTCATGTTACTAGACCATGATGAACCTACGAACTATGAGGAAGTGATGATGAGTCCAAATTCCACAAAATGGCTTGAGGCCATGAAATCTGAGATGGGATCCATGTATGAGAACAAAATGTGGAGTTTGGTGGACTTGCTCGATGATCGGCAAGCCATAGAAAATAAATGGATCTTCAAGAAGAAGACTGGTGCTGACGGTAATGTTACTGTCTACAAAGCTCGACTTGTTGCGAAAGGTTTTCGACAAGTTCAAGGAGTTGACTATGATGTGGCCTTCTCACCCGTAGCGATGCTTAAGTCTGTCTGAATCAGGTTAGCAATTGCCACATTTTATGATTATGAAATTTGTCAAATGGATATCAAAACTACAATCCTCAATGGATTTCTTAAAGAAGAGTTGTATATCATGCAACTAGAAGGTTTTGTTGATCCAAAAGGTGCTAACAAAGTGTGCAAGCTCCAGCGATCATTTTATGGACTGGCGCAAGCCTCTCGAAGTTGGAATATACGCTTTGATAATGTGATCAAAGCATATGGTTTTATAAAGACTTTTGAAGAAGCCTGTATTTACAAGAAAGTGAGTAGGAGCTCTATAGAATTTCTAATATTATATGTGGATGGCATATTGTTGATTAGAAATAATACAGAATTTCTAGATAACATAAAAGGATACTTGAATAAGAATTTTCAATGAAAGACCTTAGTGAAGCTGCTTACATATTGGGCATCAATATCTATAGAGACGGATCGAGACGCTTAATTGTACTTTCACAAAGCACATACCTTGATAAAGTTTTGAAGAAGTTCAAAATGGATCAGTTAAAGAAAGGGTTCTGGCCTGTGTTACAAGGTGTGAAGTTGATTCAGACTCAATGCCCGACCACTTCAGAAGATAGAGAGAAAATGAAAGTCATTCCCTATGCCTCAGCCATAGGTTCTATCATGTATGCAATGTTGTGTACCAGACCTGATGTGTGCCTTGCTATAAGTTTAGCAGGGAGGTACCTAAGTAATCCAGGAGTGGATCACTGGACAGCGGTCAAGAACATCCTGAAATACCTGAAAAGGACTAAGGATATGTTTCTCGTTTATGGAGGTGACAAAGAGCTTGTCGTAAATGGTTACGTCGATGCAAGCTTTGACACTGATACGGATGACTCTAAGTCGCAAACAAGATACATATTTATATTGAATGGTGGAGCTGTCAGTTGGTGCAGTTCCAAGAAGAGTGTCATGGCGGGATCTACGTGTGAAGCGGAGTACATAGCTGCTTCAGAAGCAGCCAATGAAGGAGTCTGGATGAAGGAGTTCGTATCCGATCTAGGTGTAATACCTAGTGCATCAGGTCCAATGAAAATATTTTTGTGACAATACTGGAGCAATTGCTTTGGCAAAGGAATCCAGATTTCACAAGAGAACCATACACATCAAGACATGCTTCAATTCCATCCGCGATCAAGTCAAGGAGGGAGACACAGAGATTTGCAAGATACATACGGATCTGAATGTTGCAGGCCCGTTGACTAAGCCTCTTCCACGAGCAAAACATGAACAGCACCAAGACTCCATGGGTGTTAGAATCATTACTATGTAATCTAGATTATTGCCTCTAGTGCAAGTAGGAGACTGAAGGAAATATGCCCTAGAGGCAATAATAAAGTTGTTATTTATATTTCTTTATATCATGACAAATGTTTATTATTCATGCAAGAATTGTATTAACCGGAAACTTAGTACATGTGTGAATACATAGACAAAATAAAGTGTCCCTAGTATGCCTCTACTTGACTAGCTCATTAATCAAGATGGTTATGTTTCCTGACCATAGACATGTGCTGTCATTTGATGAATGGGATCACATCATTAGAGAATGATGTGATGGACAAGACCCATCCGTTAGCTTAGCATAATGATCGTTAAGTTTTATTGCTAATGCTTTCTTCTTGACTTATACTTGTTCCTCTGACTATGAGATTATTCAACTCCCGAATACCGAAGGAACACCTTGTGTGCTATCAAACGTTACAACGTAACTGGGTGATTCTAAATATGCTCTACAGGTGTCTCCGAAGGTGTTTTTTGGGTTGGCATAGATCGAGATTAGGATTTGTCACTTCGTGTATCGGAGAGGTATCTCCGGGCCCTCTCGGTAGTGCTCATCACTATAAGCCTTGCAAGAAATGTGACTAATGAGTTAGTTGCAGGAAGAAGCATTACAGAACAAGTAAAGAGACTTGCTGGTAACAATATTGAACTAGGTATGATGATATCGACGATCGAATCTCGGGCAAGTAACATACTGATGACAAAGGGAACAACGTATGTTGTTGTGAGGTTTGACCGATAAAGATCTTTGTAGAATATGTAGTAACCAATATGAGCATCTAGGTTCTGCTATTGGTTATTTATCGGAGATGTGTCTCGATCATGTCTACATAGTTCTCGCACCCGTAGGGTCCGCACACTTAACGCTCGATGATGACTTATATTATGAGTTATGTTTTTTTGATGACCGAAGTTTGTTCAGAGTCTCGGATGAGATCACGGACATGACGAGGTGTCTCGAATTGATCGAGAGGTAAAGATTTATATATTGGAAGGTTATGTTCGGACATCGGAAAAGTTTCGGAGAGGTTCGGACATTTTTCGGAGTACCGGGAGGTTATCGGAACCCCCGCCGGGAGAGTTAATGGGCCTACATGGGCCTTAGTGGAGGGAGGATGCAGCGGCCAGGAGGTGCCCCCCCCCAAGCCCAATCCGAATTGGACAAGGGGTGGGTGCGGCCCCCCTTTTCCTTCTCCCTCTCCACTTCTTTCCCCCTTTCCCACTCCAAAAAAGGAAAGGGGAATCCTACTAGGTCTAGGGAGTCCTAGTAGGACTCCCTCCTTGGCGTGCCCCCTCTAGGCTGGCCGCCCCTCCTCCCTTCCTTTATATATGTTGGCAGGGGGCACCCCAAAGACACATCAATTCTTCTCTTTGCCGTGTGTGGTGCCCCCCTCCACCGTTTACTCCTCCGGTCATAGCGTCGTAGTGCTTAGGCGAAGCCCTGCGCGGATCACATCATCAACACTGTCACCATGCCGTCGTGCTGACGGAACTCTCCGTTGACCCTCTACTGGATCAAGAGTTCGAGGGACGTCATCGAGCTAAACGTATGCTGAACACGGAGGTGCCATACGTTTGGTACTTGGATCGGTTGGATCGTGAAACCGTTCGAGTACATCGACCACATTAACTAATGCTTCCGTTTTTGGTCTACGAGTGTACGTGGACACACTCTCCCCCTCTCGTTGCTATGCATCTCCTAGATAGATCTTGCGTGAGCGTAGGAATTTTTTTAAATTGCATGCTACGTTACCCAACAACATGTGCTAAATCTGCATACACATAAGGGATACAGAGGTTCAAATCCAACACAAGAAGGCAAAAGAGGAACTAGTTCATCCCAATCCTTGAAGGAGAGAGGTCTTGAATCCTTGGGGGATCTCCCCTAAGAAGGGATATTGAATCCACTAGGGGATCTTCTCACGTGGAGGTCTTGATCTCCATAGGAGAGGTAGTGTATGAGCAAAGCTCTATCTCAATCTTGAGCTAATCCTTTGCGAACCTTAAAAAGTAGGTAGGAGACGAGTATATATAGTCTAGGGGAGTGAAGGGGTACATGGGCCTCGGCCAGAGCTGTGCACGTGGTCCAGCTAGGTCGCTGTGGCCATGGCTAGCCCGGATGTCCGGGACCTGGTCCAAACGTTCGGTTGGGTCCAGATGATCTGAGTGGAGTCCCGGATGATCCGACCTCGACGAGAGGCTTTCTATTCACTACAAAAAAAAGACACATCCGTGACATTTTGGGCCGAATGAAAAAAAAAATCTGTCATACTTATGACACTTCTATGACGATAATTGTGACAAAACCCGGTATCATCATAGATGTGGTGGGCTCCTACTTCTATGACAAAAAATCATGATAGAAAATGGGCTTTTTGTCCTGGGCGGGCCGGAGACGCAGCTGCATGACATTCTTTGGGCCGTCCATGACGGGGAAAAACTGTGGTAGAAGCAAGGGCAAGGAAAATTTCAAGGAGTTCCCGGTTACGGTGGGTGGTCGGGGGCCGAGCGATGCACGTTTCTCTCGTACACATACACGCGTGTGTGCGGCGTTGGGCATTAACTGAACCTGAGCGAGGCGTCGCCTAACTGAACCCGAGCGATTGCACTGCAGGATAAGCGTTACTGAACCCGAGAGATCGAGAGATTCCTTCGCTACTGCTGCTAACTGAAGCCGATCGATGCTGCCTCTGGATGAATAGTGACCGTTGGAGGGGGGTTTGGATGAACAGTGAGCGTTGCGGGGGGGGGGTTGGATGAACAGTGAGCGGTGGGGGTGGATGAACAGGACCCCGTGGCGTTGCCTCTGGATGAACAGGACCCGATCGCTCGAGCCAGTTGGGGCTGGATGAACAGGACCCCGTGGAGGGCTCTATGAACAGGACGACCCCGCGGAGGGCTGGATGAACAGTAGATGGTGGAGGGGTGGATGAACATTAGCCCGTGGAGGGGTGGTTGAACAAGAGCCCGTGGTGAGGGGTGGTTGAACAGTAGCCGGTGGAGTAGCGTGTGGTGGAGGCTGGACGAACAGGAGCCCGTGGATGAACAGTCGAAGGTGGAGGCTGGAGGAGGTCGACGGTGGATGAACAGTAGCCCGTGGAGGCTGGAGGAGGTCGATGGTGGAGATGAACAGTATCCCGTGGAGTCCAGTTTTGTGGTACGCCACACCCCTCCCGATGAACAGGACCTCTGTTTCGACCGTAGCGCTCCAACACATGTCCGTTTCGTCCGTTTTGCGGTACGCCACACCCCTCCCAATCAACAGGACCCTGTTTCGACCGTACGAGGTCTGTTTCCTCTGTTTGCTGTATGCCAGACCCCTCCAGATGAACAGGATCCCGTTTTGAACGTGGCCGGTCGAACACAAAGCCGTTTCCTCCGTTCTGCGGTACGCCGGGCCTCGTTTCCATTGCGTGTTCCGTCCAAGCCCTCCCGATGAACACGACGACGCATTCCGTTCTGACCCAGCCGGTTGGCTCCACATGAACACGATGACGATGCCGTTTCTCCGTTTCGACCCAGCCATGTCCATGAGCGCTGGCCGTACGTATGCGCGAGTAGGCGTTCGAGACCCTGCCCATATGTACACATACGTGGCCGTATTTTCTTTCCTGCACATTGGCCGCTGTACGTACGTGTACATGCTACGTGTGCGCCTCCACTACAACACGTGCGTGACTCTACATCCACCAGTATGTACATACACGTTCGCGACCAGAATGACAACGCTACATATGCTTCGACCAGGTGGGTCCGACTGTCAGGCACTTCCTTGCGTGCGAAGATGTAGCTGGTGGGTTCAAGCAGTCAGGGGGTGAATCATTTTTTACCCGGATGCACTTCCTTGCGTGTGAAGGTGTAGCTGGTGGGTCCCAACAGTCAGGGGGGAAATGTTTTTTTCGTGAAATACGGTGGCCCGTCCGGTGGGTCCCTTCTGTTAGGTGGAGGAATAATTATTTTGCGCGTAATATGGAGGCACTTCCTTGCGGCCGCCGTGGACCCAGTTGTCAGCCTCTCCATGTACAGTACTCTTCCGATGGAAGTCGTTCGTTGACCACGTTGACCATGCAGCGCGGAGAGCACCAGGGCGGTGGACGACGGTGAGGCCTAGGAAGGGGATGACGCGGAGCCGAGGAAGATGCAGCAGTGGAAGCCTGCGTGGAGAGGAGTACAAGGGTTCACTGGTTCGGCTGTGGTGTGAGGCTACTGTCGCCGTAGGGCCTGCCAGCGGTGGGAATAGTAGGGGCGGTGAGGCCTCTGCGGTAGCACAGCCGGCCACGGGAGGAAGAAGCACGCGGCACGACCGGCGCTGCTTTGGGTGGCTGGAGCAAGAAGACCAGAGGTTGAAGAAGCACTACGGCCGTTGGATGGACATCGTACGGTCACTGGAGCTAGAATCGTTCATATTGACTAAGTTGACAAATCCCTCCATCCCCGTCAACTTGGTAGGCCCACAAGTCAGTCTCCCACCAAGGAGGGACCCAGCTAGCAGGGGGAGTATTCATTTTTTTGTGCGTAATAAGGAGGCACTTCCGGTGGGTCCGAGCTGACAGCGGGGGAACTTTTTTCGCGAAATACTATGGCCCGCCCGGTGGGTCCCAGCAGTCAGGGGGAAACGTTTTTTCGCGAAATACTGGTGGCCCATCCGGTGGGTCCCTGCTGTCTGGTGGAGGAATAATTATTTTTCGCGTAATAAGGAGGCACTTCCTTGCGGCTGCCGTGGACCCAGCTATCAGCCTCTCCACATACAGTACTCTTCCGATGGAAGTCGGTCATTGACCACATTGACCACGCCGCGCTGAGAGCACCACGGCGGTGGACGGTGGCGAGGCCTAGGAAGGGGACGATGCGGAGCCGGGGAAGACGCGGAGGTGGATGCCCACGCGAAGAGGAGTACGAGGGTTCACTGGTTCGGCTACGGTGTTAGGCTATCATTGCCGCAGAATAACAGGGGGTGTGGGTGAGTGGAGGGATGGCCTGGCCAGTGGTGGGAGTAGTATGGGGGGCGGTGAGTCCTCCGCGGTAGAACAGTCGGCCACGGGAGGCAGGAGCAGGCGGCACGACCGGCGCTGCTTTGGGCGGTTGGAGCAGGAAGACCAGAGGTTGAAGAAGCACTATGGTCGTTGGATGGACATCATACGGTCACTGGAGTATTGACTAAGTTGACAAAGCCCTCCGTCCCTGTAAACTTAGTAGGCCCACAAGTCAGCCCAACAATATGGTGGGTCCCAGCTAGCAGGGGGTATTCATTTTTTTGGGAATAATAAGGAGGCACTTCCTTGCGTGCGAAGATATAGCTGGTGGGTCCGACCTGTCAGCGGGGGGGGGGGGGGGACGTTTTTTCGCGAAATACAGAGGCCCTTCATTTGGGTCCTAGTTGTAAGGTGGAGGAATCATTATATTGCGTGTAATAAGGAGGCATTTCCTTGCGTGCGGCCGTGGACCCAGCTATCATCCTCTCCACGTACAGTCCACTTACGATGGATGTCGTTCATTGACCATGTTGACCAGGCCGCACCGAGAGCACCAGGGTGGTGGACGACGGCGAGGCCTAGGAAGGGAACGACATGGAGCCAGGGAATACTTGGCAGTTGTTTCCCACGCGGAGGAGTATGAGGGTTTACTGTTTCCTCTGTTGTCCCCGGAGAATAACAACACGTGTGGGTGAGTAGA
This sequence comes from Triticum timopheevii, assembly GCA_963921465.1. Lineage (NCBI taxonomy): Eukaryota > Viridiplantae > Streptophyta > Magnoliopsida > Poales > Poaceae > Triticum > Triticum timopheevii. Next base: position 274,410,352 of record OY997266.1, read on the forward strand.
GGGATGGCTAGGCCAGTGATGGGAGTACGATGGGGCCGTGAGGCCTGCGCGGCAGCATAGCCGGCCGCGGGAGGAGGGAGCAGGCAGTCCCACCAGCGCTTGTTTGAGCAGCTGGAGCATGAAGAGCAGAGATTGAAGAAGCACGACAGTCGTTGGACGGACATCCAACAGTCATTGCTCTCGTGTGTTGACTAAGTTGACAGGGCGTTGCGTGTGCATCAACCTTTTTTTATGAAAGCATATGCGTCAACCTATAGTAGGCACACAAGTCAGCCTCAAATCTGTGGAAAACAGCATACAACCCATCTGCCATTATTTCTAATAATGTACAGCCCATTTGCTAATTCTTAAGAATTTTTTGAGCCCATCTTCTTTTTGTTAGCATTACACGCCATATTGTGGCCACGGTTAAAAAGTATACGAAATTTTGCATCTTTCGGTGCGGTCAACTGTTTTTAATCCAGAAATATCAATTGACATTCAAACTATTTTGAAAAATAATTTATATAAATATAAAATCCAAATAATTATCCACGCATAAGAATCAACGGAATTTAAAATCTTGTAATGAAAAAAATTGAAACTAATTCCCGGTTTGATGTGTTTTAAAAATATACAGCCCATTTCTGGGCAAACCGAATGAAACTCTCCTCGTCTTGAAAGATTTGTAGCCCAGCAGGGCCGATAAATCAAGTAGGCCTTGTTTGGGTATTTCGTTAAAAAAATAGAACTGTGCTAGCCATTTTCAGCAAGTAAAAAACACAACTGGGCTCATGATGTGGTAAACATAAATAAAAACCCTGTCTAGATGGGCCACAGCCCCCGCACAGCCCCATTCTTACCATGATCCGTCGCTAAAACTAGTATAAATAACAACTGCTTTTCCTCAAAAAAAAACTGTGCGACCTGCTGGGTCCCTGGTGTCAGCCGCTCGTAGTGTAATTCTCTCGTTTATTGACTACGTTGACAGTGGCGCGAGACCCAGATGTCCAACCATTAGGAGGAACCATATTTTTGGGCTTGTAATATAGAGGCACTTGCTTGCGTACTGCCATGACGCTGGTGGGTCCCTACTGTCAACCTCTCCACGTACAGTCATCTCCTTGTTCCTCTCGGTTGTTGATGACGTTGACAACGCAAGAGGGCGGCGCACCACGCACGGCGAGCGAACCAAGGCCGCAAGGCGGAGGATGGCGGCGAGGCCTCGGACGGAACGAATAGGAGCCGTGGAAGATGCGCCGGTCCAGTCGCAGGCGGAGGGGAGTACGAGGGTTGACTGGTTCGGGTGCGGGTGCGTGTTGGGGCTGACATCGCCGGAGAATAACAGGACGTGTGGGGGAATAGAGGGAGGGACGGGCCAACGTTGGAGGGTACATACGGGAGGGCGGTGGAGGCGCAGCCAGCAATGGGAGGCGGGAGCAGGCGAAGCCGACGGGGTGGTTTGGTTTGGGTGGCTGGAGGAAGAAGAAGACCAGAGATAGAAGATACACGATAGATGTGGGATGTCAATCCAACGGCTAGTAGGCAGAATCGTTTGTTGACTGGCTAGTAAGTCGACACCTCCTTGGATAGGCTATTTCCTCGCGGGTCCCAAATGTCAGAATCCAAATCTGTCACTGTCATGCAGCCTTTCCTATGAAAATTTACAGCCCATTTGATGTGGTAGTTCGAAATAAGTTTGTGGGTGCTGGTGCGGGCTAATCACTTGGCTTTTGTAATGCACAATGAGCTCAAGCAGCCGGCGAGAGTGATGTTATTTCCCTTGGTTGGGATTTGTTACAATATTTCACTCCAAATTAAACGAATGGCAAGCCATTTGCCTTGTTTCAAAGAAAATATGACAGTCACATCTGAGTTGAAAAGGGCAGGAACATCTAACTCCAACTTACAAACTGTACAAAAGCATGAGGGTTATTTGTTCATTAGGTTTACAAAAAACCCAGGTTGAAAAGGGCAACAACATCTAACTCCAGCACTGTTTTCGGCAGTCACAGTCAAATGGATCAGTCAGGTCCATACAATGAACATCATGGGTCATAAAATTTACTGGATTATGACCACAATATGTTGTAAATAGAAGCCCGGCACGTTCAGAAGCTCTTTTGCCCACCTGAAACTCCTTTTTTTGCTCTTCGACATACCCATCCGTCAAAACCATGCTGCTGATAAACGTAAGCCTGATGGACAATAGTAACCTCGCATTCAGCAGGAAGAATGTGACAAATCTAGTGTTTGCACGGTTGGCTACATATCGTTCTAGCGTTATTGTCTTCAATCGAATCTCATGAGAAGTGAGAAAATCCCGATGCTTACGAATCCACCGATTGGTTATAACTTTCTTACCCCATCCTGGTGCCTAAATAACATGAAGATCGAATCTTGTTAAGGTCTAAAAAAAGAGTGTCGAAAGAGCAATAGCTGAACGGTTAATTCTAGTACACTATATGCGGGCTTCCAATGTGCGTGAAATTATCACCTTTATATACAACTTCTCCAGACATGGAAAGCATTGCAGCAAGCCAATAATCTTGTTCAGATCAAAACTATTCATTTGGATATATAAGATCTTGACAGAATCCAGCACCATTGATAGGCCATCCATGGAGAAACTCTTCATTGTGCATAGAACATAATATTAGTACAAAATGTGTACTCCAAGATGATATATAACTTATGCCCAGAAATTTAAAATGCAACTTATGGTTACAAGTGTAGATGATAATATAAAGTACCTGAAGAACTGTGGAGCCAAACACCATGTTGAAATGAGCACTGAGATCATGTATTACACCCAAGGTCTCCAGTTTAGGCGCGGAGAGGACAGTTATTTGTAACGTTGAATAACTAGAATCAAGGATCAACCTTTTGAAGTGAAGGGGGATCTTGGTGATGAGCTGCCTTCCGTCAAAAGAAATTCCAATTCTTACAAGGTTAGGCGACTTTATTTGGAGACAACCAATTCTAACTGTGAAAACAACCACCAAGCACTCCAGGGCAGGGCAACTGGAGTGAATGATGTTGTGCAATGAGGCCTCCGATATACGAACCCGCACAAGTGAAAGTTTCTTGAGAAATGGGAGTCGAAGGTTTAGTACCAGATTGTCTGGTAGGTAGCACATCGCAAAGGTGGCTGTGTGGAGAGAGGAGGAAAACCGCGAGATGGACATCGGTGTTGAGGGCACAAGTTCATGGCGTTCGGTATGTGGTATGTGATTTCTAGGGGAATAGTAGAACTCAAGCAGCTATAGTTCGGTGAATTCAGGGGATTTCAGCCAGGCGTCCACTGTGCAGGGCATGGTATGCTTGCTCAGGTAGCATGACGGGATGTAGAGGCTTCGAAAGGAGCCTTGGTGGGAGGAGATGATGGCTCTGGGGATTTCAAAATCACTGAAGAGAGATAGCTGATGAGAGTCGAGATTAAGGGGCACGGCGCGCCATAGAGGGCGCCACCGAATTGAGAGGACTTGGGTGCGGTAGCAATCCTTGGTGGGAAGAAGAGAGATGATCTCCCCAAGGACGGCATCCGGGAGATCGCTGATGTGGTCCACCCGAGATTCTACGGGTTCCTGGGATCCGGTGGGGGCGGGGTCGCCGCATCTCCCCGCGCTGCCGGGTGCGGGATGTACAACAGGCGTCTCCACTGGAGGGAGCCTCATCTTCTTGGCACTGGGGTCAGCCGACTCCATTTTCCTCGAGGGCGTCGCGTCGCGCTCACGGATTTGAGCAGAGTAATGAATGACGAGCCTAGTTGTGGTGCGAGTGAAGAAGAAGGGGAGCTGGGGGTTTTCTGTAGTGGTGAGGAAGAAGGGGAGCTGGGGTTTTCTGTAGGAGTGAGGTGAGGAATATCGGGGTACGAGTGGATCGAGCTGACGTGAGGTGGGTGGGAGCGAGGAGGAAGAAGAGCACCCAGGTTTTTTAGGGGGCGGTGTGCTGGGTGTGGGTAGCGCCTCTCATTCAGTAAATATATGGGCTTTTTATTGATTTTACTATTTACTAGTGTGGATGGGCTGTTTTGTCTTGGGCCCAGAGAAACAATTACTACTAGTAAAGTGGAGACACTCTATAGCTACCTAGAAAAACAATTACTACTAGTACAGTGGAGATACTCTACCGCTTCTGGCTCCTCCCAGGTCATTGAAACGTCTCCCTCTACTGAATGTCGTTATACTTTTGTTCACCGACATGCGGGCCATGTAGCGCGCGGGCCCAAATGCCATCCACCAAATTAGAAGGTAGTATGCATGTGGAGAGTCACCCTGGTCGTAGCGTGGTAGTAACGAGCCGTCGTATCACAAAACCCCACCTCCCCGCTGAGGGAGTCCTGGATTAGGGGGTCCTCGGACAGCCGGACTATGTACTTGTGCCGGACTGTTGGACTATGAAGATACGAGATTGAAGACTTTGTCCCGTGTCCTGGTGGGACAATCCTTTGCGTGGAAGGCAAGCTTGGCAATTCGGATATGTAGATCTCCTTCGCTGTAACCGACTCCGTGTAACCCTAGCCCCCCTCCGGTGTCTATACAAACTGGAGGGTTTAGTCTGTAGGACAGGAACAATCATAATCATCATAGGCTAGCTTCTAGGGTTTAGCCTCTACGATCTCATGGTAGATCAACTCTTGTAATACTCATATCATCAAGATCAATCAAGCAGGAAGTAGGGTTTTTACCTCCATCGAGAGGGCCCGAACCTGGGTAAAACATCGTGTCCCTTGCCTCCTGTTACCATTAGCCTTAGAAGCACAGATCGGGACCCCCTACCCGAGATCCTCCGGTTTTGACACCGACATTGGTGCTTTCACTGAGAGTTCCTCTGTGTCGTTGCTGCAAGGCTCCATGGCTTGTCTTGTTGTCAAGGACAACATCACTTCTAGGGGAGCGCTAGCAGTAGGCCAAACTCTCCGACTAGGCGGCTTCGTCATGACCGCCCAATCAGCGGCCGTGCCGACGATGACCTCTCGGGTCATCAAAAACAGCCTCCATGTCAATTCGGAACTCGCCGAACAGATGGATCCAATGGAGCTCTCCTCCCTTAATGAGATCTTGGATCGCATCACCGCTCTGGGAGTCGCTACAGACTATGATCGGATTGGGTTTAAACCCAACCAAAGGGATATCAAATCTCCACCGGTCACCCATGAGATAGCGGTAGTGGAAGAGCCACACATGGATTATCCCTCTACCTTGAGGATGAACTATGTCTGGATTACCGAGCTCTCTGAGCCAGATACCCGCTCGCAGGAGGACATGACCCAGACCCCGGACTTAGAATCGGGTAACGGGCCAGAAAAATTGGGCAACATCCCGGAGTCCAACCTGCCGAGCCCGGAAGCTCCTCTGCCCCTGGATGTCAAATTGGGTCAGAATTCGGACTTAATTACGCCCACGCACCCAGACTTATGTCGTCTTTCCCATATCAGACAAGAGCCCCAAGAGCCAGCACATCGCTACTGGGCTAGATTCCTCCTTGTGCTAAACAGGGTCAAGGACTGTCGTGAGGAGGACGCAATCTCACTTTTCTGCAAAAACTGCACGAACAAAGGGATCCTCAATGCTATAAGTCACAGTGACATAGTACACTTTGCTGACTTGGCAGCCATAGTACAGAAGTACTGTGCGGTGGAAGGCGCCTGGAAAACCCAAACAGAATTTTGGGATAATGCGGCTCTCACTAAACACTTTGTCCGAGCTAAAAGAGAAAACTCTCGTAAGTTACCCGATCGAATTCCCAAAAAACCAAAGCCCGCTCCAGGGCGTGGAACCGTATTGGAAGAATGGCTCAATGGGCCATGCAAAATTCACAGCACACCGGATACCACGCCGATGCATAGCCTTAGAGCATGTAGGATACTCCGGCAGGTAGCAAAAAGCAACGAGGATCTTCTTGTAAACCATAAGGCAGAGCAACATCCCACCGAAGAAAACAATGCGGTACTGACAGTCTTTGAGAGTTTCGCCTCAAATAATAGGCGCAAGCGAGCTCATCAAAATTTCGCAGAAATCTGCCACGTGGCAAAAATAAATCCGTGGAGCGACACTGCTATAACCTTCAGTGATAGTGATGAACCTCAATTCCAGACAGTCCGGGCACCATCCCCTTTGGTCCTTAGCCCAATCGTGGATGGCTTTTGGCTCACTAAAGTACTCATGGACGGCGGAAGCGGATTAAACCTGATCTTTCAAGAAACGCTCAACAAGATGGAAATTGATAAAAGCCGCATTGAGCAAAGCGGCACGACCTTCAGGGGAATCATCCCTAGTCGGGAGGCACGGTGTGCAGGAAAAATCACACTCGATGTGGTATTCGACACCCCGGAAAATAATAGGTCCGAAGAAATCACGTTCCAAGTGACCCCGTTCAGCAGCGGATACCACGACCTTTTAGGGCGAGACGCATTCACGAGCTTTCAAGCTATACCCCATTACGGGTACATGAAGCTTAAAATACCCGGACCCAATGGAATCATCACTCTAGCCAGTGATCCGGACGTCGCACTCTGCGCCGAAAATAAAACTGCCGCACTAGCCCTAGAAGCATTATCCGAAGCCCTAGCGGCCGAAGAACTAACAATGTTGCGCGCCATAGTGGACAGGGACGACGTGATACTCGACAAACGACCCAAGTCCACCTCATTCAAGCCCGCAGACGAGATAGTCAAATTCCAGGTCCATCCAACAGACCTCAGGAAGACAGCTTCCATTGGGACACAGTTGAGCCCCACAATGGACGCCGCACTACGAGACTTCCTACTCAAGAATTGGGACATTTTCGCCTGGCATCCTTCAGACATGTCGGGCATCCCACACACGCTGGTTGAACAAAGCCTCAATATACTGAAAGGATACAAACCAGTCAAACAGACTCTTAGGCGGTTCTCAGAGCCTAAACTGCAAGCCATGGGAGAAGAGCTAGCCAAGCTACTTGAGGCCCGATTCATCAGAGATATAAAGCATCCGGATTGGCTGGCAAATCTGGTAATGGTACCAAAGAAGGACAAATCCTGGCGCCTATGCATCGATTGCAAAGACCTCAACAAGGCTTGCCCCAAGGATCCCTTCCCCCTCCCTTGCATCGACCAAATCATCGGCGCTACCGCAGGACACGACTCACTATGTTTCCTCGATGCATACTCTGGATACCATCAAATAAAGATGGCAGAGTCCGACCAAGCCGCAACGTTCTTCATAACGCCATATGGTCCCTTCTGTTTCAACACTATGCCTTTCGGGCTCAAAAATGCCGGCGCAACCTATCAACGCATGATTCAAACATGCCTGGAGAAGCAAATCGGCAAAACAGTGGAGGCATATGTGGACGACGTGGTCATAGAAACAAGACACGTCGAAACCTTAATAGATGACTTGAGACTTACATTCGACAACCTCCGAACATACGACATCAAGCTCAACCCGAAAAAATGTGTTTTCGGCGTACCCTTCGGGAAGTTGCTCGGCTTCATCGTTTCCAATAGAGGAATTGAAGCAAATCCGGCAAAATTCTGAGCTCTGTCGCAGTTGGCTATCCCAGCAGACCTCAAGCATATCCAGAAACTAGCTGGATGTGTGGCTGCCTTAAGCCGCTTTATCTCCCGATTAGGAGAAAAGGCACTACCTCTTTACCACCTTCTTCGACGCACCGAACACTTCGTGTGCACGGATGCAGCAGCGGCCGGACTGGATGAAATAAAGACCCTATTGGCCAGCAATCTAGTCCTGACCGCACCAAATACTAGCGAACCTATGCTATTATACATAGCTGCCACACATCAGGTTGTAAGCGCAGTGCTCGTCGTCGAACGAGAAGCAGATGGATACAAGTTCCCGCTTCAAAAGCCGGTATATTATGTGTCCACTGTCCTCACTCCATGCAAATCCCAATACCCACACTATCAAAAGATAGCATACGCGATCTTCATGGCATCCCGGAAGCTACGACACTACTTTCAAGTGTGTTCGATTATGGTAGCCTCTGAGGTACCACTCAACGACATAATAAACAACCGTGACGCCAGGGGACGAATTGCTAAATGGGCTATCGAGCTCCTTCCGTTCGACATAACATACAAACCACGACGAGCCATTAAGTCGCAAGTACTGGCTGACTTCGTCACCGAGTGGACAGAAGCCAAACTCCCTAAAGAGTACGGTGCGTACACCAATTGGATCATGCACTTCGATGGCTCTAAAATTCTGGCCGGATTGGGAGCGGGTGTAGTTCTGACATCCCCCACCGGAGACACGGTCCAATACGTACTCCAAATATTATACACAGACTCCAACAACGCAGCCGAATACGAGGCCCTGTTGCATGGTCTTCGGATGGCAGCCTCTATGGGCATTCAACGCCTAGAAGTGCGCTGGGACTCAAACCTCGCAATATCAAAAATAAATGGAGATTTTGATGCCAAGGATCCTAAAATGGCGGCCTACCGTAATGTCGTCCGCAAAATGTCAGCTCGGTTCGGGGGGCTTGAATTCCACCATGTGGCCTGAGAAAACAATCAAGCGGCGGATATCCTCGCCCGCATCGGAGCTAAACGTGACCCCGTCCCACCCAATATATTCTTGGAAAGGCTGTTCAAGCCATCCGTGGTATGGGAAGGGGAGTCCGGCAACACCAGTCCGGCTCCGAATACAACCCCAGATGCCGAATCATCTAACGTAATCGGGGGCTCCGCCACCAAAATAACACCTTCGCCCCATGAAATCTTGGCTGTAATCGCCCCGTGCACCGAGCCTTTCTTGGCCTACCTAAATAGGTAGGAGCTCCCTGAGGACCAAAATGAAGCACGTTGTATTGTGCGGCGTTCCAAGGCCTACAAAGTCCATGAGGGAGAACTATATAAGAAAAGCGCCACCAGAGTGCTACAGAGATGCATCACCGAAGAGGAAGGGCGGCAGCTCTTGGCCGAAATCCATGCCGGACTCGGCGGGCACCACACTGTGGCTCGGGAACTTGTCAGCAAAGCCTTCCGTACAGGTTTTTATTGGTCGACAGCCTAGGCAGATGCACAAGACCTTGTCCAATATTGCGTCGGCTGCCACCTCTTCGCCAATTAGAGCCATATGCCCCTACCGCTCTCCCAACAATCCCGATAACTTGGCCCTTCGCGATCTGGGGGCTGGATATGGTCGGACCTCTTAAAGGGGGAAGCCATAAGAAAAAATACTTATTGGTCATGGTGGACAAGTTCACCAAATGGATAGAAGCCAAACCAGTTAAAACGGCCGAATCCGGACCAGTGATAGACTTCATATCAGGGGTTGCACACCGTTACAGCATCCCCCACAGCATCATCACTGACAATGGCTCAAACTTCACAGCAGATGAAGTGAAAACTTGGTGCGGCAACATGGGCATTAAGCTCGATTACGTCTCCGTCTACCATCCCCAAACAAACAGCCATGTCGAACGTGCAAATGGTCTCATCATGAGTGGCATCAAACCTAGACTAGTGCGATCCTTGACAGAATCGGACACGCACTGGGTCGAGGAGCTCGACTCCGTACTCTGGGGGCTGCGGACCATGCTGAATCGCACCACCGGATACACACAATTTTTTATGGTGTACAGCAAAGAAGCAGTACTACCCTGCGACATAATCCATGACTCACCTCGCGTGCGCATGTACAAAGAGAAGGAAGCCGAATTAGATTGGCAGGACAACTTAGATTCCCTGGAGGAGGAGTGTGACGTCGCAAAAGCCCGTTCCGCATTCTATCAGTAGCAGGCTCGAAGGTATCAAAGCAGAGAAGTGCGGGCCTGTAACACCCTCGATGCGGCTATATCTCCCACGTGTCGAAGCACGACTTAGAGGCATAACCGCATTGAAAGCAATGTCGCAAGTGAGGTAATCTTCACACAACCCATGTAATACATAAGAGAAAGAGATACATAGTTGGCTTACAGTCGCCACTTCACACAATACATAAATAAACATCCATCATCCAGGTTACACTCAAGGTCCGTCTACGGAACCAAAATAAAAGAAGACTACCCCAAATGCTACACAGATCCCCGATCGTCCCAACTGGGCTCCACTACTGATCGTCTGGAAATGAAACATAGTAACGACCACGGTCCTCATCAAACTCCCACTTGAGCTCGATTGCGCCACTTGCGCTGGTATCATCGGTACCTGCATCTGTTTTGGTAGAATCTGTGAGTCACGGGGACTCAGCAATCTCACACCCGCGAGATCAAGACTATTTAAGCTTAAGGGAAGGGTGGTGTAATGAGGTGGAACTGCAGCAAGCGACTAGCACATATGGTGGCTAGCATACGCAAGAGAGAGCGAGAAGAGAAGCAAGGCACGGTCGTGAAGCTAGTAGCGATCAAGAAGTGATCCTAGAGCGACCTACGTCAAACATAACTCCAACATCGTGTTCACTTCCCGGACTCCGCTGAGAAGGGACCATCACGGTTACACACGCGGTTGATGTATTTTAATTAAGGTCAACTTCGGGTTTTCTACAACCGGACATTAACAAATTCCCATCTGCCTCATAACCGCGGGCACGGCTTTCGAAAGATAATACCCTGCAGGGGTGTCCCAACTTAGCCCATCATAAGCTCTCACGGTCAACGAAGGATAAACCTTCTCCCGGGAAGACCCGATCAGTCTCGGAATCCCGGTTTGCATGACATTTCGACAATGGTAAAACAAGACCAGCAAAGCCGCCCGATGTGCCGACAAATCCCGATAGGAGCTGCACATATCACGTTCTCAGGGCAACACCGGATGAGACTAGCTACGAGTAAAACTAGACTTCGAGTTTCCCCGAGGTGGCCCCGAAGGCAGCTCAGTTTGGACCAACACTTGAAGGAGCACTGGCCTGGGGGGGGCTAAAATAAAGATGACCCTCGGGCTCGCGAAAACCCAAGGGAAAAAGGTATAGGTGGCAAATGGTAAAACCAAGGTTGGGCCTTGCTGGAGGAGTTTTATTCAAGGCGAACTGTCAAGGGGGTCCCATAAATCACCCAACCGCGTAAGGAACGCAAAATCAAGGAACATAACACCGGTATGACGGAAACTAGGGCGGCAAGAGTGGAACAAGACACCAGGCATAAGGCCGAGCCTTCCACCCTTTACCAAGTATATAAGGTGCATTAATTAAATAGGAGATATTGTGATATCCCAAAATATCCTTGTTCCAACAAGGAACAAACTTCATCTTCACCTGCAACTAGCAACGCTATAAGAGGGGCTGAGCAAAAGCAGTGACATAGCCAAACAACGGTTTGCTAGGAAAAGATGGTTAGAGGTTTGACATGGCAATATGGGTGGCATGATATAGCATGTGGTAGGTAACGTAGCATAGGCATAGCAAAATAGCAAGCATCTAGCAAGCAAAGATAGAAGTGATTTCGAGGGTATGGTCATCTTGCCTGCAAGGTTCTCAGAGTTGTCGAAGGCTTGATCCTCGTAGGCGTTCTCAACAGGTTCCTCGTTCACGTACTCGTCTCCCGGCTCTACCCAAAGCAAGAACACAAGCAATGGAACCACAATCAAACATGGAGTAATGCACAAGCAATATGATGCAATACATGACATGATATGTGAGATGTGATGTGCAATGCATATGTGTGCTCTAGAAGGAAAATGATGAACAAGGCATCAACTTGGCAAACCAAGTATGCCCCTGGAAATATGAGATGATTTCGGTTGAAATCGATATGAAGATCACCGGAAATGGATGCACGGTTTGCAAATGGCAAGCAAAACAATAATGGCACAAATCTGCAATTAACAGCACGATGCTACTTAGCATGCAACAAGAAACTATGCTACAGCACCCCAACATACAAACAAAGCATATGGAAGTGATCTACAGGAGATGCTTAACAAAAGAGGAACACTGAGCTACGGCTAAATCACATCATAACAGGCTCAAACAAGCATGGTGAAAGTGCAAAAGATATCAGGTTCACAAACTTAGTGAAAATACTAATATGCCAGAAATTAACATCAGGAAGGCATGTTTAGAGCAAGCAAACAACCTGCTAAAGGAACTTATAATAGCAAAACAAGGAATGACATAATTCTACTCAAAGCATAGATCAAAAGTACCTTACTGACCATAAGCCAAAAAGGACCAGAGGATATGATGGCACCCATGTAAACATAGCAAGTTTCATTACAGATCTCAGACTTAGCAGAAAAACTGGACATGGCAAAACCAGATAACAAGTAGGCATGTTCGTGAGCTCGATGCACTCACTACAGAGCATTTCATGATAAACTAAGCATACACCCATGAAGAAGACATGGCATAGAAGCTATACATGGCAAGAACAACATCATAGCATACACCCAAAAATTGAATATCATGTAAACAATCTGCCAGGAAACATTTTGTAGCAAAAGTAGAGCATGAAAATGACATGCTAGACTACTTCATAATTGCCAACAAAGGCATGGATGGATAGAGCACATCCATATGTTCAAAACACCCTTACTGATCATGCTCAAAATGGGCATAGATCTCTTTGTAAAAACATGAACACATGGCATAAAAATAACAGCAGGACATGACTTGGTGAAAATACTAAGTCCCTGAAATCAGCAACATTATGATCCCTAGTTTGCATGCTTGTGCTAGTCACCACAGAGATCACAAAAATACATGGCATACACCCCTGTAAAGCTGGCATGGCATAGTTCAAAACACATGTAGGGCTCAAGTTCATAAGATGCACACATCAATCATGGTAAAAATGACAAAATTGCATGTTCTGTTAAGAAACAGAAACTAACATCACATAGCCCTCTTCCAACAGCATTTCGGGCATCAAGATGAGCTCAAATGAAAATGGTGCAATCATATGAAATGATGTACTCATCGAGACGAACAATTCGGTATGCTACACGCCCAAAACGGAGCCACGAGTGCAAAGTTGTGATGCGATGAACATGCAACAAAATATTTGCCGAACGAAAAAAATACTTAAGAGGAAAATCGGGTCAACCTAGGGTTCGTCGGCACGCAAACCGAGACAGCGGCGGATCTCGCCGGCGTTGCCCCGGAGCTCGCCGGAGAAGGCTGGGGTGGCCGGATCCGGCCGCGGGAGAGGTCGGGAAGGCGCGGGGCGCGGCGGAGGAGGCGCGGGCGGCGGCGGACGAACGACGGCGGCGGGCGCCCGAGGCGGCACGGCTCGGCGCGGGGCGGCGGCGGTGGATGACGGCGGCGGCGGCGAGGCGGCGGGCCGCAGGGGCCCCGCACGGGCCGAGCGGGCCGGCGGCGGCGCGCGGTGGCTGGGGCCACGTGGCACCCCCCGATTGGCGCGGGCGCGGCGGCGGACGCGCCCGGCCCGATCCGGACTTGTCCGGCGGCGAGGAGAGGAGCGGGGCTAGGGTTAGGGGTGGAATGACCCGAAATTTCAGGAGGAGGGGTGTTTTTATAGGTAGAGGGAGCTAGGAGGCTCCAAATGGAGTGCGGTTTTCGCTCACATGATCGTGATCCGACGATGGAGAGCATGGAAGTGACTTAGATGGGTTTTTGGGCTGTTTTGGAGGGGTGTTGAGCTGCAACCCAAAAGAGGCCTATACGGTTACCCGGTTAACCGTTGGAGTATCAAACGACCTCCAAATGGCACGAAACTTGACAGGTGGTCTACCGGTGGTGTACCAAGGCCACTTGGCAAGCCTCGGTCCATTCCGAGAACGTTTAACACCCTCTCACGACAAAGAGACAAGAGGGATGCGCCGGTGCATGTGGGAGCGTCGGAATGTAAAATGGACAACGGGGAAAATGCTCGGATGCATGAGGCAAGCACGTATGCAAATGAGATGCCCATGATGACATGATATGAGATGCATGACATGAACAAAAGGCAAAACAAAAAACAAAAAACAAAAAACCCAACCACGGAGGGAAATATCATAGCACATGGCCGAAAATGGCAAGAGTTGGAGTTACAAATATGGAAAGCTACATCCGGGGAGTTACAGGGCCAAAACTTATAATGTTGGCGAACTCGTTCTACGCCTACCGGAGAAGAAGAAGCACAAGCTCAAACCTAAGTGGGAGGGTCCCTTCATTATTGATAAAGTTCTCACCGGAGGAGCGTACTGCCTGCGTAATGCATCTGATACCAGACTCGAGCCGAACCCATGGAACGCGGCCAGACTCTGGAGATTCTACGCCTAGTGCCAAACTCAGTGTTCGTCTCCCTACCCCCGCTCTTTTAATTATGTCCCCCCCCCCCTTTTTTCCTTTCTCATCCTTTTTCCCTTCTTCACACAAAGTATTCAATACAGTGCGGATGCTCAGATCACTCCGGCCGCACTATGTGTGTTCACCATACCTGGGGGCTTCCTAAACGGAAGCTAAATGTAATTACTTTTATGGCCTCCTGCCTATCACATATGCGTTCTTTTTCCATATGTGCCTTTTCTTCACCATTATATGCATCGATATGACTTAAGATGTGGCCATGTTGGGTTGCCTGGCTCTTGTGTTTATGCCCTACATTCCCGTTAATTCGGCTAGGGCATAAGGGGAGCACCTCTGCGATTGTTACTGCCGGTTCAGCCGGATGTGTACCTCAGACTGGGTGAAGCCGAAAGCTAGCATTCTTAAGGGAATATTCGGTCGATGAACAAAAGGTGTTTCTTTTGTTTATTACAACATGAATCCCCAGATGTTTTGTATCCTGTGTTTTTGTTCGAAGTTTGGACATGCACATCGATGCATGCGTACCCAGGGAAAGGAACCCCTAACGGAACTATTCTCCCTGGAAGATGTTTCTTACTACCCATGTAATATAACATAACTAGTTGGGTACTTGTCTGTTCAAGCACTTATGACCCCTATGCCTGGTTTCCACGCATACCCCGGTTTTGCATAACTGAGCGGGTATTCGGATACACCTCGGACTGTCGGATCCGGGGGCTCAAGCGAAAAGGTCCGCCATGACAAAAGATTTTTAATCCGGCTAGGGACTACATATGTCCATTGAATTACATAGTCACTTGGACTGGCTATATTCTTCCTCTATACCATCCAACAAGCTATCTAGCTTGCAATCCTATTGGGAATACTTTGCGGCTAACGATACCTGGTCATACACCAGACTCACGGGAATCTCTTGCCCATCTGGCCCTGCCGGTCCGACTTCGGCCATATGGTTCGGGTCAAGCTAGGTGTAGCACGTCTTCACCATGGCCCAGGCTTCCCTTGGACCTTGTCGGCAGTCTGATACCTTCCATAACCGAAAGCGCCGCCGTGCTCCTTGGAGTATATCCACGAGCACCCCATGCCTCTTGGTAGGGAAGTGGATGGCCACAAGGCCTGGGCAATACCCTGCATCACCTGCCGAACTCGTTCGTGCAGCTGTGAGAGATCTTGCAGTAAATCGCCTGCGGACCCGGGCATCTCCTCTTCAGGACGGCCCGTCAGCATACCTACAGATATAAACTCTTTTAAAATGCTTCCTCGCCGAACTGTACTATAGTTCATTTAGGCACTTACCATAAATGCCATGACGAAACCTCATGTTGTCCTTCACGGAGTCCGCCAGCTGAGCTCGAACATCTGCCAATTCGACGCCCAGCCGGACGTTGGCATCTTGGAGATTGTTTTTCTCTTGCCTAACCTGCATAAGAACACACTCGCCAGCCTTTAGCTATCTTTGGAGATGTGACTCGCTATCTCTTACGATCTCCAGATTCTCCCCGGGATTGTCTGCAGAATTTTCTGTTAGACTTATAAAGCAAGCCAATTACTAACTGGTATATTCCCTTAAATTTTCTCTATTGAGACAAATGTTACCAGATGAGGCCTTCTGGGATTCCTCTAGTTTGGCAACCGCGGCCCTTGGCTGGGTCTTGCACTTCTCCAGCTCTTGAGACAAATGGGTATTCTTCTCTACAAGAACCTGTGCATAAAACGATCCTTAAATAAGTTGTTCCAACCGTTTCAAGTCTCAGGGGCTACTACTATACATGCTTATCAAACTTTCTTACCCGTATATCTTTCGCATACTGGTCCGTCGCTTGAGCGAGCCCGCCTTGGGCAGCTCGGATGTATGCGTCTCCCGAATTGAAAGCATTGAATGCCTCTTTGGAAAAGATGCCATTGCGAAGTACGGCCCGTCGGCACCGGTGATTCATGGCACTCTCTACTTCGAAATTTGTGGCGAAGAGCATATTCGCATCCTCCGTTGGAGGACAATTCGGCATCGGCCCCGCATTGGCCTCCTCTCTCGAAGCCGGTTCTGGAATCCGGCTGGTAGAGGCATGACCCGCAGGATCTCCGGATATAGTTCGGCGACTACTCTTTCTGCCGGGACACGAAGGACGCTGTTATATTTCAAACATGATAATCATAGAGCAGGTTTTAACTATACCTCTGTAACGGCATTTTGGCCCTAACCGCCTTCCTCTTAAGCCTGCCTGGCCCGGACGCCCTTTGCCGACGAGCCCCCAGGGGATCGGCGCCATGTCCCGATGGTTGTCTCAATAAAAATACGATATTTTATGCATAAGGCATGTTATAAGAAAGGAGCCCTCTTCACAGGGTAAGGCTTCGGCTTTGCTTACACACGACGCAGGTAGCAGTCCGGGATAGTCGGCGATATTAGCCACTAAGGCGCCATCGCAGTTGGCCCTATAAAATGTCCCGTCGACAAGCTCCACAGATATATCCGGATCTTCTTCAAGTCCTGGATCGAAGGCCCTTCCGGGGTCCTCTGGCTGCAGGGAGGGGCTATTGAATCCTTCCACTGCCCTCCTCAGTTCCTGATCAGAAATATCAAGGTAAATGATTGTGATGAAGGGCACTAGAATCGATAGAGTGGGGTAAAGAGTGACGACTTACCCAGCTTGGGGGGTTGTACATGGAAAATCTATCCCGCGGTTTAATACGAAGGAATTCTTCTTCTCCTCCTTTATACAAATCGGACAGTATTCTCGCCAGAGCAGTGGTAGAGTCCGGACCTTTACGACCACAGCGGCTGGCATCGTTTTCCCCGTTGAAGTGCCACATGGGCTTCCCCCGATATTGAAGTGGTTGTACCCCCCGCATTATGCATATTGATATAACCTCGACTATTGTCAGTCCTGATTTGGCCAGTATCTTTATCCTGCTCATTAGGAAGTGGAATTCTCTGGTATCTTCCTCCTGGGGGCTCCGAGGGCGCCAACTTCGGTGTTTCTTCAGCGGAGCTTTATTAAACTCAGGGAGGCCCGTCCGGATTGGATCCGGAAGGGGAACATCATCGACATAAAACCACTCCGAGGGCCAGTTTTCAGATGCCTTCCTGGCAGTACCGGACAAGTATCCGGTCTGGGCGACACGCCATATTTCGGCTCCGCCCACTTGATATATGGATTCCCCCCGATTGCGAGGCAGAGTAACTTCTTCCATAAATCGAAGTGACCCTCGCAGCCCAGAAATAATTCACAAAGGGCAACATATCCTGCGATGTGCAGCACGGAGGCAGGGGTGAAGTTGTGCAACTGGAGGCCATAGAACTCCAGGAGCACGCGAAGGAATGGGTGGATTGGAAACCCGACGCCTCTTAGCAAATATGGGATGAGTCATACTCGCTCCCCCTGAGAAGGGTTAGGAGATCTCTCCGCTTGCTCCCCGCCATTATAGGTGGCTAGTCCGGCTCGGACGGGGACCATGAACGCCGGTGGAAGAAACCCTTGGGTCTGCAACTCTACTAAACGGCTATGGGGAACAGAACACTCTTCCCAATCACCTGGCTTAGAGCTAAGAGAGAAAGAAGAGGATCTGCGGCGACCGGCCATGTTGTAATGGTTTTTATCGAATGCGCTCTATTGGATGCTTGCTCAAGGGAAGAAGGTGAGATTTGGATCTGAGGATCCCCGTCTCTTCAAATAGACGGTTTGCCTGCAGGGCCGGGGTGGCAAATGTAAAAATGCTCTGGCTCCTCGTATTCGCTCGACACGTGGAGATGGGAATTACTGAAGCACAGAAGCCGAAGAGTACAACATTGATGGGAAGCAGGACACTGTTTGCTACAACAGGTATTTTGGAGTATTCGGAGATGGAACCCGCCTTGCAATGCCGAAGACAATCTGCGTGCAAGACTCATCGTCATTGAAGCCTGGTTTAGGGGCTACTGAGGGAGTCCTGGATTAGGGGGTATCCGTACAGCCGGACTATATACTTTGGCTGGACTGTTGGACCATGAAGATACAAGACTCAAGACTTCGTCCCATGTCCGGATGGTACTCTTCTTTGCATGGAAGACAAGCTTGGTGATCCGGATATTAGATCTCCTTCTTTGTAACTGACTTTGTGTAACCCTAGCCTCCTCCGGTGTCTATATAAACCGGAGGGTTTAGTCCGTAGGACAGGAACAATCATAATCATCATAGGCTAGCTTCTAGGGTTTAGCCTCTATGATCTCGTGGTAAATCAACTCTTGTAATACTCATATCATCAAGATCAATCAAGCAGGAAGTAGGGTTTTACCTCCATCGAGAGGGCCTGAACCTGGGTAAAACATCGTGTCCCTTGCCTCTTGTTACCATTAGCCTTAGACACACAGATCGGGACCCCCTACCCGAGATCTGCTGGTTTTGACACCAACACCGTCCACGGGAGGACATGGCCCAAGCTCCGAACCTAGAATCGAATAGCGGGTAGGAAAAATTGGGCAACATCCCGAAGCCCAAACTGTCAAGCTCATAAGCTCCTCTGCCCCTGGGTCTCAGATCAGGTCAGGGTTTGGACTTAAATCTACCCACCCACCCAGATATGCACGATCTTTCCCATATTAGACAAGAGCCCCAAGAGACAGTACATCACTTCTGGGCTAGATTCCTCCTTGTAATGAGCAAGGACAAGGACTGTCGCGAGGAAGATGCAATCTCATTCTTTGGCAAAATTTGCACGGACAAGGGAATGCTCAACGCCATAAGTCGCCGTAACATAGCACACTTCGCTGACTTGGCGGCCATAGTACAGAAGTACTGTGCGATGGAAAGCGCCTGGAAAACCCAAACAATATTCTAGGATCCTCCGGCTCTCACTAAACCCCTCGTCTGAACTAAAAGGGTGCACTCTCATAAGTCACTCGATCCAATTACAAAGGAACCAAAGCCCACTACAGGGCGTGGAACCGTGTTGGAGGGATGGCTCAATGGGCCATACAAAATTCACAGCACACCGAATACCATACCAACACACAGCCTCAGAGCATGTTGGATACTCCGGCAGGTAGCCAAGAGCGGCGAGGATCTCCTCATCAACGATACCGTAGAGCATCATCCCGTGGAAAATAACAATACAGTATTGACAGTCTTTGAGACTTTCACCTCAAATAACAGGCGCAAGCGAGCACTCCGCAACCTCGCCGAAGTCTGCCACGTGGCAGCAATAAATCCATGGAACGACACGGCCATAACCTTCAATGCCAGTGACGAACCTCAGTTCCGAACAGCCCGAGCACCAGCCGCTTTGGTCCTTAGTCCAATTGTGGACGGCTTCCGACTTACTAAAGTGCTCATGGACGGTGGCAGCAGATTGAACCTCAACTAAAAGGAAACTCTTAACAAAATGGAAATAGACAAGAGCCGCATTGAGCAAACCAGTATGGCCTTCAGAGGAATCATCCCTAGTCGGGAGGCACGATGTGCGGAAAAAATTACAGAAGTGGTATTCGGTACGCCGGAGAATTATAGGCCCACAGAAATCACATTCCAAGTGGCCCCGTTCAGTAGCGGATACCACGCCCTTTTAGGGAAGGATGCATTTACGAGCTTCCAAGCCATACCCCATTATGGGTACATGAAGCTCAAGATGCCCGGGCCCAATGGAAGCATCACTCTAGCTAGTGATCCGGACATAGCACTCCGCGCCAAAAATAAAACTGCCACACTGGCCCTCGAGGCATTATCCGAAGCTCTCGCAGCCGAAGAACTAACTGCGTTGCGCTCCACAGTGGACAGGGATGACGTGATACTCGACAAACGACCCAAGTCCACCTCTTTCAAACCAGCGGACAAAATAGTCAAATTCCAGGTCCACCCAACGGACCCTACTGCTACTTCTTGAGCTTGCGTTGGTTTTCCTTGAAGAGGAGAGGGTGATGCAGGAAAGTGTAGCGTAAGTATTTCCCTTAGTTTTGAGAACCAAGGTATCAATCCAGTAGGAGGCTCCTCAAAAGTCCCATGCACCTACACAAACAAACCGAGAACTCACAACCAACGCAATAAAGGGGTTGTCAATCCCTTCACGGCCACTTGCGAAAGTGATATCTAATAAAGATATTATGATAAGATAAATATATTTTTGGTATTTTGTAATATAGATGCAAAAAGTAAAGATGCAAATAAAAGTAGATTGAAAGCAAATATGATAAGAGATAGACCCGGGGGGGCATAGGTTTCACTAGAGGCTTCTCTCAAGATAGCATAAGTATTACGGTGGGTGAACAAATTGCTGTCGAGCAATTAATAGAAAAGCGCATAGTTATGAGATTATCTAGGCATGATCATGTATATAGGCATCACGTCCATAACAAGTAGACCGACTGCTGCCTGCATCTACTACTATTACTCCACACATCGACCGACTCCTGCCTGCATCTAGAGTATTAAGTTCATAAGAACAGAGTAACGCATTAAGCAAGATGACATGATGTAGAGGGATAAACTCATGCAATATGATATAAACCCCATCTTGTTATCCTCGATGGCAATACAATACGTTCCTTGCAACCCTTTCTGTCACTTGGTAAGGACACCGCAAGACTGAACCTAAAGCTAAGCACTTCTCCCATGGCAAGAAAGATCAATCTAGTAGGCCAAACCAAACTTGATCATACATAAAAGAATTCAGAGAAGATTCAAATATTATTCATAGATAAACTTGATCATAAACCCACAATTCATCGGATCTCGACAAACACACCACAAAAAGAGTTTACATCGAATAGATCTCCACAAGAGAGGGGGAGAACATTGTATTGAGATCCAAAAAGAGAGAAGAAGCCATCTAGCTAATAACTATGGACCCGTAGGTCTGTGGTAAACTACTCACAACTCATCGGACGGGCAAGGATGTTGATGTAGAAGCCCTCCATGGTCGATTCCCCCTCTGGCAGAGTGTCGGCGAAGGCTCCAAGATGAGATCTCACGGATACAGAAGGTTACGGCGGTGGAAATTGTGCTTCGTGGTGCTCCTGGATGTTTTCGGGGTATGTAGGTATATATAGGAGGAAGAAGTACATCGGTGGCCGCCCGAGGAGCCCATGAGACAGGGGCCGCGCCCAACAGGGGGGGTGCGGCCCCCTATCTCGTGGGGCCCTCAGAAGCTTCTTGACTTGCACTCCAAGCTCTCCGGATCACGTTCGTTCCAAAAATCACGCTCCCGAAGGTTTCATTCCGTTTGGACTCCGTTTGATATTCCTTTTCTTCGAAATACTGAAATAGGCAAAAAAATAGCAATATGGGTTGGGCGCCCATAAACATCCAAAAGGGGTAATATAATAGCATGGAACAATCAAAAATTAAAGATACGTTGGAGACGTATCACCTACAAAAACAGCATCCATCGGGGCACAGCTGAACCCCACAATAGACGCCGCACTGCGAGAGTTCTTGTGCGAGAATTGGGACATCTTCGCCTGGCATCCTTCGGACATGCCAGGTACCCACGCAGGCTGGCTGAGCATCGCCTAAACATACTGAAGGGATACAAGCCGGTCAAGCAGACTCTTCGGTGTTTTTCAGAACCTAAGCGACAAGCCATGGGAGAGGAGCCAGCCAAGTTACTTGAAGCCGGATTCATCAGAGAAATAAAACACCCAGACTGGCTAGCAAACCTGGTGATGGTACCAAAGAAGGACAAATCCTGGCGCCTATGTGTCAATTTCAAAGACCTCAATAAGGCTTGCCCCAAAGATCCCTTCCCTCTCCCCCGCATCGATCAAATCATCGACGCTACCGCAGGACACGACTCACTGTGCTTCCTCAACGCATACTCCGGATACCATCAAATCAAGATGGTGGAGTCCGACCAAGCCGTAACGACATTCATCACTCCATACGACCCCTTCTATTTCAACACCATGCCTTTCGGGCTCAAAAATGCTGGGGCAACCTATCAACGCATGATTCAGACATGCCTGGAAAAACAAATCGGCAAAACAGTGGAGGCATACATAGTCGAGGTGGTCATCAAAACCAGACACGTTGAATCTTTAATAGACGACTTGAGGCTTACGTTCGACAATCTCCGAACATATCACATCAAGCTCAATTCGGAAAAATGTGTTTTCGGCGTACCTGCCGGAAAGCTCTTGGGCTTCAGCGTTTCCAATAGAGGAATTGAAGCAAATCCGGCCAAAATTCAAGCTCTGTCATGGTTGGCTACCCCAACAGACCTCAAGCAAATCCAGAAATTAACTGGATGCGTGGCTGCCATAAGCCGCTTTATATCCTGATTGGGAGAAAAGGCACTACCTCTTTATCGCCTTCTTCGACGCACCAAACACTTCGAGTGGATGGATGCGGCTACGACCGGACTGGAAAAAATAAAGGCCCTCTTGGCCAGTATTCCAATCCTGGCCGCACAAAATATCGACGAACCCATGCTGCAATATATAGGTGGAACACACCAGGTTGTAAGCGCAGTGCTTGTCGTCGAACGAGAGACGGACGGACATAAGTTCCCGCTTCAAAAGCCGGTATACTATGTATCCACTATCCTCACTCCATGCAAGTCATGGTACCCACATTATCAAAAGATAGCATACGCGGTCTTCATGGCATCCCGGAAACTACGACACTACTTTCAAGAGTGTTCAATCACGGTGGTCTCTGAAGTACCACTCAACAATATAATAAATAATCGCGATGCCACGGGCCGGATTGCTAAGTGGGCTATCAAGCTCCTCCCGTTCAACATCATATACAAACCACGGCGAGCCATTAAGTAGCAAGTACTGGCTGACTTCGTCGCCGAATGGACTGAAGCCGAACTCCCTAAAGAGTACGGCGCGTACTCCAATTGGATCATGCACTTTGACGGCTCTAAAATGCTGGCTGGTCTGGGAGTAGGCGTTGTCCTGACATCCCCCACCGGAGATACAGTCCAATACGTACTCCAAATATAATACACAGACTCCAACAATGCAGCCGAATACGAGGCTCTGTTTCATGGTCTTCAGATGGCAGCCTCCATGGGCATTCAATGCCTAGAAGTGTATGGGGATTCGAATCTCGCAATATCTCAAATAAATGGAGACTTTGATGCCAAGGACCCAAAAATGGCGGCTTACCGCAATGTCGTCCTCAAAATGTTAGCTCGGTTCGAGGGGCTCGAATTCCACCATGTGGTCCGAGAAAACAATCAAGCGGCGGATATTCTCGCCCGCATCAGCGCTAAGCGTGACCCCGTCCCACCTAATATCTTCTTGGAAAGGCTGTTCAAGCCATCCGTGGTGTGGGAAGGGGAGACCGGTAATACCAGTCCGGATCCGACAACAACCCTAGATCTCGAACACTCTGACGTAATCGGAGGCTCCGCCATAGACATAACACCTTCAGCCCACGTGATTATGGATGTCATCGCCCCATGGACAGAACCCTTCTTAGCCTACCTAAATAGGCAAGAACTCCCTGAGGACCAAAATGAGGCACGTTGCAGTGTGCGGCCTCTAAAGCCTACAAGGTTCACGAGGGAGAGATTTATACGAAAAGCGCTACCGGAGTACTCCAAAGGTGCATCTCCGAAGAGGAAGGATGGCAGCTTTTGGCCGAAATTCATGCTGGACTCAGCGGCCACCATGCCGCAGCTTGGGCCCTTGTAACCAAGGCCTTCCGTACCGGTTTCTACTGGCCGACATCCCGAGCAGACGCACAGGACCTCGTCCAACATTGCGTCGGTTGCCAGCTTTTTGCAAATCAAAGCCATGTGCCACCTACCGCTCTCCAAACAATCCCCATAACTTGGCCCTTTGCGGTCTGGGGGCTGGACATGGTTGGACCCCTTAAAGGAGGAAGCCATAATAAAAAATACTTGTTGGTCATGGTGGATAAATTCACCAAATGGATAGAAGCCAAACCAGTTAAAATGGACGATTCCGGACCAGTGATAGGTTTCATTTCAGGGGTCGTACACCGTTACGGTGTCCCCCACAGCATCATCACCGATAATGGCTCCAACTTCATAGCCGACGAGGTGAAAACTTGGTGCGGCAACATGGGCATTAAGCTCGATTATGCCTCCATCTATCACCCCCAAACAAACGGTCAAGTCGAACGAGCAAATGGTCTTATTATGAGCAGCATCAAGCCCAGACTAGTGCGATCCTTGAAGGAATCAGATAAGCACTGGGTTGAGGAGCTCCACTCTGTACTATGGGGGCTGCGGACCACGCCGAATCGCACTACCGGATACACACCATTTTTTATGGTGTACGGAGTAGAGGCGGTATTGCCCCGCGACATCATTCATGACTCACCTCGAGTGCGCATGTACGAAGAGAGAGAAGCCAAGCTTGATCGGCAGGACAGTTTAGATGCCCTGGAGGAGGAGCGTGATGTCGCAAAAGCCCACTCCGCATTCTATCAGCAACAGGCTCGAAGGTATCAAAGCAGAGAAGTACGGGCCAAAACTTATAACGTTGGCGAACTCGTTCTACGTCTACCAGAGAAGAAAAAGGACAAGCTCAACCCCAAGTGGGAGGGTCCCTTCATCATTGATAAAGTTCTTACCGGAGGAGCGTACCGTCTGTGTGATGCATCTGATAATCGACTCGAGCCAAACCCATGGAACACAGCAAGACTCCGAAGATTCTACGCCTAGTGCCGGACTCTGTGTTCGTCTCCTTACCTCCGCTTTTTTAAGTTATATCTGCTTTCTTTCTTTCTTCCTTTCTTTCTTCCTTTTTCTTTATGGCCTTAAAAGCTTAAAGTGTGTCTCGACTACACAATCTTGACGCGCCATGCGCGCTCATTATACCTGGGGTCTTCTTATACAGAAGCTTAATACAATTATCTCCCGGGCTTTATGCCCACCACATATGTGTCGCTTCTCCATATGTACCTTTTTTTGCCATTATATGCATCGATATGACTTAAGTTTTGGCCAAGCTAGGTTGCCTGGCTCCGGTGTTTATGCCCTACGTTCCCGTTAGTTCGGCTAGGGCATAAGGGGAGCACCTCTGCGATTGTTACTGCCGGGTCAGCCGGATGTGTACCTTAGACTGGGTGAAGCCGAAAGCTAGCGTTCTTGAGGGAATGTTCGGTCGGTGAACAAAAAGATGTTTCTTACCTATTACAATACATGCCCCCAGATGTTTATATCCTGTGTCACTTTTCGCAGTTCGGACATGCGCATTAATGCATGCGTGCCCAGGGAAAGGAACCCTTAATGAAACTATTCTCCCTGGAAGATGTTTCTTACTATCCATGTAATATAACATAGCTAGTTGGGTACTTGTCTGTTCAAGCACTTATGACCCCTACGCCTGGTTTCCACGCATACCCCAGTTTTCACATAACTGAGCGGGTATTCGGATACATTCCGGACTATCGGGTCTGGAGGTTGAAGCGAAAAGGTCTGCCATGACAAATGATTTACAATCCGGCTAGGGACAAAATATGTCATTTGAAGTACACTGTCACTTAGACTGACTAAATTCTTCTTTTAAACCATCCAACAGGCTGTCTAGCCTACAATCCTATTGGGAATACTTTGCGGCTAATCCTACCTGTCATATACCAGACTAACAGGGATCTCTTTCCCATCTGACCCTACAGGTCCGACCTCGGCCATGTGATTTGGGACAACCTTGGTGTACCGCGTCTTCAACATGGCCCAGGCCTCCCTTGCACCTTGTTGGCAGGCTGATATCTTCCACAATCGGAAGCGCTGCCGCCCTCCCTTGAGCATCTCTACAAGCTCCCCCATGCCTCCGGGCAGGGAGGCGGAGGGCCACAAGGCCTGGGCAATACCCTGCATCACCTGCCGAACTTATTCGCGCAGTTGTGAGAGCTCTTGCAGAAGGTCGCCTGCGGATCTGGGCATCTCCTCTTCGGGACGACCTGTCAGCATACCTACAGACATAACTCTATTAGCCCGCTTCTTCGCTGAACTGTATAAAGGTTTGTTTGAGAACTTACTAAAAATGCCGCGTCAAAGCCTCTTATTCTCCTTCACGGAGTCAGCAAGCTGGCCCCGAACATCCTTTAGTTCAACGCCTAGCTGGGTATGGGCATCCTAGAGATCATTTTTCTCTCGAATAACCCGTCTAAGCACGCGCTCGCCAGCCTCTAACTGTCATTGAGCATGTTGCTCTCCCCCGGTACGATCTCCGGGTTACCTCCGGGATTGTTTGCGGAATCTATTGTTAGATTTGCACTCATGGCGAATACTAACTGGTACATGTCATTACATCTTTTCGATCAAGACAAGTATTACCAGATGAGGCCTTCTTGGACTCCTCCAATCCGGCAACTTCGGCCCGTAGCTGGGCTTTGCACTCCTTCAGCTCTTGAGACAACTGGGTATTCTTCTCCGTAAGAACCTATGCATACAATGATCCTTAAATCAGTTGTGCCAACTGTTTCAAGTCTCAGGGGCTACTGATATACATAATTATCAGATTTTCTTACCCGTATATCCTTGACATACTGGTCCGTGGCTCTAGCAAGGCCGTCTTGAGCATCTCGGATGTACGCGTCTCCTGAGTTGAAGGCATTGAACACCTCTTCGGAGAAATTAGGGTCGTGGAGTACGGCCCATCGACGCCTGTGATTCATGGCGCTCTCCACTTCGGAATTCGTAGCGGATATCCTATCCGCATCCTCTATAGGAGGACCGTCCGGAGTTGTCCCCGCGTTAGCCTCCGCCCCTGAGTCCGGCCCTGGAGTCCGGCTGGTGGAGGCATGGCCGGTAGGCTCTCCAGACACAGTCCGGCAAGCGTTTTTTCTGCCAGGGACCACGGACATTATTATATTTTAAAGATGATAATCACGGAGCAGGTTTGTAATCATACCTCTGCGATGGCGTCTCGGTCCTGACCACCTTCCTTTTAAGCCTACCCGGCTTCGGTGCCCCTTGTTGACGAGTCACCGCAGGTTCGGCACGGCGCCCTGATGGCCTTCCCTGTAAAACACAATACAAGTGTGTTGGGTAAGGTGCAAAGAAGGGATCCATCTTGGAGGTTAGGACTCCGGTTTTACTTACATGTGATGCAGGGAGTAGGCCGGGATAATCAGCTATGATGGCCACTAAGGCACCATCACAGCTTAATTGGTAAAACGTTATGTCGACGAGCTCCACAAATATGTTCGGATCTTCTTCGAGTCCGGGGACGAGGGTCCGGTCAGGGTCCTCTGGCTGTGGAGACGGGCTGTGGACCTCCCTCACAGACTTTCGTAGTTCCTGCTATGAATTAGCAAGGTCAATATTTGTGATGAAGAATGCAGGAATGAATGGAGTTGAGAAAAAGATAGCAGCTCACCCAGCTCGGGGGGTTGTACATGGAAAATCCATCCCGCAACTTAATGCGAAGAAACTCCTCTTCTTCTCCTTTATAAAAATCGGACAGTATTTTTGCCAGAGCGGTGGCGGAGTCCGGACCTTTACGACCGCAGCGGGTGGCATCATCTTCTCCGTTGAAGTGCCACATGGGTTTCCCCGATATTGAAGTGGCTGCACCCCCTGCATCATGCATATTGACATAACCTCGATTATTGTCAATCCTCATTTGGCCAACGTTTTTATCCGGCCCATCACATAAAGGACCTCTTTGTTATCTTCCTCCTGGGGGCTCCGGGGACGCCAGCTACGGCGTTTCTTTAGTGGGGCATTGGCAAACTCAGGAAGGCCCACCCGGATAGGGTCCGGAAGGGGGACGTCCTCTATATAAAACCACTCCGAAGGCCAGTCTTCGGATGTCTTCTTCGGAGTGTCGGATAGGTATCTGGTTCCGGCGATGCGCCATACTTCGGCTCCGCCAACTTGGTATATTGATCCCTCCTGATTGCGAGGGACAAGGCAGAATAGCCTCTTCCATAGCTCAAAATGAGCTTCGCAGCCCGGAAGTAGCTCGCAAAGGGCGACATAACCTGCGATGTGCAGTATGGAAGCAGGAGTGAAGTTATGCAGCTGGAGACCGTAGTGCTCCAGGAGCCCACGGAGAAAGGGACGAGGCATACTCGCTCCCCCTTGGATGGGTTGGGGAAAATCTCTGCTTGCTCCCCGCCATCGTAAGTGGCTAGTCCGGCTCAGACGGGGACCATATATGCAGGCGGGAGGAACCCCTGGGTCTGCAACTCCACCAATCGGCCATGAGATACAGAACACTTCTCCCAATCACCTGGCTTAGCACTACGTGAGCGAGAGGAGGAGCTGCGGTGACCGGACATGATGGGATGGCCTTTTTCGGGCGCGCTCTGATGAATCCTTGCCTGGGGGAAGATGGTGTGATTTGGATCTAAGGATCCTCGTCTCTTTAATAGACGATCTACTAACATGGTCAGGGTGGCAAATGTAAAAATGCCCTGACTTCTCGCATTCGCTCGACACGTGGAGATTACCATTATTAAAATACAGAAGCCAAGGAGTGCAACATTAATGGGAAGCCGGACACTACTCGTTACGACAGGTACTCTGGTTTTGGAGAAGAACCCGCCTTGCAATGCCGAAGACAATCTGCGCGTCACACTCATCGTCATTGAAGCCTGATTCAGGGGCTACTAAGGGAGTCCTAGATTAGGAGGTCCTCGGACAGCCGGACTATGTACTTGTGCCGGACTGTTGGACTATGAAGATACGAGATTGAAGACTTCGTCCTGTGTCCGGGTGGGACTCTCCTTTTGCGTGGAAGGCAAGCTTGGCAATTCGGATATGTAGATCTCCTTCGCTGTAACCGACTCCGTGTAACCCTAGCCCCCCTCCGGTGTCTATATAAACTGGAGAGTTAGTCCGTAGGACAACAACAATCATAATCATAGGCTAGCTTCTAGGGTTTAGCCTCTACGATCTCGTGGTAGATCAACTCTTGTAATACTCATAACATCAAGATCAATCAAGCGGGAATTAGGGTATTACCTCCATCGAAAGGGCCCGAATCTAGGTAAACATTGTGTCCCCCGCCTCCTATTACCATTAGCCTTAGACGCACAGTTTGGGACCCCCTACCCGAGATCCGCCGGTTTTGACACCGACACCCGCAGTCTAAGTTTGACGGACGAAGCAACCATCATTTCACTCTTCGCTGAATCCCCTTCTCCCTCACCGTCTTCAAGAAAGGCAACTCTCGCATCTTCCACCGTACTTCTCTCCCAACAAAGGGAAGGTAAGCGGATCCGTGATGTTGGTATATTTTCGTTCAGAGTAAAAAAGAACTTTTGCAAAGCAGTAACCGATCCTTACTCTCTTTTTTGTTTCATTGTCATTGCGATTGTGTTTTCCTTTCAGTGGTCTCCTAGTATTCGTCAGTTTCATGATGGACCAAGTAGAACCAGGCAAAGATCTGCCGATATTGGAGCAAACGCGGGAGGTTGATCCCCACGAGACAGAGAGCTCCAAGAAGATGGAGGCAGCCACCGAGCCGACCCCAGATACGCTCACGACCACTACTGAGATGGTCAATGCCCCGTTTGAGGTTACAGCCCCCGTGGCACTGCAGGAGTAGTATTCCCCCTTTGAGGATGTGTCCCCCCCCCCCCCCCCCGGTGAGCTGCCCAACGTGATTTTCTTCTTTGCCGATCTCGATTGTGGTTTTTCATCTAAGTATGTGGTGATTAACAATGCAAAATTTTATTAGCTTCGATTTCATGCTATACATAGTGGTTTAAATAACTTGTGTTTCTTATACTGAAAAGTAATTCAGAATTTGTTTCTGTTTCAATTAGAGCCCTGATGCAGAAAAGGATTGTGTGGTTGTACATGTCACTCGCTATGAGGCGGATTACCTGAATATACGCACTGGGAAAACAGAGTTCTTAGGCTGTTGGATCCTGGAAGCCATTTGCGGTTATACCAATGAAGAGTTGTATTCCAGCCTCACTGTTGTCAGGCGTGTTGTCCAGGGTGTACTGAAGCACAAGAAGTTCAAAGCTACTCCTTCGTTTGTGAGGCATACTGTTCTTGTCAAGCTTACGCAGGAAGATGACGTGGCATGCCTCCACAAACAAGTTTATCAGTGGCAAGGCCACAAGGTTGTCTTCATGAAGGTTCACAGGATTGAGCTGTTGCGGGACGTCCTCGATGATGTTCATGGCAAGGTCCGTCTTGTGTCCAACCCAAATTAGATCAAGGTATGAAATAGTTGCCCCAGCTAGTGTTTAATAGTAGTTTGGATTGTGTCTAATTATTCGAACCTTGCCTGTTATCGACCCCTCTAGGCTAGTACTCTGTTTGAATCCGTCTATGGGAACTGCTGCTACTTTTGTGTGCCCGTGAATCATGTGAGAACCATCATAATTATTGCCGAAACAGATGCGTCCTCACTAGTTTTTTCATGAATATGACATGGTAAGACATAAATTGTCATGGTTTATCATACGAGCAGTGTGTGTTTTGATGAAATGGAGCACTCGTTCGAGAACTGTGCGCTGACGTATACATAACTACTTCTAAACACTGTTGGTTCTACCCCACTTGTAAGCAGTTGTGCAAAACACGGCACATTGGCTCAGCTCGCTTCAACACTAGGCTATCGACTAGCTAACAATCAACAATCTGATGTCTAACATATAAGCAACTATGTATCTTGTTACAGTGGTTCATGAAGTTAACGAGGCCACAATGTAAATTCCAAACGTTCACACGCTGGTCCTGCGCTCATGTGGAACACTCACATTAAACTCGTCTTCATAAAAAACTGAAAAGCATAAGTTAAGCAATTTTATACATCTCAATGATTCATAGAACATAACAAACATATACTAGTTCACAGCAAAATACAAACTTGTGAGAAGGTTTACAAATCAGGAAAAAAACAAGCAAGGCTTCTCTGAGCAAAGGGCCTCCCGGCAGGCTTAAATTTCCTAGAGTTCACTCTGGTTTTTTCTTGTTGCCACCATCCAGGGTTAGGTTCTCTCATTCCAGAATAACCAATTATAATTGTGGTCTTAGCTGGAATGTTGAACTGAACCATGGAGTGTACTGACAAGGTGAAATTCTTGTGCATCCACTAAATTTAAGCACCGCTATTTGCAGAAATAAGAAGACCACAATCCCTCTTGTCCGCGCATCTGTCCAAAAAACCGCCGTGCAGCCATGCTAGCTAGTCCTCGGTCCATGGATGAACTGGTAGAAAGTGCATTCCGGACTAGGATGCAGTTGTTTTCGCTCATCCCTGCACTGCAATCAGGAAGTAAAATGTATGAATCAGCTTCTTTTAGATTGCGTTGGTCATTCTACCTTAGTTACTACCAATGTAGGAATACCTTGAAGACTGGAGGTTAGACGACGACAACGAGGGATAGCCATCTCATTTTGTGCAGTTGTACTAAAACTGAGGTGTGTGCTTTTGATTGCGTGGATAGAAACGATACAGAGACAGACATCCCGAAACGATATGGAGACAGACATCCCAGTTTGCGCAAATACGAAATATGGTTATTTAAATAGTGACTAATATTTGCAGTGGCATATGATTAACAACAACATCTACTGTGTTATAATTGGCACTAGATTGACAGTATGAAGAGTCCTTATGTAAGTAGCATCACATCACATCAACAATGCCACTAGATTAACATGCAGAACAATAGCATTAGTATTACTATCATGAGAGTAGCACATGGTCAGTAAATGTGCAATCAAATTTGTGCAGTTCCACTGGGATGAAGCAATGTTAGCGGTGTGAGATTTAAGTGTAACTGCAAAAACACAATTCATGGGAAATAAAGCAAGACCGAAGCACTTCATAAAATTGTGGTGGCATTGCTTCAATTAATCGACGACACTAGACCATTACTTACAGTGACATTAGGTGGCATTGCTTAATGCTTCATGTGATTTTACATTAACGGTAGTGATATGGGCGTAGGGACAGCAGGGGCATAAAGTGGTGAGGCAGATGTGGCTGCCGAGAGCGGCAAACACTCAGGCAGCATGTCTGCATTTGTCCCATTTTTATCTCCTCGGCGACATTTTCCTATGTGAGCACAGGAAATCTAGACCAGCTCATTCTCATTTGCGGTGTCCCCCAACACCCGTCACTTTCTTTCCTTCTTCAACCAAGAGATAGGTCCACTTCCCCCCACCCTTCGCCATCCACCATGCTTTCTTTGTCTTTTCAACCAAGAGACCGGTTGGGTAGCCAGTATCTACTACTTTCCCCCGTTTCCTCTTAGAACCAAGTCCTAGATTCATGCTACAGCTTTCCCACTTTCTTCCCTATTTGAACCAACTCTTAGAGTCGACTATATGAACTAGCTTTACCTCTAATAATAGTAAAAGTCTAGGTGGCTTTGGAACAGCGGACGGAAGTAGAAAAGATCCACACGAAGGGACCTGGGGCAGTAGAGCAAGCCAGGTGTTCCGTTTCGAAGGAATATATACCTGAGGGTTGTTGGCATGTGGAAAAGACAGCGTCGGGAGGCCACATCATGGCCACAATACCACAAGGAGGAAGAAGGGGTCGGAGGCCCTCCCGAGTCGGCGCTCTCTCGAAGAAAATGACAGGGCCGCTGATTGGGACGCACGAGCAGCCCTTGGTCTCCTCCCTCGCCGTCGACGACAGCGTGACCGATGCACCTACACCCCTTCCCCGGTCGAGGTTGTCCGGCCGGATTTGTGACCAGCCGTGAGCTGAGAGAGAGTGTGGCCACCTATGTCTTGCTTAGATCTGGAGAGCATGAGAGAGTGAACGAGAGGAACCCTAGTAAAGCAAGCGCCAAGTCTCCTGCTTATATATATAGTGGAGTTATTTTGTTGTACCAGCTTCAAGAAAATGCACTCCTACGTGTACTTGCGAGTGGGTGTGAGAGAACTAGTGCGTGCGTGCATCGCTTCTCTTCATGAGAGTACAATATACTATACCCAAAGAACGTTCACCGCAAGAGTAATAGTATAAGTGTGTGACATGTGAGCTACAATAAAATGTGCGTGACGTCTTTTGTTTTTTAGAAGTTCTGAGAGAACATATGTGCGTGACGTCTACCTGCAGATAGACGGTGGGTGTGACATGCGAGTCTGCGAGAGGACTCAGGAGAGTCATGACTCGTGAGGGTGCGTGTGCGTGAGAGAGAGGGGGGGCACGTATCAATGCAATGCATGTGTCCGTAAATCATTATCCGACGAACGTTTGCCACAAGCCTTTTCCTGACGAACGCTATAAGAACCGTTCGATCAGCATCCGACAATGTTAGTTTTGCCATGTCATTTAACAGAACAGCCACTCCTCCTACACACAAATCTTCCACGTGAGCGTTAGCAACTGCCGTATGCTCCCTCCATTCCGAAATGCAGTGCATATAGCTTTATTGAAAATTCAAACCTCGCATACTTTTACCAAGTTTTCGTGTACCAAATTGCACATGCAGAATACCCTGTATATATCATTTCATTCATCTTCGAGAGGTAACTAAAAAGATGGGGGAGGAGTCTACAAAGAAAGACCATTGTATCACCCACAGCAATTTCAACCATCCTTTCGTGTCGAGGAATATCATAGGAACTCTATATGATATGATTTTTATAGGATTTTTTTCCTTTAGAGCCAATTGGTTCATAGGAATAGATTCATATACTCAACATTTCAAAGGAAATAAACATGATATCATTTCTACAGCTTTAGAGCCACTTGGTTCATATGAATGGATTCCTATACTCCCTTAATTTCAAAGGAAAATAAACATTTGCGTATTTCAACAGAAAAGTTCCTATGATATGAACCAAATTACATCTCTTTTCTAATCCCTCCTCATAGGAATTGAGATACATGTCATCTCTAGATTCAATAGAAAAGTTCCTATGATGTGAACCAAATGACATCTCTTTTCCAATCCCTACTCATAGGAATTGAGATGGTCCATGTCATCTCTTTCCCTACAACTTCCATGTATACATCTTCTATTCCTAAATAGATAGTACGACCCACTAGTAGTTTTTTTCCAAAACATGCAACTATGGCACAAGAACTATATAGTGTGCCAATAACTTTGAAAGATGGTCGCCGTATGAAGCTAATCCGACAGTGCAGAGATGGCAAATCTGAGAACTACTGGCCGTTGGATATCATCAACATTCCACCAGATCTGCCACTTGTACAATTTAGAAGACTCCATGGTTGAACTTAAGCATAATGCACAAACCTCAAAACACAAGCACTTCTCCTCTGTTCTAGAATCTTCTGTATCATAATTGATTTTTTTCTAAATGAATTGCCATTATTTGTTTTTCACTTTATGCTTTACAATGCACAACCCCATGAATCTTAACATTTTTATAAAACTAGTTGATTTTGAATGAGATGAACTATAAGAACTAAACGAACATCTACATCATGCATATATGACTCAAAGCTTTACATGCTATAGTGTGTATTTATTCATAATTTGGTTTCAAAATCTCATGTGTTCAATGCATGTGTACCTTACTAGTTTTGAGTAGAGTAGCAAATTTCACGTGGCCCTAGGTATATCAAAATGCAGGGCCCATGCATCATTGCCTTTCGGTCGAACCTACGTCCACAATTTTTTGTACGTACTATATCTCCACTGGTCCCTGAACCCAAAATGCTAGCT
The DNA here is from genome assembly GCA_963921465.1 of Triticum timopheevii. Taxonomy (NCBI): domain Eukaryota; kingdom Viridiplantae; phylum Streptophyta; class Magnoliopsida; order Poales; family Poaceae; genus Triticum; species Triticum timopheevii. The sequence continues at coordinate 274,445,048 of OY997266.1, forward strand.
CGTTCCCGTAAAACCAAGCGGCCCACACATATTTAAGGCGTCGACTCGAACCCGTTTACTATGACATGGCCCCGCACGCCGTAGTACTCCTACAAACCCTACCGCCGCACTCATCATCGGTTTTCTTCAAGAGGACGAGGGAGAAGCCAATTTGTAGTGGAGGCGCTTTCAAAAAAAAGGATCAATAGTGGAGACCCCTACTCTAGGGTGCCCTAGGTAGCTACTGCACGCATCATTGTTTTCTCTTTTCTTTATGCTCTTGCGCCCTAGAGTGAAATGATGGTTGCTTCGTCCATCCAACTTAATGCGGGAAAGGTGGGGCTTTGTGATTTGACCCCTCATCGCTCATTTTCTACTACTGCGGCGCTACGACTAGGGTGCCTCCTATTCCAACCGCTGCTCCGAACTGTAATTTGGTGCATCGCACGTGGAACAAGACGGTGGATGAGCTACATGTCGGCCAAAGGGGTCCTGTTAAGTGTGTCGCCATTTCATGTGCGGACTGACCCTGCTTGAGTTGCTACGCCAACACGACAGGAGCAGCCTACCACTTGGTTTTGCTCCTTTGTGAATCCCGACTATATTGATCTAAAAAGATACGTGCTGAACTACCCTCTCCGTCTTGGTTTTTTATTTTTAGGCGTCTCGGTTTAAAGGCCGTGCACGTAGTTCTAGGTCATCCATTTGACTAACTGAAAATGAGTTACTATGTCACAAAAAGTATATCATTGGATTCTTAAGTGGATGTAGTTGTATTTAAAAGTCGAGGTCGGGGCTTTTCTTGTGCGGTAGGCGGGGCAGTTCTGCCTAGTCGGCTAGACAGAGACGCGAGAAGACGAGGGAGTTGGCTGCTGCAAACGTAGGGCTGTGTGATTTGACAGCGAGTTATTGCTGGACAGGTGGGGCCCCGTGATTTGACTTGCCATTATCATTTTAACTACGGCGCTACGACCGGCGTGAGTCTCCTGATTCCTGACCACCTCCATACAGGTGCCTCTCCCAATGCTCCACCATGTAGTAGAGGCTGGCTCTTGCATGAGAGCCCACTTCTCCACTTTTTCCTTGCCTCTCTTTCCTCCACATATGCAAAAATGCCATGTAAAGCGCACTATTGTACTTACATGCTCCTACAGGTGCTAAGCTTGCCACATAGGCATAAATTCTGATGTGGCAAGTTAATCAAGAAAAGAGAGACTAGTTTCGTGACCCAAGGAAGAAATGGTGCTAACCGCGTGTACCTTGGTGAAAAGACAATTTTGAGTCTATAGCTAATTAAATGAAGCAAACTTAGCAACAAAAAACTAATAAGCACACCATTTCATTGGAAGAGGTCACTCCTTGGCAAATGCAATAAATACTACTCCCTGTGTCCCATAATATAAGAACGTTTTTGGCACTACACTAGTGTCAAAAACATTCTTATATTATAGGACGGAGGGAGTACGAAGAAAGAGATAGAGAGAAGTAAAAAATACACTTATAGCCAACTTTATAGCTAACCTTGTTGTAGTATGAGTGACTAAGTGATGACTATGTATGACATGCCAACATCAGATAGCCTAACACATCGTGTGAAATCTCCAAGGGCGTGACCACGCGAGCGACGCGACGGTCGTGGTAGGCGTGACCATGATACGGGCTACTGGCAGCCCTTGGATCTGAGATCAAACAGTCGCATGCTAAGTTGCTGAAAATTTGCAGAATAACCCTCCAGGATAGGATATTCACCCATAGGTCTAGAATCACGCCATGCAACCGTTCGATCTCAGATCCAAGGGCTCTTGGAAGCCCGTTGTCGGTGTCAAAACCGGCGGATCTCGGGTAGGGGGTCCCGATCTGTGCGTCTTAGGCTGATGGTACCAGGAAGCAAGGGACACAATGTTTACCCAGGTTCGGGCCCTCTTGATGGAGGTAAAACCCTACTTCCTGCTTGATTAATATTGACGATATGAGTAGTACAAGAGTAGATCTACCACGAGATCGTAGAGGCTAAACCCTAGAAGCTAGCCTATGATGATTATGATTGTAATTGTGATAGGCCTTCTAAGGAACAACCTCTCCGGTTTATATAGACACCAGAGAGGGCTAGGGTTTACATGGAGTCGGTTACAAGGAAGGAAACATAATATCCGGATCGCCAAGCTTGTCTTCCACGCAAAGGAGAGTCCCATCCGGACACGGGACAGAGTCTTGAGTCTTGTATCTTCACGCTCCAATAGTCCGGACGATGTATATAGTCCGGCTGTCCGGATACCCCCTAATCCAGGACTCCCTCAGTAGCCCCTGAACCAGCCTTCAATGACGATGAGTCCGGCGCGCAGTCTTGTCTTCGGCATTGCAAGGTGGGTTCCTTCTCCGAATACTCCAAAGTAAATAACAAACACTTAAACCGTGTCCGAATCCGCAAAATGATCTTCACATACCACCATAGAGAGAATGATATTTCACAAATGCAATCTGCTGACAGCTTTTTCTAGACAACGCGACGTGTCTTTACGGTCGGGTCATTATTTGAACCATTTTCCCACAACCAGCCACAGCGCATATTGCGAGGCGGTTTCCTTGCCACGTCTTGTCAAAGCAGAGATTGTGTCCCCTTATCACGGGATTCTCATTAATACGGGTATGGGTAATCCCACCACGCCATCAATCGTGGCGCTTGGGAAGTAAGCAATTCTCAACGGGCAAGTGGGGAGGCGCAACGCTTTCGTCGCCTCTATAAAGGGATAAGTGTTCCCCATTTTTACCCACGCCTTCTCCCTCCTTTGCCCACTCTTGCCCCCTCGAGCTCCAGCGCCCAAGCCCAAGTCTTCTCCGCACAGCTAAACATGTCCGGAGTAGGAGGCAAGTGGGTGGCCTCCACCGTGAAAGAGAAGCATATCGCGAATCTTTGGGCGGCCGGATACTTGGCCGCAGACATCGCGCACCGGCTACCGGACAAAGGGCCGGCCATTCCAACCCCGAAACCTCACAAGAGGGTCGTGTTTGTCGCCCACTTCGTCCATGGACTGGGATTTCCACTTCATCCCTTCGTCCGCGGGCTCATGTTCTACTACGGGCTAGATTTCCATGATCTAGCCCAAAATTTCGTCCTCAACATCTCGGCGTTTATCGTCGTGTGCGAGGCCTTCCTCCGCATCAAGCCTCACTTTGGCTTGTGGCTACAAATCTTCTGCGTGAAGCCGAAGATCATGAGCGGCCAGCAAGCGGAGTGCGGAGGGGCCATGGTGGGCAAGATGCCTAACGTCACCTGGCTTGACGGCTCCTTCGCGGAGACCGTGAAAGGGTGGCAGTCAGGGTGGTTCTACATCACCGAGCCGCGCGGTGCCAACTGGGCGGCGGCCCCCGAGTTCCGATCTGGAACCCCCATGCGACTCACCTTCTGGGAAAAGAAGGGTCTGGCCTGGGGCAAACCTACGGAGCTGACCGGACTACAAAACTGCAATAAGAGCATGAAGGACAAGAACATCAAGCTTGTCAACGTAATCCAGGTCATGCTCGTTCGTCGGATTCTTCTGTGCCAAAGGCAGGCATTCAATTTGTGGGAGTTCGTCCTGGCCGAACACCAAATGCTTCGAAAGCTCTATGACATGATGCACAAAGGAGCATGGAAGGTGATGTTCAAGGCCTCCGAGGTACCTCCTCCCACATCCGAGGACCGTGGACTTCACGCCGCGCGGCCTCCTAGTTTGGTGAGTTTTCTTACTACCACCGGATTCAGCTCTTCCCAGCATATTCGTGGGGGAGTCTTAAGTAATTGTGCATATTTAATTAGGATTATGTGGAGACAGCGGAGCGGAGCGGATTGACTGTCTGGCTCCGCTACCAGAAGGCCCAGCTGATGCTCTCCTGACGAAGATGCTAGTCCCGGCGCCCTACAAGGCACCGGAGAAGAAGGCCGAAAAGAAGGCCCTGGGGACCAGGAAGGGTCTCTGGCGTAAGGTTGTAGCGGAAGCCTCGTCCGAAGACGAAAAGGCACACTCCTCCCCCGAAGGGGAGGAAGAAGAAGAAGAAGAAGAAGAAGGGGCCACCCCAACGGGAGAGGATGAGGGGCCTGACAAGGTGGACCAGGGGGGCCGGGAAAGGCCCCCGGCGCAAGGCCGTTATACCCACGTCGTCCGAAGACAACGAGGCAGATTCCTCCCGCAGAGGCGGGGGGAACACGAAGAAGTTCTGCCTCCCCGCACTGGGGAGGAGAAAAAGAGGAAAGCCGCCCCGGAGGGGGAGGCTGGGACGTCCAAGAAGGGAAAAACGTCCCTTCCGGACTACTCCACCACGGCCGCACATAGCGAGGAAGGGTGGCTGCCCAGGGGGAAGCCCCTGGCAAGATCGTAAGTCTCTGCACTCTGTTGTACTTTGGTGCAACTTTACTTCATAGTATTGTCATAACGTCGAACATGTATGCAGTCCGGCCAGGGTCCATCCCGAGGTATCGTCTTCGGATGGATCCTTGAGTGATTCGGCGATGAACTCGCTCCCGACGGCCACTACTCCTCAGCCTGCAGATGACATAGAGGTGTTTTCCCAAAGGCTCCCAGAGCACGGGGAGGTGACTCTAGAGACGCCCCAAGGTGGAATTCCAGATGTCGGACACGCAGGGTTCAAGATCCCCGCAGATCATGTCGATGAGAGTAGCAGCAAGTCGGACTCTCATCCGGATACTGTGCCAGAGCCTTCGATGGCTCCAGATGCGGGCAGGCGGCCCCTTGCTAGGGAGGGCGAGCCGTCCATGCCGACGACTTCCGTCACGCCAGAGGCGTCGGATAGTCTGCTGGAAGCTCTTCGCGGCGCTTCCATGGATGACGAGCACCGTACTCTTATGAGTGCGGAGATTCAGAAGGTTCTGTCCGCCAAGAGCGGACTGACCGAAGCGTGTACCAGCCTACTAAAAGGCTTTGAGGTAAGTAATAGAAATGTGTGAAATTACCACCCGATAGGTAGTATCCCCTAATACTCTGTTCGGTGTTCAGAAAGAAAAGCCAAACAGAGGGTCAATTATAATCCGCAAGAGCCTAATAGTAATTAAGTGTGTGTGTGAATGAGCATGTTGTGCTGCTTGCCGCTGCTGTCCGCACAGCCGAGGTCGCCGGACTGAAGCGGGACCTGGAGTAGGCGCAGGGAGAGCTAGACCTCACGAAGAGGCAGCTTGAAGAGAACAAAGGTGAGTGATTCCCCGCTCTCATACAATGAAGGATAGATAAAATTGGTTAGTCTAATGATGAAGCATCGTGACTGTGTAACAGGGGCCACCACCGAAGTGGCGTCCCTAAAGAAAGCGTTGTCCGAGGCCGAAGACAAGGCGGCCTTGGAATGCATGGAGCGCGAAAAGCAAGATGCTAGAGTGGGAAAGGTACAGCAAGAGCTCCGGGACCTCGGCAAGAAGTTCGAGTCCGTGGAGCATGATCTAAAGATGAAAGAGGCCTAACTTGCGAAGGCCCTTGCGAGTATGAGAAATGCCAAGGCTGAAGCCGACAAGGCACAACAGGAAAGCCAGGCGGCCAAGAAGATAGCGGCTGGTAAGACATTCTTTATGCAAAGCAAACATGTGGAGGAGGCATTTCTTTTACTTACCCGAATTCGGAGCTCTCCAGGGGCATTCACAGATCTGCCATGCAGCATCTCAAACGCCGCGGAGTTCTACCATGCTGAGGAGGGGAGCTCCACGGAGAAGCTGTTCTGGTCCCAGTATGCTGGGGGCCGAACACCCAATGCCTTTGAGTGACCAGCTGAAGCAGTTGGTCGAAATCCACAGAGCGGCCGAAGTGGCTATGAAAGATTTCATAGTCCGGATGTGGCCTGGTGAGCCCCTGCCCACTAGCTACTTCGGCCTGATCAAGCGGATGGTGAATGCCTGTCTGCGGCTTGAAGTTATCAAGCGATCCTTTTGCATTGAGGGTGCCCGCCGGGCCTTTGCCCGCGCGAGGTGCATTGGGGCAAGCTAGATGCGGAGAAGCTGGTGAAGGACGGGCCGCCGGAGGGCAAGGCGCATCGCTATACCGAGAAGTATTACGATGGCGTTATGAAGGGCACTCGTCTCGTGGCCGATGAATGTACCAAGGACAAGATCTTTGACTAAATGTACCTCTGTCGCTGTTGTAATTTAAAGATGAAGTTAATTGTGCTATGTAGCAATGTTTGATTTAAAATATTACCTTCTGTGCGGCTGTTTATAGAATCCTGAAAGTACGCCAGTCGTCAGCTTCCGCCCCCACGTAACTAGTACCGGGGTGTTCCTGGAAAAACCCGAATACTCTTTATCCAAATTTTTGGTCCCTTAAGGAGGTATCTGGCGCAGCGAACAAGGCAATCGGACTATGCGGCTTTATAACTTTCACTTAGCCATCGAAGTCTACAATTTTAAATTTCGACGAAGCCCCTAGAATTCGGAGGGCCGAATTGGGGCACTATATACGCCTAAATCAGACAAGGCCGATTCATCGCCTAAAGCAGAAAAAATCTTTATGGGTTTTAAGACCTCTCGAACAGCAACCAGCTCTCGCCGCATCATGCCGGTCAGTTTTCGGCTTTCTCTACTGAGGTGCTCGTCCGGAAGAACCAGGACACAATCGCAATAGTTCTCCCTGCGCTACCTTAGCTGATATAACAGAACATAAGGTACCAAAACAAGGGAGCTGGGCAAACCCAACTATTGACCCAAGACATGATTCAGAGCTGATGCATATAGTGCTATAAGTTCAGGGTGCCGCACTGATGAAAGTGTTCGGAATTGCTTTGCCGTATTATGAGGCGCCATAGGAAGCCCCTGGCAAACTAATCGTACCAAGATTTTCGGATGTAATATTAAATTCTTGGGCCATGCGGTATGTTCCAGATTTAGGTCAGGGACTACTGCAGGGGTAATATCCCGAGCACTGTCCGACAGCAGGTCTAGGCCGTGCTCATCGTGACTGTCTGGCGCTCCTGGCACATGCCCGAATCCGTTGAAGATCAAGTCTCTGTGAATATCCGTCGTGTAATTCAGGTTTCCGAACCTGATCTGGTGGCCAGGGGCGTAGCTGTCGATCTGCTCCAGATGGCCAAGCGAATTAGCACGCAGTGCGAAGCCGCCGAACACAAAGATCTGTCCGGGGAGAAAAGTTTCACCCTGGACCGTGTCATTGACAATGATTGAAGGAGCCATCGAGCCCTGCAGCGACGACACAGAGGAACTCTCAGTGAAAGCACCAATGTCGGTGTCAAAACCGGCGGATCTCGGGTAGGGGGTCCCGATCTGTGCATCTTAGGCGGATGGTAACAGGAAGCAAGGGACACAATGTTTACCCAGGTTCGGGCCCTCTCGATGGAGGTAAAACCCTACTTCCTGCTTGATTAATATTGACGATATGAGTAGTACAAGAGTAGATCTACCACGAGATCGTAGAGGCTAAACCCTAGAAGCTAGCCTATGATGATTATGATTGTAATTGTGATCGGCCTTCTAAGGACCAACCTCTCCGGTTTATATAGACACCGGAGAGGGCTAGGGTTTACATGGAGTCGGTTACAAGGAAGAAAACATAATATCCGGATCGCCAAGCTTGTATTCCACGGAAAGGAGAGTCCCATCCGGACACGGGACGGAGTCTTGAATCTTGTATCTTCACATTCCAATAGTCCGGACGATGTATATAGTCTGGTTGTCCGGATACCCCCTAATCCAAGACTGCCTCACCCGTATCATGGGAGAATGGAAAGCCAATACCCTGCCATTCGCACGCTGGCAGTTTGCTCCTTCTCGTCCCCGCACGTCCTTTAATACTACGGCAGTTCGCTCCTAGTCGTCCCGTCCTTTCACATTACGACAATTGCACTAATCCTAACCCTCCTCCCAAATCCATGGCGTCCCAAATCTCCATGATCGGCGGTGAGTACAAGGTTAGAACCATCACCGGCGATGAGTTTGATGTCATCTACACCCGTTCTTCCGCGACGGTGAAAGGATGCCTTTCTCGCTTCAGACGCATGTTCGAAAACTATGATGATGAGTGGGTCGCTGGGCTAGATGTTGAGTACACCACAGTCCTAGGACGAGAGAAGGATCTAAAGGACGAAGAGAGGAAGAAGCCCGCCATGATCCAGGTTTGCGTGCATGACTTATGCTTGGTCTACCACATATGCCATGTCGTCGTTGAATGCCTTAAGAATTTCCTCGAGAGCAACCTAGTCAAATTTATTACTGTAGACTTTACGAACGACGAAGAAGTCCTGGGTCGGATAGGCCTCATTATAGGCAACCCCTTCGACCTCTAGAAGAATGGGCTGCTGCCCTACGGTGGCCAGCCTTCAATGCTGACCATGGCAGGAGCCATGGTTCATCCTTCGTACCGTAAACTGGAGAAACCTGACTACACGTTTCATCATCATGCATGGCAGTGGAATCTACTAGATATAGACCACATCCACTACGCTGCAATGGATGGCTACCCTTGCTTCTATATCTACAAGGGTTGGATGAAGAGCAAGAGCCAAGTGTGCGGTTCAAGCAAAGAAGTATCGGCCAAGAGGAAGAGGGACAAGGACGAAGTCGAGGACGTGGACGAGGACTCCGAGTGAGTAAGGTGTCAGTATCGTTGCTCATGGTGGTTCTAATGCAGTGTCTACCAGATTAGTTGCATAGTTTAATTTCAGGTGTGCTTAGTTTAATTTGAGGGGTGTGTTGTGCTCAGCCGCCAGCAGAACTATGTTATGTTTCTTCTCGTTACTTTAACTCTTCAGTATGTACATACTACTAGTATTTCGTTAATAGAGTTTAGCACCCCAATTAAGCACGTACTAGCTTTTTTAATAGTACTATATGCATAATTTGGCGATGAGCACTCTCTATATGTACCACCTTTTTTTTAATTTCAATATTTGCTCCATGGCGCAATCCATCGATACTACTACTATACAAAAGTATACATTTTTTAAAAGGCTAGAGTACTATTCATCACATATATAGCCAGTTAAATTCTCAATCTAGAATGACGTGCATGCCATGTAGTAAACCGATACGGAGGAAGTATAGTAAAATTGAGGTGATTTTACCGAGCAATCGGCGGGGGAGCATGGCCTGTCATGCGGTCCCACGTGTCATGATGTACCAAGGCGATGCGCGTGTCCCTCTTGAGGCAGAAGCAATACTACATGGTTTGAGATGATAGCGAACCGAAGTTTGAAATAATGGTTGCTTCGTCCGTCTGGGAAGGTGTGGCATTGTGATTTGACGTCTCATTGCTCATTACTACTAATGGGCCGGTACGAGTGGGGTGCGTCCCCCTGATGTTCTGCACTGTTATTTGGTGCTTGACATGTCGACCCGGTTGCTATATGTCCCACATGTTGGTGACAGGAAGTACAAAATTCATGAAAGGGAGCATCGACGGAGGAGTATACTACAGAATTCATGAAAGGGAGCGACTTAGTTTTGGAAAAATCTGTTTTTACGGAGTACGTACCCACTAGGGTTTATAGGGCTCATCTAAAAAACATTCGTTTTTCCGTCTTGTAAGTCTCAGTTCTACTACTAGTAGTAGTACCATTACATGTTGGATTTCGAGGTGCGTTAGATCACCCGATGCAAGCAGTGTCAAGAGGAAACTCACCAATGCATGTACAAGTTCATGGAAATTTAGTGGTCATTCATGCATTCATTCTAATTAATGCCTCGGTAAACATAACTTCTTGAGAAAAACGAGCGTACTAATTACTTGTGCAAACTACGAAATTAATTCGAGCACTCATCGTCTACCTTGGTTGGAGAGATTTTGAAATTGAGCCATAAACTGGAAAGGAGGGAGTAGTAACTTTTGTCTCGATTACTATTTGTGGCCATGTATAGATGCAAAATGTATTTTTTATAGTGGCCTTGTATAAGTAAATGGAGGGAGTACTAAAGGACATATATATTCCAAACAATATGATAATCTCTCTAACCAAGGTATGTAGTAGGGACGAGGAGTAAACCGAGGGAGTAGTAAATTTTTCTCCTCGTGCTACGAGCCACCGCGCGCGTGGGCGAGGGAGCGAGCATAAGGCGTACAGTAGTAGTAGTACTACTACTCGTAAGCAAGCTTCACCTCATCCTACGAGCCACCGCGCCCGTGGGCGGGGGAGATGGCGTACTAAGCAAGCTTCTCCTCGTTCTACGAGTTAACGGGACACATCAAAAGTACTCCAATGTATAGAGCCTTGCCTCTAAGGTAGGCCCCACATGGTTTACCTCTTTTTTAACATAACACGTCAAGTCACAATTTGTTTGTTCACCCGTGGTAGATGATTCTCCCTCCACCAAGTGGACAACCAGTACACGTGTCAAATTACCACATGGGCTGCCTTTTCGTACAGAAATCAGCTCCACCATGTACCCGCGCGGGTGTGGTTGGGAAATAGACGGGAGTACGTGCACCGTGCGTGCACCTGTTCTCTTCGTGCACATCCCCCACCTATGTAGGTGTGTGTGAGAGAGATACAACCCTAGACATAACGCGTCGTCCATCCCATGCCTCCGCCCAGTCCGACCACCAGTCACCACCACGCCCCACTCCTCCTCACCTTATCTCTCATCTTTCTCCCTCCATTTTTATATACAAGGGGCCACTATCAAAATTACAATTTGCAGATATACAAGGCCACTAACACTAATCGACGGAATATTAATGGTGTTTGCCTCATGGTACTAGCAAAGGAGGACATTAATTATCCCTTGCATGCATGCGGAAGTTTGTAAAAAATGCATCTTGATGTTCCGTGCAATGCACGTGCATCTTGCTAGTCCATGAAAACAACACATGGAAAAATTCCATGGCAGATGAGGGATTTGAATCTGTTGGGAGGGGCTGTTTGCATCTTGCCCGGGGTAGCCAAAATATTGGCGACCCTTTTGTCCACCGGTGCCTTTGCCACAGATGAACGAGGAATGGCTTGGGTGCTCATGCAGTCATGCATCCTCCAGCGCGCACGTTGGAGACGAGCTCGAAGGAGCTATGTTTTTTTGTCCCATAACACCGCCCGAGCCGCTCACAGACCGACCGGTGGCACGCAAATTATGCCATCCAACCGTAGACGAACACATTATGACAGCAACTCAACCAACCGAACGAAATTCACGCAAACACGTAGACAAACTGATATTTCATATAAACAATGACGGAAATCATATAAAATACCGGATTTTCATACAAACATGACGGATTTCATTACATTCAAATGAACTACGCGGTGCTAGTTCTGGACAGCACAGGTATATAACACCTGGCCTAAATGGTCGCCCGCCGATCGATTTGTGTTCCTCATGTCCGGCAACACGATCACTGGACTGCCGGGAGCGCCGGAGGTATATGTTTTGGCGCAAAGGATGGATCGCTTCCCCACTACCCAACTAGTATCATTGCCTAATGCCGAAGATGATGGTGGCCGACACCGATTTGAGTTCATCACCGGCCACTACTTCGCCATGGCCGGCACCGGCTCGAGTTCATCCTAACATTCCCCTCTTTCGTGGAGCCCATGCAAGGTCGACGAAGGTTCTCGCAACAAAAGGATCCGGCAAGACACCTGCTGTGCATGCTGGTGTTGCCTCCGCGGTGGACTTCATGGGACCCAAGCGGCGGCGGCTTCCCGTGTTCTACTTCTCCTCGATGATGGCGGCAGACACGGAGGCGCTGGCCACCGACTCGTCCCTCTCCGCGCACCCGGCTTCTGTCGCTGCTTGCATGGCGCAGCCGCCGGCATGGGAGTCTCGGCCACAGAAACGGGAGACGGGGTATGAGGCGGCGGCGTGGACGGCAGCAACGACACCCATGTGCCACTCCTCGTTGAGCTGGCCTAGAGTGGCGAGTTACTGAAACGCGCGCCGGCTTGGGGCAGCAACTTGCTTCGTCGGGCGAGGGATGGGAGGTGGATCAGCGAGCTGCATAGCTCGTATCCGGTGGGCTACCCAGCCGGCTTGGATGCGGAATAACTACTCCTCGAAAGCCATTGTAAGAGTGGACAAAATGGTGAAGGAGGAGATAGGGGAGCGGAGGAGGTGTGCGATTCTTGGCCGGCGTTTGGCCTCGTTTAGATAGGAGATTAAATAAACGGCGGACGGGAGGAGCTCAGCCGGTGTTGCATTTAATGCCGGCCCGGTCATGAATGGACGTGTGTCCAGAGTGGGTTTCTCGGCTTCCACACGGGCGGCTTTCATGGAGGCGTTTGAATGCCGCAAGGAGGCGTGTTTAGCCGGGCATGCAGCGAGTGGCGCCCTCGACTCTGACCTAGGACACCGTGTTGTTCTTCCACTGGTGTGTGGGCTCTTTGGGTACATGGCCTGCATGTCAGTGACCCAACGTAGGCAGCGCACAGCAGAGGAACCTTTGGTGGGCCAGGGCGGTCACAAGCAGGTGAGGGAGTCCTGGATTAGGGGTATCTGGATGGCCGGACGGTACACTTTCTCCGGACTGTTGGAGCGTGAAGATACAAGACTCAAGACTCCGTCCCGTGTCCGGATGGGACTCTCCTTTGCATGGAAGACAAGCTTGGCGATCCGGATATTATATTTCCTTCCTTGTAACCGACTCCATGTAAACCCTAGCCCCCTCCGCTGTCTATATAAACCGGAGGGTTTGGCCCTTAGAGGGACGATCATAATCATAATCATCATAGGCTAGCTTCTAGGGTTTAGCCTCTATGATCTCGTGGTAGATCTACTCTTGTACTACTCATATCATCAATATCAATCAAGCAGGAAGTAGGGTTTTACCTCCATCAAGAGAGCCCAAACCTGGGTAAAGATTGTGTTCCTTGCCTCCTCTTACCATAGGCCTAAGACGCACAAATCGGGACCCCTTACCCGAGATCCGCCGGTTTTGACACCGACATTGGTGCTTTCATTGAGAGTTCCTCTGTGTCGTCGCTGCAAGGCCTGATGGCTCCTTCAATCATCAACAACAACGCGGTCCAGGGTGAGACTTTTCTCCCCGGACAGATCTTCGTGTTCGGCGGCTTCGTGCTGCGGGCCAATTCGCTTGGCCATCCAGAGCAGATCGACAGCTACGCCCCTGTCCACCAGGTCAGGTTCGGAAACCTGAACTACACGGTCGATATCCGTGGAGACTTGGTCTTCGACGGGCTCGCGCCTGCGCCAGGAGCGCCGGACAGTCACGATGAGCACGGCTTAGACCTGCTGTCGGACAATGCTCGGCATATCACCCCCGCAGTAGCCCCGGACCTAAATCCGGAGCAGATTGCGTTGCCCAAGGACGGGTGGATGGACCCCGTCCCACAGGCCGCACACTCATCGGCGTTAGAGCCGAACACAGGCCTCACCCCTAAAGAAGCCTGTGACACCGGACCCCCGGACTCGTATCCGGCTGTAGGTTCCAGTCCACACTCTCTTGAGCCCGCCGAACCAGGTTGGGCTCCTGTAATGGAGTTCACCGCTGCGGATATCTTACAGCACTCGCCCTTTGGCGATGTGCTGAACTCGTTGAAATCTCTCTCTTTGTCAAGGGACTCTTGGCCGAACTATGTTCGACTCGAGTGGGAAGCAGGCGACGAAGGAATTCATTGCCCACCCACCACCCACTTCATTGCCACAGTCGACGATGTATCAGACATCGACGGTATGGATGACGGTGCAGGAGAAGATTCAGAATCACTGGGGCGCCAGACTACCACCTCGTCATACGATATATACATGGTGGATAAGCCCAAGAAAGATGACGGCGACAATTCGGAAGATAAAACTCCCAGGCAAAAGCCAAAACGACGGCGTAGATGCCGTTCCAAGTCCAGCAACAGTAAAAATAGTGACAAGAGCGCCAGAAAGATCGACACCGCAGTCAACTCCGAAGGCAACAACGACCATATGGACCCCGCGTTGGAGCAGGATGAGCCAGGTCACGCCGAACACAGTTCGGAGCATACGCCCGATCACAATGATCCCGATGGACGAGTTCACCAAACCGCCCCAGGACAAGAACACAGTCCGGATGACGATGCATTCATCATCGCGAAAACACGCGTGGAACAAGATAACCTACACAAAAGGCTTATAGCCACTCCGAGAAGTCTAAAGAAGCAGAAGCAACGGCTAAAGGCCGCTCAGGAAACGCTCAATCACAGATGGAATAAAGTGGTAGACACTAAAGAAAAGTACGGCGACGATCGCCATACAAAGAGCTATCCAAAACGCAAGCTGCTACCAGAATTCGACGATGAGGCCGTTCCACCAAATGACAACACGGCCAGGAGGCCGGACAAACCACTTCATACCCGCAACAGAGCAGCTACCGACGACGAACATGATTTACGAGAGCTCCTGGATAAGAAAGCCGGTGCGGCTAGGTCCATCTACGGATCTAAAGGACACACCCCGGCACGGGACTATGGTCACCAAAACGATCATACCGATCGGATACCAGTCCGGAATAAACACCGGAGACAACAACAGCCGACGGCATGCCACAGCACGTCCAGATACAGAGGGGCTGCTCACCCCCTGTGCTTCACCGAAGAGGTACTGGACCATGAATTTCCACAGGGTTTTAAACCTGTGAACATAGAGGCATACAACGGAACGACAGACCCAGGGGTCTGCATCGAGGATTTTATCCTGCATATACACATGGCTCGTGGGGATGACCTCCACGCCATCAAATACCTTCCGCTCAAGCTGAAGGGACCAGCTCGACACTGGTTGAAAAGCCTCCTCGAAAATTCAATTGGAAGTTGGGAGGAACTCGAGGACGCTTTCTGGGCCAATTTTCAAGGGACTTATGTCCGGCCTCCGGATGTGGACGATTTAAGTCACATAATCCAACACCCCAGAGAGTCCGCCCGCAAGCTTTGGAACAGATTCCTCACTAAGAAGAATCAAATTGTCGATTGTCCGGATGCCGAAGCCTTAGCGGCCTTCAAACACAGCATCCGAGACGAGTGGCTCACCAGACACCTCGGCCAAGAAAAGCCAAGGACAATGGCAGCCTTAACAAGCCTTATGACCCGCTTTTGCGCGGGTCAGGATAGCTGGTTGGCCCGTAAAGGCACCAGCGACCCAAGCACATCCGAAATAAGGGATGGCAATGGGAAGCCACGACATAGTAAAAACAAACGCCAAAATAGGGAAGAGAGCCCGGACAACACAACAGTCAACACCGGATTCAGGGGCTCTCGACCTGGTCAGCAAAAGAAGCCATTTAAAGGCAGTAAAGAGGGACCGTCCGGTCTGAACAGAGTCTTGGACAGAGTGTGCCAAATTCATGGCACCCCCGACAAACCTGTGAACCACACTCACAGAGAATGCTGGGTCTTCAAGCAGGCCGGCAAACTAAATGCCGAACACAAGGGAAGGGAAACACCAAGTGAAGACGAGGATGAGCCTCGCCAGCCGAACACTGGGGGACAGAAAAAAATTCCCACCAGAGGTAAAAACAGTAAACATGATCCACGCGACTCACACATCCATGAGAAGGCACAAATACGCGCTTAGAGACGCATATGCTATAGAGCCCATCGTACCCACACCTAAACATGGGTCGGCTCGTCCGATCACCTTTGATCACACGGGCTGCCTGACTAGTATTCGGCGCGGAGGATCAGATGCCTTGGTGCTCGACCCAATAATTGACGGATACCATCTTACTCGCGTCCTCATGGACGGCGGCAGTAGTCTCAATTTAATATGCCAGGACACTGTCCGCAGGATGGGGATAGACTCATCCAGAATCAACCAAAGCAACACCACCTTTGAAGGGGTGATACCATGCGCTGAAGCCTATGGCAGGGGCTCCGTCGTACTGGAGGTAACATTCGGCTCCCCAGGCAACTCTAGAAGCGAAGAACTACTCTTCACCATCGCACCCTTCCACAGCGGCTATCACGCATTGCTTGGGAGAACGGCCTTCGCCCGCTTCAATGCAGTACCGCATTACGCCTACCTCACACTCAAGATGCCCGGTCCACGAGGCGTCATCACCGTTAACAGAAACACAGAGCGCTCTTCACGAGCGGAGGAATACGCGACAGCTCCATCGGCCGAACTCTTAGCGGCCTCCAATTCCAGAAAACTTGACTGGTCGTTAAGACCACGGACACGGTTAGACGAGTCCGGCAGCCCGGATAAAACTGGTCCAGGGCGCCACATACGTAATCCCATAGAGGACACCAGGGGCTTTAGATATTTAATACAGCCCCACTCTTGGCTTGACCTTATTAGCAGGCCAATGTCTTACATTTTTACTATCCACCGCATTCTTACGTTATACTCTTCTACACGAGTTTTTCTTTTTTATAGACACAATTCGTGTGATACCCTTCCAGGAAACGGCACAATAGAGACAAAGGCACAAACGTGCAGCAGGGCCCCGCTCATAGGTTTTTCTTTAGATTAAGCCCCTGTGTAAACCTTTTTATTATCTCTTGTTGTTTTCACATCCCATGGGTACTATAACCATAGAGGTTACTGCCATTATTGGCATTTCGCCATGACAGATTAAAGCACGTACCTGGAACTATAGGGCTCATAAAGAAAGGGCACTCTTCAGCCCATTTTATGTTATAAAGTCCGAATACCTTCGGGAGTGTTTGGCGTCACGAGTTTGGCCTTATATGCATCAGCTACGAATCATGTCTTGGGTCAAATGTTGGGTTTGCCCGGCTCCTGGGTTTGCCGCCTTACGTTCCATTCCTATCGGCTAAGGCGGCTAAAGGAGAACTACCGCGAATGTGCCCTGGTTATTACGGATGAGAACCTCAGTAGAGAAAGCCGAAAACTGATTGTCATGATACAGCGAGAGGCTGTTAAACCACTCGAAGACTTATCGGAATCTTTAGGATTCCGCCGCATTAACGAAGGACCGTTTTTCGGCCATGTACACACGTGCCTGTATTCGGATGCACGCGAAGGTACCAGGGGCTATATAGTAGCCCCACCATCAAACTCCTATGGCTAAGTGAAAGTGTTACAGCTATATAGTCCGGTTGCCTAGTTCGACGTGCGATCACCTCCTTAATGGACCAAGACGTTGGATCAAGTGTGATTACGCATATTTTTCTCGAACACCCCCGCATTGTATGCGTGGGGGCTAAAGCCAACGACTGCTAACTTTCAAATTATACATATACATAAAAACAGCTGCACAGGAGGCACAATAATACTTTCGGGCACAAAGTATAAATACAGCCTCATAATCAAAATAACATTGTTTTTACAATGACACGATTTGTTAGTCGAACAAGACATTCTTCGAGCACTGCGCCTCTATTAAGCGGGAACCTTCTGTTACCTCTTCTAGGTAGTGCTCGGTCGGATCCTGGCGTCCCGCCGGATTCTGGGTCGCAATGATGGTGGCCTCCATATCCGTCCAATATGCTTTAACACGGGCAAGTACCATCCGTGCACCCTCTATACACGTCGACCTCCTCATAGCACCGATCTGAGATACGGCACCAAGGAATTGTTGCACCAAACCAAAGTAACTGTCCGGCTTAGGCCCCTTCGGCCAAAGATGGTCTATTACAGACTGCATTGCAAGCCCAGACAGCCTATGAAGCTCCGCCACAGCAGCCATCTTTTCACTGAACGGCAACGGGCACGCGGGAGCATTGAACTGCGACCAGAACATCTTCTCCACTTCTTTATCACCTTGATCCTCGAAAAACTTGGCCGCATCAGCTGTACTCTTCGCCAAGTCCGCATACGCGGCTGTAGGACTCCGGCGACGATCAGGGGAGCATACTTCGGATCCAAAAACTTCATCCGCAATAAGTAGGGGCTCCCAGCCACGATTTTCCCGGCCTGTCGAAGCTCCTCCCCCACATCCCTGATTTCGGTCCGCATCTACTTGGCTGCATTAAGTGCCTTGTTCAGATCAGCAGAATTAACCTGATTCTCCTTTTTAAGGAGCTCATACCGGTCGGCGGCATTTTTCAACTCTATAGAAATTTCGGCTATCTTGTCCTCGCTTCGGCGATGAGCAGCCTGTTCGGCTCTCAAATCTTCGGCCGCGTTTAGGGAAGCCGCATTACTAGCCTGAGCTTCTTCCTTGGCCTAGGCAAGTTCCGCCCTCAGGGCTTCCACGGCAGCAGCACCGTCTGCAGTCCAAGCATATCGCATTAATATCACGCCCCTCTCAAATTTAACTATAAAACATATTTAGGAAAGCAGAGCACATACCTTGTGACTCGTTCAGCCGCTCATTCACCAGCGTGATATCGGCATCAATAGCTCCAATCTGCCTCCTTAGTTCAGCAACTTCAACGGACTGGTCGGCTGCCGGTTCCTTAGACACCTGCGCATATATACAGCGCATTCATTACTTACACAATACGATCCTCCGTTTGCCGCCTAGGGCGGGCAACCAGAGTCTCAGGGGCTACTATCCATATGGAGCACACCTAGCGCGTGCCTCACAGCCAAGAAATTATGTATTTTTCATTACATACCTCGAAGCCTCTGAGCAGGCTCGTAAATGCTTCATTCAAACTGCTTGTGGTGGATGAAATATTCTTGAGCACCGTGCTCATTAATGAGCGGTGCCACTCCGAGAGTGCAGCTCATTCTAGAAGGCCCGTCAGTATGTCCGGCCGGACATCGACCTGTGTCGAACCCTTCTCATCGCCCCCCATAGGAGTCGACCGCTCCGGGCTCAGGGCGACCAAAGGATTAGCTTCTGGCTTCGGCAGGTCCGGACTCCTCCGTGACGACACCTCGGGGTCGCCCGCCTCATGAGGCAGAGAAGTTGGTGGGGTCTCACTCTCCATCATCTCCAGAGGGAGATCCCTAGAAGACGAACTCTGTTGAGAAGAGCTGCTAGCCGGACTGCAAAAAATGAATCCTGGTTATTGTTCTCGGAGAAATGCAGTACCTACAAATTAACGATTAACTCACAGCTCGGTTGAGGGTTGGCCCGTCGGCGGGATGACGCGGTAAGGGCGCCTTTCGGGGTAGGGCCCCCTGGTGTCATTTTCTTCCCCTGCTTAGGCACCTTCGTCTCCAAGTCTTCGGAGGCGGCCCTCTTCTTCCCGCGCGGGGAGGAGGCTTTAGACTCCCCTTCCTGACTATCCTCCTTAGGGGAGGTAGCAATTCCCTCGGTTCGGATGCGCAGTGTGTGAAGTTCGACTTCACTATTCTTCCCTTCGTCTTTCCCTGAGGGCATTTTGCTAAGCACCCGGCCAAGCATCTTGGCTATGGTAGGGATAGGCGAGCCTTTGGGAAGTGGCGCCGGACACCTGATTCTCTCTGCTTTGCTGAGCCATTACTGGCAACGGAGGATTTTCAGAATGATGATTATGATAAATATAAACGAAGTGTCTGGTTTAGGGGTTACTTACTTGGGTATCTAGGCGATTCCAGCTTAGGCCCGCATCCTCGGTGGTGTCCGGACACTTTACTTGTGGTCCAAAGAATAATTTACACATCCCTTCGAGATTCAGGCCGAAGAAGTGCTTAATAGTCCGCAGACCCTCTGGATTGGACTCCCACATCCAGAGAGGCCGGCGTTTGCACGGCAACATCCGTCGGATTAGCATTACCTGAATTATGCTGACATGGTTAATGTCCCTTTCAAGCAGCTCCCGGATACGGCTCTACAGTGTTGGTACATCACTAGCAGACCCCCAATCCCGTCCCATGTTGGTCCATGATGCCAGTTGTGATGGAGGTCCCGAGCGGAAGTCGGGGGCAGCCACCCACTTTGTGCCTCTCGGAGCCGTGACGTAAAACCACCTCCGCTGCCATAAATCGGATACCTCTGGGAAAGAACCCTCTGGCCATGGGGCATCAGCGTTCCTGCTTATTATGGGTCCTCCGCACTCCGCATGTCGCCCCTCGATCATCTTCGGCTTCACATTAAAGGTCTTGAGCCATAAGCCGTAGTGTGGGGTGACGTGGAGAAAAGCCTCGCACACAATCATGAACGACGAGATATGGAGGATAGCGTCTGGAGCTAGATCGTGAAAATTTAACCCGTAATAGAACATGAGCCCCTCACAAAGGGATCAAGGGTGAGGCCCAAGCCGCGGAGGAAGTGAGGAACAAATACGACGCTCTCATTAGGCTCGGGAGTAGGGATGACCTGCCCTGGAGCATGAAGCCTGTGCTGGATGTCGGCAGTCAGATATCCGACCTCCCTAATCCTTGCAATGTCCTCCTCCTTGATCGAGGAAGCCACCCACCAGCCTTGAAGGTTGGGTCTGGACATATTGGAGGATCTAGGGTGTTTGAGTTTGAGTTTCGGGTGTTAGAACTCGAGATGCGAAAGGGCACAAGGGTGGTGGAAAAGAGGTATAGGCCTCGGCCCCTTTATAAAGGGGGTGAATATCAAGAGTCCTCAGCGTGGCCGCTTGAGACTTATCTGAAAACACGGAGTCATACCAACAGTCGCTGTGGGGTGGCGCACGCCCGTATTTATGGATAATCCCGTAATAAGGGGAACACGATCTCTGCTTTGGCAGGGCGTGCTGATAAAACCGCCTTGCAACGTGTATCGAGGTGGGCTAAGAAAAACCGGTTCGTGTTGGGCCGGGCCACGATACAAGGGCACGACGCGCAAAGATTGCTAGCAGATTAGATTTATGCTATGCCCCCTATGGTGGTATGTGAAGATCATCTTGCAGATCCGGACACGGTTCAAGTGTTCGATGATTACTTTGGAGTATTCGGAGATGGAACCCGCCTTGCAATGCCGAAGACAAGACTGCGCGCCAGACTCATCGTCATTGAAGCCTGGTTCAGGGGCTACTGAGGGAGTCCTGGATTAGGGGGTATCCGGACAGCCGGACTATATACATCGTCCGGACTATTGGAGCATGAAGATACAAGACTCAAGACTCTGTCCCATGTCCGGATGGGACTCTCCTTTGCGTGGAAGACAAGCTTGGCGATCCGGATATTATGTTTCCTTCCTTGTAACCGACTCCATGTAAACCCTAGCCCTCTCTGGTGTCTATATAAACCGGAGGGTTTGGCCCTTAGAGGGACGATCATAATCATAATCATCATAGGCTAGCTTCTAGGGTTTAGCCTCTACGATCTCGTGGTAGATCTACTCTTGTACTACTCATATCATCAATATCAATCAAGCAGGAAGTAGGGTTTTACCTCCATCAAGAGGGCCCGAACCTGGGTAAACATTGTGTTCCTTGCCTCCTGTTACCATTAGCCTAAGACGCACAAATCGGGACCCCCTACCCGAGATCCGCCGGTTTTGACACCGACAGCGGGCCTTACATAAACCGATGATTGTTCATTGACTGTGACGTCATCTTTTTCATGTAGATAAGCCTACTATGTTGATAGCCTGTTCGATACGTTGTGATTCATAAAGACTGCTGCAAACATCAATATTCTGCTTATCACAGATAAGATTGATTAATACCCGTAACAATCCATGTCCTTAACAAAGGGTGCATGCACATATAGGTTGAGCATGTGTCTTGCGTCGTGTGCTGTGTGCATGCAGGCGTGCGAGTGTTGCATGCGTGCAAGGGTACGTCTCAGTGTTGCATGCATGGGTGCGTACGTGCATGTGTTCATGAGTGCATGTGTACTTGCCAGTGTTGCACGCCAGCATGCGTGCGTGTGTATGTTATGTGTATGTGTCAGTGTTGCACGCCTTCATGCGTGTGTGTCTTGCGTGCGTGCATGTGTACGTGCGGGGCGAGGCTACACGTCAGTCGACTGACTTTTTCATCTCTGGTCATTAGATTTTCCAGCCGTTGGATACGAAATCAAGGGCCTCCAGTTTATCAGCAAACTCCACCCCCCTGAGCCGCCAGCCACCACCGGCCGAACCACCAACCCCCGACGCCCGCGGCCGGCCCGCGCCGCCATGCCGCCCCGCCCTCCCCGAAACCACTCCCCACCGCCAGTCCGCCGCCGCACCGGCCATTCCTCTAGGTCCCCCCGCGACGAGCTTTTTCTCCGCCGATACCCACCCCACCGCCCAATCAACGCCCCCCCCAACCATCAGCGACTGCCAACCAGAGGTCTCACGACTTCGAATACCCACCGACCACTAATTGATTACCATTTCTGTCCTTCATATACGCGCTGACGGGTGGGCCCTATGGTAATGTGCGCTGCTGAATGTGGACCATTTGACTGGTCAATTGATCGTGTTATCAACAAATTACGGAGCTGTATGGTGAGCCAGTGACCGTATGATCACCCTAAAATGTACTCCTATTTTATTAACACAGTACAGACTCAAACTACCATTTCTTTCTTTCATATACGGGCTGACAGGTGGGCCCCATGGTTACGTGCCCCGATGGTGCAACACTAGTTGCGCCACGTGGAACATTTCACTGGTCAATTGATTGTGTCATCAACAAAATACAGAGTTGTATGGGTGAGCCAGTGACCGTATAATCATGGCATGTATTTGTTTAACACGGTACAGACGCAAGGGCTCATATATATGCGCAAGCACTCACCGCTATAAGCGCACACACGTGAACCCTATCCCTATGAGCACCTTCGAGAGAGTGGGCCACCATATATAATCTTGAGATTTTACGAAGTCACCATAGGTGCCTCGTAGTCGAGTGGAACATCTCTCCCACTGAACGCACATCGCTAGAAAATACTGAAATTAACACAAGATAAATGCGAGCACATGGACTTTAACCTTGGTGGGCTCGAGAAACCACTATCCTCCTAACCATCCAACCACATGTTGGTTAGCACGACAAAATGTATGTGGTGACCGTGATGAGCTTATTCTGAAGTCCAATGACCATATCGTGCTTTCGCTTCAAATACAATGACCATAAGTGTCGTCAACAAAATACTGAGCACACATCAAATGCAAAGTCCGTCAGTGTCATCAACAAAATATGGAGACGTATCGTGAGCTAGATACCGTTGTAATATTGTATAGGCTTATTTTCTTAGTGGCCGATTGCGTGTGTGGTATGGTGGGCACATCATTTCTAGTTGTGGTGGGTCAACATGAAGACTCATGGGTCGGTTCCATCCTACACCACATATAGGTTGGACCGAGACGCGTTATACAAAGACCCATGTGGAGGACTCGGCGTACAACACGAAGCTACCAGAGTCGCGGAGGGTACTATCCCCACTGGTGATAAGCCGACTATATATGATTTGTAACCCTAGGCCCCCAGTATGTTATAGAAGCTTGGCGGCTAGTTCGTCGATAGTATACACACACGCACAATGTCTGGTATTCACGTGTACTTTGTACACACCCCTATCATTAATATACAGTACCAGGAGCAGGCTCTTTCTTCAACTGCAAGGGTCTGAACTAGGGTAAAACTTTGCCTTGTATTACCATCCAGCCGAACAGCTAGGGATATCCTACCGAATGGTATGATGAAATCATATCTGGCAACTACTAAGAGAGAGGTGTGTCTGGGGGGGGGGCAATGTGTGCGAGAGAGGCCTAAAGATAATGTGCGTGCGGGAGACACGTAGGCACATATATGTGCGTATAGAGGGCTAGTAGAGACCGCGCGTGTGTATATATGCATGTGAGAGAAATAGTGTTTTCCAACTGAGATTAGTGAAAAGAGTGGTACATAGTAGTCAGAAAGAGAGAGTGAGAGAAACAGGGAGAGCATGTGCGTGAGACAACCCAACACCCTGAGAGAGATTTTGAGCATGTGTGAAAGAGAAATGCCGATGCATATAAAGTGTGTGCACTTATGCGTTAGATAGAGAGAGATATAACGCGTTTGTGAGAACGGTCCGAGGCATAGTGCATCTACGTGTAAAAGGCGGTTCTACGCATTAAATTAAAATATAAATGGCATTATTATTTTTGGATGAGATCATGAATTTTGCAAATTGCGTATGGACGAAAATTGGTCTATCAGACACCCATACTTTATTGAATTCTAGCATGTGCATGTGTTTATTTCATATAATCGATCCATAGAGTGATAGCGGTTTGAAATACAGGCAATGGATGCTTTTGCAATTCATATATAAACATTAATTAGTGCACTCCATGTTGTTAGTGTGAAGCACTTTATACATTTGTCACTTGCATGGATACATTCCAAATTGCTAGCTACGAAATAGAATACATGTCGAATTCAACATAAAGGGGGTTTCGAATATTCGAATTCATAGGAAGTGTATTCATCTATTTGAACCTGAGATAATGGCATTTGTAAATCAGATGTAAAAGGGGGCATCAATCTTTGTTGTGAGTTTGAACATGCTATATATATTCATACGCATATCTAACTTCTTTTTTGCAACCAAGGAGATTATATCTGGAACCATGCATGAACTGAGGTAAGTTGCATATTTTTTAATATGTACTCATGTACAATGTATATTCAAATGTACCCCCTCCATTCCAAATAATCGTAGCTTTAGGATTTTCAAGAGTAAATATTTTGTGAAGTTTGACAAATCCTGAAAGTTCAATTCAAGAGAACCGAAAACGTTAATGCTTCTGCTCCCAAATATTGAACGAAGCGCCAAATAGGCCTGTGGTCACCCGAAACCGCGCGAGACTAATGTTTGGTGGTAGGAAATTACTATCCTGACTCTGGCCCGTGTAGCTATCAGCCCGATGTCCAAAGGTCTAAACCGGGGTAGGTTTGTAACTTCACCAAGACGCCAGTCTCAACCGCCTCCGAGAAGCATTCATACGCCGTGGGAGCCTAAACACCCATGCGCTCGGCCGAAATATATCCCGCCCACATTTGGGACACTTGACATTACTGTCCTACCCCCAACCCGCAATGTGTCTAAAATTTTAGATTGGGGCAAAGTTTGTAACTTTCCCCAAATTTCAAACAAGCGCGTCTCAAACCGAAACATTGTTCCCCCTTAGTTCCCCGCCTCCCTCCATTTCCCCATTCATACTCCATGGGTGCCAAAACGCCCTCTCCACCAGCCGCGAAACCCCAGCCTCCTCCGTCCTCCGCCCCATAGCGGCCAATCCACCGCCGCCCTCCTCCATCATGTCGGAGCCGGTACACCGACGTCGCCGTCCAACGCAACCGCAACCGCAATGCCCTCAAGGACTTAGCAGCTGAAGCCGAGGCAGAGCTGCCTCCACGACGCCGACGCCAACGTGCACCGTACCAGAACCACTCCGACCACGCCGTCATGCGCCTCACTGTTGCCGCTCCACTGTCACAGCCGTCCATCGCACCGGAGCTGTTCCCGCTACGCCATCGTTCGCCGCCTCGGATTTGGTTCCCCGCCGCTGACAGAAGGCCACCGCACCACACTCAACAACTTGGCCATGGGTTCATCCAAGGCTCCACCGTCCTCCACAACTTCTCGTTTCCAGTGAACCACAAGAAGATCATTGGAAAATCAGAAGGAGGACACAGCACTGCCAGCAGAAAGAGGTACTCCTCTTCCCCTATTCGTGCAAATCTTACGTTTCCAATCACACCGTATTCATCCCACGAAATAAACTAGTTGAGCGCTTCTTACTGCATCTTCTTCGTGATACTAAATGCACAAGGTTTCCTCCCTTCACTATTTCACCTTTGCTAGAGGTTAGTAGCCCGCTTGGATTTCAATTCAAGGTCAGTCGAACCGCAATTAAAAGAATCGGCACCTGCTTAGGCGCGCAGAGCACCTAGTCCGCCTGTTCCCCGGGGAAGCGGCACATCGGTGTCTATCATAGGGGTGTGGGGTGTAGGAGCTGCTTGTGCCCGATCCTGGAGGTCGGCGGGGCTTGAATGGATGGCCGGGGGCAGTGCCAAGCACGGCGGTGCGATGAGGTCGAGGGGAGGGCGCAGGCAGGGGAGGAATACTAGGCCGGTGGTCGCTGGCATTTCGAAGAAGATCGTCAAGACTGACTGGCTGGAGGTAGATGAAGGTGATCTGCCCGTTCTTTATACATTGGACGGTGCAGAAAAAATGGACTGACTTATTTGTTTTTAGTCGACTATTATTTTCATAGAATCATGTAGTAATTTAGTGTGCCATGCATGTTGTAGAGCTATCATATGTCTCCTGTCATTTATTTCTCACCGACCTGCTATCTGCTACCTTTACACTGTACTAATTGTGCACACACTTCACCCATACTCACACTATTGTTTTTTTATGCATGGGTATTTCAGACTCTGACGCGGTATTGATGAATGCAGAAAAGAAAAGATAGAAGTTGCTCCAGTGTAATTCGAAGATAAGCACTAAGCATTTCAGCTCTCTAATGGGTGCAGTGTCAACAGTTGGAGACAGTAAACGTAGCTCTGCAGTTGATGATCTCAATTGCTACACACAACCATCCCAGGTGCTTGCTTTAACTTCGCGCTGTCAAATGTGGTTGCATGTTGCATATGGTGTCTAGCTTGTATTGCTTCCAATTTGGTTAAATTGCATCTGCTTACTTTACACATTATACCTATGATAATGACATGCCTTCCTGTTTTTGATACATACTACTATTAACCATGTTTGTACATCAAACTAATGCTCTTTTGTATCCCTCGTCAATCACTTATGATGAGACAGTCACCCGAGTGGGTTACTGTGAGATGCCCTACTCATTTAAAGAGTGCAGTGTCATCCTCCCCACATGATTCTCAAGAAACAGCAAGGCTAAATGAAGATAGTTAATGTAGCTCTCTAGTTGATCACCACAATTCCCCCACACCACCATCGCAGGTGCTTGCTCTTACTTGGCAGTGTGATATGTGGTTGCATGTTGCATATGGTGTCTACCTTGTAATGCTTCTAATTAGGGTAAATTGCATCTGCTTAGTTAACACATTATACCTATGAATATGACATGCCTTCCTATTTTTGGTACATATTACGTCTTTCTATTAACCATGTTCTTACATCAAACTACTTTTCTTGTGTATCCCTCATCAATCACTTCTAACGATACACCTTCAAGTTGATAGTGTAATATTAGTTGCATCTTGCATATCATTTCAAACATGTATTGCCTCTAATTTGTTGAAGTGCCACTTATAATGAGACACATCTAACTTGGTAGAGCGATTTTGGTTGGATCTTTCATATGGTGTCTAGATTGCATTGCTTCCAATTTGTTGAAATGCCTTCTGCTTAGCGTTTTTCATACATATTCCATCCTCCTACAATGTGGTTGCCATACATAAAAGTTTTGTTCGTTAGTATCATGCATCAACGAATTTGGAAGTGCGAATTTCATAACTTTTTCTTGTGTGTTTACTTGACAAGGCAAAATCTGAAAGGACGAAGGCACGGAATGATGGTGGTCCTCTGGAGCAACCGAAACAGATGATCTCTGTAGATTCTCTTGCTACTCGTACTGCAGTGCTAGTTCCAAATCTCATCTCCCCTACTCCACAACCCAAGGTGCTTGCTCTAACATGGCAGTGTGATATCTGGTTGCATGTTGCATATGGTGCCTAGCTTGTATTGCTCCTAATTTGTTAAATTGCATCTCCTTAGCTTACACATTATACATGTGAATATGACACGCCTTCCTGTTTTTGGTACATACTACATCTGCCTATCACACTATGTTCTTACATCAAACTACTATTCTTGTGTATCATGCATCTATCGCTTATGATGAGACAGTCATACACGTGGGTTAATATGAGACGCAATACTCTTATAAAGAATGCAATTTCATCCTCTCCACATGATTCTCAAGAAATAGCAAGCCTAAATGAAGATATTGAACGTAGCTCTGTACTTGAAGACCGCACTTCCCCTACACCACCATCACAGGTGCTTGCTCTAACTTCGCAGTGTGATATGTGGTTGCATGTTGCATACAGTGTCTAGCTTGTAATGCTTCTAATTCAGGTAAATTGCATCTTCTTAGTTTCCACACTATACTTGTAAATATGACATGCCTTCCTATTTTTGGTACACACTACATCTATGTGTTAACCTTATTCTTACATGAAGCTACCTCTCTTCTGTATCCTGCATCAATCACTTACGATGAGTCACCCTTATTCGTTGCATATTGCATATTATTTCTAGCCTATTGCCATCTATTGCTTCTAATTTGGTCAAATACATTTTTTAGGGCACCCTTTTAATTTGGCAGAGTGATATTGGTTTCATCTTTCATATGGTTTCTAGCTTGCATTGATTCTAACAAGTTCAAGCACCTTGTGCTTAGTTTACACTTTATATATCATACATGTCAATATGTCACGCCGTCTTATTTTTCATACATATTCCATCCTCCTATCATGCGGCTGCCTTACATGAAAGTAGTGTTCGTCGGTATCATGCATCAATGAGTTCTGAAGAGCAAATTTTATTCCTTTTTCTTGTGGGTTTGACTTGACATGGTAAAATCAAGAAAGAGGAAGGAAAAGAGTAAGGAAGGCGATAATGGTGGTCCTCTATAGCAACGTAAACGGGGCATCTGTACCGATTCACCTTGTACTGATAGTCCATTACAAGGTCCAAGTCTCCGCTCCCCTACTCCACCATCCAAGGTGCTTGCTCTAACTTGGCAGTGTGATATCTGGTTGCATGTTGCATATGGTGTCTAGCTCGTATTGCTCCTAATTAGTGTAAACTGCATCTGCTTAGCTTACACATGATACATGTGAATATGACAGGCTTTCCTGTTTTTGGTACAGACAATATCTGTCTATCACACCATGTTCTTACATGAAACTACTCTTCTTGTGTATCCTGCATCAGTCACTTATGATGGGACACCTTTAAGTTGGCAGTGTGATATTGGTTTGCATCTTGAATATGATTTCTAGCATGTATTTCTTCTAGTTTGATGAACGCCACCTATGACGAGACAGTTTTAACTTGGCAGAGTGATATTGATTGCACCTTCCATATGGTGTCTAGTTTGCAGTGCTTCTAATTTATTGAAGTGCCTTCTGCTTAGTTACCACATCATAGGTGTGAATACGTCAAGCCGTCCATTTTTTTCGTACATATTCCATCCTCGTATCATGACTTTGCCTTTCATCAGAGTAGTGTTCGTCAGTATCATGCATGAATGAGTTTTGAAGAGCGAATTATATTCTTTTTTCTTGTCGGTATGACCTCACAATGCAAAATCAATAAAGCTGAAGGAAATTGGCAAGGCATTGGATGGTGGTGGTCCTTCCGAGCAACTGAAATAGAGGTTCTCTACATATTCTACTCCGCCATCCTCCCAATAAGATTCACAAGACAACGCAAGGCTAGACAGTCAACGTAGCTGTGTAGATGATGAGCACATATCCCCTACTCCACCATCACAGGTGCTTGCTCTAACTTGGCACTATTATATGCGGTTGCATGTTGCGTATGATGTCTAGCTTGTATTGCTTCTAAATTTGTTGAAATGCATCTGCTTACTTTACACATAATGCCTGTGAATATGACATGTGTTCCTGTTTCTACACCAGACTACTGTTCTTGCATATCCCGCATTAGTCACTTATAATAAGGCACCTTTAAGTCGCCACTGTGATATTGGTTGTGTCTTGCATATGATTTCTAGCATGTACTGCTTCTAATTTGTTAAAACGCCATATAGTTTGAACTTGGCAGAGTGATATTGGTTGCATCTTTCATATGGTGTCTAGCTTGAAGTGCTTCTAATTTGTTGAAATGCCTTCTGCTTAGTTACCACATCATAGGTGTGAATATGTCACGCCATCCTATTTTTCATACATATTCCATCCTCGCATCATGTGTTTGCCTTTGATCCTAGTAGTGTTCGTTAGTATCATGCATGAATGAGTTCTGAAGAGCAAATTTTATTCCTTTTTCTTATCGGTTTGACTTCACAATGCAAAATCATTATAGCTGAAGGAAATTAGTCCGGCAGTGGATGATGGTGGTCCTCAGGAGAAACTCAAACAGGGGGTCTCTACAGATTCTACTCCGCCATCCTCCCAACAAGATTCGCAAGACAACACAAGGCTGGACAGTCAACGTAGTTGTGTAGATGATGATCACATCTTCCATACTCCACCATCACAGGTGCTTGCTCTAACATGGCACTATTATATGTGGTTGCATGTTGCGTATGTTGTCTAGCTTGTATTGCTTCTAACTTGAGTTGCATCTGCTTACTTTACACATAATGCCTGTGAATATGACACGTGTTCCGGTTTCTAGAACATACGTGTACATGATGAGCACATCTCCCCTACTCCACCATCACATGTGCTTGCTCTTACTTGGAACTGTTATATGTGGTTGTGTTTTCCGTATGATTTCTAGTTTGTATTGCTTCTGATTATGTTGAATTGCATCTGTGTAGCTTACAACTTATACCTGCAATGATCACTTACTCATAAGACACATTTAACTTGGGACTATGATGTAGGTTGCATCTTGCATTGTCTTCTAGCTTGTACTGCTTCTAATTTCATGAAATGGCACTTACGACAAGACACTTTTTACCTGATAGAGCGATATTGGTTGCATGTTCATATGGTGCCTAGCTTTCATTTCTTCTAATTTTGTTGAAATGCCCTCCGCTTACTATTTTTTCATACATATTCCATCCTCCTATCTTACGTGTGAATATGAAACAATGTCTTTTTTTGTATATATTCCATCCTCCTATCCTGCGCTTGCCTTACATCAAATAGTGTTCGTCTGTATCATGCATCAACCAGTTATGCAGAGCTAATTTTATTCATCTTATTGTGGTTTTGACTTCATAAGGCAATATCAGAAAATAGGAAGGAAAAGAGTAAGTTAGGGGATGTTGGTGGTCCTCCGCACCGGCGCAAACAGAGACTCTCTAGATTTGCCACTGCTACTGCTAATGAAGTTGAAGTACCAAGTCTACATGATGAGTTCATCTCCCGTACTCCACCATCGCAGGTGCTTGCTCTAAGTTGACAGTGTGATAATTGGTTTCATGTTGCATATGTTGTCTAGCCAGTATTTATTCTATTTTGATTAAATTGCACCTGCTGAGTTTATACGTTATACATGTGCATATGACATGGCTTTCTGTGTCTAGAATACACTACATCTATCTATGATACCATGTTCTTACATCAAAGTACTGCTGTTGTGTATCCCGCATCAGTCATTCATGGTTGGGCATTTTTAACATGGCAGTTTGATAGTGGTTGCATCTTGCATTGATTTCTACATTGTACTGCTTTTAATTTTTCGAATTGCCACTTATGACAAGACACTTTTAACTTGGCAGAGTAATATTGGTTGCATCTTTCATATGGTGTCTAGCTTGCATTACTTCTATTTTCTTGAAAATCCTTCTTCTTAGTTTGCACATCGTAGCTGTGAATATGTCATGCCGTCCTATTTTTCTTACATATTCCATCCTCATACGGTTGTCCTACATCAAAGTATTGTGTGTCTGTATCATGCATCAATGAGTTCTGAAGAGCAATTTTATTCTTTTGTGTTGTGGGTACGGCTTCACATGGCAAAGTTAAAAAAGAGCAAGGAAAATAATATAGTAGGGAGTGTTGTTACTCGTCGGGTGAAACGGAAAAGGATCTGCCGTTGAGATTCTGCTGGTACTTATAGTGCAGTAGAAGGTCCAAGTCCACCGGCTAAATCTACAAACACAGTATCACCTGCTCCACCAGCTGCAGCATCCTCTTCAATTGTACCAGCATCTCAACGAGTTACTCGTTTGTTTGCTCCGGAACTGGCCAGTTCCCAAGCTGCCTTCACACCTAACACTACTTCCGAAGCACTGCTAACACAACAGGACTTGGCAAGATCAGATGAACCTCATGAGCATCCACACCAAGATGGTACCTGACCGAGTCAACTTGCAGTTGCATGCTCCTTTATATGTACTCTGACAGTTTGATGTACACTAACACTTCCATATTCGTTGTTGAACTAGCACCACGGCACAAGCGGAAACAGACATCAGGGATAATGCTTGACAGATTAGCAAAATCTAAAGGAGGAAGAATGGAGATCCATTTTGAGGCAGGTTAAAAAAGGCCACGTGATGCTACCAAGTCAGCCAAGTTAGTATCATAGGCAGCCGTTGCCGTTTGGTGTCATGCACGTATCCTCCCAACGTGGATCCAGTACAGGAATGAGAAAGACAATACCCAGTTTAACACCTTCCTTGACCATGTATCCGTAAGTAATGTTATTCATCACAATTAGTAATATTGTGTTGCTCTGTCCCATACTTTCTAGCTTCCTCCTAATAAGACTCAAATTCTTTTTTCAACAGATGAGGTTCAAGTTGGATCTGAAAGATGATGCAACTAAACAAGCATGCACTCATGTTTTTTTGTCTGCTCTGCGACAGTATTGGTGCCACCTTAGAAAATCTCACTTTGAAGGAAAGGCTAACAATGAAATCACCCAAACATCTCCAGTGGAATATATTACAAATGAAGACTGGGCAGCCCTTGTTAAACACTGGTATGATCCAAAGTATCAGGTAGGCTATATATATTTGATCAGACCACATATTGAACTTGTATTTATGTATGTGCCTTACAAGTGTATCTTCTTCTAGGCTAACTGTTTGAAGAACAAAGCCAACCGTTCTAAAGTGAAATTCCAGTAGACAACAGGATCTCGTCGCTATATTGCACACTGCGAGGCTCTTGTAAATAGTTGCTACTTCCTTCTTCTTTTTTGTGCCATATTATCGTATCTATATTGACTTGTTCCAAATACAAAGGAAAGCCCGTGCAGACGAAAAAGAACCTGAACCGAATGCAGTGCAAATCTTCAAGGATTGCCACACCAGCAAGATGAAGGGCATGAGCACACCAGTTCAAGTCGCTGTTGTAAGTCCTTACTCCTCCTACCTTGACCTGATTGGTACTATGATGTGTTCATTTAACTACTTGGTTTGCAGCCAATGTCAGTTACTCCGTTCACTTTTATACACAGTTGTCTTAATGTATCATTTCACCTTACATGGTTTAAAAGAGATGAATGATATTCTTTTGGTCTTGATCTTTAATGTAGTTGTTATGTTCACGTGTGCACACAATGATAAAATAGCATGTTTGTTTTATATCTGTTTGCCCATGATATGAATGATGTCACCAAAATAAGTTATGTATAAACGTTTAACCTACTTTGTTTGTTTTTGTCTCATTAGTAACTTATCTGGTACACTAATCTACAAGTTCAAACTCTCAGGAAGCTATGGAACAAATGATTGAACAACCACAACCACCTGAAGGTGACGAGGCTACCACAGGCACAATGTCACCTCTTGCTGTAGTGCATCAGTATCTCTCCACTAACAGTGCAAAAAGCACCTTCCTGTGTAATTCTGGGTTGGTTGTCAAGGTAACCTCGTCCAAATCGCCTACTGAACAAAATCTTCCTGCTAGACAGAGTGATATATCTGTGCTCCACACACAAGTCCAATCCCTAATGGACGTCGTTTCGGAAACAAGAATAGTGGTTGACAAATGTCGTCAAGATATGAATGGTTTTGAAACTAGACTATCAGACATTCACTTTGTTGTTCAAGAGCAATGGCGGGAAAAAGGTGAAGATCGTGCTGCACCATCAGATTCTACAGCCTAAAACATTAGCACTCAGGTCAAATGATCTGTGCTTCTATACATCTGATGGTGCTTTTATCTGGAAGGACTATAAACTTTATGCCAACATGCCTTTTGTTGTATGGTTGGAATTTATTTTATTGTGATACAACATTTATGATGCTGCCATAGGCTGCAGTAATTACAACGCTATTTTTGTATAGTGTAGGTTTATCTTAGTAATGTATTCGGCCAAAAGCTTCGTAGGAGCCCAACAGGCCAACATTCATTGGGCCCATTCCAATTGGGCTAAAAACGATTACGGGCCTAAATTGGCATGTAGCCCACTAAAAATATTTGGGCCTAAATCAGCATAAGCTTTCATATTTTTCTGGTAGGCCTGTGCCCATAGTGGGCCTTTAACAGGCCTAAACATAATTTGGGCCCTTAGTAAAAATAGGACGTTTACAGGTGTAAATATCTCGAGCCCATAAAAAACATGGGCCTTTAATAGACCGAAAGTGAGATTGGGCCCTGATTGTACCAAATAACCCACTGGTCTTAGCAGGCTGAAATGGTGGCCCATTTACGATGCGGATCTTTGACAGGCCGAAATTCGGACGGGCCGTAAATGCGCCGACCTAATACACGGGCCTTTAATGGGCGAGAACATCGGTCGGACTAGTTTATCGTCATTTTTATATGGGCCGTTAATGGGCCCGATATGACGTTGGGCCACATATGGCCCATGGTTTTCGTCCGGCGTTAACAGGCCGAAAATGACAACAGGCCGAAAGTGGCCCAAATCTATAGTGGGCCTCTAACAATCGTACATGGCCGAATATGACCCAAATCATTCATGGTCATTTATGGGCCGAAAGTTTTGATGTCCTGTAAATGGACCCAAATGAAGCAGGACCTTTAACAGGCCGGAAATACACCGGGCCGTAATTCGGCCCAATTACTTAGCGGACTGTTAACGGGCCAGAAGTGACCATGGGCCGCATTGATGACAAGTTTAGGACAGGCCGTTGACAGGCCGATTTAATAGAGAATGTTGGGCCTTTGGCTGGGCGGGCCCATTATGGTCTGCAGAATCTTGTGGGCCTTTAGCTGGGCCGGCCCATTGTGGTCCCCAAAATCTTGTGGGCCTTTAGCTGGGCCGGCCCATTATGGTCTGCAAAATCGTGTGGGCCTTTAGTTGGGCCGGCCCATTCTGGTCCGCTAAATTTTGTGGGCCTTTAGCTGGGCCGGCCCATTATGGTCTACAAAATCTTGTGGGCCTTTAGCTGGGTCGGCCCATTATGGTCTGCTAAATCTTATGGGCCTTCGGTTGGGCCGGCCCATTTAAACTTTATGGGCCACTTTTGGGCTGGTCCACGTTTCAACATATCATAGGCCCATCGCAACCGTTGGATGAGTGACACATGTGCCAACGCGGAGCTGACGCGTGGACCCATCAGCCAATGAGAATTTTACACATGGAAAATCGGCATTGGTCGTGGTTGTTAGCGGGTTATCGAATCCAAAAACCAGACCAGATTGGTTAACAGCGGTTAACAGCGTCCCCTTACGGTGGATGCCACGTGTTGGTCACCTTTGACGAAAGCACTTCTATGACGCGTGATTAATCATCATGGAAGCGGACACTTCTGTGATGATAATTTTGGTAATGTCATGGAACACTTCTATGACAGCACAGGTATGACTATCTTGATTCTGCCATAAAATCGTCATGGATGTACATGCATGACAGAAAATGCGACCTACTGTGACAAACATGTATCATCACGGAAGTGTACTTTTTTGTAGTGATTGTCTTTGCGCACATTAGCTGGATCATCCGGGAGGAGGTCCGTCTCGTCCGTACTTGGTCCGGATTGTCCGGATGGAGGTCTGAATAATCTGGGCAAGCTCTGTCTTGCACCGTTTCTTCTCTGTCTTTGCGTTCTTCTCCCTCCATTGTTCAACCTTGCTCCTTAGCTTCTCCGTGGCTGGTTCCTTGATACCTAAGTGTGCAAAGTGTCTCCGTTTGAGGTAGTAGCCATGCCTGATGTGATTCATAAGGGGGTTGAGCGAGGAGAGATGTCACCTCAGTCTCGATAGCTCTTGCACGTGCTCGTTTCATTGGTCCACTTGGCACTTGAGGAGACGAAGGTAGATCCATGGAGATGGCCGTGGGGTGCTCCGCATGACCATGTGTCTCAAGAGTGTGTTTGCCCGGAGATTGCTCCTGAAGGGATTGTGAACTTTGAATAAAGCGGGAACTATTTTCCCCTCAAAGCATCTTATATTTTGTAATGGAAGGAGTAATAGATGTCATGTATATTAATGACAATATACAGACTTTTTTGACCTTCATTTCATGAGTATAACTAGCACGAACCCATGTGTTCACACATGTTAATGATTTGTTATATTGCCTGGCCTGGGTCTTGGGCCAAAGGAAGCAGCTGAAGCTAATTCGTCTAGGCCTTTGGCCAGGGAAAGCAAATCAATTAGAGCTGTGCAATCTAGATGAGCTGATCCATAGAGCACATGTGCACATATATTCCATCTCTCTTTGTCTGTTAACCATAATAATTATCTAGTGGTGTGGCTAGCTCATATAAAGTTTGATGCATTGGTCATGTATTTGAATTCCATCTTTGCCAAAAAAAGCAACAAATGAAAAGGCTAGAGTGCAGATGACGGAGACAGGAAAAATAGTAACCATCAACGAAGGTTTGTTTTCACTTATGGGTGGTAGGATGGGTAATCTATTTCAATTTTAGAGAAATTAAGGTGAATGGATGGACAAAAAACCCCGAAAAAACACACCGTCCATTATTAGTACGTACAGATATGTTCTACTACTCCTACATCCATATTAATTGTCGCTTGTTTGGTACA
Source organism: Triticum timopheevii (assembly GCA_963921465.1). Lineage (NCBI taxonomy): Eukaryota > Viridiplantae > Streptophyta > Magnoliopsida > Poales > Poaceae > Triticum > Triticum timopheevii. The sequence continues at coordinate 274,481,297 of OY997266.1, forward strand.
AAGTTGCACCAAATCAGCAACAATTAGTATGGATTGGAGGGAATAACTTTTTCTGATTGGAATGTATATAGACACCTTTTAGTGTCACTCATTTTAGTCTGTAAGTAGTCCATATTAAATATTCAAAACATCTTATATTATCTTCGTCCCAAATTATTTGTCTTAGATTTTTCTACATACGAATGTATCTAACACTAAAATCTGCCTAGATACATCCGTATCTAGATAAATACTCCCCATGTAGTGTTAAAAAACTTATATTAATTTGTAGAGGGAGTACAAGACAAGTAATTCAGGACTTTGTGAAGGGAGAGAGTACCGAGTTGTATGCGGGTAACTTCGCCCGTGTACGTCTTTGCTCATTGTACATGGTTCTGTAAAGGACATTTTTTATCTTTTGTGTGCAATTTCACCGTCTTTTCATATGCACAAAATTCCAGTCATTTCAGGCCTCTTTGGTTCATAGGTGTAACGACCGAACCTGATAAGGTTCGAGTCTCTGTGCTTACTATGCTAGTCCCTGGATCAATAGCTAGCACACACACTACAAGATGTAATATTAAGAATAAACCACATGTCATAATATTACATCGTAGATCTAGAATTTAATATAATACATATCTGCATAGCTCAAGCTAGCATACAAACAAAATGCAAAATAAAAGCAAATAAAATCTACGTTGTCGGTGGGAAACGACACCTATGCGATCACAAGAATCCCTACTACGGTTGCGGGGCGCGGGGTTGTGAGAAGAGCAGGATTAGTAATCGGCACAAGGATCGTTAACCCAGGTTCGGGCCGCGAGGATGCGTAAAACCCTAGTCCTGCTTGGTGGATGTATTGAGTGCTCTTGAGCTCTCGAACTAGCTATGGGTGTTGCGTGGTTCGGAAGAGCCGAATCCTTTTCAAGTACGCCATGGGCCTGCTTTTATAGGCGAAAGGGGCTACCACAGTGGCACACAGGAGGTGGAAAGGACTACAGTGCTGCGAGCTTATCGCTTGTATTACACAACAAGACGCATTTAATGCGTGGCTTAGGTGTCCCTTCACTTTATCGGGGATGGGGGCGAGGCCCGTCCCGTCCGTCGCCGCTCCTCCTTGCTTCGACACGCGCCCTGGCAAGCAATGAATGCGGTACCATGTAGGCAGGCAGGCAGCTGAGGTCGCGCGGTGGTGGAGCCTCCATGAAGATCTGCATGCCGCCACGCAGGTGTGTGCTGAGTTGGCCTGGAAGCTACATGTTGCCACGCAGGTGCCTACCTAGCTGGTTGGGCTGGCAGCTGCATGTGAATGGCGGTGGGGATCTGGTTGGTGCGGCCTTGGTAGCAGCCCCGCTGTCGCCTTCGGCAAGGGTCTTGCCGGGTGGCCCGGCAAGGGTCTTTCCGTGGCGCGTTGTCGTCCCCGACAAGGGTCTTGCCGGGGATCTTGTGGGTTTTCCTCGGTAAGAATCTTGACGAGGATTGTTGCCCTTCAATCCTTATCTGATCTTGAGTATTCTTTGTCTTCACAAAGATCTGCATACCACCATGGGGGTGCCTCCCGAGCCCTGGCCCAACGTGGTTGTTGGCGTTGGAGACCGTGGGCTCGAGGGTGGCTCGCTCTGCTGGTCTGGGCGAGCTGCCTCGGCAAGGGGCTTGCCGGGGCTGTTGAGGCTGCCACGGCAAGGGTCTTGCCGGGGAAAGCTGCTTCGTCCATCCGATCCCTATGGCCTTGTCCCTTGACGTTGCTTTGTTTGTCTCGTGCCTTCGGCTTCTCTCCGGCTTCCTTCCTTTGCCCTACTATGTGCGGCCATGGCGCGTGGCTCCGACTGCGCGTGCACAAGTAAAGGGGTCAAAAGGAGAGCCCCTACTTTTGTACACCGACAGGAGCCCCGGGGCCTGGGCCACACATAAGCGCGACATGTTATTGGGCCAGGCCCAGAACAGTGTGAGGGCAGGCGGGACGGATTTCACCGCGGTAACTGTTCCGTCCGCTGTGCTTCCCCACGATCCGTGTTGAACGCGTGACGTGGGGGTCGCGCGTGTGTGTGTGATCGAAGCACGCTGGCATCATCTTGCGATGGATAGTAAAGAGGCGGCTTGCGTGTCCTTTCGAGACGGCAGGGCCGCTGCTCATTTACTGCCCTTACTCGGGAACCGTCACTCCACGCGTCCCATTGTGCCCGTCCTTCGTGCCATGTTTGCTGCATGCATGATGCAGAGCGAATGACAGGCGCGCGGGATACGGGAAGTCGCCCGCGTGCGGGCCGATTCCCACACACCTTCAATTGAGCGGGGAGGGCAGTCGACGGCCCCGCCCGTTGTCAATTCAACGGGCCTGATTGGCTGAGAGGGGTAGCCGAACCTCGCCCCCGCCCCTTTATAAAGAGGGAAGCGGGAGGAACGGCGCCTCTCAATCCTTCGTCACCTACTTCTCCCCATTCATGCTTCCTCCTTCTTCTGTCATGGCGAGGGGGCGTGGCAACGCTTCATCGGTGGCGGCGAGGGTCTTGGCTAGGCAACGCATCACTCCTCCCCAAGAGCTCGTAGCAGCGGAGCCGACCATTAGAGGGAGGGGGAGGGGCGAGGTCGAGGCCGCAGCAGCGCTCGAGGGAGAGGAGGATGGGGCGGCAGATCGGCCTCGCCTCCGCCAGCGGTCCCTCCCCCAGTGGAGGGCCACGTTGGGGATAACCCTTGCGAGTTCTTCATCAGGCTGCGCCAGCCACCGCGCCGTCGTCTTCGCCTCCCGACTCCGTTTGCGCGGGCGATGGAGCTGGACCTGCCGCAGGCGCTGCGGCTGCATATGAGGGGTTGTGGGAACAGCGGCACATGGGCCGATGTCGAGTTCCCCGCCCCTCACGTCCTGTATTTTCGCCGAGGGTGGAAGACCTTCGCCCGCGTCCATAGCTTGATGGTGGGGCTCGTTCTCCACTTCAAATTAAGGGAGAATGGCCTGCTCTCCGTCAGGGTCTTTGGAGATCTTGGAACTCGCCTAAAGTGCTGCGTGGAGAGCTCCTTTGACGATGGAAACACTTCCTCAAGCGAGAGTGATAGGAGGACAGCAGGGCAGATGACGGGGATGAGTCCGACTAGGTGTCGGACGCCCCGTGCCTGGGCGGGCGCGGCAGCAGCAGCATCTGCACCTGGCCGCTCCTCCGGCGGGATCCGCCGGGGGAGGGGCCAGCTCCTTGAACTTCTTGGGGTCATCTCCTTCGGCGGCTGGCGTAGGGAGGCCGGAGAATTCGAAGAAGGCGGGTGGCGGGCCGTCAAGTCGGAGTACGCGGGCACCGACGCCTTCATAGCATATTGACGGACCGCTGCTCATGTTCCAGCTTTTCCTCCCGTGCCACCACCGCCGACCCTCTCCTAGGCGACCGTTGGGTTCTCTTGGCGCCTTCTGCTGCTCGTACCTCGCTTAGGCGCCCCTTTTGCCCTTCTGCTTCCTCGTTCCATTTCCTGATGAGAGGGACAAGAAAGGGATTACGGGCACCTTATCTCTTTTTAGTCTTGTAAGCCTTCGGGCTCTTGTTAAATTTGGAACTTGTAATCCCCTTACTCATGTTTTTCATTTCGTATGAACTGTACCTGTACGGGATGTTTCTAATGAAAAAGGGATGTTTGCCAAGTTTTTCGTTCATGGGTGAACCCGCGACAAGGAGCGAATCCTTGTTACTTTTTAAAGATAAATGTTTTTCGCCCGGCAACAGGCCTTGCCATCCCCCCACTTTGTTCGACCTTTCTCACGCCCTTGGCGGAGGCAGGGATGAGGTGGGCTTAGGCTCCTCGTTCCATTTCCTTGTTCCCGCGACTATGACCAAATCCAGACCCAGGAGATAATCCTTGGGTACGGAGAAAGGGGAGCACAGTAGCCTAGAAATAAAGTGAGGCTTCACATATCCTAGTCCATCATGAAATGCATGATAGAGGATAAAAAACTTATCTGGAACTGCAGCCCCTGGCAACCTTGGCTTGCTGTGGATGGATCCTTGTACCTGCAGCCCCCGGCAACTTTGGCTTGCCGGGGGCGGGACGCCGGTCCATTTCCTTTCTTCCAAACAGCTCGGCAGAAGTGCTTATGTGTCCTACGAACCAAAGAGGACAGAAAAGAACAGAGAGACACGCACTCGGCCTCTAAGCTAGGGTTAGCCGCCGCTAAGCACTATCAACCCTAACCGAGGAGGAGACTCGACCTAGCATGCATGCTATAACTTAGGGCGTCAGTGCTTCATTTATTTATGCTCAGGGTCTGCGCCTCGCTTTGTACAAAGGGTTACATGCCTTGCCGGCAAGGCTAGTACAAAAGGTGGCTTGCCGGGAGGCCCGGCAGCCGCGCCTTATTGGTAAAACTTGCGAAGATGCTCGATGTTCCAGGAGTTGCTCACTGGAATGGCATCTTCAGTCTCTAGGCAGACTGCGCCCGGCCTGGTGACTCGTGTTACCCGATAAGGGCTTCCCCACTTCAGCGTCAACTTGTTGGAATTCTTGGCTGACTAAACATGCCAAAGAACAAGGTCACCTTCCTCAAAGCTCCGGGCATGAACCTTGCGGCTATGTTAGCGGCGCAAGGCTTGCTGGTAGCGTGCTGCTCTCACAGCCGCCCAGAGATGATCTTCCTCAAGGAGCATTGCGTCGTCTTGCCGAAATCGCTCTTGCTCAAGCTCATCATAAGCGAGCACTCGAGGTGACCCATATATGAGTTCTGTGGGGAGAACTGCTTCTGCCCCGTAGACTAGGGCAAAGGGCATCTGGCCGGTGGCTTGGTTTGGCGTCATTCTGATCGACTAAAGAACCGCCGGCAACTTGTCAATCCAGTGCCTTCCACTCTTGTGCAGCCTGTCAAAAGTCTTCATTCTTAAACCTCATAGAACTTCAGCATTTGCTCTCTTCGTTTGGCCGTTGCTCCGTGGGTGTGCCACGGAAGCAAAGCAGGCCTTGCTGTCGAGATCCTCAATGTATTGCATGAAGGCATGGCTTGTGAACTGTGTGCCATTGTCGGTGATAATCCTGTTGGGTACCCCAAAACGGCAAACTAGTCCCTTGAAGAACATGATGGCTGACTGCGTTGTCACCTTCCTCACCGCTTCCACCTCTGGCCACTTTGTGAACTTGTCGATTGCAATGTACAAGTACTCAAAGCCCCCGACGGCACAAGGGAAAGGGCCCAATATGTCGAGCCCCCAGACCGAGAAGGGCCAGGAGAGAGGAATGTTTTGAAGGGCTTGAGCTGGTTGCTGAAGCTTCTTTGAATGGAACTGGAACGCTTCACACTTGGTTACTAGTGCCGTTGCATCCTGGAGGGCGGTGGGACAGAAGAAACCTTGCCGGAAAGCCTTGCCGGCAAGGGCCCTCGACCCTATGTGGGAGCCACATATGCCTCCATGTATCTCTGCCAACAGCTCTAGTCCTTCCTCCTAGGAGATGCACTTCAATTTCGCCCCGTTCGGTCTTTTTCTGTACAATACATTGTCAATGAATTGGTACAGAGCAGACTGGTGGGCTACTCTTTCTGCCTCTTCCTGCTCCTTAGGAAGCTCTCCTTTTTGGAGGAATCGGACGGTGTGCTGCACCCATGCCGGAGCCTGTGGCTCGACGACAAGGACCAAAGGCATCTCTTCTGCCACGGAAGCAGCCGTCTCTACGCCGTGGCCTGAGGCCCTGCCAGAGTCGGTTGCCCCACGGTAGGATCGACATTCACGGCAGCATCTTTACCAGCGGCTCCGGGGAGCTTGGTGGGGAAGTACTTGCCGGAGCCTAGCTTCCTCCGCTTGTTCTGCCCAGTTGATGGTTCGAAGGATGGTTGAGTTAACTAAAGCACAAAAGTACCTGGTTCCACAGGTAGCTTGAGGGCAGCGCGCTTTGAGAGGTAGTCGGCGATGTCGTTCTCTGTCCGAGGGACGTGCTCCGCTTGTATACCGTCAAAGCGCTCCTCTAGTTTCCTCAGTTCATCCACGTAAGCTTCTATCAATGGGCTTTGGTAATCTTTGTTGGTTGGTCTGACGACGAGCTGCGAGTCGCCCCTGACGATGAGCTTTTTGACTCCGAGGTCCGCCGCGATCCTGAGACCGCAAGCAAACCCTCGTACTTGGCAGTGTTGTTGGTTGACATCTCCCGGGGAAAGTACATTTGGATGACATACTTGAGGTTCTCTCCGGTGGGTCCGACAAGCAGCACACTAGCGCTGGGGCCTTGTAGTGAGAAAGCCCCATCAAAGTACATGATCCAGTTGCGGCTCATTTCCTTGCAGGGGAGAGTGGTCTCCTGTTCCTCTTCGTCGGGCGTCAAGGTCCATTCCGTGACAAACTCCGCCAAGACTCTGCTCTGAATCGTCGAGGTACTTTCGAATTTTAAACCGAAACTCGACAGCTCCAGGGCCCATTCCATGATCCTCCCTGTTGCATCTGGGTTATGCAGTATCCGGTGCAACGGGAGGCGGGTGACCACAGTGATCTCGTGTGCTTGGAAGTAATGGCGCAGCTTTCTTGAGGCCATAAGGAGGCCGAAGAGCAGTTTTTGCACGCCTGAGTACCTCAACCTAGCCCCTTGCAAGAGGGAGCTGACGAAGTAAACTAGGTGCTGCACCATTTTCTTCTTCTGGGTCACTTCACCCGGTCGCGTGGGCCCTGTCGCACTGGCGTCAGCCTCAGCCGGGGACTCAGTCTTGCCGGGACCGGGCCATGCCGGGGAGGGTTCTGGCCCGCCATCTGTTGACTCTGCCGCTGATGCTGCCTCTTCGTCGACCTCTCTCTGCGCTACTAGTGCGGCGCTAACCATCTGATTTGTTGCCGCTAGATACAGCAGCAACGGCTCTTGTGGTTTGGGAGCAACCAGCACTGATGTAGAGGAGAGGTACTTCTTCAAATCTTGCAGCACTGCCTCGGCCTTGGGGTCCACTCTATTGGGCTCGCCTTCTTCAAGATCCTGAAAAAGGGAAGGGCACGCTCCGCGGACTTGGAGATGAATCTGCTCATGGCGGCGACGCAGCCAGTGAGCCGACGCACGTCCTTGATCCGCTTGGGTGCCTCAATCTGCTCGATGGCCTTGATCTTATCTGGGTTTGCCTCGATCCCGCACTATGACACAAAGAACCCGAAAAGCTTGCCGGACGGAACGCCGAAGACACACTTCTCAAGGTTCAACTTGAGGTTGATCTTGCGCAGGTTTGCAAATGTTTCCTCCAGATCTTGCACAAGTGTTGCTCTGTCCTTGGTTTTGACCACTATGTCATCCATATAAGCTTCCATATTTCTGTGTAGCTGGGGTTCAAAACCAATTTGGACTGCTCTTGCAAAGGTTGAGCCAGCACTCTTCAACCCGAAAGGCATCCGTAAAAAGCAATACGTACCACATGGGGTGATGAATGTTGTCTTCTCCTCGTCTTCTTTCGTCATGAAGATCTGGTGGTACCCTGAGTAGGCGTCAAGGAATGATAACAGGTCACACCCAGCCGTGGAGTCGACAATCTGGTCGATGCGCGGCAATGGGAAGGGATCCTTTGGACAAGCCTTATTGATGTCTGTGTAATCAATACACAGTCTCCACTTCCTGTTTGCCTTGCGCACCACCATCGGGTTGGCCAACCACGTAGGACGGAGCACTACCCTTACCAAACCTGCCACCTCTAGTTTTCTGATCTCCTCCGTGATGAACTCTTACCTCTCCAGAGCTTGCTTCCTGACCTTCTGCTTGATGGGCCGTGCATGAGGAAAGACAGCAAGATGGTGCTCAATCACTTCCCTGGGAACACCGGGGATGTCGGAGGCTTTCCATGCAAACACATCGACATTTGCCTGCAGGAAAGTGACGAGCTCGCTTTCCTATTTGCTGTCGAGGGTGGAGCTTATGGTAAAAGCTCCCCCCGCGCCGTCCTCCTTGACGGGCACCTTCTTGGTCTCTGGTGGCGCAGCTCTGGACTTCTTGCTCTTGCCGGTGGAGCTCTCTGGCACGTCCTCAACGGGAGCGCAACACCCCGAAGAGGTGCGCTTGCCAGAGTGGGTGCGAGGGGTCTCGCCGGTCTTCTTCCCGTCGGCAGGAGCAGGTTCCTTGGCGGCAACTGCTGCAACTGCTTCCCGGTAGAGTTGGTCGGCGCAGATCAACGTATCTTTCTTGTCGGAGGGGACGGTGATGATGTTCATCGGCCCGGGCATCTTCAGCGTGTTGTAGGCGTAATGTGAAGCCGCCATGAACTTGACTAGTGCCGGGCGGCCGAGGATCCCGTTGTAGGGCAAGGGGATCTCGGCTACATCAAAGACAATCCTCTCCGTCCTGTGGTTCAACTCGCCTCCGAACGTCATGGGCAACGTGACCTTTCCCTTTGGCTGGCTCCTCCCCAGGTTGACCCCTTGAAACGTGCCCGTCTCCTTGAGGTCTCCATCAGGGATCTACAGCCTCTTGATCACAACAGGCGAGATCAAGTTCAGACCGGCCCCGCTGTCAACTAGCATCTTCGTCACCTTGAGGTTGCAGATTGTTGGTGAGACCAACAACGGAAAGCATCCGACCGCAGTAGTGCAGTCAGGATGGTCCTCGGTGTCGAAGATGATGGGCGTGCTGGACCACCTCAGCGGCTTCCGTGCGTCGAGCGACGTCTCCACCGTTGTGATCTCACGCGCCCACTGCTAGAGCTGGCGGTGGGATGTATGCAGCAAGGCGCCACCATCGACGCTCATGGCTTCGGTGGCTTTCTGGAACTCATGGTCGCCAGACTCATCGTCCTCATCATGATCATCGTCTTCCTGCTTCTTGTGCGGCCGCGAGCGGGCCACTCCTGCTAATTATCTTTGCCGCGGCGGCCTCCTTGGGCGCCACGCTTCTTGCCGGATCCCTCGGCACCCTCTTGGCCCTTCTCCTATTCCCGACGCTCATACTCGGCTTTATGCTTCTCAGCGAGCAGCTCCGCTTGCCGGCAGTTCTGGAGATCGTGGCCTTTGGTGCAGTGGATCTTGCAATACTGCTTGTCAGAGCCCCCTAGCTTATCGGCAGCCGCCAAGGCCCGCAGGCAGCACACCCGGCAACCTCCTTGTCGGGGTCAATCGCCTTGGGTTTCTTGGTGGCGCCGGTATCATCGGACCCCTCGACGGCAAGCACGGTCTTGCCCTTGCACTTCCTGATACGGTGCCGGCCCTTCTTTGTCGGGGTGGCGGTATCATCTGTGGAGTCGGTTTCTGCGCCGGCGTCTTCACCGGGGTACTTCCTTCCCTCTTCAGCACGAGCGCACCGATCAGCCAGAACATAGAGTTCGGCCACATCCCTGACCTTGTTCATCTCCAGCTCTTCACGCATCTTACGATTGCGCGCATTCTGATGGAATGCACTGATCACGGCGGCAGGATGAACGTTGGGGATGTTGTACTGCACTCAGCTGAACCTTTGGATGTACTTGTGCAAGTTTTCTCCTTCCTTCTGGGGGATGATATGTAAATCACTCGCCTAGCCATGAGCTTGGTGGCCTCCGGTAAAGGCGCCAACAAACTCATGACACAGATCCACCCAAGAAGAAATGGAGTCTACTGGCAAGTGCATCAACCATGACATAACATTGGGCTTGAGCGCCAACGGAAAATAGTTGGCGAGCACCTTATCGTCGCGAGCCCCGGTAGCTTGCATCGCGATGGTGTAGATGCTGAGGAACTCCGACGGGTGAGTCTTGTCGTTGTACTTCTCGCCAACGTCGGGTTTGAACGTGTGGTGGGAGGGCCACTAGAACTCCCGTAGCTCATGGGTGAAGACCGGACAACCCACCTCGTAAGGTAGGCCACCGTAGCCTCCCGGTGCTGGGTGGTTCGTAGTGGGCCCTGCGTGCCTGTCCGACTGGTGGCGCATGTCACGTCGGCGCTCGATTGTGCTTTGAGCGTCTTCATGAACTCGCTCCCGAAGAACTTGGCGTTGGTCGCGGTGGGTTCGCGGGTCGGACGATGCTATGGCGTCACAAGCGTCGTCACGACGGACCGACACCCGCGGTGGCCGGGATGGAGGAGGGGAGTGCACCGTGGCCACATCGCCTCCGGCCCGGCCTCCGCTGGCATTCAGTGGCTCGACGGAGCGACGGCCTACGGGTCCTGCCGGCCGCAACTCATCGTTGTTGGCGATGCCAATGAGGCTCCGAACGGTGGCCCTCCATTCGTCAAGCTTCTCCGCAGCAGGAGGAAAATCAAGGAGGGCTTCTGCTGGCGTGGGTGGCGGTGAAAGCTGTGTGGACCGCGATGCGCCTCGACTTCTAACCGCGTTAGAAGGAGCCCCATCACGGCCCCGCAGCCATTCGCCACCTCCGTCAGCACCTCGGCGCGCATGCTGGCCCTCCTCATCATGGGAAGGGCGCATGGGACTCTTCCTAGGGCGGCGCCCAGGGTCACTAGCAGGGCGGCGCTGCTCATCGCGCACGACCTGAGAAGAGCGCGCCGTGGGCACCGGTGTTGGCGTCTTGGAGGCCGCCGCGCCGCCGTCTGGCGGCATGACGGCGCCCCTAGAGGGCCCCGTGCCGCCTGCGGGGGGGCTGACTCCGCCTCAGGAGCCCGCAACGCATGGCTCGTCGCCTGTTGTACGAACGACGCCGCTCACCAGGCCTGGACTGCCAGGGTGATGGATGTTCGCGATCCGCGCCACAAGTTCTCTCCACGACTGCCCCGCTACTGGTCCGCACCGGTACTGGCAATCCGGTCCCGGACGAACCGATCGCAGTGGTCTTCTTCTTCTTAGGAGCCATGGCGATGAAGAACAGCTGGGTCAACTACTCGACCAGATTCTCACAATTGTGCCCCCTACCTGGCGCGCCAAAGATGTTGGTGGGAAACGACACCTATGGGATCACAAGAATCCCAACTACGGTTGCGGGGCGCGGGGTTGTGAGAAGAGCAGGATTAGTAATCGACACAAGGATTGTTTACCCAGGTTTGGGCCGCGAGGATGCGTAAAACCCTAGTCCTGCTTGGTGGATGTATTGAGTGTTCTTGAGCTCTCGAACTAGCTATAGGTGCTGCGTGGTTTGGAAGAGCCAAATCCCTTTCCAGTATGCCATGGGCCTCCTTTTATAGGCGAAAGGGGCTGCCACAGTGGCACATAGGAGGTGGAAAGGCCTACAGTGTTGCAAGCTTATCGCTCATATTACAGGACAAGACACATTTAATGTGTGGCTTAGGTGTCCCTTCACTTTATCGGGGACGGGGGCGAGGTCCGTCCCGTCAGTCGCCGCTCCTCCTCGCTTCGACACGCGCCCTGGCCAGCGATTCATGGGGTGCCATGTAGGCAGGCAGGCAGCTGAGGTGGCGCGGTGGTGGAGCCTCCACGAAGATCTGCATGCCGCCATGCAGGTGTGTGCTGAGTTGGCCTGGAAGCTGCATGTTGCCACGGAGGTACCTGCCCAGCTGGTTAGGTTGGCAGCTGCATGTGAACGGCGGTGGGGATCTGGTTGGTGCGGGCCTGGCAGCGGCCCCGTTGTCGCCTTCGGCAAGGGTCTTGCCGGGTGGCCCGGCAAGGGTCTTCCTGTGGCGGGCTGTCATCCCCGGCAAGGGTCTTGCCGGGGGTCTTGTGGGTTTTCCTCTGTAAGAATCTTGATGAGGATTGTTGCCCTTCAATCCTTATCGGATCTTGAGTATTCTTTGTCTTCACAAAGATCTGCATACCACCAAGGGGGTGCCTCCCGAGCCCTGGCCCAACGTGGTTGTTGGTGTTGGAGACCGTGGCCTCGAGGGTGGCTCGCTCCACTGGTGTGTGCGAGCTGCCCCGGCAAGGGGCTTGCCGGGGCTGCTGAGGCTGCCCCGGCAAGGGTCTTGCCGGGGGAACCTGCTTCGTCCATCCGATCCCAATGGCCTTGGCCCTTGATGTTGCTTTGTTTGTCTCGTGCCTTCGGCTTCTCTCCGGCTTCCCTCCTTTGCCCTGCTATGTGCGGCCATGGCGCGTGGCTCTAACTGCCCGTGCACAAGTAAAGGGGTCAAAAGGAGAGCCCCTACTTTTGTACACCGACATATGTGAAGTCCATCAACTCCACATGCAAATGTCGAGTATAGACATCTTAACCCTACATCGTATCACTCACTCGTCGTCTAAAATCTACAACATGAAACGGTGCATTCACAAAGGGTCAATACTTTGAATGTATTGGCAATTCACACAAGAATTATATAACAGACCTACATGTATATGCAAGGTATATCAAGAGATAGTGTAGTGGTTGTTTTGCAGAAAAGCTAAATTTTCCATAATAGCTACATAATAGTCAAACTTTATATATGTCTTGCTACAATTAAATACATATGGTTGAAATGTCAATCCAATTCCAACCTATCCCATTACTAAGTTTCCCACACAATTTTTATTAAGGTGTCATTTCTCAAGATCATCCAAAAACTGTAATGGCATAGTTACTCAAATTTGTCCATAACCGGGGACACAGCTAATCATGATTAGTTATTATACTCTGTAGAGGTCTGTACACTTTACCCATTGGACTTAACCTGAAGATTGAGACAAAGTCTTTAAGAAGCAGTTTCCTAGTCCCATAAGAGGCCCATCCCAACTATCATAACTACATCTGCTAGCACATCCAGGTAAGGTTTCCACAACGGATCAACTAAGCCAGAGCCCATATTAGCAAGTGGTTGTACATGGACGCTACTAGTCAGTAAGTTCTTCTGATCTTTTTGAGCCTGGATGGCACCGACTTACATTCAGAGGGTGTAAACCATGATGTTCCTCAAACCACCTAGCAATACCATTCGGGCGCACTTAGCCATGGTCCATGTCCTTAGAAAAGGAACAAGAAATTCCATGATGCAACCCTATCCATCCATAGGTGAATTATATATTATGTATTTACTCTAGTTATATTATATATAGTCCTCACATAATCTCGATGCATACACGAACCAATCCACGTCTACCTAGCATATCAAGAATACACTACCACGATCTACAATAAGGCATACTAAGCTGAAACTCAGTAGCAATAGCATACTACCATAATATTCCTACACATGCATAATATGGTATTGTGATATAGAACTACATGCATAGAAAAACAATAGGTTGGGGTATGATCAGGGTGTAACTTGCCTGGTACGTTGGATGAAGATCGTCCCACTCATAATTCCTGATAATCCTACTCGGCACGCTCTGAGCAATCTATCGCAAATGAAAGAATCCAAATAAATAACCATGGCATATAGAAGAACCAATAGAACAACAAAAGAATATGGCAAGGTTGAACAACACCAATAAATATAGGCTTAAAGTATAACATAGGGTCTTTCTATGCTATAATGTGACAGATGAAGAAGTTAAATCCAAAGAATCAATTGATATACAAAGATTGCTATGTAGGACTATATTTGAGACAATATGGAATAGGCTCAAAATTATACAGAAACAACATAAATATTGTATTACATATTGAATATGACATAAGAATTCATTGGCAAAAAGGAATTAATCGAATAGGAGCCATATGACCAAAGTTATGTTGAATTCAAGTCCGAATTAAATATTTAACATTCAAATAGGGCAAAAATATTTGAATTTAGAATATACATGACATACATATCAAGTCTATGGTATAAAGGTCAGACGCAAAAGAAATCAATTATGTTGGACAAACAGTTTGAAAGATATGACCTCTGGATGGTTGAATTCAAATTCAAACAAATTCAAAATTGAATAGCGCAAAGGTGTGAAATTTGGTCCTGCAATATTCTTCTGGTCACTGTGAGTACATAGGAAAAAGAATCACCTAAATTAGGTATATAGATTAAAAGACATAGCTAGTTGAAAATTGGGTGAAAATCTGTCCAAAAACTGATTTTGAACTATGGCTACTCTAGCATGTGGCCACTTGCGCGCTAGGATTGGCTGGAAGGGGTTTCCTGTGCGCACTTGCTCACAAGGAGGGGAAAACGGCACCGGCTTCGGCCGTGAGCGGTGACGCTCCTCAAGTGGCTCTACAGCGAAGATGAGGTGACGGGAGGATGCGGCTTGCAATGGTGGAGACGTGTGGCTTCAACATAGATGGGAGAGTCATCTGCTGGCGCTGTAGTGGCGTTGGAGTTCCGGCGAGATCTGGCGACCCTGGGCAGCCAAGATCCTTGCATGTGCGCAGGGGGAAGTGTTGGGGAACATAGCATGCAATTTCAAAAAAATTCCTACGCTCACGCAAGATCTATCTATTATATGCATAGCAATGAGAGGGGGAGAGTGTGTCTACATACGCTCGTAGACCGAAAGTGGAAGTGTTTGACAACGTCGGTTGATGTAGTTGACCTTCCTCTAGCTCCGACCGATCAAGTATCGAACGTACGGCACCTCCGAGTTCTACACACGTTCAGCTCGATGACAGCCATCGTCCTCTTGATTAAACAAGGTGTCGAGGAAGTAGATGAGTTATGTCAACACGATGGCATGGTGATGGTGATGGTGAAGTGATCCGCGCAGGGCTTCACCTAAGCACCGCGAGAATATGACCGGGGGTGTAAACTGTGGAGGGGGTGCCGCACACGGGTAACAATTGATGTTGTGCATTCTAGGCACCCCCCTCCCCACATATATATAGGTGGGAGCAGAGAAGAGGCATCCAAGGGGCACCCCATGTAGGATCCGAATCCTACTTGGGGTTTCCCAAGTGGCACCCCCCTTACCTTGTATAAACAAGGGGGAAGGAAAGAGGGGGGAGAGGGAAGGAAGGGGAAGTCCTACTCCACACTTTCCTTGCCCACCCCTCTTTCCTTCACCTCCTCATAGGGCTGGCCAGTATAGCCCCGTGTGGGCTGGTGTGTTCCCTCTCTTGGCCCATAAGGCCCATATCTTTGTCGGGGGTGCCCGAAACTCCTTTTCGATGACCCGATAAGTACCCGGTACCCTCCGAAACACTTCCGGTGTCCGAATACGATCATCCTATATATCGATATTTACCTCTCGACCATTTCGAGACCCCTCGTCATGTCCGTGATCTCATCCGGGACTCCGAACAACATTCGGTCAGCAAATCACATAACTCATATAATACAATATCGTCATCGAACGTTAAGCGTGCGGACCCCACGGGTTCGAGAACTATGTAGACATGACTGAGACACCTCTCCGGTCAATAACCAATAGCGGAACCTGGATGCTCATATTGGCTCCCACATATTCTATGGAGATCTTTATTGGTCGAACCGCTATGACAACATACATCATTCCCTTTGTCATCGATATGTTACCTGCCCGAGATTCGATCGTCGGTATCTTCATACCTAGTTCAATCTCGTTACCAGCAAGTATCTTTACTCATTCCGTAATACATCATCCTGCAACTAACTCATTGGTCACTTTTCTTGCAAGGCTTCTTATGATGTGTATTACCGAGAGGGCCCAAAGATACCTCTCCGATGCTCTGAGTGAAAATCCTAATCTCGATCTATGCCAACCCAACAAACACCTTTGGAGATACCTGTAGAGCATCTTTATAATCACCCGGCTACATTGTGACGTTTGATAGCACACAAGGCATTCCTTCTGTATTCGGGAGTTGCATAATCTCATAGTTGAAGAAATATCTATTTGACATGAAGAAAGCAATAGCAATAAAACTGAATGATCATGTTGCTAAGCTAACGGATGGGTCTTGTCCATCACATCATTCTCCTAATGATGTGATCCTGTTCATCAAATGACAACACATTTCTATGGTTAGAAAACTTAACCATCTTTGATTAACGAGCTAGTCTAGTAGAGGCTTACTAGGGACACAGTGTTTTGTCTCTGTATCCACACATGTATCAAGTTTCTGGTTAATACAATTCTAGCATGAATAATAAACATTTATCATGAAATAAGGAAATATAAAATAACAACTTTACTATTGCCTCTGGGGCATATTTCCTTCAGTCTCCCACTTGCACTAGAGTCAATAATCTAGTTCACATCGCCATGTGATTTCACACCAATAGTTCACACCGTCATGTGATTAACACCCATAGTTCACATCGCCATGTGACCAACACCCAAAGGGTTTACTAGAGTCAATAATCTAGTTCACATCTCCATGTGATTAACACCCAAAGAGTACTAAGGTGTGATTGTGTTTTGCTTGTGAGAGAAGTTTAGTCAACGGTTCTGCCACATTCAGTTCTGTATGTATTTTGCAAATTTCTATGTCTACCATACTCTGCATGGAGCTACTCTAGCTAATTACTCCCATGTTCAATATGTATCTTGATTGAGACATAGAGTCGTCTAGATCAGTGTCAAAGCTTGCATCGACGCAACACTTCACGATGAACTCTTTATCACCTCCATAATCGAGAAACATTTCCTTAGTACTCTTTAAGGTAACTGAGGGAGTCCTGGACTAGGGGGTGTCCGGATAGCCGGACTATCATCGTCAGCCGGACTCCAAGACTATGAAGATACAAGATTGAAGACTTCGTCCCGTGTCCGGATGGGACTTTCCTTGGCGTGGAAGGCAAGCTTGGCGATACGGATATGTACATCTCCTACCATTGTAACCGACTCTGTGTAACCCTAGCCCTCTCCGGTGTCTATATAAACCGGAGGGTTTTAGTCCGTAGGACACACAACCATTACAACAATCATACCATAGGCTAGCTTCTAGGGTTTAGCCTCCTTGATCTCGTGGTAGATCCACTCTTGTACTACCCATATCATCAATATCAATCAAGCAGGAGTAGGGTTTTACCTCCATCGAGAGGGCCCGAACCTGGGTAAAAACATCGTGTCCCTTGTCTCCTGTTACCATCCGCCTAGACGCATAGTTCGGGACCCCCTACCCGAGATCCGCCGGTTTTGACACCGACATTGGTGCTTTCATTGAGAGTTCCTCTGTGCCGTCACCGATAGGAAGGATGCCTCTTCCCGTCTTTAAAGACGGAGCCATCACCAAAGGAGCTTTGGTCGCCGGCCAAACTATCCGGCTGGGTGGTTTTCTCATGACCGCCTGTTCGGCCACCGCTTCAACAATGACCTCTCGAGTCATCGAAAGCAATCTTCACGTCAACTCGGAATCCGCCGAGCGGCTGGATCCAATAGAGCTCTCATCCGTAAACGAGCTCTTGGACCGCATCGCCGCCCTGGGAGTCGCTACAGACTACAATCAGATTGGGCTTAAAACCGACCTGAGAGAGATTAACTCTCCCCAGGTTACCCACCACGTTGAGGTGGTAGAGGAACAACGCGGCGACTCTTCTCCTGTACTGAAAACTAATCATGTCCGGGCTCCCGAACCCTCCATGCCGAATTCCCGCGGAGGGACGGACTTTGATCAAGCATTGAACCTAAAGTCAGGCATCGGACCGGACTCGTTGGACAACGTCCAGCAATCCAAGATTCCAAATTCAGAAACTTCTCGGCCCTCGAGCCTCGAGATGGGCAGGGTTCCGGACCTAATTCCACCCACCCACCCAGACATATGCGATCTATCTCAAATCCGGCAAGAGCCCGCTGAAACAGTACATCACTACTGGGCCAGATTCCTCCTGGTTATGAATAGGATAAAGGACTGCCGTGAGGAAAACGCAATTTCAATTTTCTGCAATAATTGCACGGACAAGGGAATCTTGAACACCGTCAGTCGTCGCGAAATTACACGCTTCGCCGACCTTGCGTCCATAGTACGAAAGTACTGTGCGATAAAGAGTTTCCGGAAAACCGAAACTAAGTTTTGGGACAATCCGGCTCCGAATACAACCAAAGTCCGAAACAAAAGGGTGCATCACACTCAGGCACCAGGTACAAAAACCAAAAAGCAAAAACCCAATAAAGGGCACAGAACCGTACTAGAGGGTTGGCTCAACGGACCCTGTAAAATTCATAGTACAGAAGGCGCCACTCCAACACATAGCCTTCGAGCATGTTGGATACTGTGGCAGGTGGCCAAAAGTGGCGAAGAGCTTCTAGCCCCGGAGAGCCATTCCAACAATACTAGTACGGTATCAACAGTCTTCGAGACTTTCGCATCAAGCAATATGCGAAAACGAACAATCCGCAGCCTCGCCGAAGTCTACCAAGTAGCAACAACAAATCCATGGAGCGACACGGCCATCACCTTCAACGCCAGCGACGAACCTAAAATCCGAACAGCCCGAGCACCAGCCGCATTGGTCCTCAGTCCAATAGTGGACGGCTTTCGTCTTACCAAGGTACTCATGGATGGCGGCAGTGGACTAAACCTCATCTACGAGGAAACTCTTCAAAAAATGGAAATAGACTGGAGCCGCATTGAGCGAAGTAGCACAACCTTTAGAGGAATAATCCCTAGCCAGGAAGCGTGCTGCACAGGAAAAATCACACTTGATGTGGTGTTCGTCTCGCCGGACAATTACAGGTCCGAAGAGGTCACGTTCCAAGTGGCCCCGTTCAGCAGTGGATATCACGCTATATTAGGACGAGAGGCATTCACAATTTTTCAAGCCATACCCCATTACAGGTACATGAAGCTTAAGATGCCTGGGCCCGGCGGAATAATCACTCTCGTTAGTGATCCGGACATAGCACTCCGCGCCGAAAACAAGACAGCTGCATTAGCCCTGGAGGCACTATCCGAAGCCCTAGCGGCGGAGGAACTCACTACGCTGCGCTCTACGGTGAATAGGGATGATGTGATACTCGATAAGAGATCCAAGTCCACCTCTTTTAAACCAGCGGATGAAATAGTCAAATTCCAGGTCCATCCAACGGACCCAACAAAGACGGCCTCCATCGGGGCACAGTTGAACCCTGATGTAGATACCGCACTGCGAGAATTCCTTCGGAAAAATTGGGACATCTTTGCCTGGCACCCTTCAGATATGCCAGGAGTCCCACGCAGATTGGCAGAACACAGCCTAAACATCCTAAAAGGATTCAAGCCAGTCAAACAGGCTCTTCGGCGATTTTCCGAACCCAAAAGACAGGCAATGGGAGAAGAGCTAGCCAAACTACTGGAAGCCGGATTCATCAGAGACATCAAACATCCGGACTAGCTAGCAAACCTGGTAATGGTACCAAAGAAGGACAAATCCTGGCGCCTATGCGTCGATTTT
The DNA here is from genome assembly GCA_963921465.1 of Triticum timopheevii. NCBI lineage: Eukaryota > Viridiplantae > Streptophyta > Magnoliopsida > Poales > Poaceae > Triticum > Triticum timopheevii. Next base: position 274,500,277 of record OY997266.1, read on the forward strand.
AAAGACCTCAACAAGGCTTGCCCAAAGGATCCCTTCCCCCTTCCCCGCATCGACCAAATAATCGATGCTACTGCAGGGCACGATTCATTGTGCTTCCTCGACGCATACTCCGGCTACCATCAAATCAAGATGGCGGAGGCGGACCAAGCCGCAACAGCATTCATTACTCCATATGGACCATTCTGCTTCAACACGATGCCCTTCGGACTCAAAAATGCCGGCGCAACATATCAGCGCATGATTCAAACATGTCTGGCTACCCAGATCGGCAAAACAGTAGAGGCATACGTAGACGACGTAGTCGTCAAAACCAGACACGTCGAAACTCTAGTAGACGATTTGAGGCTCACATTCGACAACCTCCGAGCATATGACATTAAGCTGAATCCGGACAAATGTGTTTTTGGTGTACTAGCCGGAAAGCTCCTGGGCTTCATTGTATCCGGTAGAGGAATTGAAGCAAACCCAGCCAAGATCCGAGCTCTGTCACAGCTGGATATTCCAAAAGACCTCAAACAAATACAAAAGTTGACCGGATGCGTGGCGGCTCTAAGCCGCTTTATCTCCCGTATGGGAGAAAAGGCATTGCCCCTCTATCGCCTCCTCAGGCGCACCGAACACTTCGAGTTGACGGATGCTGCCACTGCCGGACTCAAAGAAATAAAAGCCATATTGGCAACAAATCCGGTCCTGGCTGCACCTAACCTGGGCGAACCAATGTTGTTATACATCGCAGCAACACATCAAGTTGTAAGCGCGGTACTCGTCGTCGAACGAGAAGCAGAAGGGCATAAATTCCCTCTTCAAAAACTAGTGTACTACGTATCCACTGTCTTAACTCCCTACAAGTCCCGTTACCCGCACTATCAAAAGATAGCGTATGCGGTGTTCATGGCATCCCGGAAGCTCCGACACTACTTTCAAGAGTGTTCGATAACAGTGGCCTCCGAAGTGCCCCTCAATGACATTATAAACAACCGCGACGCGACGGGCAGGATTGCAAAATGGGCCATTGAGCTCTTACCATTTGATATAACTTACAAACCTAGGCGAGCTATAAAGTCGCAAGTCTTGGCTGACTTTATCGCTGAATGGACTGAAGCCGAACTCCCTAAAGAGTACGGCGCATACTCCAATTGGATTATGCACTTCGACGGCTCCAAAATGTTGGCCGACTTGGGGGCTGGCGTCGTATTGACGTCCCCAACCGGGAACACAGTCCAATACGTACTTCAGATAATGTACACGGACTCCAACAATGCAGCCGAATACGAGGCCCTCCTACATGGCCTCCGGATGGCAATCTCCATGGGCATTCAACGCCTAGAAGTGCGCGGGGATTCAAACCTTGCAATATCCCAAGTAAATGGAGACTTTCACGCCAAGGATCCAAAAATGGCAGCCTATCGTAACGTTGTCCTAAAAATGTCAGCTCGGTTCGAAGGACTTGAATTCCACCACGTAGCCCAGGATAATAACCAAGCAGCCGACGTATTGGCACGCATCGGCGCGAAACGCGATGTTGTCCCTCCAAATATCTTTCTGGAACGGCTCTTTAAGCCATCCGTACTATGGGAAGAGGAGTCCGGAAATAACAACCCGGAAGCAGCCGCACCGACCAACACACAACAACCTGACATAATCGGCGACTCAGCCGATGAAATAACACCTTCAGCCCACGAAATAATGGTAGTAATCGCCCCGTGGACAGAGCCATTCCTAGCCTACCTACTTAGGCAGGAACTTTCTGAAGACCAAAATGAGGCCCGCTGCATAGTTCGGCGATCTAAAGCCTACAAGGTCCACGAGGGAGAACTCTATAAGAAAAGCACAACCGGAGTCCTTCAAAGGTGTATCTCCGAAGAGGAAGGGCGAAACCTTCTGGCTGAAATTCATGCCGGACTAGGCGGGCACCACGCCGCAGCTCACGCCCTTGTAGGCAAGGCATTCCGTACAGGATTTTATTGGCCGACGGCCCAGGCAGATGCTCAGGACTTAGTCCAAAGATGCGTCGGTTGTCAGCTCTTTGCTAATCAGAGCCATATGCCACCCACCGCCCTCAAAACTATACCCATTACCTGGCCGTTCGCAGTCTGGGGGCTTGACATGGTTGGACCCCTTAAAGGGGGAACCCATAAGCAAAGGTACCTATTGGTCATGGTGGACAAATTCACCAAATGGATAGAGGCCAAGCCAGTTAAAACGGTAGAGTCCGGACCAGTGATAGAATTCATATCCAGGGTAGTACACCGTTATGGCGTCCCCCATAGCATCATTACCGATAACGGCACGAACTTCACGGCTGACGAGGTTAACTTATGGTGCAAAAATATGGGCATTAAGCTCGATTACGCTTCAGTCTATCATCCTCAAACCAACGGTCAAGTGGAACGAGCAAATGGTCTAATCATGAGCGGCATCAAACCCAGACTAGTGCGGTCCCTTATGGAATCTAACACGCACTGGGTAGAGGAGCTTGAATCCGTACTCTGGGGGCTGCGGACAACGCCCAACCGTACTACCGGATTCACACCATTATTTATGGTATACGGTGCAGAGGCAATTCTGCCCTGCGACATCATTCATGACTCACCTCGAGTGCGCATGTACGAAGAAAGGGAAGCCGAGCTGGATCGGCAGGACAGCTTGGACGCATTGGAGGAAGAACGCGACGTCGCCAAGGCTCGTTCCGCATTCTATCAGCAGCAGGCTCGAAGATATCAAAGCAGAGAAGTACGGGCTAAGACTTACAATGTTGGCGAACTAGTTCTACGCCTGCCGGACAAGAAAAAGGACAAGCTCAAGCCCAAATGGGAGGGGGCCTTCATTATCGATCAAGTCCTGACCGGCGGAGCATACCATCTGCGAAATGCATCGGACAACCGACTCGAGCCGAACCCATGGAACGCAGCCCGCCTCCGAAGATTCTACGCCTAGCGCCGGACTAAGAGTTCGTCTCCTTCCCCCGTCCAAATTTTTACACTTCAGCTGTCTTTTGTTTCTCTATTTTCTCTCACCTTTTTCATAAAAGCCCTTAAAGGCCTACTTGCGCATTGTTCGCACACACTTGATGTGCTATCCACACTCATTATACCTGGGGGCTTCTTTACCAGAAGCTTACTTATAAGGGCTTCATGCCCAGCACATGTGTCAAACTTCCACATGTACCTTTTATTCACCATTATATGCATCGATATGACTTAAGTTTTGGCCAAGCTGGGGTGCCTGGCTCCTGTGCTTACCCCTACGTTCCCGATTGTTCGGCTAGGAGGTAAAGGGAGTACCTCTGTGATTGTTACTGCCGGGTCAGCCGGATGTGTACCTCAGACTGGGTGAAGCCGAAAGCTAGCGTTCTTAAGGGAGTATTCGGTCAGTGACTTGAAAGATGATTTTTTACCTATTTATTCATCTGCCCCCCAGATGTTTTCCTGCTCTTTTCGCAGTCCGGACATGAACTTTAGGGCATGCCTCCCAGGGAAAGGAACCCTTAACGTAACTATTCTCCCTGGAAGATGTTTCTTACTAACCATGTAATATAACATAACTAGTTGGGCACTTGTCTGATAAAGCACTAATGACCCCTACGCCTGGTCTCCATGCATGCCTCGGTTGTTTCTTAACTAAGAAGGTATTCGGACACACTTCGGACTCTAGGGTCCCGAGGTCGAAGCGAAAAGGTCGGCAAAGACAAACGATCTACAATCCGGCTAGAAGGCATTTTACATGTCATTTTAAATACATTGTCAAATCGACTGACTATACTCATCCTCAATCCCGTCTAACAGGCTGTCTAATTTACAGTCCCGCTGGGAATATTTAGCGGCCAACTCTACTTGGCCATACACTAAGCTCACAGGGATCTCCTTCCCATCGGGCCCCACAGGTCCGACCTCGGCCATGTGGTTGGGATCCGCCTTCTTGTACCGCGTCTTCACCATGGCCAGGCCTCCCTGGCACCTTGGCGGCAGGCCGATATCTTCCATAAACAGAAGCGCTGCCGCGCTCCCTGAAGCTTCTCCAAAAGCTCTCCAAGGCCCTCGGGTAGGGAGAGGGACGGCCATAAAGCCTGGACGACGCCGCTCATTGCCTGTCGAACTCGTTCGAGCAGTTGCACCAGCTCAGGAAGTTGATCACCCGTTGATACGGGCATCTCCTCCGTAGGGCGACCTGTGAGCACACCTACAGACATATTTCTGTCAATTGACTTCCTTGCCGAACTCTTCTTTTCAAAGGAGCTCGCTCAAGAACTTACTATAGATGCCGCGATGAAGCCGCTGATTCTCCTTCACGGAGCCAGACAGCTCGGCCCGAACACCTTTCAGCTCCTCCCCAAGCTGGGCATGGGCATCCTGGAGTTTGTTCCTTTCCTGCTGCACCTTCGTCAGCACCCTCTCGCCGGCCTTCAGCTGGCGCAGTAGTTGTTGCTTGTCCGGATCCAGTCCAGCAACATCTGCAATATCGTTGTCAGACTTACACGCACGCCGCACACCGCTTATCTTTTTGAAATAATGTGTTACCAGGAGGGGTCTCTGTGTTTCCTCCTGCGGCAGCGAGTGCGGCCTCAAGTTGGGCCTTGCACTCTTGTAGCTCCTGGGACAATTGGGTATTATTCTCTATAAGATCCTGCATATCAAATGATCCTTAAATCAGTTACTCTAACTACTTTAAGTCTCGGGGGCTACTGGCATATACAACTATTAAAATCTCTTACCAGTATGTCTTTTACATACTGCTCCGTGGCTCTGGTCAAACCATCTTGAGCAGCACGGAGGTGCGCATCCCCGCGTTAAAGGCATTCAACGCCTTAGGGAAGAAGCACGCGTCATGAAAAACTGTCCGGCGATGCCTATGGTTCATGGCGCTCTCCACCTCAGACTTGGTGGCGGACAGTCTGTCGGCATCCTTCGTTGGAGGAGTATCCGGCTCGCACCTTGCGCTCGCCTCCCCCTCCAGACTAGGTGTTCGAGCCTGGCTGGCAGAGGCTTGGTTGGCAACCTCTCCGCCCCCAGTCCGGCGAGCACTCTTTCTCCTGCAAAAGTCATGAGCATTCAAACACCTCCTAGGAACTTTGTCCTAAATGATGGTCGCGAGCTATACCGTTGCGGTGACATTTCGATTCGCACCGCACCCCTCTTCTGCCTGCGGGGCCGGACTAACCCCTGTGGATCAGCCGTCGCGGGTTCAGCTTCCCGCCTTGAAGGTACCTCCTGCGAGACACCATTGTATACGGTGGTCAGAAATGCGCAAGGACGAAATAATGGTGTCAAGACTTCGGTCACAATCACCTGGGGAGCCGGAGATAGGCAGGGTAGTCAGCCGTAATGGCGACTAGAGCATTATCCATGCTGAGCTGGTGAAACACCCCGTCAATTAGCTCCACCTTTATGTCCGGATCCTCTTCGGAGGACGGATCAAGGGATCTTTCTGGATCCTCGGGCTATGGGGCCGGACTATGTATGCTCTCCACAGTCTGGCGCAGTTCCTGCGTCAAAACCATAAAGTAAGGTACTTAACTTTGAAAGCGGGGGTCAGATAAATGAACATCCGCTTACCCAGCTCCGAGGGTTGTTCATGGAGAACCCATTCAATGGGCTCGTCTGGAGAAAGTCCTCCTTCTCCCCCTTGTACAGGCCGGACAAGATCTTCACCAGATCTTCGGCCGAACCCGGCCCTTGGCGGCCATGACGAGTGGCATCATTCTCCCCGTTGAAATCCCACATGGGGTGGCCCCTGTATTGCAGCGGCTGCACCCCCCCGCATAATGCACGTGGCCATGACTCCAATCATGGTCAGTCCGGAATGGGCCAGTAACCTTATCCGGCCCATCAAATAATGGACGCTCTTGTCCTCCTCCAGCTGAGGGCTCCGCGGGCGCCAACCCAGGCGTTTCTTCAGAGGAGCATTGCTGAACTTCGGGAGGCCGATCCGAACAGGGTCCGGTAGTGGAGTGTCTTCTACATAAAACCATTCTGAAGGCCTGTCTTCGGACGCCTTCTTAGGGATTCCGGATGGATATCCGGTCCCGGCGATGCGCCATATTTCGGCACCGCCCACTTGATATATTGACCCCTCGTGAGAGCGGGGTACGAGGCAGAATAGCCTCTTCCATAGCGCAAAGTGGGGCTCGATGCCCAGGAATAGCTCGCAAAGAGCTACGAAACCCGCGATATGCAGAATAGAGGCGGGCGTGAGGTGATGGAGCTGGAGCCCGTAGAACTCCAGAAGCCCGCGGAGGAACGGATGTACGGGAAATCCGAGCCCCCTTATCAGATAGGGGACGAAGCATACCCGCTCCCCTTTGTTGGGACTAGGGGTGGCCTCCGCTTGCTTCCCACCTTTGTAGGTGGCCAGCCCGGCTCGAACCGAGACCATAAAGGCCGGAGGAAGGTATCCCTCCGCTTGGAGCATCACCAGCTCGTTGTGCGGGACAGAACATCTCCTCCAATCTCCTGGCAGAGGGCTGGGAGCGTGGGAGGAGGAGCTGCATCGACAGTCCATGATGGAATGGATTTTTGGTCAGAAGCGCTCCGATGAGTACTCGTGGAAGGAAGATGGTGTGATTTGGATCTAGATTCTTGCCTCTCTTATAGGCAGATCGTTTGCGCAGCTAGGGGGTAAAACATAAAAGATACCCTGGCTTTTCGCATTCGTGCGACGCATGGAAGAAGGCCATTATTGGGCGTGGAAGCCAAGGAGCAGCATTTATAAAAGAGCCGGACACTATCCGGCAAGCACATGGAATTTGAAGGAGAACCCGCCTTGCAACGCCGAAGACTATATATGCGCTGGACTCGACGTCATTGAAGCCTCGTTCGGGGGCTACTGAGGGAGTCCTGGACTAGGGGGTGTCCGGATAGCCAGACTGTCATCGTCAGCCGGACTCCAAGACTATGAAGATACAAGATTGAAGACTTCGTCCCGTGTCCGGATGGGACTTTCCTTGGCGTGGAAGGCAAGCTTGGCGATACGGATATGTACATCTCCTACCATTGTAACCGACTCTGTGTAACCCTAGCCCTCTCCGGTGTCTATATAAACCGGAGGGTTTTAGTCCGTAGGACACACAACCATTACAACAATCATACCATAGGCTAGCTTCTAGGGTTTAGCCTCCTTGATCTCGTGGTAGATCCACTCTTGTACTACCCATATCATCAATATCAATCAAGCAGGAGTAGGGTTTTACCTCCATCGAGAGGGCCCGAACCTGGGTAAAAACATCGTGTCCCTTGTCTCCTGTTACCATCCACCTGGACGCACAGTTCAGGACCCCCTACCCGAGATCCGCCGGTTTTGACACCGACAGTAACTAAGGATAATTTTGATCACTGTCAGTGATCTACTCCTGGATCACTATTATACCCCCTTGCCAAACTCATGGCAAGGTACACAACAGGTTTGGTACACATCATGGCATACTTTATAGAACCTATGGCTGAGGCATAGGGAATGACTTCCATTCTCTCTTTATCTTCTGTCGTGGTCAGGTTTTGAGTCTTTACTCAACTTCACACCTTACAATACAGGCAAGAACTCCTTCTTTGACTGATCCATTTTGAACTCCTTCAAAATCTTGCAAGGTATGCACTGATTGAAAATCTTATCAAGCATCTTGATCTATCTCTATAGATCTTGATGCCCAATATGTAAGCAGCTTTACAGAGATCTTTCATTAAAAAATTCTTATTCAAGTATCCTTTTATGTTATCTAGAAATTCTATATCATTTCCAATCAACAATATGTTATCCACATTTATTATCAAAAATGCTACAGAGCTCCCACTCGCTTTCTAGTAAAACATGCTTCACTATAAGTCAGTATAAAATAATATGCTTTGATCACCTCATCAAAGCGTATATTCCAACTCCGAGATGCTTGCACCAGTCCATAGATGGATCGTTGGAGCTTGCACACCTTTTTAGCACCTTTAGGATCGACAAAACCTTCTGGTTGCATCATATACAACTCTTCTTAGAGATATCCATTTAAGGAATGCAGTTTTGACATCCATTTACCAGATTTCATAAGCATAAAATGCAGCAATTGCTAACATGATTCGGACAGACTTAAGCATCGCTACCGGTGAGAAGGTCTCATCGTAGTCAACTCCTTGAACTTGTCGAAAACCTTTCGCAACAAGTCGAGCTTTGTAGATAGTAACATTACCGTCAGCGTCAATCTTCTTCTTGAAGATCCATTTATTTTCTATGGCTTGCCGATCATCGGGAAAGTCCACCAAAGTCCACACTTTGTTCTCATACATGGATCCCATCTCAGATTTCATGGCCTCAAGCCATTTTGCGGAATTTGGGCTCATCATCGCTTCCTCATAGTTCGTAGGTTCATCATGGTCTAGTAACATGACTTCCAAAATAGGATTACCGTACCACTCTGGTGTGGACCGTACTGTGGTTGACCTATGAGGTTCGGTAGTAACTTGATCTGAAGTTTCATGATCATCATCGTTAGCTTCTTCACTAATTGGTGTAGGAATCACTGGAACTGATTTCTGTGATAAACTACTTTCCAATTCGGGAGAAGGTACAATTACCTCATCAAGTTCTACTTTCCTCCCACTCATTTCTTTTGGGAGAAACTCCTTCTCTAGAAAGGATCCATTCTTAGCAACGAATATCTTGCCTTCGGATCTATGATAGAAGGTGTACCCAACAGTTTCATGATCTGAAGTTTCCCGATCATCATCATTAGCTTCCTCTCTAGTTGGTGTAGGCATCACGGGAACAGTTTTCTCTGATGTACTACTTTCCAATTCGAGAGAAGGTACATTTACCTTCATCAAGTTCTACTCTCCTCCCACTCACTTCTTTCGAGAGAAACTCCTTATCTAGAAAGGACCCATTCTCAGCAACAAAGATCTTGCCTTCGGATCTGTGATGGAAGGTGTACCCAATTGTTTCCTTACACTGGTACGCGTCGGTGCTGTACAAACGGTTTTTAACTCCTTTCCGCGACAGCATTTGGAGCCATCGCCAAGTGAGTGTGGGTGATAGGGGGGTCCTTCCCACACGACCCAGAAACCGGATAGGCCCTCCTGGCACATAGGCTGGGGCAAAATGAGCTCGTGTGCGATCGGGCGACGCATCAAAACCCAATTGTTTCCATTCGTATGTACATCCCACATGGTGAATCCCAGAAAAACATCTCCGTTCATATGTATATCACACACAGTCAATCCAAGGAATACATTTTCGTTCTTATGTACATCCCACATAGTCAATGCAGGGAAAACGTTTCCATTCGTATGTACATCCCACACAGTCAATCCAGGGAAAACGTTTCCGTTCATATGTACATCCCACACAGTTAATCCAGGGAAAAAGTTCACACACGCTCTGCCTTGGTTAACCGTTTGCCTTTAACAACTACATCACACACGATTTGATGAAGAAAACTGTGTGGCATTGGGCTATCCATCACAAGCGCTTTTACTGCTAGAACCGTTTGCAAAGTTCCATGACCCACTTAGGAGGTTTATTAGTTTACAATTAATAATTGTAGTATTACGCAAATTCACATTTCATATCGAACAGCTGTTCGCCAATTTCATGTTGGGGAACGTAGCAGAAATTCAAAATTTTCCTACGTGTCACCAAGATCTATCTATGGAGAAACCAGCAATGAGGGGAAGGAGAGTGCATCTATATACCCTTGTAGATCGCTAAGCGGAAGCGTTCAAGAGAACGGGGTTGAAGGAGTCGTACTCGTCGTGATCCAAATCACCGGAGATCCTAGTGCCGAACGGACGGCACCTCCGCGTTCAACACACGTACAGCCCGGTGACGTCTCCCACGCCTTGATCCAGCAAGGATAGAGGGAGAGGTTGAGGAAGACTCCATCCAACAGCAGCACAACAGCATGGTGGTGATGGAGGAGCGTGGCAATCCTGCAGGGCTTCGCCAAGCACCTACGGGAGAGGAGGAGGTGTCACGGGAGGGAGGCGCCAGGGCTTCTAGTATGGATGCCCTCCCTCCCCTCCACTATATATAGGGGCAAGGGAGAGGGGGGAGGCGCAGCCTTGCCCCTTCCTCCAAGGAAGGGGTGCGGCCAAGAGGGGGGGAGGAGTCCATCCTCCCCAAGGCACCTCGGAGGTGCCTTCCCCCTTGAGGACTCTTCCCTCCCCAAGTTTCCTTGGCGCATGGGCCTCTTGGGGCTGGTGCCCTTGGCCCATATTGGCCAAGGCGCACCGCCTACAGCCCATGTGGCCCCCCGGGGCAGGTGGACCCCCCCCCCCCCGGTGGACCCCCGGACCCCTTTCGGCACTCCCGGTACAATACCGATAAAGTGCGAAACTTTTCCGGCGACCAAAATAAGACTTCCCATATATAAATCTTTACCTCCGGACCATTCCGGAACTCCTCGTGACGTCCGGGATCTCATCCGGGACTCCAAACAACATTCGGTAACCACATACAAACTTCCTTTATAACCCTAGCGTCATCGAACCTTAAGTGTGTAGACCCTACGGGTTCGGGAACCATGCAGACATGACCGAGACATTCTCCGGTCAATAACCAACAGCGGGATCTGGATACCCATGTTGGCTCCCACATGTTCCACGATGATCTCATCGGATGAACCACGATGTCAAGGACTCAATCGATCCCGTATACAATTCCCTTTGTCTAGCGGTATTGTACTTGCCCGAGATTCGATCGTCGGTATACCGATACCTTGTTCAATCTCGTTACCGGTAAGTCTCTTTACTCGTTCCGTAACACATCATCCCGTGATCAACTCCTTGGTCACATTGTGCACATTATGATGATGTCCTACCGAGTGGGCCCAGAGATACCTCTCCGTTTACACGGAGTGATAAATTCTAGTCTCGATTCGTGCTAACCCAACAGACACTTTCGGAGATACCTGTAGTGCACCTTTATAATCACCCAGTTACGTTGTGACGTTTGGTACACCCAAAGCATTCCTACGGTATCCGGGAGTTGCACAATCTCATGGTCTAAGGAAAAGATACTTGACATTAGAAAAGCTTTAGCATACGAACTACACGATCTTTGTGCTAGGCTTAGGATTGGGTCTTGTCTATCACATCATTCTCCTAATGATGTGATCCCGTTATCAACGACATCCAGTGTCCATAGCCAGGAAACCATGACTATCTGTTGATCACAACGAGCTAGTCAACTAGAGGCTCACTAGGGACATATTGTGGTCTATGTATTCACACGTGTATTACGATTTCCGGATAATACAGTTATAGCATGAATAAAAGACTATTATCATGAACAAAGAAATATAATAATAACACTTTTATTATTGCCTCTAGGGCATATTTCCAACAGTCTCCCACTTGCACTAGAGTCAATAATGTAGTTCACATCACCATGTGATTTACACTGACAGGTCACATCACCATGTGACCAACATCCAAAGAGTTTACTAGTGTCATTAAACTAGTTCACATCATCATGTGATTAAGACTCAATGAGTTCTGGGGTTTGATCATGTTCTGCTTGTGAGAGAGGTTTTAGTCAACGGATCTGTAACATTCAGATCCGTATGTACTTCGCAAATTTCTAGGTCATATTGTAAATGCTGCTTCCACGCTCCACTTGGAGCTATTCCAAATGGTTGCTCCACTATACGTATCCGGTTTTCTACTCAGAGTCATTCAGATAGGTGTTAAAGCTTGCATCAACGTAACCCTTTATGCCGAACTCTTTATCACCTCCATAATCGAGAAACATATCCTTATTCCTCTAAGGATAACTTTGACCGCTATCTGATGATCCACTCCTTGATCACCTTTGTACTCTCTTGCCAGACATGTGGCAAGGCACACATCAGGTGCAGTACTTAGCATAGCATATTGTAGAGCCTACGTCTAAAGCATAGGGGACGACCTTCGTCCTTTCTCTCTTTTCTGCCGTGGTCGAGCTTTAAGTCTTAACTTCATACCTTACATCTCAGGCAAGAACTCCTTCTTTGACTGATCCATCTTGAACACCTTCAAGATCATGTCAAGGTATATGCTCATTTGAAAGTATTATTAGGCATTTTGATCTATCTTATAGATCTTGATGCTTATTGTTCAAGTAGCCTAATCCAGGTTTTTTCATTGAAAAACACTTTTCAAATAACCCTATACGCTTTCTAGAAATTCTACATCATTTCTGATCAACAATATGTTTACAACATATACTTATCAGAAATTCTATAGTGCTCCCACTCACTTCTTTGGAAATACAAGTTTCTCATAAACTTTGTATAAACCAAAATCTTTGATCATCTTATCAGAGTGCATATTCCAACTCCGAGATGCTTACTCCAGTCCTTAGAAGGATTGCTGGAGCTTTGCATACCTTTTAGCATCCTTAGGATCGAAAAAACCTTTCTGATTGTATCGCATACAACCTTTCCTTACGAAGACTGGTAAGGAAACTCGTTTTGACATCCATTTGCCAGATTTCATAAATGCAGCTAATGCTAACATGATTCCGATGGACCTAAGCATCGCTACGGATGAGAAAATCTCATCGTAGTCAACTCCTTGAACTTGTGAAAAACTCTTCGCCACAAGTCGAGCTTCATAGACGGTGACATTACCGTCCACGTCCGTCTTTTTCTTAAAGATCCATTTATCTCAATGGCTTGCCGATCATCGGGCAAGTCCACCAAAGTCCATGCTTTGTTCTGATACATGGATCCTATCTCGGATTTCATGGCTTCTAACCATTTGTCGGAATATGGGCCCACCATCGCTTCTCCATAGCTCGTAGGTTCATTGTTGTCTAGCAACATGACCTTCAAGACAGGATCACCGTACCACTCCGAAGCAGTACGCGTCCTTGTCGTCCTACGAGGTACGGTAGTGACTTGATCCGAAGTTTCATGATCACTATCATAAGCTTCTACTTCAATTGGTGTAGGTGCCACAGGAACAACTTCCTGTGCCCTGCTACACACTTGTTGAAGTGACAGTTCAATAACCTCATCAAGTCTCCACCATCCTCCCACTCAACTTTCCGAGACAAACTTTTCCTCGAGAAAGGACCCGATTCAAGAAACAATCCCTATTGCTTTCGGATCTGAATTAGGAGGTATACCCAACTGTTTTGGGTGTCCTATGAAGATGCATTTTATCCGCTTTGGGTTCGAGCTTATCAACCTGAAACTTTTCCACATAATCGTCACAGCCCCAAACTTTTAAGAAACGACAGCTTAGGTTTCTCTAAACCATAGTTCATACGGTGTCGTCTCAACGGAGTAACGTGGTGCCCTATTAAAGTGAGTGCGGTTGTCTCTAATGCCTAACCCATGAACGATAGTGGTAATTCGATAAGAGACATCATGGTACGCACCATATCCAATAGGGTGCAACTATGATGTTCGGACACACCATCACACTATGGTGTTCCAGGCGGTATTAATTGTGAAACAATTTCCACAATGTCTTAATTGCGTGCCAAAACTCGTAACTCAGATATTCATCTCTATGATCATATCATAGACATTTTATCCTCTTGTCACAATGATCTTCTACTTCACTCTGAAATTACTTGAACCATTCAATAATTCAGACTTGTGTTTCATCAAGTAAATATACTCAACATCTACTCGAATCATCTGTGAAGTAAGAACATAACGATATTCACTGCATGCCTCAGCACTCATTGGACTGCACACATCAAAATGTGTTACTTCCAACAAGTTGCTATCTTGTTCCATCTTACTGAAAACGAGGCTTTTCAGTCATCTTGCCCATGTGGTATGATATGCATATCTCAAGTGATTCAAAATCAAGTGAGTCCAAACGATCCATCTGCATTGAGTTTCTTCATGCGTATACACCAATAGACATGGTTCGCATGTCTCAAACTTTTCAAAAAACGAGTGAGTCCAAAGATCCATCAACATGGAGCTTCTTCATGCGTTTTATATCATTATGACTTACATGGCAGTGCCACAAGTAAGTGGTACTATCATTACTATCTTATATCTTTTGGCATGAAAATGTGTATCACTACGATCGAGATTCAATAAACCATTCCTTTAGGTGCAAGACCATTGAAGGTATTATTCAAATAAATAGAGTAACCATTATTCTCCTTAAATGAATAACCGTATTGCGATAGACATAATCCAATCATGTCTATGCTCAACGCAAACACCAAATCTCGATGGTAGAGGGAGCGTGCGATGCTTGATCACATCAACCTTGGAAACACTTCCAACACATATCGTCAGCTCACCTTTAGCTAGTCTCCGTTTATTCCGTAGCTTTTATTTCGAGTTACTAACACTTAGCAACCGAACCAGTATCTAATACCCTGGTGCTACTATGAGTACTAGTGAAGTACACATTAACATAATGTATATCCAATATACTTCTATCGACCTTGCCAACCTTCTCATCTACCAAGTATCTAGGGTAATTCCGCTCTAGTGGTTGTTCCCCTTATTACAGAAGCACTTAGTCTCGGGTTTGGGTTCAACCTTGGGTTTCTTCACTAGAGCAGCAGCTGATTTGCCGTTTCATGAAGTATCCCTTCTTGCCCTTGCCCTTCTTGAAACTAGTGGTTTCACCAACCATCAACAATTGATGCTCCTTCTTGATTTCTACTTTCGCGGTGTCAAACACCACGAATACCTCAAGGATCATCATATCTATCCCTGATATGTTATAGTTCATCACGAAGCTCTAGCAGCTTGGTGGCAATGACTTTGGAGAAACATCACTCGATTCAAGTGATTGTTGCACTCAGACAATCTGAGCACAAGCTCAACGATTGAGCTTTTCTCCGTTAGTTTACAGGCTAAGAAAATCGTCGGAGGTCTTATACCTCTTGACGTGGGCACGAGCCTGAAATCCCAATTTCAGCCCTCGAAACATCTCATATGTTCCGTGACGTTTCGAAAACATCTTTGGTGCCTCAACTCTAAACCGTTTAACTGAACTATCACGTAGTTATCAAAACGTGTATGTCTGATGTTCGCAACATCCACAAACGACGTTTGGGGTTCAGCACACTGAGCGGTGCATTAAGGACATAAGCTTTCAATTGTCCGCATAATCGCTACTGTCAACTTTCAACTATATTTTCTCTAGGAACATATCTAAACAGTGGAACTAAAGCGCGAGCTTATGACATAATTCGCAAAGATCTTTTGACTATGTTCAGATTAAGTTCATCTTATGAACTCCCACTCAGATAGACATCCCTCTGATCATCTAAGTGATTACATGATCCGAGTCAACTAGGCCGTGTCCGATCATCACGTGAGACGGACTAGTCATCATCGGTGAACATCTTCATGTTGATCGTATCTACTATACGACTCATGCTCGACCTTTCGGTCTCCGTGTTCCGAGGCCATGTCTATACATGCTAGGCTCGTCAAGTTAACCCTAAGTGTATTGCATGTGTAAATCTGTCTTACACCCGTTGTATGTGAACGTAAGGATCTATCACACCCGATCATCACGTGGTGCTTCGAAACGATGAACTGTAGCAATGGTGCACAGTTAGGGGAGAACACTTCTTGAAATTTTTGTAAGGGATCATCTTATTTACTACCGTCGTTCTAAGTAAACAAGATGCATAAACATCATAAACATCACATGCAATCAAATAGTGACATGATATGGCCAATATCATTTTGCTCCTTTTGATCTCCATCTTCGGGGCTCCATGATCATCATCGTCACCGGCATGACACCATGATCTCCATCATCATGATCTCCATCATCGTGTCTTCATGAAGTTGCCTCGCCAAATATTACTTCTACTACTATGGCTACCAGTTAGCAATAAAGTAAAGTAATTACATGGCGTTGTTTAATGACACGCAGGTCATACAATAAATTAAGACAACTCATATGGCTCCTGCCGGTTGTCATACTCATCGACATGCAAGTCGTGATTCCTATTACAAGAACATGATCAATCTCATACATCACATATCATTCATCACATTCTTCTTGGCCATATCACATCACATAGCATACCCTGCAAAAACAAGTTAGACGTCCTCTAATTGTTGTTTGCATGTTTTACGTGGCTGCTATGGGTTTCTAGCAAGAACGTTTCTTACCTACGCAAAACCAAAACGTGATATGCCAATTGCTATTTACCCTTCATAAGGACCCTTTTCATCGAATCCATTCCGACTAAAGTGGGAGAGACTGGCACCCGCTAGCCACCTTATGCACCAAGTGCATGTCAGTCGGTGGAACCTGTCTCACGTAAGAGTACATGTAAGGTCGGTCCGGGCCGCTTCATCCCACAATACCGTCGAAACAAGATTGGGATAGTAACGGTAAGCATATTGAACAAAATCAACGCCCACAACTACTTTGTGTTCTACTCGTGCAAATAATCTACGCAATAGACCTAGCTCATGATGCCACTGTTGGGGAACGTAGCAGAAATTCAAAATTTTCCTCCGTGTCACCAAGATCTATCTATGAAGAAACCAGCAACGAGGGGAAGGAGAGTGCATCTACATACCCTTGTAGATCGCTAAGCGGAAGCGTTCAAGAGAACGGGGTTGAAGGAGTTGTACTCGTCGTGATCCAAATCACCGGAGATCCTAGTGCCGAACGGACGGCACCTCCGCGTTCAACACACGTACAGCCCGGTGACGTCTCCCACGCCTTGATCCAGCAAGGATAGAGGGAGAGGTTGAGGAAGACTCCATCCAACAGCAGCACAACGGCATGGTGGTGATGGAGGAGCGTGGCAATCCTGCAGGGCTTCGCCAAGCACCTACGGGAGAGGAGGAGGTGTCACGGGAGGGAGGGAGGCGCCAGGGCTTCTAGTATGGATGCCCTCCCTCCCCTCCACTATATATAGGGGCAAGGGAGAGGGGGGAGGCGCAGCCTTGCCCCTTCCTCCAAGGAAGGGGTGCGGCCAAGAGGGGGGGAGGAGTCCATCCTCCCCAAGGCACCTCGGAGGTGCCTTCCCCCTTGAGGACTCTTCCCTCCCCAAGTTTCCTTGGCGCATGGGCCTCTTGGGGCTGGTGCCCTTGGCCCATATTGGCAAGGCGCACCGCCTACAGCCCATGTGGCCCCCCGGGGCAGGTGGACCCCCCCCCCCCCCCGGTGGACCCCCGGACCCCTTTCGGCACTCCCGGTACAATACCGATAAAGTGCGAAACTTTTCCGGCGACCAAAATAAGACTTCCCATATATAAATCTTTACCTCCGGACCATTCCGGAACTCCTCGTGACGTCCGGGATCTCATCCGGGACTCTGAAAAACATTCGGTAACCACATACAAACTTCCTTTATAACCCTAGCGTCATCGAACCTTAAGTGTGTAGACCCTACGGGTTCGGGAACCATGCAGACATGACCGAGACATTCTCCGGTCAATAACCAACAGCGGGATCTGGATACCCATGTTGGCTCCCACATGTTCCACAATGATCTCATCGGATGAACCACGATGTCAAGGACTCAATCAATCCCGTATACAATTCCCTTTCTCTAGCGGTATTGTACTTGCCCGAGATTCGATCGTCGGTATACCGATACCTTGTTCAATCTCGTTACCGGTAAGTCTCTTTACTCGTTCCATAACACATCATCCCGTGATCAACCCCTTGGTCACATTGTGCACATTATGATGATGTCCTACCGAGTGGGCCCAGAGATACCTCTCCATTTACACGGAGTGACAAATTCTAGTCTCGATTCGTGCCAACCCAACAGACACTTTCGGAGATACCTGTAGTGCACCTTTATAATCACCCAGTTACATTGTGACGTTTGGTACACCCAAAGCATTCCTACGGTATCCGGGAGTTGCACAATCTCATGGTCTAAGGAAAAGATACTTGACATTAGAAAAGCTTTAGCATACGAACTACACGATCTTTGTGCTAGGCTTAGGATTGGGTCTTGTCCATCTCATCATTCTCCTAATGATGTGATCCCGTTATCAACGACATCCAATGTCCATAGCCAGGAAACCATGACTATCTGTTGATCACAACGAGCTAGTCAACTAGAGGCTCACTAGGGACATATTGTGGTCTATGTATTCACATGTGTATTACGATTTCCGGATAATACAGTTATAGCATGAATAAAAGACTATTATCATGAACAAAGAAATATAATAATAACACTTTTATTATTGCCTCTAGGGCATATTTCCAACATTTCATATCAGGCACATAGATATATTTTAACGTCACAGTACGATAGCTACCTGAAAACAGCACAATACAAGATATAGCTAGTTCAACTTCATAAGAACAATATTAGAACAATATATTCATTTCCCTAATCGAGATCATCCAGGCTCGTCTTATCCACCTCTGCTTTCGGTTCAGTAAGAACCTGTTTTGCACTTGCCAACTGGGAAAGTGCCTCCTCCTTCGCCAACACCATCTTAGCACAGTCCGATTTAAAAAATCTAAGCTCATTATCCACCTTCCTCTTTTTATCCCGCATCTTCAAATATTCTTCTGCGTTGACAACAGTTTCTCTAAGCCTCCCTCTGTCTCTTCCTCATAGATGCTCCAGAGCTTTGTTAGGCACATCTTCAATGACTGTGGCCACTCTTGATCGACCCACTCCAAGTAAGAACACTTCCGTTCATCCTATAATATTTAAAACTAGATCAGTAATAATTGTAGGAAAAATGGGTTTATGGCAACATAGAAAATCACCAATACTTATTTTGAAAAACAGAAGAAAAAGATTAATTATGACATATCTTCTCAAAAAGATCAATGTGCAAATGAATTAATTGCTACTGAGACAACAACCAAATTCTGAAACATCAGAAGCTATAATTAACTAAAACAATGCTACAAGTTCTTACTCATGTACTATAAATAACAAATTGAACATTTTAAGAGAAAGGTAAATATAACTGCAACAACATAGCGACAGTGTTTGGGTGACAACAAATTTATACTAACAGGTGTGTACATGCACAATTTAGTAACATAGAGCACTAAGGCCATCCACTATGTATGCCAAAACCGGTGTAAAGACAACTGTTGCTACATCTCGCACTGGTGCCCTACACTGGCGAGCCGATGCAGCAAAAAAATCAGGAACCCGAACTCCGGAGCACCTAGTCGCTCCGATGCCCAGTTCCTTCTTGCCATAAAGATTTAGTATTTTACTGCTTGGCTGCTCGGATGTATGGACAAGTTGGTTGCACAAACTGCTAAAGCGGTGCCAAATAATTTTCTAATGGCACCGCTGATGAGATGGCAGCATTTTTAGATACTAGGTACAAACTGTGACACTGTCTTAGGATGCGTTTGGTTGAAGGTGTGGTATGAATGGATTGGGACCGTGAAAGTGTCTGAATCACATCTAACAAAATGATTTGTAACAACAAAGAGGGTCTAACCTTCTCTGCACATGCCAGAAACTTCCTCCCACTGTCCACAGATTCAAATGCAACTAGCTTCACGCATGGAGATTGATGGTGACAACGAGCAGACAGATCTTCAGCCACCCTGCACCATTCGTTGCAACTGATGGTCCTAGGGAACTACAAGAGGAAGAAATGACTCAAATCGACCGCCAGGTAAAAATCCTTCATTCCAAGTCATAGCCCGAGAGAGAGAAGAGAGGCATACCTGGGTGGTGAAGGAGTCATCATAGGAGGAGGAACCGCTGGAGAGGTCTTTGAAGAAGACCATGGCGACCCCGGCGGTAGGATGCGAGACAGCGAGAGCTAGGAAGCAAGTGACGAAGTGGCTATAGCTTAGGAAGGAAGGAAGGAAGGAGGAAATAGGGGAAATGTGACTTATGGTCAGGGAGAAAAGGGGGTGGGGTAGGGGGGTAGATATTTCGGTGGTAGGCCAAAAATTTCAAAATGTGGAGGGAAACTTTGCGCGCATTGCCACCGGACACCATTCACTTTGAACGATAGTGTGCATCGCAAACGATTCTTCTGCTTTACGTGCATGGGATGAGTTTGATCGTTCAAATTTTGGAGGAAATTTCCCTGGGTACGTCATTGCATAATTTAACATCACTTGCTAATTTGGGCACGCAAAAGAGCGTATAGCACACCGACCACACTTACTGAATCGAGCAATTTTAGTAATTAAACAGAGCCAGTTGACCTAAACATTGCTCTAACAAAAGACCAACATTAAAAACAAAGCCTAAGTACGCATAATTTTAACAAATCCACCGCCGTACCGGCCTATGCATCGCCGATGTGAGATGAGACATCAATGACTTGTCCTGGCGACATGCCGCCGTTGGTGGACTCCGCGTCCCCCCTGCAGAAGTCGACTACGTCCTCGTCCTCGTCCTCATCCTCGGCGCCACCCTCAAGGTTGTAGTACTCATTGTAGTGGTTGCGCCAGAGCTCGCGTTGGTACTCCACCGCCGAATCCTCGACGGATAGACTCTTCTCTACCTCGACCTAGGCCACCCGCAACTCCTCCTCTCGGCGCTCCTCGATCTCCACCGCCTCCTGCATCTCGAGCTCCCGCTCGGCGACCTCATGAGGAAGCAGGTGCTCCATGGCCACTGCCGCCTTTTCGGACATGGGTTTCCTACTGGATTTCGAGGTGGTCTGGAATATCTTGTCATGGATGGCCTCGACCCGGGCTAGGGCGACATTGGCGGCACGGACGGCAGCTCGAGCGCTCTCGGTGTTTGCAGCCGCTGTCATAGCAGCAGCTGCAGCCGTCTCCGCTACTGCAGCTACCCTATCGGCTGCCGCAGACGCCATTTCGATGAAAGTGGTCGCGCTCGATGCGGATGCAGTGGCACTCTCGGCGTAGGCGGCCGCGCTCTCGGCGCAAGTGGCGACGCTCGGGGGAGGACGCGGCCATCGTACGGGCCTTCACGAAGCGTTTCCACAGCGTCATCTTTGCACGAATGGGGTGTGGGAATGGGGATCGGGATTCGTGGATTTGGGGGTTGTCGGCACAGGAGCAGACAAGCCGGCGAAGCTTAAGGAAGAAGACCTAAATAGACCCAGAAATTTTCACCGCAAACGGTTCCTACGAAACAACTGGCTGTGATGTTGTAGATATTTTTTATTAGCTGTGAAAGACAAATTTGGAGTAAAGTGGCAAGGGATGGTGTTTTAAATGTACGGGAATTTTTTTAGTATGAATACAACTATCATGTCAAATTTTGGAAACTCAGGGGTCATTTGACCTTTTAAGACAACTAGTGGCTGGGACGCGCCCAGGCGCGTCTCCTTTGCGGGACTGTGCGCAATAATCATGTTGTCATATTTGTTAGCGTCTCTGTGCGTAGTTTAGTGAAGAAAAAAGTATACTTTTTGTCCCTCAACTCCTCGTGAAGTCTAGATTTAGTCCCTCAACTTCAAAACCGGACAACTTGCACCTCAAACTCTTGAAACCGGACAAGTTCAGTCCATTGTCTGCGCAAACCCGGTATCACTGCTGACTCAGCATGGTTTTGACCGGTCTTCGTCCATGTGGCAGTATTTCTCTCTCCTATCTTCTTCCTTGTCATATTGGCTTATTGAGGTATTTCATCGAACACCTTGCATGCACTGCGTCCCACGGCCAGGCCATGGAGGATGCAGGCAAGCAACACGCGCGGTGGCCCTACCTCGTGCTCATCCTCGACTTCCTCGTCTCCACTGTTTGGGAGTACGTGGAACCCAGTGCAAGGGCGGCACAGTAGCAGCGGGACGAGGCAGCACCACGGGCATGTCGGCTGGGTTGCGGAGCTCCGGTACAGCCTCTCCAAGGTGATGAGGTGGGCGTGGTGCGACTGGTGGCGGACTAGCCGTTGCACCGGCGTGCGTGTGAACTCCCGTGCTCTCAGATGATCAATTCGCTCGCTTGTGAAGTCAGGGCGTGTAGACAACAGCGATCATTCCGTTGCACACGGCATCACGAACGCGCATTGGCCAGAGCGTACTCCTGCTGCATATGGCGTGCCACCATGTAGG
The DNA here is from genome assembly GCA_963921465.1 of Triticum timopheevii. Classification (NCBI taxonomy): domain Eukaryota; kingdom Viridiplantae; phylum Streptophyta; class Magnoliopsida; order Poales; family Poaceae; genus Triticum; species Triticum timopheevii. The sequence continues at coordinate 274,522,184 of OY997266.1, forward strand.
AAGCCAAGAGAATCCGCCATAGATATGCTGCTTGGCTGGTGTGCCGCGTACGCGTAGCTGGCTCATGGACGATGTTGGTGTACACGAATTGGTGAGCCAGCAGGCCAACGCAGGACGTGCAAGCAGCCATCCACATCTGTGCATTGGTGTATACCTGTGCACATAGCATGGTGCCACAGTGCCATGCATGAAGCTGTGTGGTGCAACGGAGCTGGATGGAGGCGTGGTTGATGAAGGAGTCTCGATCAAATCAGGCGACAACGACTGGTGGACAACGGGTGTTTTCCTCAGACGTCGCGTGCCGACCTAAACAGCAATATCGCCCGGTTGCTGCGGCGAGCGCTCTGTCGGCGAGGACCGCAGCAGCTGAGACGATGCCGAGCTGCGCTGCTCCCTGGCGAGTTGCGAGTTTGCGACCAACATGGGAGAGAGCATGACGGAGATTTTGATGCTGAGCTGCATTGGCCCCAACCGTGGCTTTCTTTTGGCCTAAGCGAAGCAGCACGCCGTTGCACAGGGTGTCTGCCAGGAGCCGTCCACTGCGTAGTGCACCTGCACGAGCAACGTGAGCACCGGCGGGAGCAGCTAGCCACCGCTATTTGGTTGTGGTCAGCACAGGCAATGTGTGCTAGGTGTTTGATGAAATGTCTCAGTAAGCCAATGTGAGGAGGAAGAAGGAAGGAGATAGATATGCTACCACGTGGACGAAGACCGGTCAAAACCACCCTGAGTCAGCAACGATACCGGGTGAGCCGAGACTAGGGACTAAACTTGTCCGGTTTCAATAGTTGAGGATGCAAGTTGTCCGGTTTTGTCGTTGAGGGACTAAATCTAGACTTCGTCAAAAGTTAAGGGATGAAAAGTATACTTTTCTCTTTAGTGAAAATACTTTAAAAACAGGTATAAAGTCTCCTCTTGTAGCTTATCAAGCTGTAGGTGAATATTCATAAGATATATAAACATGAAGCAACGAATACAATTAGTAAAAAAACATAATCAAAAGCATAGATGGACTAAAACATTCAAATAGAGCTTGAATCGATCTGGGAGCAGCTGCAACGTCACGGAACCTTACACCACTCTGCCGACACCCACTACAGTTATCAGAAACTCAAGTGACACACTTGGAAACAAACAATAATACAGAACTGAATCCAAATGAGATTTATGGAAGTGGGAGTCATATGAGGAAGCAGTACAAAGTTGAGTAATGAACCCAAATCAATCAAAGTGTCATGTTTTACAGAAAAGAATATCCACCTTCTTGATGTAGACGGACCTGCACAGATAATTACTTCATGAGAGAAAGGAACAAGTACAGAACTAACATCTCAAATTTATATTAACCAACATCCAGAAGTTGCAAGCTTTCTTGGATTTTTATTTCTTGATAATCATGACAGTTTATGCTATCTCCTATCAATTGGAAAGAAGCACTTTGACAACCTTTTGAACTCTGCATGAAGAGCTGAACTATTAGTAGCTCTCCACTTTAGTTGAGTAGTCTTGAACAGTTATAAACCGTAATAGGTTAAAAAGAACAATAGACATACATTGGCTATCAAAGGATAAAACAATTGCTAAATATAGGTAGAATCAGAAAACTAAAGAATGTTTTTCACTTAATGAAATCGCACCGCCTTCGAAAAAAAAAAGAGAAATGGAATACCATGGATTCAATACACAAATAAATTAAGATTAGATGTCTTTATGATATAAACATACAACCATGGCACTCGACACTCTTTGTAAGAAGAAACAAGGAGATCATTGTATGTTAAGGAGTCTGTAATTTTTGAATGTATCTCACTCATCCTCAAAACTATGCTACTGCTTTCAAAAAGTTAAGCCTCTCACTTTGAAAGTTTTTAAACAGGGGAAGCTTAAACTCGGATTGCAGACTTCCTCACCCAGCTTTTCGCTTATAAGCTTATGTAACATGAAGATAATAATTAATAGGTCAGTGTCTCCGGCAATGTAACAGAAGATGATAATCTTAAGATCTTGGAAAAAATCTAAAAATATTTATTACTTGTGGAAACAGCTATCAAGTATCAACTTTCAATCAAGAAGTTTTCTTTAAAGTTTTAAGAAAGGCCTCTACGGAGCCATATTAGTCAGTAGATCACAATCTAGACTTCCTTAATTACACTAATATGCAATTCACGATTATGCTTCACAAGCCACTATATGCAACGACTGGAATATGTAGCCAACAATACTCAACACCTATAATGGGAAGGTGAAAATATGGAACTGTAAGATTAAACTATTTAACTCATTTTGCATGGACACCAGCTATAGTGCCAAATTAGTCACTACTTTGCAACTGATAGGCATGTTGACACTAATAAAATAACGGGATAAGGACTCTGCATAAGAATATATTTTTCAAAAAATAATTGGTCAAAAGTTGGCCCTCTTATATAATTTGATACAGGACAACAAGGCCACTTTGCACATAATGTTGGTGCCAATTCTGTAAAATTTTCTCTTTGTGCATCACATGCTCATGAATCATGAATCAAAGAGATAACACTTCAATATATAAAGATGATTGTGGGAATAAATGCCATGCCGCAATATCTGTAGATGACTTGCAATATTTTCCCTAGGGAACTTCTCCATGTTCATAAGCTGAAGTATTCTTTTAGGTACAGCCTCTGCAACCAACAGTAAGAGAAAGGACGACGCAACATGAATGGGTTTGCTGCAGCCTGCAAGAACATTTAACAGAAAGCAAAAGGCAACGTGGGGAGGTGTTTTTTTACTGTCAATCCCGAGCTCACCTGACCACACCACCCTCTGCTTCTTCGACACTGAGGCCTCGTCGTTGTCCTGACCTTCATGTTCGTTGTCATCGCCTTTCCTTTTGCTGTTCGGTTCATTCCTCATCTTGTTGGGCCACCCACTCAACACCAACGCTGCCTGTAGAAATCCAACCCGCAACCAAATCAGCAAGCATAATTGCAAACCAAAAAAATTCTCATAATCCCTGGCATGTAAAGTAACCTTTAGGCCGCGCTTGGAATCTCGTTTTCCAGCCGATATACACCCGTAAAATAAACCCCCATAAAATAAACCGGTGGACGGCTGAGCGCGCGCTTGGAAAGTCGTTTCAGCGACGAAATATTTACGCCGGTTTCCACAAATACACCTGGAATGGGCTCGTATCAGATACACCCTGCTGCCCATCCAATTTAAAAATACAGCTCCTCCTTCGGTGTCGGGGTATTTAGGTGGAGACCGGTAAGATACAAGTGTGAAAATTTACCGGTGTAGGAACGATCCAGCAATCCAATCGGGGCCTTATGCAGAAGGAAAAACCAAGCCTCAACTCGTACAAACTGAAATCCCGGCTCAAAGAGGCAAATATTTCCCCCACCGAAAGAGACCGACGCGGAATCTTACGCGGATAGAACCGAAAAAGAAGAGCATTGGGGTCTCACCTCGATGTCCCAGACGAGGTCCCGGTCCTCAGGCTTTTGTCAGATATATAGATGGCGTCACCTAAAACTATGTGATCGGTTTCATGAAACCAGGCCCATGACAGTCAAGCTACAAAACATCTAGCAATCATAGTGGTATAGGTCACAAAAGTACCAAGATTGTAGAAGCTCGCTAACCTTTTCTGTTTAGATTACACGATTAATTAGAGTTATGCAGTGTACCATCAAATTCTACAATATATGCCAAATTCTGCAATACATAGATTCCAAATTATAGTTCCGCATTGTACCAAAATTAAATTCCAAAAAATATGAAGTCAAATGAATCGTGCCACTCTCCGCAAGGCAATTTCAGACATGTGGTAGTATATCGAAACAACAAAGTTAACTAACTGAAAACGGCAGAATCAATCAACAGCTACGCATGTCTTTCAAAGCAGTATTAGCTACCTGATTGAGCCTGGTGTGCTTTTTGATCCAATGAAAGACATCGCATGCCTGAAAGTAATTGACGGAGCATTTGAATCATCTGGCAATACTTCTTGATAGGACTGAATCTGGGGTCCCTTGAGGCGCGGAGACCCGGCGTTGGCGTGGCGTATGGTTATACTGGGCCTCTTGACGATCCCCTCTGCCGCGGTGGCCGCCTGACGCGGGTGGTGGCGCTAGCAGCGCCTGCGGCGGCGGTACACCCACCTCCTCACTGGTGTCACCGTCCCCACCATCATCTCCTCGCCGCGGCAGCACAGGAAGTAGGTGATGGTGGCGGGGCGAGGAAGATTATAAGCAGAGCAGCAGGCGGTAGCGAGGCTGGAGAAGAGAAGCAGAGAGATCTGGGATTGGGTATGAGGTGCTGCGACTGTGGCCAAAAGAGCCAGGCCAGATTCGTTCGCCGACGCCTTACACCTCCTATTTCTCCTCTAGCCAACATGGAAGAGCACCTCTTTCTCCTCTGAATCAATGGCGGCGAGACCACACCTGGATCCCGGGGGACACCCGCACATGGCCACCGATGGTGGAGGGGAACGGGGAGCAGATCCGTCGCGGCAGCATCCTCCCATCTATCCTCGGCGGCGGCAACGGCGACCTTCAGGCGATGGCGCCGGAGCAGAACCGCGGCGCCATCGGCTGGACCACGGCGAGGTGGGTGGATCAGGGCGGCGCTGTGAGAGGGACGAGGGGGATGGGAGGTCGCGTGTGATGGGTCAAAGAAAAGGAAGTGGCGTGCGTCGGCAGAGAAGGGCCCAAGCGATTTCCTCGTCCTCCCTCTTTCTTCTAGACCAACCAGCGCTCGCACATCTCCAGTTGTTTTTGTTTCGTAGCGCTACTGACCTGGACACACCAATCGATCGCCCCTTGCGCGACTCTTATTGGGTTGTATTAAGTGATTTCTAGCTATTTAATGACCGTAATTGAAATTTGAACTACATGTACATGCGAAAGCTAACCATAGCGGTTTGAGAAGTCATATATTGTGTATCTGTGTGCAATTTAATTCCATGTGCAGTAAATTGGAACGAATTTTCAAACATATTGATCTAACGGCTATGACACAATTAAGCATGGAGTGCCATGGCATTTAAATTCCAATTAAAAAAATATCAGAAACACATGAAACCTTGGTTGACGTAATGTCATGCCACCAAGATGATGTGGTAAAAAAATTGGTATGTTTGATGAAAGTTTGGACACACACCCCTTACAAACCGAAGCAACTCACTTGAAGGCTCGTGGTTCCGAGAGGGAACAATGCATGTTTGATGATGAACGGGAGATAGCTTCTCCTTACGACCTTCAATTTTTTTCTACATTTAACGTGCACTAATACAACTGTCATGTGAAACTTGGGAAAATTCAGGTGTCATTTGACCTTTTAAAGATATTTAAGTCATTTTCTAGCCATTTAATGTTGTAATTCAAATTTGAACTACATCTACATGCAACGGCTAACCATAACGGTTTGAGAAATCATATTTGTGTACTTGTGTGCGAGTTAATTCCATGGGCAGTAAATTAGAAGGAATTTTCAAACATATTGGTCTCGCGGCATGGACACATGCATGGAGTGCCATGGCATAATTTCCAAAAAGTAAAAATTGATCAGAAACACATGAAACCTTGCTTGATGTAATGTCATGCTACCAAGATGATGCGGTAAAAAAATTGGCCTGTTTGACGAAAGTTTGGACACACACCCCTCACAAACCAGAGCAACTCACTAGAAGGCTCATGGTTCCGAGAGGGAACAATGCATGTTTGATGACGAACGGGAGATAGCTTCCTCTTATGGCCTTCAAAAAAATTCTACGTGTAACGTGCACTAATGCAACTGTCATGTGCAAATTTGGAAACTTTCAGGGGTCATTTGACCTTTTGAAGACATTTAAGTGATTTTCTAGTCATTTAATGACCGTAATTCAAATTTGAACTACATCTACATGCAATGGCTAACCATAACGGTTTGAAAAATCATATTTGTGTACTTGTGTGCGAGTTAATTCCATCTGCAGTAAATTAGAAGGAATTTTCAAACATATTGGTCTCACAGCATGGACCCATGCATGGAGTGCCATGGCATTTTAATTCCAAAAAATTAGAAAATGATCAGAAAATATGAAACCTTGCTTGATGTAATGTCATGCCACCAAAATGATGTGGTAAAAAATTGTCATGTTTGACGAAAGTTTGAACACACACCCCTCTCAAACCGGAGCAACTCACTAGAAGGCTCGTGGTTACGGGAGGGAACAATGCATGTTTTGATGACGAACATGAGATAACTTCCTCTTATGGCCTTCAAAATTTTTCTACGTGTAACGTGCACTAATACTACCGTCATGTGAAAATTTGGAAAATTTCAGGGTTCATTTGACCTTTTGAAGACATTTACGTTATTTTCTAGCCATTTAATAACCGTAATTCAAATTTGAACTACATCTACATGCAACGGCTAACCATAACGTTTTGAAAAATCATATTTGTGTACTTGTATGCGAGTTAATTCCATATCCAGTAAATTAGAAGTAATTTTCAAACATATTGGTATCACGGCATGGACACATGCATGGAGTGCCATGGCATTCTAATTCCAAAAAATTAAGAAATGATCAGAAAAACATGAACCTTGCTTGATGTAATGTCACGCCACCAAGATGATGTGGTAAAAAAATTGGCCTGTTTGACGAGTTGGACACACACACCCATCACAAACCGGAGCAACTCACTAGAAGGCTCATGGTTCCGAGAGGGAACATTGCATGTTTGATGACGAACCGGAGTAGCTTCCTCTTAGGACCTTCAAAAAATTTCTACGTTTAACGTGCACTAATACAACTGTCATGTGAAAAATTGGAAAATTTTAGGGGTCATTTGACCTTTTAAATACATTTAAATGATTTTCTAGTCATTTAATGACCGTAATTCAAATTTGAACTACATCTACATGCAACGGTTAACCATAACGGTTTGAAAAATCATATTTGTGTACTTGTGTGAGAGTAAAAAAATCATCAGACGATATAAATATCTGGTGTTCAAAAAAGAAAATGTAAAATCTGGAACCGGCCCCCACACGATTGGCACTCTATTTTGCGCCTCGAGGTTTGGAAGGTGGGTGGCGGGGGTTATTAACCAGACACGGTTCTGTATTGGGAACCGTCAGCTATTATGTTCACACACGTATTTTGATGCCGGAATCGTGTGTAATTCAAACTACACTACTCGTAAATTTTGGTGACCGACGTGTGTACTGTTCCCGTCGATCTAGATTTCGGCCGGCAATAAATACTAGCTTGCTCATGTCGTCCCGCCTGCATTCTCATCTACATCCTCCCCTTGCTTGCCCTTTCTCTCTCTCAAATCTCTGCCATGGCACCGCCGGTCTGCCCACGCGCTGACGAGGAGTCGCCGCCCCGGAGGATGCTCGCTCGAAGAGCAGCGACGAGGACCCCTACGCGCTATTGGATGAGGTTGCACCGGACCCCCCAACTTTGGATTGGTTTTGGGACCAGTACAATCTTTGTCTTTGGAAGTCGCTGCCGCCGGCTGAGAAAGCTAGGCAAGTGGCTTTCAAGAAGGAGATGGCGGAGGAGGATGCCAGATACCAAGTGATACGTCTCCAACGTATCTATAATTTTTTATTGTTCCATGCTATTATATTACCCCTTTTGGATGTTTATGGGCTTTATTTTACACATTTATATCATTTTTGGGACTAACCTACTAACCGGAGGCCCAGCCCGTATTGCTGTTTTTTTGCCTATTTCAGTATTTCAAAGAAAAGGAATATCAAACGGAGTCCAAACGGAATGAAACTTTCGGGAGCGTGATTTTTGGAACGAACATGATCCAGAGGACTTGGAGTGCAAGTCAGGAAGCAGCCGAGGCGGCCACTAGAGGGTAGGATCCCCCCCCCCTACAGGGCGTGCCCCCTGCCCGAGGGCGGGCGTCCGCCGACGTACTTCTTCCTCCTATATAAGCCAACGTACCCCGAAAACATCCAGGGAGCCAACGAAACACAATTTCCACCGCCGTAACCTTCTGTATCCGCGAGATCCCATCTTGGAGCCTTCGTCGGCGCTTTGCCGGAGGGGGAATCGACCACGGAGGGCTTCTACCTCAACACCATAGCCCCTCCGATGAGTTTTGAGTAGTTTACCACAGACCTACAGGTCCATAGTTATTAGCTAGATGGCTTCTTCTCTCTTTTTGGATCTCAATACAATGTTCTCCCCCTCTCTTGTGGAGATCTATTCGATGTAAACTCTTTTTGCGGTGTGTTTGTCGAGATCCGATGAATTGTGGGTTTATGATCAAGTTTATCTATGAATAATATTGAATCTTCTCTGAATTCTTTTATGTATGATTGAGTTATCTTTGCAAGTCTCTTCGAATTATCAGTTTGGTTTGGCCTACTAGATTGATCTTTCTTGCCATGGGAGAAGTGCTTAGCTTTGGGTTCAATCTTGCGGTGTCCTTACCCAGTGACAGAAAGGGTTGCAAGGCACGTATTGTATTGTTGCCATCGAGGATAAAAAGATGGGGTTTATATCATATTGCATGAGTTTATCCCTCTACATCATGTCATCTTGCTTAAGGCGTTACTCTGTTCTTATGAACTTAATACTCTAGATGCAGGCAGGAGTCGGTCGATGTGTGGAGTAATAGTAGTAGATGCAGGCAGGAGTCGGTCTACTTGTTGCGGACGTGATGCCTATATACATGATCATGCCTAGATAATCTCATAATTATTCGCTTTTCTATCAATTGCTCGACAGTAATTTGTTCACCCATGGTAATACTTATGCTATCTTGAGAGAAGCCTCTAGTGAAATCTATGGCCCCCGGGTCTATCTTTTATCATATTTGCTTTCAATCTACTTATTTGCATCTTTACTTTTTACATCTATATTATAAAATACCAAAAATATATTTATCTTATCATACTATCTCTATTAGATCTCACTTTCCCAAGTGGCCGTGAAGGGAATGACAACCCCTTCATTGCGTTGGTTGCAAGTTCTTTGTTTGGTTGTGTAGGTGCGTGGGACTTTTGAGGAGCCTCCTACTGGATTGATACCTTGGTTCTCAAAAATGGAGGGAAATACTTACGCTACTATTGCTGCATCACCCTTTCCTCTTCAAGGAAAACCAACGCAAGCTCAAGACGTAGCAAGAAGGATTTCTGGCGCTGTTGCCGGGGAGGTCTTCGCTCAAGTCAAGACATACCAAGTACCCATCACAAACTCATCTCCCTCGCATTTACATTATTTGCCATTTGCCTCTCGTCTTCCTCTCCCCCACTTCACCCTTGCCATTTTATTCGCCCTCTCTTTCCCAATCTCCTCTGCTCTTTTTTGCTTGCCTTTTTCTGTTTGCTTGTGTGTTGGATTACTTGTTGCCATGGCGCAAGATAATACCAAATTGTGTGATTTCTCGAATACCAATAATAATGATTTCCTTAGTACTCCGATTGCTCCTCTTAATGATGTTGAGTCTTGTGAAATCAATACTGCTTTGCTGAATCTTGTTATGAAAGATCAATTCGCCGGCCTTCCTAGATGCCGCTACTCATCTAAACAATTTTGTTGATTTGTGTGATATGCAAAAGAAGAAATATATGGATAACAATATTGTTAAATTGAAGTTATTTCCGTTTTCACTTAGAGATCGTGCTAAAGTTTGGTTTTTGTCTTTGCCTAAAAATAGTACTGATTCTTGGAACAAGTGCAAAGATGCTTTTATCTCTAAGTATTTTCCTCCCGCTAAGATTATCACTCTTAGGAACGATATTATCAATTTTAAACAACTTGATCATGAGCATGTTGCCCAATCTTGGGAAAGAATGAAATTTATGATTCGCAATTTCCCTACTCATGGTTTGAATTTATGGATGATCATACAAAATTTTTATGCCGGTTTGAACTTTGCTTCTAGAAATCTCTTAGATTCGGCCGTGGGAGGCACCTTTATGGAAATCACATTAGGAGATGCTACAAAACTTCTTGATAATATTATGGCTAATTATTCTCAATGGCACACCGAAAGATCTTCTAGTAAAAAAGTGCATGCTATAGAAGAAATCAATGTTTTGAGTGGAAAGATGAATGAACTTATGAAATTGTTTGCTACTAAAAATACTCCTCTTGATCCCAATGATATGCCTTTGTCTACTTTGATTGACAATAATAATGAATCTATGGATGTGAATTCTGTTGGTAGGAATAGTTTTGGAAACAATGCTTATAGAGGAAACTTTAATGCTAGACCGTTCTCTAGTAATTCCTCTAATAATTATGGAAATTCCTACAATAATTCTTATGGTAATTTTAATAAGATGCCCTCTGATTTTGAGAATAGTGTGAAAGAATTTATGATTTCTCAAAAGAATTTTAATGCTTTGCTTGAAGAAAAATTGCTCAAAGTTGATGATTTGGCTAGGAACAATGATAGACTTTCGCTTGATGTTGATTCTCTTAAACTTAGATCTTCTACTCCTAAGCATAATATCAATGAGTCTCTCAAGGCATGAGAATTTCCATTGATGAGTGTAAGGAAAGAACCGCTAGATTGCGTGCTAAGAAAGATTGCTTTATAAAGGCGTGTTCTTCTAGTCTCCATGAAAATAATGATGAAGATCTTAAAGTTATTGATGCGTCTCCTATTAAATCTATGTTTTGCAATATGAATCTTGATAATTATGGGACTGATGATGAGTCAACTTTACCTAGAAGGCGTCCCAAGAATTCGGAGTTTTTAGATCTTGATGCTAAATTTGGTAAAAGTGGGATTGGAGAGGTCACAACTTTAAATAGTATTGAACCCACTATCTTGGATTTCAAGGAATTTGATTATGATAATTGTCCTTTAGAAGGTTGTATTTCCTTGTTGCAATCCATTGTTAATTCTCCTCATGCTTATAGTCAAAATAAAGCTTTTACCAAACATATCGTTGATGCCTTGATGCAATCTTATGATGAAAAACTTAATTTGGAAGTTTCTATACCTAGAAAACTTAATGGTGAGTGGGAACCTACTATAAAGATTAGAATTAAAGATCATGAGTGTTTTGCTTTGTGTGATTTGGGTGCTAGTGTTTCCACGATTCCGAAAACTTTATGTGATATTCTAGGTTTCCCATGATCTTGATGATTGCTCTTTAAATTTGCACCTTGCGGATTCCACCATTAAAAAGCCAATGGGAAGGATCAATGATGTTCTCATTGTTGCAAATAGAAATTTGGTGCCCGTAGATTTTATTGTTCTTGATATAGATTGCAATCTTTCATGCCCTATTATTCTTAGTAGACCTTTCCTTAGAACGATTGGCGCGATTATTGATATGAAGGAAGGGAATATTAGATTCCAATTTCCATTAAAGAAAGGCATGGAGCACTTTCCAAGAAACAAAGTCAAATTACCTTATGAATCTATCATGCGGGCTACTTATGAATTGAGTGCCAAAGATGGCACTACTTAGATCTATCTTCGCTTTTATGCCTAGCTAAGGGCGTTAAACGATAGCGCTAGTTGGGAGGCAACCCAATTTTCTTTGTGTTTTTTGTTTTTGTTCCTGTTTAGTAATAAATCTTGCATATACCTTCTATTTAGATGTGTTTTTATCTTTTAATTGGTGTTTGTGCCAAGTAGAACCTATAGGATAACGTATGATGATAGTTGATTTGATTCTGCTGAAAAACAGAAAGTTTGCGCGCACGAATTTAGTTTTGTTAAATCACAGAAATTTGCTTTGGCGTTGATTCATTTTGCTGCTGATCAATAGACAAATTGTCCAGGACTTCCTATTTTGATAGGATTTGTAGAGTTCCATAAGTTTGCGTTAATTACAGATTGCTATAGACTGTTCTGTTTTTGACAGATTCTGTTTTTCGTGTGTTGTTTGCTTATTTTGATGCATCTATGGCTAGTAAAATAGTTTATAAACCATAGAGAAGTTGTATTACAGTAGGTTTAACACCAAAATAAATAAATAATGAGTTCATTACAGTACCTTATGTGGTGGTTTTGTTTTCTTTCACTAACGGAGCTTATAAGATTTCCTGTTGACCTTTGTGTTGTGAAGTTTTCAAGTTTTGGGTAAAGCTTTTATGGACTATGGAATAAGGAGTGGCAAGAACCTAAGATTGGGGATGCCCATGGCACCCCAAGATATTCAAGGATAGCCAAAAGCCTAAGCTTGGGGATGCCCCGGGAAGGCATCCCCTCTTTCGTCTTCGTTCATTGGTAACTTTACTTGGAGCTATATTTTTATTCGCCACATGATATATGTTTTGCTTGGAGCGCCGTGTATTATATTAGTCTTTTCTTTTTAGTTTACAACAATCACCCTTGCTGTACACACCTTTTGGGAGAAGCCTACTTGATTATAATTTGCTAGAATACTCTATGCGCTTCACTTATATCTTTTGAGCTTGATAGTTTTTGCTCTAGTGCTTTACTTATATCTTTTAGAGCACGGCGGTGGCTTATTTTTGTAGAAATTGCTAGTCTCTCATGCTTAACTTATATTATTTTGACAGTCTTTTAGAACAGCATGGTATTTTCTATGGTTATAAAATTGGTCCTAGAATGGTAGGCATCCAAGTTGGGTATAATAAAAACTATCGTAGGAAGTGAATTGGATGCTATGATCAATTTGATACTTGATAATTGTTTTGAGATAGGGAGGTAGTGATATTAAAGTCATGCTAGTTGGGTGATTATGAATTTAAAGAATGCTTGTGTTGAAGTTAGCAAGTCCCGTAGCATGCACGTATGGTTAAAGTTGTGTAACAAATTTGAAACATGAAGTGTACCTGGCTTGTGGATCCTTATGAGTGGCGGTCGGGGACGAGCGATGGTATATTCCTACCAATCTATCACCCTAGGAGCATGGCGTAGTACTTGATTTTTGATGACTTCTAAATTTTTGCAATAAGTATATGAGTTCATTTGACTAATGTTGAGTCCATGGATTATACGCACTTTTACCTTTTCGCCATTGCTAGCCTCTTCGGTACCGTGCATTGCCCTTTCTCACCTTGAGAGTTGGCGCAAACTTCGCCGGTGCATCCAAACCCCATGATACGATACGCTCTATCACACATAAACCTCTCTTCCTCAAATCAGCCACCATACCTACCTATTATGGCATTTCCATAGCCATTCCGAGATATATTGCCATGCAACTTTCCACCGTTCCGTTCATCATCATCATGACATACTTTACTTTTGTCATATAGCCATCGCATGATCAAGTAGTTGACATCGTATTTGTGGCAAAGCCACCATGCATTAATTTTCATACATGTCACTCTTGATTCATTGCACCATCCCGGTACACCGCCGGAGGCATTCATATAGAGTCATATCTTGTTATAGTTTCGAGTTGTAATTCTTATGTTGTAATCAATGGAAGTGTGATGATCATCATTATTAGAGCATTGCCCAAAGAAAAAAAAAGAAAAAAAGGCCAAAAAAAGAAAGGCCCAAAAAAGAAAAAAAGAAAATAAATAAAAAGGGCAATGTTACTATCTCTTTTTCCATACTTGTGCTTCAAAGTAGCACCTTTTTCTTTATGTAGTGAGTCTCATATATTGTGCTTCAAAGTAGCACCATGTTTTTCATATAGTGAGTCTCATAAGTTGTCTTTTTCATACTAGTGGGAATTTTTCATTATAGAACTTGGCTTGTATATTCCTACGATGGGCTTCCTGAAATGCCCTAGGTTTTCGTGAGCAAGCAAGTTGGATGCAAACCCACTAGTTTTCTTTTGTTGAGCATTCATTTATAGCTCTAGTGCATCTGTTGCATGGCAATCCCTACTCCTCATGTTGACATCAATTGATGGGCATCTCCATAGCCCGTTGATTATCCTCGTCAATGTGAGACTTTCTCCTTTTTTGCCTTCTCCACACAATCCCCATCATCATATTCTATTCCACCCATAGTGCTATATCCATGGCTCATGCTAGTGTATTGCGTGAAGGTTGAAAAAGTTTGAGATTATTTAAGTATGAAACAATTGCTTGGCTTGTCATCGGGGGTATAGAAGTTGGGAACATCTTTGTGTGACGAAAAGGAAGCATAGCCTAACTATATGATTTTGTAGGGATGAACTTTCTTTTTCCATGTTATTTTGAGAAGACATGATTACTTTGATTAGTATGCTTGAAGTGTTACTATTTCTTTTATCAATATGAACTTTTATTTTGAATCATTTGGATCTGAACATTCATGCCATAATAAAGAAAATTACATTGAGAATTATGCTAGGTAGCATTCCACATCAAAAATTCTCTTTTTATCATTTACCTACTCGAGGACAAGCAGGAATTAAGCTTGGGGATGCTTGATACGTCTCCAACGTATCTATAATTTTTGATTGTTCCATGCTATTATATTATCCCTTTTGGATGTTTATGGGCTTTATTTTACACATTTATATCATTTTTGGGACTAACCTACTAACCGGAGGCCCAGCCCGTATTGCTGTTTTTTGCCTATTTCAGTATTTCGAAGAAAAGGAATATCAAACGGAGTCCAAACGGAATGAAACCTTCGGGAGCGTGATTTTTGGAATGAACGTGATCCAGAGGACTTGAGTGCAAGTTAAGAAGCAGCCGAGGCGGCCACGAGAGGGTAGGGCGCTCCCCCCCCCCTACAGGGCGCGCCCCCTGTCTCGTGGGCCCCTCGGGCGTCCACCGATGTACTTCTTCCTCCTATATAAGCCTACGTACCCCGAAAACATCCAGGGAGCCAACGAAACACAATTTCCACCGCTGTAACATTCTGTATCCGCGAGATCCCATCTTGGAGCCTTCGTCGGTGCTCTGCCGGAGGGGGAATCGACCACGAATGGCTTCTACATCAACACCATAGCCCCTCCGATGAGTTGTGAGTAGTTTACCACAGACCTACGGGTCCATAGTTATTAGCTAGATGGCTTCTTCTCTCTTTTTGGATCTCAATACAATGTTCTCCCCCTCTCTTGTGGAGATCTATTCGATGTAAACTCTTTTTGCGGTGTGTTTGTCGAGATCCGATGAATTGTGGGTTTATGATCAAGTTTATCTATGAATAATATTTGAATCTTTTCTGAATTCTTTTATGTATGATTGAGTTATCTTTGCAAGTCTCTTTGAATTATCAGTTTGGTTTGGCTTACTAGATTGATCTTTCTTTCCATGGGAGAAGTGCTTAGCTTTGGGTTCAATCTTGCGGTGTCCTTACCCAGTGACAAAAAGGGTTGCAAGGCACGTATTGTATTGTTGCCATCAAGGATAAAAATATGGGATTTATATCATATTGCATGAGTTTATCCCTCTACATCATGTCATCTTGCTTAAGGCGTTACTCTGTTCTTATGAATTTAATACTCTAGATGCAGGCAGGAGTCGGTCGATGTGTGGAGTAATAGTAGTAGATGCAGGCAGGAGTCGGTCTACTTGTTGCGGACATGATGCCTATATACATGATCATGCCTAGATAATCTCATAATTATTCCCTTTTCTATCAATTGCTCGACAGTAATTTGTTCACCCACCGTAATACTTATGCTATCTTGAGAGAAGCCTCTAGTGAAACCTATGGCCCCCGGGTCTATCTTTTATCATATTTGCTTTCAATCTAATTTTATTTGCATCTTTACTTTTTGCATCTATATTATAAAATACCAAAAAAATATTTATCTTATCATACTATCTCTATTAGATCTCACTTTCGCAAGTGGCCGTGAAGGGATTGACAACCCCTTTATTGTGTTGGTTGCGAGTTCTTTGTTTGGTTGTATACGTGCGTGGGACTTTTGAGGAGCCTCCTACTGGATTGATACCTTGGTTCTCAAAAACTGAGGGAAATACTTACGCTACTATTGCTGCATCACCCTTTCCTCTTCAAGGAAAACCTACACGAGCTCAAGACGTAGCACCAGGCGGCCTGTGAAGTCCGTGATGCCGCCTGGATAAAGGAGGCGGTGGAGCTTTGGGGGCACGCGCATCATCGTGCGGAGGAGGTGTAATAAGACAGGTACTTCGCGAGGAAGTCCAAAGGCGCTAGGCGCCTCATCTCTGCATGGAGGTGGGCCGATAAGCTCCAGCGTGCCACTGACGAGGAGCTCCGGTGGGTGCCCAATGAAATGGCAAGATCGTTCGTGCTCGTCCGCCTGCAAGAGGCAGATCAGTACATCAAGTGCTGCGAGGCGGAGGAGGCGGAGTGCTGCCTCCGCACTGGGAAGACGCACCGCACCAGGGAGCTGCTGGCGAGGGGCTGCCATAATACTGCCCCTAGGAGGGATTATTAGTTTTAGTATTGTTCTTTTAAAGTTTATGCATTGTACCTAGTAGTTAAGTATCATCATGTATATGTGATGATATTATATATATTCTGTGATGAACTAATGAATAATTATTATATATATATTACGAGTTCCATTTTCTATCTGTTTTTTATACTAATTTGAATCTAGCTGTTATCATCCACATATACAGAATGGAAAGCGTATAAAAACACATTGAAACAGAACATATAAGAACGGAAAATAGAGTACACATTGAAACAAAACATATAAGAACGGAGAACAGAGTACACACATTGAAATAGAGCAATAAATAGAGCAATACTATGATTGTTGTGAATACATAGCTATGCATGTCGAAGCGACTCAACAAAATAAAACGCGTCCATGAGACCAACCAGCAGCCCTTGCCTACGGTAGCTCTTGGCTCTGCCTAAACTCATGCAGGCATTCGTCCAAGCGGTCGACATGCTCGCGGTACATCTCGAGCGCGATCTCGAGCTCCAAGTTGGCTATTTCATCAGAGATCACCACCTCGAGGATGTGACGGCCATGTTCCTCTACTGCGCCCAGGTGGACACCTGGGCCAAGGAGGCGGTCGAGCCTATGGAACAGCGTGTTGGCATCGAGCGGGCCATGAACAAGGCGAACGGCACGACCCATGCGAATGGTGCGGCAGGCGTCCGGTGCAAGTACGGCGCGGCCAGCCTCTGGTGCAAGTACGATGCAAAGGGCATGTGCCCACTCCTGGCGAGTAATGGGGGTACCGATGGGACGTGTACCCAGCTGCGACGCCCTATCGACAGCAGGCAAGCGCTGACGGATTCGCTCTTGCTGTGCGGCGCGGCGCGCCTCTCGCTCTGTGGCGCTCCAACAGTCTCGCCTTGTGGCGAGTCGCAGCCTTTCAGCACAGACGCGCCTAGCTTGCTCTACGGCGCGCCATCAATCATGTTGTGTAGCGAGCTGCAACCTCTCGGCGCTGACATGGCTATCTTGATCCGTGGCGCTGAAGCGCCATGCGCCAAGGGTCTGCTCAACCCTGGCGATGACGCGCATCACGACGTCGTCCATCGCGTTGTCGGGGAGCGCCGCAACCTTGACGGGCCGTGGTGCCTTCTGGTTTTCCTCGTCGACGAGGTTGATGGCAGAGGCGGCGTTTTGGTGGGTTGGCATGCTTGGAAAAGGTGGATGTGCTACAGGTTGCGCTTATTTCTTCCGTGCGTCGCGCGCCACCTAGGTTTATGCAAAATATCGCCGGGTGGCGGGAAACTGGTGAGGAAATAGTGGGAAACGGTGGCGTGTTCATAAAGCACCATCAATTAATGGAAACTTAGCATATAAGGAACATCAAACTAGCACAAGAAGTAGATGATGATGAGATGAACACAGACCACACTAGGGAACCCGTCGGTGATGAATTCATCAATCGCAAACGGTTGTGCACTAGCAAGAGTTTGCCCACAACACACATGGCTTATTCCATCACAAACAGGTCGGATGGATCAAGTGTATGCCACATATCGCACATTCTCAAAAAGTAATGCGGTAGACCTTCTTTAACATGTGTTAAAAAGTAAAATATAAATAAAAAATAAGGACCTCGAGGTTAAATTAACTCATGGGATGGGTCATATCAGTCATTTAATTTGACAGATAAGACCCATTCCATCAGTTAATTTAACATCAACACAACTTACCATCCAGTCACCCATCTGATGGCTGCTCCAGCCTGAGCACACTTAACTTGAGAGTTCTCTTACATGAGCTATTGGTGGACCAGCTAGTCCTTGCTGATATAGGAGGCCTCTTTGCATCCTTATGGCGTATCCGGATGACCACCCATCCCCCAATGGCCAAATGATGTTCTGTAGACAGAGCATATCACATACGTCTCATTAGAAGTAACCGTCTATGTTATTATCGGTCTTTGCACACATTTCTGATTACAGACCTGTTTGTCGCGTATCACACACATCTTGTTATAGTGAACCATTTCTGTTCTCTTGTCTCAGCGCAAACAGTTCATCCAAGTGAACCGCCTGGCGTATATCGCACACACCTTGATATGGCTGATCGTTTCTTTTGTGTTGCTAATCACAAACAGTTCATCCGAGTGAACCGTATGCTGTATATCGCACACACCTTCATCTGGCAGCCCATTTCTTTTGTTCCTCCTCATCGCAAATAGTTAATTGAACTGAACTGTATGCCCTGCATCGCACATGCAACCAAAATCTGAACTGTGTTTGATGCATCCATCATCACAGACGTTTTGCACCCTTTTTGATGGGTTTTTTACACCACCGTTTGTGATTATTGCACCGCAAGTAGTTTCGTCGAAGTGTCTCTGATCGTAGTGTCGTGTTAGCAGCATCTTGCAGTAGTGTTAGGGTATCCTATGAAGATGCACTTCTCATATTTGGGTTCGAGCTTATCATGCTGAAGCCTTTTGACATAAGTGTTGCAACCCCAAATTTTAAGAAACGTCAGCTTAGGTTACTAATCTCATCAAATTTTAAGCCTTTTGACATATCGTCACCTCGCCCTTAACTAGTCTCTGTTCATTTTGCAATTCCCATTTCGAGTTACTAATCTTAGCAACTGAATCGATATTAATTACCCAGGGGCTACTATGAACACAAGTAAAGTACACATCAATAACATGTATATCAAATATACCTTTGTTCACTTTGCCATCCTTCTTATCCGCCAAGTATTTGGGGTAGTTCCACTTCTAGTGACCATATCCTTTGCAGTAGAAGCACTCAGTTTCAGGCTTAGGTCTAGCTTTGGGTTTCTTCATGGGAGTGGCAACTTATTTGCCATTCTTCTTGAAGTTCCCTTTATTTCCCTTTTGCCATTTTTCTTGAAACTAGTGGTCTTATTAACCATCAACATTTGATGCTCTTTCTTGATTTCTACCTTCGCTGATTTCAGCATCACGAAGAGCTCGGGAATCGTTTTCCTCATCCCTTGCATATTATAGTTCATCATGAAGTTCTATTAGCTTGGTGATGGTGACTAGAGAACTCTATCAATCACTATCTTATCTGGAAGATTAAATCCCACTTGATTCAAGCGATTGTTCTACCCAGGCATTCTGAGCATATGCTCACTAGCTGAGCTATTCTCCTCCATCTTGTAGGCAAAGTACTTGTCAGAGACACGGGCATGAGTTTGAAATACCAATTTCAGCTTTTGGAACATCTCATATGATCCGTTGCGTTCAAAATAGTTTTTTAAGTCCCGGTTCTAAGCCCTAAATCATGGTGCACTAAACTATCAAGTAGTCATCATATTGAGCTTGCCAAACATTCATAGCATCTGCATCTACTCCTGTAATATGTCTGTCACCTAGCGGTGCATCAAGGACATAATTCTTCTGTGCAGCAGTGAGGATAGTCCTCAGATCACGGACCCAGTCCGCATCATTGCTACTATCATATTTCAACTTAGTTTTCTCTAGGAACATATCAAAAACATGGGGGAGCTACAACGCGAACTATTGATCTAAAACATAATTTGCAAATACTATAAGGACTAAGTTCATGATAAATTAAAGTTCAACTAATCAAATTACTTAAGAACTCCCACTTAGATAGACATCCCTCAAGTCATCTAAATGATACGTGATCCAAATCAACTAACCATGTACGATCATCACGTGAGATGGGGTAGTCATCAATGGTGAACATCTCTATGTTGATCATATCTACTATGTGATTCATGTCTGACCTTTCAGACTCCAGTGTTCCGAGGCCGTGTCTGTACATGCTAGGCTCGTTGAGTTTAACCCGAGTATTCCGCATGTGCAAAACTATCTTGCACCCGTTGTATGTGAGCGTAGAGCCTATCACACCCGATCATCACGAGGTGTCTTAGCTTGAAGAACTGTCACAACGGTGCATACTCAGGGAGAACACTTATACCTTAAAATTTTAGTTAAGGGATCATCTTATAATGCTACGTCGTACTAAGCAAAATAAGATGAATAAAGATAAACATCACATGCAATCAAAATATGTGACATGATATGGCCATCATTATCTTGTGATTTTGCTTTCCATCTCCAAAGCATCGTAATGATCTCCATTGCCACCGGCTCGACACCTTAACCTCCATCATTGCATCGTGGTCGTCTCGCCAACTATTGCTTCTACAACTATCGCTACCGCATAGTGATAAAGTAAAGCAATTACATGGTGTATGCATTTCATACAATAAAGGGACAACCATAAGGCTCCAGTCGGTTGCCGTAAATTTTACAAAACATGATCATCTCATACAATAACGTATATTACATCATGTCTTGACCATATCACATCACAACATGCCCTACAAAAACAAGTTAGATGTCCTCTACTTTGTCGTTGCAAGTTTTACGTGGATGCTACGGGCTTCTAGCAAGAACTGTTCTTACCTACGGCACAAAAACCACAAGGGTGATTTATCAAGTTTGTTGTTTTAACCTTCAACAAGGATTGGCTGCAGTCAAATTCTATTCAACTAAAGTAGGAGAAACAGACACCCGCCAGCCACCTTTATGCAAAACTAGTTGCATGTCTGTCGGTGGAACCGGTCTCATGAACGTGGTCATGTAAGGTTGGTCCGGGCCGCTTCATCCAACAATACCGCTGAGTCAAAATAAGACATTGGTGGTAAGCAGTATGACGATCACTACCCACAACTCTTTGTTCTACTCGTGCATATCATCTACACATAGACCTGGCTCGGATGCCACTAATGGGGAACGTAGCATGCAATTTCAAAAAAATCCTACGCTCACGCAAGATCTATCTAGGAGATGCATAGAAACAAGAGGGGAGAGTGTGTCTACGTACGCTCATAGACCGAAAGCGGAAGCATTTGACAACGTGGTTGGTGTAGTCAAACTTCTTCTAGCTCCGACCGATCAAGTACCGAACGTACGGCACCTTTGAGTTCTGCACACGTTCAGCTCGATGACATCCCTCGTCCTCTTGATCCAGCAAGGTGTCGAGGTAGTAGATGAGTTCCGTCAGCACTACAGC
This sequence comes from Triticum timopheevii, assembly GCA_963921465.1. Taxonomy (NCBI): domain Eukaryota; kingdom Viridiplantae; phylum Streptophyta; class Magnoliopsida; order Poales; family Poaceae; genus Triticum; species Triticum timopheevii. Next base: position 274,543,456 of record OY997266.1, read on the forward strand.
GTGGTGACGCTGATGGTGAAGTGATCCGTGTAGGGCTTCGCCTAAGCACCGCAAGAATATGACTGGGGGTGTAAACTATGAAGGGGGGCGCCGCACACGGCTAACAATTGACGTTGTGTGTTCTAGGCGCCCCCATCCCCAAATATATATAGGTAGGAGGGTAGGAGAGGCAGCCAAGGGGCGCCCAAGTAGGATATTAGTCCTACTTGGGGTTTCCCAAGTGGCACCCCATTACCTTGTATAAACAAGGGGGGAGGAAAAATGGGGGAGAGGGGAGGAAGGCGGAGTCCTACTCCACACTTTCCTTGCCCTCGCCTCTTTCCTTCACGTCCTCATAGGGCTGGCCTGTTACATAGGGGTGCACCAGCCCCTTGTGGGCTGGTGTGTTCCCTCTCTTGGCCCATAAGGCCCATATCTTTGCCGGCGGTGCCCGAAACTCCTTTCCGGTGACCCGATAAGTACCCGGTACCCTCTGGAACACTTCCGGTGACTGAATACCATCGTCCTATATATCAATCTTTACCTCTTGACCATTTTGAGACTCCTCGGCATGCCCGTGATCTCATCCGGGACTCCAAACAACATTCGGTAACCAAATCACATAACTCATATAATACAATATCGTCATCGAACGTTAAGCGTGCGGACTCTATAGGTTCGAGAAATATGTAGACATGACCGACACACCTCTCCGGTCAATAACCAATAACAGAACCTGGATGCTCATATTGGCTCTCACATATTCTATGAAGATCTTTATTGGTCGAACCGTTATGACAACATACGTTATTCCCTTTGTCATCGGTATGTTACTTGCCCGAGATTGGATTGTCGGTATCTTCATACCTAGTTCAATCTCGTTACCGGCAAGTCTCTTTACTCGTTCTGTAATACATCATCCTGCAACTAACTCATTAGTCACTTTGCTTTCAAGGATTCTTATGATGTGTGTTACCGAGAGGGCCTAGAGATACCTCTCTGATACTCAGAGTGACAAATCCTAATCTCGATCTATGCCAACCCAACAAACACCTTCGGAGATACTTGTAGAGCATCTTTATAATCACCCGGTTATGTTGTGATGTTTGATAGCTTACAAGGCATTCCTCTGGTATTCGGGAGTTGCATAATCTCATAGTCAAAGGAATATGTATTTGACATGAAGAAAGCAATAGCAATAAAACTGAATGATCATAATGCTAAGCTAACGGCTGGGTGTAACGCCCTCGATGCGGCTATATCTCCCACGTGTCGAAGCACGACTTAGAGGCATAACCACATTGAAAGCAATGTCACAAGTGAGGTAATCTTCACACAACCCATGTAATACATAAGGAAAAGAGATACATAGTTGGCTTACAATCGCCACTTCACACAATTACATGAATAAAGCATTACATCATCTAGATACAATCAAGGTCCGACTACGGAACCAAAATAAAAGAAGAACCCCAAATGCGACAAAGGTCCCCGATCGACCCCAACTGGGCTCCACTACTGATCAACTAGAACGAAACAACACAAAGGGCAAGATCATCATCGAGCTCCTCCTTGAGCTCGGATGCGTCACCTGCACGGTTTCATCGGCACCTGCAAACTGGTTGTTGTAGTAATCTGTGAGCCACGAGGACTCAGCAATCCCATTACCATGGGTATCAAGACTAGCAAAGCTTAATGGGTAAGGAAGGGGTAAAGTGGTGAGGTTGCAGCAGCGACTAAGCAAGTATGGTGGCTAACCAACGCAAATAAGAGCGAGAAGAGAGCAAGCGGAACGGTCGTGAAACTAGCAATGATCAAGAGGTGATCCCGAGCTCCTACTTACGTCAGTCATAACACAGAAACCGTGTTCACTTCCCGGACTCCGCCGAGAAGAGACCATCACGGCTACACACGCGGTTGATGCGTTTTAATTCGGATCTGGTGTCAAGTTATCTACAACCGGACATTAACAAATTCCCATCTGCCACATAACCGCGGGCACGACTCTCGAAAGTTTATACCCTGTAGGGGTGTCCCAACTTAGCCCATGACAAGCTCTCGCGATCAACGAAGGAATAGACCTTCTCCCAGGAAGACCCGATCAGTCTCGGAATCCCGGTTTACAAGACATTTCGACAATGGTAAAACAAGACCAGCAAAGCCGCCCGATGCGCCGACAATCCCGATAGGAGCTGCACATATCTCGTTCTCAGGGCAACACCGGATAAGACATCCTACGAGTAAAACCAGACCTCGAGTTGCCCCGAGGGGGCCCCGCAGTCTACTCGGTTCAGACCAGCACTTAGACAAGCACTGGCCCGGGGGGGCTAAAATAAAGATGACCCTCGAGAGAGCGACTCCCAAGGGAAAAAGTAGGTGGTGGTGAGGCAAATGGTAAAACCAAGGATGGGCCTTGCTGGACAAGTTTTATTCAAAGGGAACTGTCAGGGGGGTCCCATAAATCACCCGACCGCGTTAGGAACGCAAAATCCGGGAACATAACACCGGTATGGCAGAAACTAGGGCGGCAAGAGTGGAACAAAACACCAGGCATAAGGCCGAGCCTTCCACCCTTTACCAAACATATAGATGCATTAATAATATAAGAGATATTGTGATATCCCAACCAAAATCCTGTCCACCATGGAGAAATCTTCAACTTCACCTGCAACTAGCAACGCTATAAGAGGGGCTGAGCAAAAGCGGTAACATAGCCAATCAATGGTTTGCTAGGAATGGTGTCAAAGGTCAGAGGTTCATGGCAATATCGGATAGCTTGATAAACAGGTGATGGGTAGCGCAGCATAGTGATAGAACGAAGCAACTAGCATAGCAATGATAGTAGTGAGATCCAGGGTAGCGGTCATCTTGCCTGAAATCCCGCAAGGAAGAAGAACGAGTCCATGAAGAAGACGAACGGATGAAGCCGAACCAACCGTAGACGAACGAATCCTCACGATCGCAACGAAATAGGAACTAACAAGAAGAAGCACACAACATAGGTAAACACACCACACATGAACAAGGCATGATGCACAACAAGCATGATGCATGACCAAGCTACATGAAGCTATTCATGGCAAGAGAAGATGCAAACAAGAACAACACATCAAGGCAAGTTTAAATGAGGCCGGGAACAACATATAACAATTCCGGCAAGTCCTCATATGCAATTTTCGAAATTGGTCCAGAACTGAATAAACCTTATGTTCAAGTTGTTAAACAGCAAGTTAAGATGCACCAAGATGATCTACGTGAAATTCTAGTCAAGTTACATATAAAGTTCATTAGATTCGGAGCTACGGCCTAAAAGATATGAGCAAAACAAGTTAAACATGGCATTGATGCAAAATGCACCCAAACATCAAGCAAACACACCAAAACAAGGATGCAACATGATAATATGAAGCTACATGCAAAATCAAGCAAGTTTCATATAGAACACACTCAAAACGGAGCAACGGTGCAACACATACACTATACAAGTCATAGCAACAATCTGTCCATAACAGCAACTAGGCATATTGCAAGCATCAAAACAACATGCTACAGCACCCCAACATGATAACAAAAGGCATGGGCATGAAGTACAGGTAAAGCATAACAAAACATGAACACTGAGCTATCTCCAGAAACAACTAGAACATGCTCCAAAACACATGGAGATATTGCAAATAATAACAGTTTCAGACTTCAGCAGAAATAACATCAGACTGCAATGTTTAGAGCTATCAAACAACATGTTACAGGAACATATCATGGCAAACAAAGGCATGGCATGAATCTACTAATATCATAGATCAAAAGTCCCTTACTGACCATAAGCCAAAAAGGCACGGAAAATATGATGGCACCCATGTAAACATGGAAAGTTATATTACAGATTTAAACATGGCAGGAACAACAATAAGTAGGCATGTTGGTGAGCTTGAACCACTCACCACAGAGCAATACATGGCATGGCAAGGCAACCAACAGTGAGAAGGCATGTTTGTGAAGCTAAGCATGGCAAGAACAAGTTCATAGGGTTCATGGATCACTAGGAAAACACATGGAAACAAGTGAACTTAATGTTAACAGGCTGATAGCAACATTATCAAGCAACTTTGGAGCAAGATAACAACATGTTCCAGCAGGCTATAATTGCAACCAAAGGCATGAATGGATAGAGCAAGACATGTAGATCAAAACATGTTTATAGAGTATCTCCATATTATGCATAGAATGATTAGTAGAAGCATGTTAACATGGCATCACAAAATTACAGAATCTGCCTAGCAAAACAGCAACAGCAAGTGCCCTACTTAGCAAGCTTGATACACTCAGCACACAACTCACAAAAATACATGGTTAACACCCCTGGAAAGATGGCATGGCATAGATCAACATTCATGTAGAGCTCAACCTCATAGGATGCACACATCAATCATGGCAAAAATGATAAAAGAGCAAGTTATAACAGTTTCAGCAGATTAACATCAACATGCACTCTTCCAATAGCATTTCGGGCATCAAGATGAGCTCAAATGAAAATGATGCAATGGAATGAAATGATCTACTCGTCGAGGCGAACAATTTGACATATTATACGCACGAATCGGAGCTACGGATGCAGAGATGTGAAGCGATGAACATGGCATGTTTATGTCAAAATTAACTTCGGGACTTGGGCGTTTTCGAGGTGGGGGAAAGTCAACCTCGCGGGTCTCGCCGGAGTTCGAGGCGCCGGCGGCCGGAGTGAACGGGGAAGGACGCCGGGGACACGGGAGGTCGCTGGGGAGGTCCGGGGCGGACGGATCCGGGCGGCGCCGGCCCGGATCCGGCCGGAGGCGAGGTCGGCGGCGGAGGGCCACGGCGGGGCGGCGCGGATCCGGCGGGGTCGGGTGGCTGGCGCTGGAGGGCGGCGAGCGGGGCCGCGGCGGTGCGGGGTGCAGGGCGGCGCACCCGCGGCGGTGGCGGCCGGCGGGGGATCCGGGCGGCGCGGGGCGAAGAGGCGACGCGAGGAGGCGGCGACGGCGCGGGGCGGGCGGATCCCGGCGGCGGCGAGGTCGGGTCCGCCGGCGGCGGGCTCGGGGGCGGAGGCGAGCGCCTCGGGCGGCGGCGCGGCTGGGCGGCGGCGGCGACCGGGCCCCGCGGGCCTGCTGCGGGCCGCGCGGGCCGGCGGCGGTGGAGGGCGGCGCGAGGCGACGTGGCGGCTGACGATTCGCCGGGGGACGGCAGCTGGACGTGTCCGGTCCGGTCCGGACATGTCTGGCGCGCGCGGAGGGGAAAAATCTAGGGTTTCGGGGGATCATCCGTGAATTTCGGGGGAGGGGCTATATTTATAGGTAGAGGGAGCTAGGAGAGTCCAAATGAGGAGCGGTTTTCGGCCACACGGTCGTGATTGAATGACCGAGAGCATGGAGGGGAGTTTGGTGGGTTTTGGGCCACTTTGGAAGGGGTGTTGGGCTGCAACAAAAGAGGGCTTTGCGGTTACCCGGTTAACCGTTGGAGTATCAAACGACCTCCAAATGGCACGAAACTTGACAGGCGGTCTACCGGTGCTATACCAAGGCCGCTTGGCAAGGCTCGGTCCATTCCGAGAAAGTTTAACACCCGCACAAGCGAAGAGGCCAAAAGGGGCGCCGGAGGGCATAGGAGCGCCGGATTGCAAAACGGACAACGGGGAAAATGCTCGGATGCATGAGACGAACACGTATGCAAAATGAGATGCACATGATGACATGATAAAATGCAGATGATGACATGGCAAAGACGGCGAATAACTGGCGGACACCTGGCGCATCGGATCCGGGGCGTTACAACACTCCTCCACTAACAAGAGATCTCGTCCCGAGATCTTAGGACCGAGACAGAAGGGAAAAAAAGGATGAGGTGAAACAAGAACTCAAGAGAAGAAGCAAGGAGTCGAGAGCACTCAAGAAGAAGAGAGGAACAACGAGAATGACGAGAATCAAAAACTCACGGAATCAGATAGACTATGAAATCGCTCCGGTTAGAACGAGATAAGAAAACGAATAAGACTGAAAGGATTTAGATAGCGCTTCGGCTGAAACATGGAAGAATAGAACACGAACTTGAGAAGATGGGATGATACTTGATGAAATCAACAACACACTACCTCCGAAACTATTGAAAGAATGGCACAATGGGTAAGAAAGATTTCAGACAGCACTAAGGTTGAAAAGAGATGCAAGACTTGATAAGATGAAAAGAACTTGAGCAGAGAAGATACAACACTCCGGTTAAATGGGTAAGCATGGAAAGAACACGGTCCTCACAAAACGAGGTGATGGGTGAAGAGCACAACATCACAATGCGTCCGTAACGAAAGAATAGAAGTTAGACCGTTGGGATAAAGGGGCGGAGAAGAAAATGACAACTTTTGCCACAAGTGTACTTGGAAAGCATCCTTGCAAAGAAGAATCGAACGGAGTTGTTGGAAAATCAACAACGAAACGAATAAGCTTGTAGTGGGCTTATAGAAAACATCTCAAGATTATGAGGTGGCAACCGGCCACAATTGGAAACCATTGATTTGATTACGAACACCGAAGAGATGAAAAAAACTTCTTCCACCAAGATGATAGAGAGATAACTTGGATTATTGATAAACACCATAAATAGCAACAACCCTTACGACGAGATAAAGCGGAAAACTTGGAACTCCGGAAAAGAAAAGATGAAGCATCTCGAACCAAGAATGTGATATGATGAACAACTCCAGAAAGAAGAAATTAATCACTTGGATGAAACAAGAATAAGAATTATGTTATGCATATCCTTCACCAATTTAAATTGATGACAAACAACAGATTTGGCATACTACTTATTCTTCTTGAGGGATTGAAAAGAGATATAGTGCCAACTTGAAGAAGTTATTAATGGGACCACCGGTGGGATTGGAAACAACGAATGAAATGATACGGTAGCAAAGGAAGAGGAATCTCGAACGAACCACCGTAAGAATTGACAATGAAAGTAGCAAAGGCACAATTCACCGGGAAGAATTGGAAAACGAATGAAGATACTTGAGGGGATTTAGATACAAGTGGACGAAGAGATCATGAGCTGATTAGAGGATATTTGAACGATGCACCGGTAAGATTTGGAGAACGATAGCTACATGCTGAGAATGAAGAATTATGACATGATGGCCCTTGGAGGAAAGAAATGGAAACAACTCAAGAAATGCTCCGGATGGTAAGAAAAGAATTGTCACAATCAAAACAATTTATGAGATGATGGCATAATTTAGAACTATGAATCTTTAAGAGAACGGACCAAGATTTAGAGGAAAAATTCTTCTTCGGTCTTCAAATGTTGAGAATAATGACTAGAACCACCATGAATTGTTGAGATACTCCGGGAGAATTAGAAGAGGAAAGGTTCAGCCAAAGATGAAAAGAATTTGAAAACGACCTTGGAGTAGGCATGTGACTGATGGAATCCATTCTTACGTCAAACTTCGAAAGACTTTGGGAATCGCTCCGGATAAATTAGAAGAGTCAGGTAAGATCCTGGGAAAAATCCTGTGGGTTAGGGCCCACTCAAAAGAAACACCGTTGAAATGATTTTAAAGAGAGATTGCACTGGTTGAATAAAATGGCTTGAATGAGATAACAATCTCCAAATAGCTTGAACGGATTAAGAATGAAAACACAAGTCTTCGGAGATATCTTGAGCACTTCAGGAAAAATGAATAGCGAGAAGTGAGCGATTGAGAGGTGCGCCGGCATGGGAAAGCATTTGAAACGAGGAAAGGAATATGATGAATATCGAAAGCTTGAATTAAATCCACCAAAGAAGAAACAACAATGAAGGATGATGAACTTGAAACTGTTGAGCATCTTCATGGGAAATCACCGGATAAGAACACTGAAAGAAAAGAATGAAGAGACTTCACATGAATAAATGGATACTTGGTAAATAAATCTTAGTCCTTGAGGAAAAAGGGTGGGTGGGCGGGAAAAACAAAGGCAACTTGGAGACGGATGAAACAAACACCGTTGAGAAGAAATGATAATTGGTCTTGCTGATGTTGAAGTGATCGGATCCACTTGAAGAGAAACACGCGGTTGAAAAGGATTGACATGACAATCTCGATTGTCGAGAAGGATTGGTATTCACATCGGAGTATGAGAACACCATTTCGGAAAGGTGTGGAATCAACACTTGACATTGAAGCAACTCGAATACCACAACTAAAAACAAAAACAAAGGACTGGCTTGCAGAATAAGCCGGAACAAACATATGATAGAGATTTCGTCCGAAGTTTTCGTGGTGGGGCCTACACGGGCTCGATCGTACAGCACCATCATGTACAAGGCAGTGCACATGACATACGAAGCGTCCCCGAGTCGGCATAGCCAAGGACTCTTTAAGACACAACGAGACCACTGTAAAACCAACCGTGAATAGGCGGACCACTAGACGTCGAACCCCAATTTCATATCATACATCCGTCGGAAAGATATCCTAAGAGCTACTTGAATTCCCACCTATGAAACTCCCGAAATTTTCCGGTTATGCAATCAGGTGTTGGGGATACAGGGGAAGCATAATATCTCACCCAAAACTAGCAAATCCTACATCCAGCTGTATCCATCCTTCAACACATAACCAAGAAACCTTCGGAAATCGTCTACCTCAACCTTTGAAAAGCATCCGTTATACGAGTCATGGCAATACTCCCGTACTCACCTCAGTACTGGGTTATCGGGGTTATCTCACCAACAACTGCATAAAAGAGATTTTCGATGTTGGCGTACTAAACTCAGGTATTCCAGAACTGCAACGATAAAATTATGATGACAACACCTCAGAGCTCAACTCCCCGGGACACTTCCACTAAACCCCTGACAGGAGGCACCAAGACAATGTTCTCATCATAAAACCATCGGAACGATTCCAAGATACCCGCGTGATCCTAAAGATTTTTTTAGTGAAATTTGAGAAGAGAAGAGTCAAAACTCTACGTTAGGATGCCTTACCAAAGCGATGAAGAGACTGGGGAGTAAAAAGAATTCCTAACTCTCCGATATATATAATCCTAAATGACTCAAAACATTTTTCTAGACACAACTCGGCCGCTAAAAACGATCAAGCTGTGGGGCTCCTAAGGTCGGGGAAGGCTCTGATTACCAACTTGTAACGCCCTCGATGCGGCTATATCTCCCACGTGTCGAAGCACGACTTAGAGGCATAACCACATTGAAAGCAATGTCGCAAGTGAGGTAATCTTCACACAACCCATGTAATACATAAGGGAAAGAGATACATAGTTGGCTTACAATCGCCACTTCACACAATTACATGAATAAAGCATTACATCATCTAGATATAATCAAGGTACGACTACGGAACCAAAATAAAAGAAGAACCCCAAATGCGACAAAGGTCCCCGATCGACCCCAACTGGGCTCCACTACTGATCAACTAGAACGAAACAACACAAAGGGCAAGATCATCATCGAGCTCCTCCTTGAGCTCGGATGCGTCACCTGCACGGTTTCATCGGCACCTGCAAACTGGTTGTTGTAGTAATCTGTGAGCCACGAGGACTCAGCAATCCCATTACCATGGGTATCAAGACTAGCAAAGCTTAATGGGTAAGGAAGGGGTAAAGTGGTGAGGTTGCAGCAACGACTAAGCAAGTATGGTGGCTAACCAACGAAAATAAGAGCGAGAAGAGAGCAAGCGGAACGGTCGTGAAACTAGCAATGATCAAGAGGTGATCCTGAGCTCCTACTTACGTCAGTCATAACACAGAAACCGTGTTCACTTCCCGGACTCCGCCGAGAAGAGACCATCACGGCTACACACGCGGTTGATGCGTTTTAATTCGGATCTGGTGTCAAGTTATCTACAACCGGACATTAACAAATTCCCATCTGCCACATAACCGCGGGCACGGCTCTCGAAAGTTTATACCCTGCAGGGGTGTCCCAACTTAGCCCATGACAAGCTCTCGCGATCAACGAAGGAATAGACCTTCTCCCAGGAAGACCCGATCAGTCTCGGAATCCCGGTTTACAAGACATTTCGACAATGGTAAAACAAGACAGCAAAGCCGCCCGATGCGCCGACAATCCTGATAGGAGCTGCACATATCTCGTTCTCAGGGCAACACCGGATGAGACATCCTACGAGTAAAACCAGACCTCGAGTTGCCCCGAGGGGGCCCCGCAGTGTACTCGGTTCAGACCAGCACTTAGACAAGCACTGGCCCGGGGGGGGGGCTAAAATAAAGATGACCCTCGAGAGAGCGACTCCCAAGGGAAAAAGTAGGTGGTGGTGAGGCAAATGGTAAAACCAAGGTTGGGCCTTGCTGGACAAGTTTTATTCAAAGCGAACTGTCAGGGGGGGTCCCATAAATGACCCGACCGCGTTAGGAACACAAAATCCAGGAACATAACACCGGTATGACGGAAACTAGGGCGGCAAGAGTGGAACAAAACACCAGGCATAAGGCCGAGCCTTCCACCCTTTACCAAACATATAGATGCATTAATAATATAAGAGATATTGTGATATCCCAACCAAAATCCTGTCCACCATGGAGAAATCTTCAACTTCACCTGCAACTAGCAACGCTATAAGAGGGGCTGAGCAAAAGCGGTAACATAGCCAATCAATGGTTTGCTAGGAATGGTGTCAAAGGTTAGAGGTTCATGGCAATATGGGATGGCTTGATAAACAGGTGATGGGTAGCGCAGCATAGCGATAGAACGAAGCAACTAGCATAGCAATGATAGTAGTGAGATCCAGGGTAGCGGTCATCTTGCCTGAAATCCCGCAAGGAAGAAGAACGAGTCCATGAAGAAGACGAACGGATGAAGCCGAACCAACCGTAGACGAACGAATCCTCACGATCGCAACGAAACAGGAACTAACAAGAAGAAGCACACAACATAGGTAAACACACCACACATGAACAAGGCATGATGCACAACAAGCATGATGCATGACCAAGCTACATGAAGCTATTCATGGCAAGAGAAGATGCAAACAAGAACAACACATCAAGGCAAGTTTAAATGAGGCCGGGAACAACATATAACAATTTCGGCAAGTCCTCATATGCAATTTTCGAAATTGGTCCAGAACTGAATAAACCTTATGTTCAAGTTGTTAAACAGCAAGTTAAGATGCACCAAGATGATCTACGCGAAATTCTAGTCAAGTTACATATAAAGTTCATTAGATTCGGAGCTACGACCTAGAAGATATGAGCAAAACAAGTTAAACATGGCATTGATGCAAAATGCACCCAAACATCAAGCAAACACACCAAAACAAGGATGCAACATGATAATATGAAGCTACATGCAAAATCAAGCAAGTTTCATATAGAACACACTCAAAACGGAGCAACGGTGCAACACATACACTATACAAGTCATAGCAACAATCTGTCCATAACAGCAACTAGGCATATTGCAAGCATCAAAACAACATGCTACAGCACCCCAACATGATAACAAAAGGCATGGGCATGAAGTACAGGTAAAGCATAACAAAACATGAACACTGAGCTATCTCCAGAAACAACTAGAACATGCTCCAAAACACATGGAGATATTGCAAATAATAACAGTTTCAGACTTCAGCAGAAATAACATCAGACTGCAATGTTTAGAGCTATCAAACAACATGTTACAGGAACATATCATGGCAAACAAAGGCATGGCATGAATCTACTAATATCATAGATCAAAAGTCCCTTACTGACCATAAGCCAAAAAGGCACGGAAAATATGATGGCACCCATGTAAACATGGAAAGTTATATTACAGATTTAAACATGGCAGGAACAACAATAAGTAGGCATGTTGGTGAGCTTGAACCACTCACCACAGAGCAATACATGGCATGGCAAGGCAACCAACAGTGAGAAGGCATGTTTGTGAAGCTAAGCATGGCAAGAACAAGTTCATAGGGTTCATGGATCACTAGGAAAACACATGGAAACAAGTGAACTTAATGTTAACAGGCTGATAGCAACATTATCAAGCAACTTTGGAGCAAGATAACAACATGTTCCAGCAGGCTATAATTGCAACCAAAGGCATGAATGGATAGAGCAAGACATGTAGATCAAAACATGTTTATAGAGTATCTCCAGATTATGCATAGAATGATTAGTAGAAGCATGTTAACATGGCATCACAAAATTACAGAATCTGCCTAGCAAAACAGCAACAGCAAGTGCCCTACTTAGCAAGCTTGATACACTCAGCACACAACTCACAAAAATACATGGTTAACACTCCTGGAAAGATGGCATGGCATAGATCAACATTCATGTAGAGCTCAACCTCATAGGATGCATACATCAATCATGGCAAAAATGATAAAAGAGCAAGTTATAACAGTTTCAGCAGATTAACATCAACATGCACTCTTCCAACAGCATTTCAGGCATCAAGATGAGCTCAAATGAAAATGATGCAATGGAATGAAATGATCTACTCGTCGAGACGAACAATTTGACATATTATACGCACGAATCGGAGCTACGGATGCAGAGATGTGAAGCGATGAACATGACATGTTTATGTCAAAATTAACTTCGGGACTTGGGCGTTTTCGAGGTGGGGGAAAGTCAACCTCGCGGGTCTCGCCGGAGTTCGAGGCGCCGGCGGCCGGAGTGGACGGGGAAGGACGCCGGGGACGCGGGAGGTCGCCGGGGAGGTCCGGGCGGACGGATCCAGGCGGCGCCGGCCCGGATCCGGCCGGAGGCGAGGTCGGCGGCGGAGGGCCACGGCGGGGCGGCGCGGATCCGGCGGGGTCGGGTGGCCGGCGCTGGAGGGCGGCGAGCGGGGCCGCGGCGGCGCGGGGTGCAAGGCGGCGCACCCACGGCGGTGGCGGCCGGCAGGGGATCCGGGCGGCGCGGGGCGAAGAGGCGACGCGAGGCGGCGGCGACGGCGCGGGGCGGGCGGATCCCGGCGGCGGCGAGGTCGGGTCCGCCGCCGGCGGGCTCGGGGGCGGAGGCGAGCGCCTCGGGCGGCGGCGCGGCTGGGCGGCGGCGGCGACCGGGCCCCGCGGGCCTGCTGCGGGCCGCGCGGGCCGGCGGCGGTGGAGGGCGGCGCGAGGCGACGTGGCGGCTGACGATTCGCTGGGGGACGGCGGCTGGACGTGTCCGGTCCGGTCCGGACATGTCCGGCGCGTGCGGAGGGGAAAAATCTAGGGTTTCGGGGGGATCATCCGTGAATTTCGGGGGAGGGGCTATATTTATAGATAGAGGGAGCTAGGAGAGTCCAAATGAGGAGCGGTTTTCGGCCACGCGATCGTGATCGAACGACCGAGAGCATGGAGGGGAGTTTGGTGGGTTTTGGGCCACTTTGGAAGGGGTGTTGGGCTGCAATAAAAGAGGGCTTTGCGGTTACCCGGTTAACCGTTGGAGTATCAAACGACCTCCAAATGGTACGAAACTTGACAGGCGGTCTACCGGTGCTATACCAAGGCCGCTTGGCAAGGCTCGGTCCATTCCGAGAAAGTTTAACACCCGCACAAGCGAAGAGGCCAAAAGGGGCGCCAGAGGGCATAGGAGCGCAGGATTGCAAAACGGACAACGGGGAAAATGCTCGGATGCATGAGACGAACACGTATGCAAAATGAGATGCACATGATGACATGATAAAATGCAGATGATGACATGGCAAAGACGGCGAATAACTGGCGGACACCTGGCGCATCGGATCCGGGGCGTTACACTGGGTCTTGTCCATCACATCATTCTCCTAATGATGTGATCCCGTTCATCAAATGACAACACATGTCTATGGTTAGGAAACCTAACCATCTTTGATTAACGAGGTAGTCTAGTAGAGGCTTACTAGGGACACGGTGTTTTGTCTATGTATCCACACATGTATCAAGTTTCCGGTTAATACAATTCTAGATGAATAATAAACATTCATCATGAAATAAGGAAACATAAAATAACAACTTTATTATTGCCTCTAGAGCATATTTTCTTCAGGAAGATGGTCACAGAGAGGAGGGACATCAAGGCGATTTTGCAGACGAAAACAGGGGCATGGGTATGGCTTATAGTCGCCAGACTTGGCCATGGAAGGAGGATCGACCGGCGAAGCATTGTCAGGTTCCTTTGGCTAATTTCGAAGGCGAATTGGATCGGAGGTTGCGGGAGTCGGACGAAGGAAGCGAGAGGGGGCGTCTGGTGTCCATGGTTTGGGAAAGGGGGAAAGGATCAAGCGATGCGACTGGGATTGGATCGGGCTATAGTATTCGGGACTGACATGACAGAGGAGAGAGATGACAGATGGAGCCTGCTTGTCATGGACAGAGGAGCAACTGAGAGGCAAACAGGTGGGACGATGTTGACGTCACGCTGATGCGCGTGCATGGGCGCAGCTGCCGACTGTGGTGCGGCTATTGCTGCTGTTGGGCTGGACCAGCCGGCCTGCGAGCTGCTGTGATGCGCGCTGCTGTGCTAAGTGGTGCATAGGGACAGGCCGCTCAGGCGAGCTAGGTATAGGTTTAGGGATTTCCTACATTTATTTAATAGGTACAAAAATGATTGTAGCTCCAAAGATGATCCAATCATTTTCTAAAAATTCCAGAACATCCACACAAAAAATATAGTCATATATAGCTTAGTGAACATTTTTCCAGTCCAAAATACGTATATAAAATACATATAACATTTTTGTAAACTTTACTTTGACATTTATAAATTGTTCCATGAAATATTTTTGAACTCCTGAGAAAATTCAAATAACATTTAGAACATATCCAACTCACTGATATTGAAGGAGTCATATTACCTTCTCTCACAATATTTAAATTTCTGTGTTAGAATTGTTTTAAATATTCAAAATCCAAATGGGGGAATATTCAATTATTCACCAATATTATTCTTTGAGGAAGTCATGTCTTCCTCTCTCATAATTGGAAATATTTTGAATATTCAATAAATCCAAAATAAGACGTCAATGGAAAATTGGGAAAGTCCTTTTATTCCCTCTCTATAAAATATTCATTTAACACCAAAAGTTTCAAATCCTAGTGAAAATTTACTAACAACAAGCAACACAAGCAAGTTTTAGATTAATCCTATTTAAATAATTAACGTTCCAAAATTGTAAATTTTGGGGATGTTACAAATCTACCACCCTTAAAATGAATCTCGTCCTCGAGATTCGAAGAAGCTACAAAGAAAAGGTTAGGGTCAGGGTCTCCTTGAATATCCATTGATCATCCGAGAGTGTGGGGTGCTACCACCCTTATAATTAGAGCCACGAGTCTTCAAGAATCTTACTCCTTCGATGAAATTCTTCAGGTACACGCACTACACTCCTTCGAGGTCTTGAGGATCCTTTATCGAAAGCGGTCTTCCAAATACCGAGCCTCCATGGATGATAGGTCATACACAAATACTAAACAATATCTATACTCTCATGGGGGTCATCGAGAATACTACCATCGGGGTTCCTGTAGAAAACGATCTTGGCTTCTTCTCTCCGTGTAACCTACTATTGGCAACGGGTGCCTTCTACAAGGGTCAAGTGTGCTACCATTCTATGGTTTAGGCTTGACAACGTCGTGTCTCTACTATAGGTAAGTCACTCCAGATTTACCATCCACATAGCAAGAGCGAATAATAAGAGTAAGTCGGTATGGTGATCAATCCATTCCGCACCCATATCATTACCTTGTATATGCTTTAAAAAATCTCACATTCTAACACTCGGGCATCCTCATGAGCGTTGCAGAAATTTATCTTGTTCATGAACTAGGTCAGATAATTCCATTTTTTCTGCATGCCAAAAAACAATCTATCGTGCCTTTCAACTCTCAGGGTTGCTCAACTTCTATAAGACATCTTCTGATGAAATGTAGCTTCCTCTAGGGTTCTTCCTTTAGAAAGATTTTTCTTGCTTCTTGGTGGATCCATGCGCTTGTGGTTTAGCTTGAACTCATCCCTAGGTTGCATCCATCTTCACTCCATTCTCGGGATTTGCAAGCAATGTAGTAACTCCTTTGGTGCGGGTCTTGGGTTTAGAAGAGATAGATTGGAGAAAGAGATAGATATACCCATACAAACATAACTCTTTGTTTTTAAAATAAGTTTTGACATGCGCTGCAAGTAAAACAAACACAATGATAGCTCACAAAACACATCTAACGATATATGCATATAGAAATCTTGTATCCTTAAAGTCTTAAATGTTTGTAGCTTTTGTCTTGCATCAACGAAGAAATCTTCATGGCACCAAGTCTTCTCATAGTTTGCTATTCTTGAATCTTGAAGCATATATACTAAAAAGATAGGGGTCTAAACATCGCAAACTTATTCTACTTGCAAAATAAATCACAGAGCACATCACACAACATCAATCAATAAAAATCAAAAAATTCACACCACACAAGAAAAACCTATAGTTAAGGGCATATCCACATGAGATATGATCTCATCACACTACCAGTGAATCATTTATCGAACTTCAATAAGTAGTGGTGGTCTGCATCTAAGCTTTGCCCTTCTCATCTAAATTAACTATGAAGATCATCTAGTAATCTATAAGTTAGTCCTTCTTGAGTCGCGTAAAAATACTTCTTCCTTGAATTCCCAAGCATTACATAGTCAGTGGCACGGGCCAATGGGGTTACTGTACGATGGCCATTTACATTAAAACAAGATAAGAAGCTTTAGAAGATGAATAATAGACTAGAACTATGAGTAGAGATAGTAAGAAATCAAGAAGTGATAAAATAATTTGTTCCTATGGTTTTTTCCTACTCCATTCTAAGGGTTACGACCTACAGTCAACATGGGCTCTGATACCATCTGTAACGACCAAACCTGATAAGATTCAAGTCTCTGTGCTTACTGTGCTAGTCCCTAGATCAATAGCTATCACACACAATACAAGATGTAATATCAAGAACAAACCACATGTCATAATATTACATCATAGATCCATAATTTAATATAATACATACCTACATAGCTCAAGCTAGTATACAAACAAAATGCAACAAAAAAGCAAATAAAATCTCCATGAAGTCCATCAACACCACAGGCAAATGTCGAGTATAGACATCGTAACCCTACATCATATCACTCACTCGTCGTATAAAATCTGCAACATGAAACGTTGCAGCCGCAAAGGGTTAATACATTGAATGTATTGGCAAGTCACGCAGGAATTATATAACAGACCTACATGTATACGCAAGGTATATCAAGAGATAGTGTAGTGGTTGTTTTGCAGAAAGCTCATTTTTCCGTAATAGCTACATGATAGTCAAATTTTATATATGTCTTGCTAAAATTAAATACATACAGTTGAATTGGGCAATCCAATTCCAACCTATCCCCATTATTAACTTTCCCACACAATTTTTATTAAGGTGTCATCGGTCAAGATCATCCAACAACTGTAATGGCATAGTCGCTCAAATTTGTCCATAACCGAGGACACGGCTAATCATGATTAGGTTTTATACTGTAGAGGTCTGCACACTTTACCCACCGGACTCAACCCAAAGATTGATACAAAGTCTTTCAGAAGCAGTCGCCTAGTCCCACAGGAGGCCCATCCCAACCGGGTAAAGTTTCCGCAACTGATCAACTAAGCCAGAGCCCATATTAGCCAGTGGTTGTACATGGAAGCTACTAGTCAGTAAGTCTGTCTGATCATTTTGAGCCTGGACGACACCCACTTACATTCAGAAGGTATAAATCATGATGTTCTTGAAACCACCCAGCAACACCATTCGGGCGCACTTAGTCATGTTCCATGTCCTTAGAAAAGGAACAAGAAATTCCATGATGCAACCCCCCTCCAGAGGTGAATTATATATTATGTTTTTACTCAAGTTATATTATATATAGTCCTCACATAATCTCGATGCATACACGAACCAATCCTCGTCTACATAGCATAGCAAGAATACACTACCATGATCTACAATAAGGCATTACTAAGCTGAAACTCAGTAGCAATAGCATACTACCATAATATTCCTACACATGCATAATATGCTATTGTGATATAGAACTACATGCATAGAAAAACAATAGGTTGTGGTATGATCAAGGTATAACTTGCCTAGTACGTTGGATGAAGATTGTCGCACTCAAAATTCCTGATAATTCTACTCGTCACGCTCCGAGCAATCTATCGCAAATGAAAGAATCCAAATAAATAACCACACCATATAGAAGAACAAAAAGAACAACAAAAGAAATATGGCAAGGTTGAACAACACCAATAAATATAGGCTTAAAGTATAACATAGGTTGTTTATGTGCTATAATGTGACAGGCGAAGAAGTCAACTCCAAAGAGTCAATTGATAAAGATTGCTATATAGGGTTATATTTGAGACAATATGGAATCGGCTTAAAATTATAGGGACAATAACATAAATATTGTATGACATAAGAATTAATTGGCAAAAAGTAATTAATCGAATAGGAGCTATATGAGCAAAGTTATGGTGAATTCAAGTTCGAATTGAATATTTAAAATTCAAATATGTGAAAAGTATTTGAATTTAGAGTATACATGACATAAATAGCAAGCATATGGTATAAAGGTCAGACGCAAAAGGAATTAATTTTTTTGGACAAACAGTTTGAAAGATATGACCTCCGGATGGTTGAACTAAAATTCAAACAAATTCAAATTTGAAATGCACAAAGGTGTGAATATTTGGTTCTGCCATATTCTTCTGGCCATTGTGAGTACATAGGAAAAATAATCACCTAAATTGGGTATATAGATTAAAAGATATAGCTAGTTGAAAATTGGGTGAAAATCTGTCCAAAACGTATTTTGAACTGCGGCTACTATAGCATGTGGCCACGTGTCGCACTAGGATTGGCTGGAAGGGGTTTCCTGCGCGCGCGTGCTCACCAGCAGGGGAAAACGGTGGCAATGCTCCTCTGGTGGCTCTCCGGCGAAGATGAGGTGACGGGAGGATGCAGCTTGTGATGGTGGCTTCAACGGAGATGGGAGGGTCCTCTGCTGGCGCTGCAGTGGCGTTGGAGCTCCCGCGAGATCGGGCGACCCTGGGGAGCCTAGATCCTTGTGTCTGCGCAGGGGAAGATGGTCAGGGAGAGGCGGGACATCAAGGCGATTCTATAGACGAACAGAGGGACATGGGTGTGGCTTACTGTCGCCAGACTTGGCCGTGGAAGGAGGCTCGGCTGGCGGAGCACTATGAGGTCAGTGTGGTTGATTTTGAAGGCGACTTGAGTCGGAGGTTGTGGGAATCGGACGAGGGAAGCGAGAGGGGTCGCCTGGTGTCTACAGTTTGGGAAAGGGGTGAAGGATCGAGCGATGCGATTGGTATTGGATCAGGCTACAGTATTCGGGACGAACACGACAGAGGGGAGAGATGACAGATGGGGCCCGCTGTCACGAACAGAGGAGCAACTGAGAGGCAGAAAGGTGGGGCGATGCTGACGTCGCACTGATGCGCGTGCACGGCTAGCGACTGTGCTGCGTCTATTGCTGCTGTTGGGCTGCACCGGCTGGCCTGCTAGCGGCTGCGCTGCGCGCTGCTGTGCTGAGCAGCGGATAGGACAGGCCACTCGGGCGAGCTAGGTATAGGTTTAGGGATTTCCTATATTTTTTTACAGGTACAGAAATGATTGCAGCTCCAAAGATGATCCAAATCACTTTCTAAAAATACCAGAACATCCAAAAAATAATATAGTCATATATAGCTTAGTGAACATTTTTCTAGTCCAAAATACTTATATAAAATACATATAATATTTTTGTAAACTTTACTTTACACTTATAAATTGTTCCACAAAATATTTTTGAACTCCTGAGAAAATTCAAATAACATTTAAAACATATCCGACTCATCAATATTGAAGTACTCATATTACCTTCTCTCATAATATTTAAATTTCCGAGTCAGAATTGTTTTAAATATTCAAAATCCAAATGGAGGAATATTCAATTATTCACCAATATTATTGTTTGAGGAATTCATGTCATCCTCTCTCATAATTGGAAATATTTTGAATATTCAATAAATCCAAAATGAGACGCCGACGGAAAATTGGGAAAGTCCTTTTATTCCCTCTCTATAAAATATTCATTTAACACCAAAAGTTTCAAATCCTAGTCAAAATTTACTAACAACAAGTAGCACAAGCAAGTTTTAAATTAATCCTATTTAAGTAATTAACACTCAAAAATTGTAAATTTTGGGATGTTAGAACAGGATAGAAATATTGTAGGAATAGAAACTTCATAGGAAGTGAGATGACATGCATCTCAATTCCTATAAAAAAAGAAAAGAGATGCCATTTAAGACATGGGATAGGAATTTTTTTCATTGAGTCTACGTTAATGTTTTTTTCCTTTGAAATGTGAAGAATTGGATCCTATTCTACATAGGAATAGGAATCCATTCCTACAAACGAAAGGGCTTTATAGGAACTTTTATTTGAATATGAAATTCCTATCAGATTCCTACAAACGAAAGAAGGCACTTCTCTTGCAACCTCAGCTAAATTTCATTGCTCCCTGTCCATTGCCTATTTATTATTTTTCCGCATTAGCCTATGTGTTGACCCTAACCCCCCTCCCCCCAAGACTGCCTGTTGTTGTGAGGACGAAGCCGCAATGAGGGCCGATGGTATACGATGACGCGTGACAGATGGCTCGTTCGGTGATCCCCGTGACGCCATCCCTGCCTACTTTCCTTGGTAGTTCATCGTCGGAGTCGGAGTTGCGCTGCCTAATACGGATTGTATGGAGTGTTATGCTGCAGCTATTAGGGTTGTTGTTTTTCTTTTCTTTTTTCCTTGACCTTCAGATCCTCTAGTTCTAGGACCTTCATCACCTTATTGTTTTCTGCTGCTTCCTACTACTTTTTCCGTCCCAAAATTCTTGTCATAGATTTTTCTAGATACGAAGGAAGTATTATTAATGAATGCCAGCGAGCCGAGACACTGGTGAAAAAACACCTCACATCACACAACACAAATCGGCAAAGTAAAGAAGGTTTTCTTTCAGATGTTTGGTGAGGCGGGGCCACAACGTGGGGTTGTTGGCAACGGGGTTGGTGAGGAGGAGGACAGCGCGGGTGGGGAAGGTCGAGCCGGTCAGCGACACAGCACTCACTGGCTATGCGGTCCTCACGTGCATTCTCCCTACCACGCTCGCCGAAATACTTTTCGCACGCACCACCTCGCACACCCGCACGGGCCCATCCTCTCCAACCATCCTCCTCCCCGATCCGCACCCGACGCATCTGCTGCTATAAAAACTATGTGCATACCCCCGTACCCGCTTCATCCCTCTCTACTTCCCGATCAAACGCGGCGGCGGCAGCAGCGGCAGCGCAAGGTGAGCCCTTCCCACCCTACCCAATTACTGCGCGTCTCTCTCTCTCTTGCCCTCTCTTCTGCTGGATCTGCACGTATAGGATTTGAGATCTCTTGCTTTGTGCGGGAAGAGGCAGGAGGGTGGCTGAAAAGAGGGGTAATGGTGATTTTCGGCGTAGATCTGGTTTCACGGCGTTCCGTTTTGTATCTTTGTTGCGGTTCTCGCCTATCAATGGATAAACTGGGAATAGTGTTGCTTTTGTTAGTTTCATGAGATTCTACGGCCGGTTAGAAATTCGGGGACGTCAGAGTTCATCAGGGGAGTGGACAATTGGATCTTTTTGTTCTTTTCTCATGTCTCTTTTTTTAAACAAATAATAATATATCGTATGGATCTAGTTGCCTGCACAAAAGATCCGCCTTTTTTAGTGTGTAGATTACTTGTCGGTCATGCGATGGGCTTATAGATCTCGGCTATGTTTTTATTCATTTTTAAATCTCTTCATCGAGTAGACCAATTGTAATTTTCGCTGATATATCTCTTTAATTGAGCGTAATCAGGTAGCCTTCACTTCGACTGATGTAAGCGTATAAATAATCAATTGCTACTATCGAAAGTTCTGCTGTGAAGAAACAAATACTTCCATTTAGATTTAGCATTTTGTGGGCATCTACAAATTTGCTGTGGAGTTCTAAATCTAATTCACCACTTGTTTTTGCATTCGCAGAGGTAGATTGGAGTATCACCACCACCGCGCAAGAAATGGCGACCGAGACTTTCCTCTTCACCTCTGAGTCTGTGAACGAGGGCCACCCTGACAAGCTCTGCGACCAGGTCTCCGACGCTGTGCTTGACGCGTGCCTCGCCCAAGACGCTGACAGCAAGGTTGCCTGTGAGACATGCACCAAGACCAACATGGTCATGGTTTTTGGTGAGATCACCACCAAGGCCACTGTTGACTATGAGAAGATTGTGCGTGACACCTGCCGCAACATTGGCTTCATCTCTGATGATGTTGGCCTTGATGCTGACCGGTGCAAGGTGCTTGTCAACATAGAGCAGCAGTCTCCTGACATTGCCCAGGGTGTGCACGGACATTTCACCAAGCGCCCTGAGGATATTGGTGCTGGTGACCAGGGTATCATGTTTGGCTATGCCACCGATGAGACCCCTGAGCTCATGCCCCTCAGCCATGTGCTTGCCACCAAGCTGGGTGCCCGCCTCACTGAAGTCCGCAAGAATGGCACTTGTGCCTGGCTAAGGCCTGATGGCAAAACCCAGGTCACGGTTGAATACCTCAACGAGGGAGGTGCCATGGTTCCTGTACGTGTGCACACTGTTCTGATCTCCACCCAGCATGATGAGACTGTCACCAATGATGAGATTGCTGCGGACCTCAAGGAGCATGTCATCAAGCCGGTGATCCCTGAGAAGTACCTGGACGAGAAGACCATATTCCACTTGAATCCATCAGGCCGCTTTGTCATTGGTGGCCCTCATGGTGATGCTGGTCTTACTGGTCGCAAGATCATCATTGACACCTATGGTGGCTGGGGAGCACACGGAGGTGGTGCTTTCTCCGGCAAGGACCCAACTAAGGTTGACCGCAGTGGCGCCTACATTGCCAGGCAGGCTGCCAAGAGCATCATTGCTAGCGGTCTTGCACGCCGCTGCATTGTTCAGATCTCCTACGCCATTGGTGTGCCTGAGCCCTTATCTGTCTTCGTTGACTCTTATGGTACTGGCAAGATCCCTGATAAGGAGATCCTCAAGATTGTGAAGGAGAACTTTGACTTCAGGCCTGGGATGATCAGCATCAACCTTGACTTGAAGAAGGGTGGCAACAGATTCATCAAGACGGCTGCTTATGGCCACTTTGGCCGTGAGGATGCTGACTTCACCTGGGAGGTTGTGAAGCCCCTCAAGTTTGACAAGGCCTCTGCTTGAGAGGTGGGTATGGAGGAGTCTATCATTCCTGCTGCTGCCGCTGGTGGTTGTATCTTGGATAATTGAATTCCTTCTCTTTAGAAGGAAGCAGGGTTTCAACATCGCCGTGGACACGCTGAATTGGCGTCTAGTGATTGGTATTTTGGTATGGCATACAGAAATATGTGCTGAGTTAATACTAGTCGGGTCTTTTGATGTCTTCTGTGCTTTGTTTTTGCTTTTTGAGTCTACTGAAACCGCAGTACTTGTGCGGTTTCCTCTATCCAGTTATTTTTTAGTACTGCATCTGTAAAACCATATGTGATCCTAGTACCCTGTTCTTCCCAATTCTCGATGCTTGGTGTAGTCTTAACCTTTTCGATATTCAGTTTGAGCGATAAGGTAGTGCGGTTTTTGTCAGTGCAGGTTTGGCAATTACTCATCTTTGCTACCCTGTTCTTCCCAATTCACGATGCTTGTTGCAGTCTAAGAGCAACTCCCTTTTTTGTCCGTTTGGGTCGGCCGCACGCACCGCGTTTGCTTTGTTTTAGATTTGGGTTAGTATTGCGCCCAACGCGCCGACCCATTTCATGTCCGCATGTTATTTTTAAAAAAGACCCGCGGCCATAGATCATGTCAATAGCCATGTCGTCGTCCGAAACTCATACCGGCATACAATGCCAGCTTAAGAAAAAACACCACACAGTTCATGCTGCCGCACTCGCCAGCGGCCGTGCCGCACTCGCCAGCGGCCGACACACATGTCAACGCATAAAAAGAGGTGGGACTGAGTTCGACCATGCACATAAAAAGAGGCGGGCGCATATGCACCCAGTTTTCTGCACCTGCGCCTGTGCTGCGTCGATGACGGATGGCCAATGCTGTCTGTGCTGCGTCGATGACGGATGGCCAATGCTGTCTCTGATCCCGCGCGTCAGCTGCATGTCTCGCAGTGTGGGTTAGTTTCTCCTGTCAACCACTTTTGGCCGGCGTTCCCTATGCGTTGCGCGCATCGTGCGTTGCGGGAACAACTGCGGAGGGGTGGCCGATGCGTGTGCACCCGGCCTTTGCACCCGCGTTTGGTCTGTCGCGATGACGGGTGGGCCGGCGCTGCCCCTGGCCCCGCACGCCGGCTGCACGCGTCTTTCAAGGGTCGTCGCGTCGTCGGTTTGTCTGGTGTTGAAGAGAGCTGTGGGGCTGACTCCTGCGTCGTGCTCTGCCTGGCTACTACGCCATGCTGCGTCACGTCTATGGCAGCAGGAGCGTGCAGTGTGGGTGCCCCACAACCCTCTCTCCTCAGTTCCTCGTCAATACACCTCCCTTCTCCGGTCCTCCCCCCCCCCCCCCCCCCCCCCGCAGCCCTAGGAGCTCTGCCGCCTCTTTCGATGAGATCCACCGTCTCCCGAGGTCCTTATCCACCCAGCTCGCGAGGAAGTCTCGGGAGGAGAGCCCTCATCGCGAGGAAGCCACGGAAGGAGGAGCTCAACCGGGCATCGCCGGCCGGAGAAGGAGGAGAGGCGCGGATGCCAGGCAGGGAGGCAGATCGGCTCGCATCCGCGGCAGCCAGGGAGGCGGATCGGCTCGCCTCCGCGACGTCTTGTGCGCCGCCGCCGCCTCTACATCCACCTTTCTCCGCATAGCAGCATGTGTGCGGAAGCGGGGACATGTGACCGCGAGCAGATGGCGTCGGCGGCAACGGCAACACGCATGGTGCGCAAAGTCCGGTAAGATGGGCGCGGCCTCCCCGCATGCGTTTCAGGATGGTGTGCTCGACGGCTCGGAACGCGCCCGCACGGGCACAAGAGGTATGCATAGGAGCACGGCGACGACAACGTGCACCGCGAGGTCGGCCAGAGCCCCTCCGTACTGGAGGAAACCTGCGACTCACCTCCACTCACAGGTAATGTCCTTCCCCTCCGTGCCCTCTCTTTCCTCTGAACTATCTCTCTTTTCAGACCCTCTCGCTGTTATACATTTGCATGAAAAAACAAAAGTAAAAGGAAAACTTACTTTGGGTTCATATGGTGCAGACCAACAACAAAACCATTGTTAATGAAAGGTTTGAGTGCAGGTATACTCAAATCAGGGTCTTTTATCTAATTGGTTGGATTACTACTTGTCAGGTCTATGCCGATTTCCACAATAACACTGCCTCCAACTTTCTCATTTCCCCAGCTCTGCATACAAGGTCCAAGCTAGGTATGCCAATCTTGTTATAGCTTGTTTATTCGCTTTCTGGTTTGTGCCTTTTCACCTGCATATAGTGAGGCAGTGTGTGGAATTTAGGTGCTGGTTTGAACAAATTACAATGATGTAGTGGTGCGGATCAGTACAATTACCGGCTTTATATTGTGGTCAGTGTGTTGTAAGTAGTTTGGGAAACAAGTTCTTGAGTAGGTTTATCTGCTTGCTCATGCATTTTAATACTTGATGTTCTGATGATTTGTGAAGTTCTGTGTATCATGTGATAAGCTGCACATCAGGTAGCATGGCATCTTGTTTGTTTCTTTTAGGATGTACATGTACCCAGGTGGATCAAATACAGATACCAGTCATATATTATTTTTTTACTCATGTGTTTTTCATGTGCCTTCCAAGCATTTTAACAAAGTGATTATATGATTCAGATGTATTCAGGCCGGGTTTCTGTGATCCAAAAAAAATCATGTGGCACTAGCTTTTGTATTACATACAAAACTAAATGTGGAGAAGTATATATGTTCATTATTTGGTAAGTGAACTGAATCACCTTGGTATAAAAATCCCATTCGCTTTTGTCGGAGGCGCTGTAATGATTTGTAGGAAAGGCTTTTATATTTTCATGTTGATCAACTACACAACTTTTTTTTGAGACATTAACTACACAACTTCTGATCCTAAAGCCTTTCTTTAAAAGAGGCTGGTCGATACAGCTCCACGTTGTGCTATCTTGCTATTGGGCTCTTTTTTCTTTTCTTAAAATGGTTGGATTTCTCTCATGTTTAATTCGTGGTTGATTGCTTATTTCCAAAATAATTATGTTAGTACACTAAAGTTAATTTCTACATTGTTAGTGAAGTTGAAAATTTCCCTCGATTTGTTCCTCAAATGTTGTGAGAGATGTTGCGTATTAGGAAACCCCTTGGATAGTCAAGGTGTTGTTTCAGCTGACTAATATAAAGTTATATTTCCAGCAGAAGATCTTTGGGATTGACGTTTTGATGAAAAAGTAGCATACTGATGGAGGGACATGAGCTATCCAGTGTAGGTTCAAACAATTCATCCATTCATTGCAGGTTCAGCGTGTCTCATTATATCTTTTTGCTTCATATTCAGGGTCGAACTGGGCTATATTTCTTTCATTGAGTCATGCAAAAAAAAAATCTTTCACTGAGGCGAGGGTGATTCTAGTGGGTGAGGTGAATTTTAGACATCCGGATGTCTTGCTATGTTCAGGTGCTACCATGCCTGAATTAAGATTTCCCTTGCAGATTTTGCAAGGCGTACTCGCCGTTTTTCTTGAAGTTGGGCATTCGTCGTCTCTGCGGCAAGGTGACCTTATCCCATTTACTTTGTTCAGTCCAGAGTCAAGATTCATATCCCCTTCACTGTCATTTCATTTGCGAGCACTTATTCAATTGATCTATGTCATCGGCATCATGACAATTTAGCTTTTTCTGCTGATCACAATTGCTTGCATCTGAACACACTGGCCCATCTCATTGAGGAAATTCCCCTGCTCCACTTAATTAAAATTAATGTGAACTATGTTTCTATCAAAACTAATTAAAATTTATTCTTTTTAGTTTCTACTGATTTTTGGTATGAAATACTGGGGGCCGAGTAGTTCATTTCCCAGTGGATATGGCACACACATGTATTATCGCTGTTATTGAAATTGATACCAACACCTTGACTGAATCGCATAGAATAGACTGCCCTGATAATTCTTGCACAGTTAAGCTATCGGTAGATCATAGAATAGACTGTGAGCATGCCCTGGGGGACCTGTCTAAATAATTCCTGTGCACATGGACGCTGGGTATGTTAGTAATCACCCAAAGAAATTAGCGGCGGGAGATTATTTTCTAAAAAATCTAACGGTGTTTCCTTACCATCAACTGCTATTTCAGTAGTTCTAAAATGTTCTGCGAGATAATGTATAATGAATACATAGCTAGGTTCATATATGTATAGATTTGCATAATAATCTTTTGTATGGCAAAGGTTCATATGGTTGGAAGGGAAATTAGTAGCTGCACCTTGGTACGTGCAAATGATTTTTTTATAGTGTCCCTTGATGGTTCTCCACTTTAGACACTAAAGATACCACTGGTGCTTTGTTTAGGATCTGGGGAGTCAGATTGTGGATTACATGTAGTGAGGAAGAAGAGAGGGGGAAGAGGAAGAGGACGCCCTCAGTGGCGTGCTATATCTAACTAGGCGACAATGTTGAGAGGGTGCCTGGCATCATGAACCCAACATGCTTTTCCGGGAGTTTGTTGAGGTGAGCCACCTGGGCAGGTCTATGCGTTGAGGTGGTTTGATAATTTGTTGTTCCTCTTTTTCCTGCATCTTTTTAGGAAATGACTTTATTAGTTGGAAAATGGCAATATCGTTTACAAGTATACATGAAACAAATTATTTTTCCTACACCTCTTTGTTCTGTGTAATGGTGCTCTTGGTTGAGTGTGCCGACGAAAGAGATTCCATGCTACAGGCTAGGTAGCTTCTCAGTAACTCTTCATGATTTACTTGCAATGTTGTTCTTTGCAAAATTGTTCCTTGCAATCCTAAAATGATTTCACAAAACATGTAAGAAGGAAGGTGTGACACCAAGTTATATATATATATGTGTGTGTGTGTGTGTGTGTGTATGTGTGTGATTTTAGTTTTCATCAATGTCGCTATTATTTTTATCTCTTTGTAGCTTCATATAAAATCAGTACTGACATGGTCATTTTACAGAGTGTTAAAATGGTAGGTGGTAGAATCATAACCTGTGAGTGACTGCCTTAAGAAGTTCTTTTCATCATCGTTAAATAATATAATGTTTAGGGCCAGTTTTGATGCGTCGTCGAAAAATATGAGTAAAATCAGTGAATTTTTTGCATTGCCTTGTGTTTGGTGTGTCTATTGCATAATCCTTTTGTTTGCTTCTCTTTCCAAAGCAAGGACCAGGCTGGGAACATATGTGCTTGCCCACAATGAAATCGACTAAACCATGTTTTGTTTCGCATATGGATCAAGATTTTCTACTACCAAATTACAATATATACATCGGTTGTCCTTACTGAAGGAAACTATTTTCATCGCGAACATGGGTTTAGTGGGTCTCTGCGTCATTTGGCGCAATGGGTCAACTAGTAAAAATAAAAAGCCAGATTCAGATTGTGCAATCGTTAGAGAAAGCTGCAGGCGGGTTCCGTTCCGTCCTAATGTCCGAGAAGTTGTGTCTTCTTTCTCTCTCTATATATCTCTTTTGTTGTTCCGAAAGCAAGCCTTCTCTGCTTTCGGCGCCAGTTGAGAATATTCGTGCTATCGGATTGGACTTTGCTGAGATTCATGCTGGTAGGGTACGTAAAGCGTCCATTTAGCACAGATGCTGATGCAAAGCGAGCAACTTTTCCGAGGAAGTTGCCCTCCTTCCCTTCCCTCACAGTCTATTATATACCTACTATTAAAGGAAATATGTATTCTCTATTTGGTTTGGTCCTTTTCATTGATTTTCGTTTGGTTTGAGCACATGCTAAAGTTTCATACGGTTCGCTGGTACACACGGCAAGCCATCTAGGCTAGGTACTCGTACGTTGAGGGCCTTCTATGGGCTTTCATAGAGACCGCGAAAAAATAATCGGATCAAAATAAGTCAACATCGTGGGAATTGAACGCAATACCTCGTATCTAGCTCTTTGATATAACAACCAATGAGCTATGCATTTTTCATGTATACTAATCCCGCCTCGCTCTTTTACAATGGTTCCCACCAGTAAATATACAAGCAGCCTTAGGAATCAACAAACAGACAGTTAAATAAGCGGTCCCGGGAAGGATTATGGGCTTAAATAGGATATTTAAATGGATATGGCTAATTAAAGAAAGGATTGTGTGTAAACCGGTGGAATATTAAAGAATGACTGTGACCTTAATAAATATAATATTCAAATAGATGGGCCTAATTAAAGGAAGGATTTGAGGTAAAAAGTTAGGATAATTAAAATGAAGGATCCATAGGCTTCATTATGGTGGGGCTACTAAATTAGAAAAGGAAGAATTTGATTCCCGACTAAAATGGATGAGAACGTCATTGTAACTAAAGGAAGGATTATACTTAAATGAAATTAGTGGGAGATTATGCCCGCAAAGAAAATATGGACGCGGATAAATTGCATCCTATTTTTTATTTTGATTTTGTAAAAGGATGATGCATTGTAGCATGTTCTTCATAGTGAACCCGGTGCTACGAGACATTATGCTTGCACAAAACATAAATTTTTCCTATTGCAACGCACGAGCTTATGTGCTTGTTTGACTAAATGACTGCGGCCTCCATTGATATAAATAGGGTCTAATGTAATTTTTGAGATTACCCTTGACTAAGATTAATACTATATGAATTGTATATTGCGAAAATTATATTATTGGAAACTCCTTTCACGTACAAAATTGACAACATGCTTTGTGTAACTTGCATGTCATTTCGCCAAAAAAACTTTTATATACCATATACTATTGCTCTAACGTGTGGTCAAAGTTAGTCTTGAAAAATGCATTAGGCCCTATATAGATGGATGGAGGGAGTACAGGAGAAACTTATCTGGTTCATTGACCCCCCTTCCCCCCCAAAAAACCTTGTCAGGATTCTGGGTTCCCAGCCCGAACGTCATTATTGCCGTTGAATTAAAGTTAGTCTCGAAAAATGCATTAGGACCTATATAGATGGATAGAGGGAGTACTGGAGAAACTTATTTGGTTCATTGACTCCCCCTCAAAAAAACCTTATTGATATGTACTGAATGTCAGGATTCTGGGTTCCCAACCGGAACGTCATTATTGCCATTGGATTAAAGCAACGATCTTAAAGCGCTAGACATTTGCCACAACATCTTTCCCATATGTTCGCGCTAGTGAGTGGTCGACCGTACGAGCGGTGCTCCTCGCTATTCCATATTCTATCCTCTCACTCTTCATCTCCATCTTCATTCACTCTCACCCCCTCCACCCAAAATCAAATCTCGGTGACGAGCAGGACACCACCTAATAGAGGCAAAGGTGCCCGTCTTTTAGTGATGGTAACTATCATTTTTGGTGGAGTAGACTTTGACGATCTGACTATGAATGTGTAAAGATGTCACGCCTTAGCAATCTCTAAACCAACTCCACGAGGTTATTGACCACGCCGAAGCACGATCAACCTGAGGGTCTATTTCTTATAGACAAATAAAGAACCAGTAAGAAAGTGAGAGTGCAATCTGGATATTGTGAATCTAAGAGGGAAGCTTTATTGATCAAAGTGGGATTCTGTAACGTCTTGGTCTTGTCGTTGAATACAAACGAAGTACGCGGGTTGCAACTATGGAGAACTTCAATCTAAACAAAACCCAAGTCTAAAACGACGCCCTAAGGGCTGTATTTATAGTGAGACAGAGGAGAATTTTGTTCACCCTTGGCAAGGTGGGACTAAATTCTATCCTATGTCGTTTACCTATTAATATGAAATCTAAAAAAAGACTATTAAGTGTATTTCGAAATTACATGGGTCTGATCCAAAAATAAGGTGGCACAACATCTTTATTAGCTATGGACGAAATTTATGAAAGGCTATCTTGTATATTTTGTCCATGTCCTTGTACGTCATCAGGGTGGCTTCAAAGTGCTGAAAACTTCACCGAAAACTCCATTCTTGTTCGCCTTGTGTACGCCATCATCTCCATGCTTGATCATGCTCGAATGTTCATCATTCTTGCCCATGCCGGGTTCTTAATTTGTAAGCAAAATAAGTGTATCCAATTCAAGGAGCATCATATTCTCATGAACATTAGAACGTTACCAAGGAACGAAAGTACTCCCTCCGTAAACTCATATAAGAGTGTTTAGATCACTGCTTTAGTGATCTAGATGTTCTTATATTAGTTTACAGAGGGAGTACTTGGTAATTTAATTGACATGCGCGAGCTATAAATTGGTCCAGTATGTGTAGTAGCAGGGGTTGTGGGTGTAACTGTATTAATGATGCCCTCATCACCGCTGAATCCCCATGACAAGTAGGAGGTCGCAGGATCCAGAGGAACAGGGCGGTGCACCCTGCAGCTGCCGGTCCGGGATGAGTGGGGTGGCTCAGAGGAGGAACTGGCAGTGAGGACCAGCTCCTCGATGGGGAGTGCGGCATGGAGCAGCACTTGGAGGCATCAGGACTTGTGGCCATGTCCCTCATCTTCCTTGACGTCGACTTCGCCCGTCCTGAAGGTGACATCGTGCCTACTCTACTTCACCATCGTCCCTTCGACCCGTGCCCTGATACGTCTCTAACATACTATATTTTTGATTGTTTTATGCTATTATATTATCACTTTTGTATACTTTGTATGCCATTTTATATTAATTTTATGGACTAACCTATTAACTCAGTGCCCTGTGCAGTTCATATTTTTTTTTGCATGTTTTTGGTTTTCCAAGAAATCCATACCAAATGAAGTCCAAACATGACAAAACTTTTCGACAATTTTTTCTAGACATAAAGAGACCCTGGAAGCTTAGGGAGGAGAGTAGATGGTGCATGAGGGAGCACAAGGCAGGGCGCGCTTGATACGTCTCCGTCGTATCTACTTTTCCAAACACTTTTGCTCTTGTTTTGGATTCTAATTTGCATGATTTGAATGAAAGTAATCCGGGCTGACGCTATTTTCAACAGAACTACCATGGTGTTGTTTTTGTGCAGAAAAAAAGTTCTCGGAATTGGAAGAAACTTTTTGGAGATTTTTCATGGAATAAATAAAAAATACTGGAGCCAAGGTCCACTTGAGGGGGCCACCCAGTGCCTACAAGGCACCAGGGCGTGCCCTGGTGGCTTGTGGGGCCCATGTGGCTCCGCTGAACCTAAACTCAAGTCTATAAATTCCTATTTCCCGAGAAAAAATAAGGGAGGAAGTTTCATTGCGTTTTACGATACGGAGCCGCCGCTATCTCCTATTCTTCATCGGGAGGCCAAATTTGGAGTCCGTTCGGCGCTCCGGAGAGGGGGATCTTTCGTCTTCATCATCATCAACCATCCTCCATCACCAATTTCATGGTGCTCACCGCCGGGAGTGAGTAATTACTTCGTAGGCTTGCTGGACGGTGATGGGTTAGATGAGATTCATCATGTAATCGGGTTAGTTTTGTTAGGGCTTGATCCCTAGTATCCACTATGTTCTGAGATTGATGTTGCTATGACTTTGCTATGTTTAATGCTTGTCACTAGGGCCCGAGTGCCATGATTTCAAATCTGAACCCTTTATGTTTTCATGAATATATTTTTGTTCTTGATACAATCTTGAAAGTTGTATGCACCTGCTACGTGTTATGATCCGCATACCCCAAGGTGATAATAATTGGGATTCTTTCCGGTGATTAACGTAGTTTGAGGAGTTCTTGTATTCACTATGTGTTAATGCTTTGTTCCGGTTCTCTATTAAAAGGAGGCCTTAATATCCCTTAGTTTCCTTATAGACCCCGCTGCCACGAGAGGGTAGGACAAAAGATGTCATGGAAGTTCTTCTTATAAGCACGTATGACTATATACGGAATACATGCCTACATTACATTGATGAATTGGAGCTAGTTCTGTGTCGCCCTAGGTTATGACTGTTACATGATGAATATTATCCAATATTATCACCGATCCAATGTCTACGAGCTTTTCATATATTGTTTCTTTGCTATGTTGCTAATGCTGTCACAATTGCTACAAAACTATTTCTGCTACCGTTACTGTTAGTGCTACCGTTACTGTTACTGCTATCAAATTATCATACTACTGTGCTAATGATCACTTTGCTGCATATATTGGTTGAATTGACAATTCAACTGCTAATACTTGTGAATATTCTTTGGCTTCCTGTGATGCCCGAGTATCAAGCTACAATAACCCTCTGGTAATGATGCCACGTCACCTTGATTACTATTGATAATCTCGCGTTGGTTCAGAACCGATCCAAATTCAAAATTTGAATTAAAGTCAAAACAATTAAAGTTTTCAAAAGTCAAAACTAAATTGTTCCTAACGTGTCAAATAACCCATAATAAATGTTGGTGAAGAAATCATCTACTAATAAAATACTTTAATGCACTAAATAAACTAAAACAACGATAAAACAATTATCTAAAATGCTTTTAAAATAATAAGCACGTTCAAAACACTTTATTTAAAGAGTCAGTATATTTGGGGCTGTGACCTATTTAATAACATGAAATTAGTTGTCGCTTTTTAATTTTATAAAACTAAAAGAAAAGAAAACAGAACAAACAAAAAAGAAAAGGGAAAAGAGAGAACCCTCCCCCCCACCGGGCCACGGCCCAGCTGGCCTCTGCACCCACCAGGCCGGTCCAATCGGCCCAGCCGCCCCCCACCTGCGCCCAACCTCCCCACTCGGTCGCCTTCCACCTCGCTACAGGGGAAGCCGACCGAGGCGCGCCCGTCGGTCGTCCTCGACCACCTCGCCATTCCCGCCGGGGGAAGATAAGGACGCCACCCCCTGCAGCCCCCTCGGCCTCCTCGCCTCCCCTCCACTTGCCTGTCCCACTTCTTCCCCACACTCGCCCCTCTTGCCGATCTGGAGGAGACCACCGCCACCATCGCCATGGCCGGCGTCTTCCTCGCGCCCACCGACCACCCCTTGGCCTAGGACCATGTTCAGGAGCCCGGCTGAATCCCTCTGCTTCGTCCGCGCCGAAGAACGCGAGCACCGCACCACCGCATCGACTGAATCGACCTCATCTTCCCCACGGCTGCTGCTGGCGATCTTCTTCGGATCCGGCGACGCCTGCTGCTCCTAATCTATCGACGGGTCCTCGTGTGCCTACACAGTGAGCTCCTCTGCCGATTCCCCCGTTTTCCCTTTCCGTTCGTCGCCGTTTGTCGTCGGCACCGAGCTCGAACGTCCTCGTCCATGGCCATACTCAAGTTTCCGCGTACGCGCGCGCCCCCAGCAACTCGCGCGCCTTAGCCGTCCGCGGCCACGCTCCTGCTGCTTGCTAGCCGCGCTGCTGCTGCGCGGCCGACTGCTGTCGCTGCTGCCTCCAGCAGCCGTGCTCGTTCCCCGCCGTCATGCCACTCCGCCGCGGCCACCGCGCCATCCGTCGTCCCGGTTCGCTCCGCCCGCAAGTGCCCCGCGCGGCCTCCCGCCACTGCCACTCGCCGGCCTCACCTTGACCCCAGGTCAGGCTCGGTCTTCGCCCGGGCGATGCCAGCGCCCTGGTCCAGTCGCCCGTACGCCCGTGAACCCGGCGCACGTTAGCGCCCGTGGGTCTATGAGAATGAGGCCCCACCCCAGAATGTAAAAAAAAGATTAAAAAATAAATAGATAAATAAAAATATATTAATCAATTAATTAATTAGGATAATTAACTTAATCAATTAGGTTTAATTAAACTAATTAAAATCTATCAGCCTAATAACCTAGTTAGACTAAATTAACTAGTTAGTTAGTGTAGTAGTCAATGACAGGGGGGCTCCACCCTCTGTTGACCAGTCAAACGTTGACTGGTCAACAGGGACCCCCTGGCCCACCTGTCAGCCTCTGGTACACTTCTGTGTACGCAGAGCTGGGTGCACCTAGCATTTAGCTATTTAATTTTTGAATTAATATTAATTCCAGAATTATAGAAAAGGTATAAAATTTTTAAAATTAATATAAAATAAACCGTATCTCGGATGAAAATACTTTGTACATGAAAGCTGCTCAGAATGACGAGACGAATCTAGATACGCAGCCTGTTCGTCCGCCACACGTCCCTAGCATAGTGAACCTGCGACATTTCACCTCCGGTTCATCTGTCCGGAAACGCGAAACACCGGGGATACTTTCCCGGATGTTTTCCCCCTTCGCCGGTATCACCTACTACCGCGATTGGGCACACCTAGCACCGTGCATTGTCATGCCTTCCATCGTCATGCTTATGTTTGCTTTTATATTTATTGTTTCTTCCCCCCTCTTCTCTCGCTAGACACCGAGGCAGACGTCGCTGCTACCCAGTACAACTACGGTGTTGACGACCCCTCCTTCTTGCCAGAGCAACCAGGCAAGCCCCCCCCTTGATCACCAGATATCGCCTATTCTTCTCTATATTGCTTGCATTAGAGTAGTGTAGCATGTTACTGTTCGGTTACTCCTATTCTGTTGCATAGCCTGTCATTGTTGCTACAGTAATTGATACCTTACCCGCAATCCTAAATGCTTAGTATAAGATGCTAGTTTATCATAATTGGCCCTACATTCTTGTCAGTCTGCCTTGCTATACTATTGGGCCGTGATCACTCGGGAGGTGATCATGGGTATATACTATACATATATACATACTACAGATGGTGGCTAAAGTCGGGTCGGCTCGAGGAGTACCCGCGAGTGATTCACGGATTGGGGGCTGAAAGGACCTTTGTCCCGACGGCCCTCTGTGTGTATATTTGTGGCGGAGCGACAGGGCAGGTTGAGACCACCTAGGCGAGAGGTGGGCCTGGCCCTGGTCGATGTCCGCGGTTGCTTCATAATAACACGCTTAACGAGATCTTGGTATTTGATCTGAGTCTGGCCACTGGCCTATACGCACTAACCAACTACGCGGGAAAGATATGGGCACTCGACGTCGTGGTATCAGCCGAAGCCTTCGTGACGTCAACGACTGAGCGGCGCACGTCGGATTGGACCGTAAGCCTGCTCTTGTATTAAGGGGGCTAGGTCTGCTTCCGGCCGCGTACGCAACGTGCAGGTGTGCAATGGGCGATGGGCCCAGACCCCTACGCGCGTAGGATTTAGACCGGCGTGCTGACCTCTCTGTTGTGCCTAGGTGGGGCTACGACATGTTGATCTTCCGAGGCCGGGCATGACCCAGGAAAGTGTGTCCGGCCAAATGGGATCGAGCGTGTTGGGTTATGTGGTGCACCCCTACAGGGAAGTTAATCTATTCGAATAGCCGTGTCCCTCGATAAAAGGACGACCCGGAGTTGTACCTTGACCTTACGACAACTAGAACCGGATACTTAATAAAACACACCTAGACAAGTTCCACAGACAACCCGGTGATCGCTTTTCCACAGGGCGACGAGGGGAGGATCGCCGGGTAGGATTATGCTATGCGTTGCTACTTGGAGGACTTTAATCTACTCTCTTCTACGTGCTGCAAGACGGAGGCTGCCAGAAGCGTAGTCTTCGATAGGACTAGCTATCCCCCTCTTATTCTGGCATTCTGCAGTTCTGTCCACTGATACGGCCTCCTTACACATATACCCATGCATATGTAGTGTAGCTCCTTGCTTGCGAGTACTTTGGATGAGTACTCACGGTTTCTTTGCTCCCTCTTTCCCCCCCGTTTTCCTCTTCTTCTCGGATGCCGCAACCAGACGTTGGAGCCCAGGAGCCAGACGCCACCATCGACCACGACTACTACACTGGAGGTGCCTACTACTACGTGTAGGCTGCTGACGACGACCAGGAGTAGTTAGGAGGATCCCAGGCAGGAGGCCTGCGTCTCTTTCAATCTGTATCCCAGTTTGTGCTAGCCATCTTATGGCAACTCTTTTAACTTATGTCTGTACTCAGATATTGTTGCTTCCGCTGACTTGTTTATGATCGAGCACTTGTATTCGAGCCCTCGAGGCCCCTGGCTTGTATTATGATGCTTGTATGACTTATTTATGTTTTTAGAGTTGTGTTGTGATATCTTCCTGTGAGTCCCTGATCTTGATCGTACACGTTTGCGTGCATGATTAGTGTACGATTGAATCGGGGGCGTCACACTTCCCTTGTGTCGAATCAATAAATTTGGGTTGAATACTCTACCCTCAAAAACGGTTGCGATCCCCTATACTTGTGGGTTATCAAGACCTTTTTCTAGCGCTGTTACCAGGGAGCATAGCTATATTTGTTGAGTCACTTGGACTTATATCTGTTGATCACTATGAAGAATCTTAAGGATGATAGAACCGAGATCGTTCCCTCTAAGATGGGCGGGGGGGGGGGGGGGGGGGAGGTAAGGAACTGTTATCTAGCTCTGCACTTGATTCACCTTCTGTTTTGAGTAAGTTTGCAACACCACCACCTGCTATTAATCTTGATATGTCGCAAGTAATTGATGATGCTACTTCTGCTATGAATGATGTTATTGGTGATGCTAGTACTTTGATTGATAAGAATGTGTCACTAGGTGAATATCTTGATGAACAACTTGCTAGAGCTAAAGAATTTGAGAATGTTGAAACTGATGAAGTTATTCAAACTGGAAGTTATGAAACACCTATTCGACCTAGCTCTCCTAGATATGAATTGTCGAAGATAACTGAAGGTTATGTTATGGAAGGAAAGGTAGCTAGGGACTTTCTTGCTTGTAAGGATAGAGATGATGTTAAGAAATTACTATGCAAGTTGAAAGAAAAATCTTTGAATGCTAGAATGAAATATGATCCTAAGTTTTCTACTTCACCTATCTTTATTACTGATAAAGATTATGAATTCTCCGCCAATCTAGAGTTAATTACTTTGGTTGAATCTGATCCTTTCCATGGCTATGAAACTGAAACTATTGTGGGACATCTTACTAAATCAAATGATATAGCCACCCTATTTGTTCATGTGGAAAAAATCCGCTATAACTATATCCTTGTCACGCCCAATATGCGACCCGATCCTAAAGGAACTCGAAGGTCCCACTAAGGATAGAAGCGCATATTGGAGACGCTTTTGCAAGGTGGATATCATTACATCAACATTACATAATAGATGGGGGTGAAGGAAATATGCCCTAGAGGCAATAATAAAGTTATTATTTATTTCCTCATATCATGATAAATGTTTATTATTCATGCTAGAATTGTATTACCCGGAACCATGATACATGTGTGAATACATAGACAAACATAACGTCACTAGTATGCCTCTACTTGACTAGCTCATTAATCAAAGATGGTTATGTTTCCTAACCATAGACATGTGTTGTCATTTGATTAACGGGATCACATCATTAGGAGAATGATGTGATTGACTTGACCCATTCCGTTAGCCTAGCACTTGATCGTTTAGTATGTTGCTATTGCTTTCTTCATAACTTATACAAAGTTCCTATAACTATGAGATTATGCAACTCCCGTTTACCGGAGGAACACTTTGTGTGCTACCAAACGTCACAACGTAACTGGGTGATTATAAAGGAGCTCTACAAGTGTCTCCAAAGGTACATGTTGAGTTGGCGTATTTCGAGATTAGGATTTGTCACTCCGATTGTCGGAGAGGTATCTCTGGGCCCTCTCGGTAATGCACATCACTATAAGCCTTGCAAGCAATGTGGCCAATGAGTTGGTTACGGAATGAAGCATTACGTAATGAGTAAAGAGACTTGCCGGTAACGAGATTGAACTAGGTATTGGATACCGACGATCGAATCTCGGGCAAGTAACATACCAATGACAAAGGGAACAACGTATGTTGTTATGCGGTTTACCGATAAAGATCTTCATAGAATATGTAGGAGCCAATATGAGCATCCAGGTTCCGCTATTGGTTATTGACCGGAAACAGTTCTAGGTCATGTCTACATAGTTCTCGAACCCGTAGGGTCCGCACGCTTAATGTTACGATGACAGTTTTATGAGTTTATAAGTTTTGATGTACCGAAGGTTATTCGGTGTCCCGGATGTGATCACGGACATGATGAGGAGTCTCGAAATGGTCGAGACATAAAGATTGATATATTGTACGACTATATTCGGACACCGGAAGTGTTCCGGGTGATTTCGGAGAAAATCGGAGTGCCGGAGGGGTTACCGGAACCCCCTGGGAAGTATTGGGCCTTAGTGGGCCTGAGGGGAGAGAGAGGGCAGCAACCCAGGAGGTGCCCCCCCATGGGCAGTTCGAATTGGACTAGGGGAGGGGGGCGCGGCCCCTCTTTCCCTCTCCCTCTCCCTCTCTTTCCTTCCCCGTTCCTCCTTCCTAGTGGGACTAGGAAAGGGGAGTCCTACTCCCACTAGGAGGAGGACTCCCCCCTCCTTGGCGCGCCCCCTAGGGCCGGTCGGCCTCCCCCTTGCTCCTTTATATACGGGGCAGGGGGCACCCCATGACACACAAGTTGATCATCGTGATTGTTCCTTAGCCGTGTGCGGTGCCCCCCTCCACCATATTCCACCTCCATATCATTGCGGTGCTTAGGCGAAGCCCTGCGTCGGTAGAACATCATCATCGTCACCACGCCGTCGTGCTGACGAAACTCATCCTCGACACCCTGCTGGATCGGAGTCCGGGGATCGTCATCGAGCTAAACGTGTGCTGAACTCGGAGGTGTCGTACGTTCGGTACTTGGATCGGTCGGATCGTGAAGATGTACGACTACATCAACCGCGTTGTCATAACGCTTCCGCTTATGGTCTACGAGGGTACGTGGACAACACTCTCCCCTCTCGTTGCTATGCATCACCATGATCTTGCGTGTACGTAGGAATTTTTTTGAAATTACTACGTTCCCCAACAATGGCATCCGAGCCTGGTTTTATGCGTAGATGTCATATGCACGAGTAGAACACAAGTGAGTTGTGGGCGATACAAGTCATACTGCTTACCAACATGTCATACTTTGGTTCAGCGGTATTGTGAGATGAAGCGGCCCGGACTGACATTACGCGTACGCTTATGCGAGACTGGTTTCACCGTTACGAGCATTCATGCTTAAAGGTGACTGGCGGGTGTCTGTCTCTCTCACTTTAGTTGAACCGAGTGTGGCTACGCCCGGTCCTTGCGAAGGTTAAAACAACACTAACTTGACGAACTATCATTGTGGTTTTGATGCGTAGGTAAGAACGGTTCTTGCTCAGCCCGTAGCAGCCACGTAAAATTTGCAACAACAAAGTAGAGGACGTCTAACTTGTTTTTGCAGGGCATGTTGTGATGTGATATGGTCAAGACGTGATGCTATATTTTATTGTATGAGATGATCATGTTTTGTAACCGAAGTTATCGGCAACTGGCAGGAGCCATATGGTTGTCGCTTTATTGTATGAAAAGCAAACGCCCTGTAATTGCTTTACTTTATCACTAAGCGGTAGCGATAGTCGTAGAAGCAATAGATGGCGTAAACGACAACGATGCTACGATGGAGATCAAGGTGTCGCGCCGGTGACGATGGTGATCACGACGGTGCTTCGGAGACGGAGATCACAAGCACAAGATGATGATGGCCATATCATATCACTTATATTGATTGCATGTGATGTTTATCCTTTATGCATATTATCTTTCTTTGATTGACGGTAGCATTTTAAGATGATCTCTCACTAAATTATCAAGAAGTGTTCTCCCTGAGTATGCACCGTTGCGAAAGTTCTTCGTGCTGAGACACCACGTGATGATGGGGTGTGATAGGCTCTACATTTAAATACAACGGGTCCAAAACAGTTGCACACGCGGAATACTCAGGTTAAACTTGACGAGCCTAGCATATACAGATATGGCCACGGAACACGAAGACCGAAAGGTCGAACGTGAATCATATAGCAGATATGATCAACATAGAGATGTTCACCATTGAAACTACTCCATCTCACGTGATGATCGGACATGGTTTAGTTGATTTGGATCACGTGATCACTTAGATGACTAGAGAGATGTCTGTCTAAGTGGGAGTTCTTAAGTAATATGATTAATTGAACTTAAATTTATCATGAACTTAGTACCTGATAGTATTTTGCTTGTCTATGTTTGTTGTAGATAGATGGCTCGTGCTGTTGTTCCGTTGACTTTGAATGCGTTCCTTGAGAAAGCTAAGTTGAAAGTTGATGGTAGCAATTACACGGACTGGGTCCGTAACCTGAGGATTATCCTCATTGCTGCACAGAAGAATTACGTCCTGGAAGCACCGCTGGGTGCCAGGCCTGCTGCAAATGCAACTGACGACATTAAGAACGTCTGATAGAGAAAAGCTAATGGCTACTCGATAGTTCAGTGTGCCATGCTTTACGGCTTGGAACCGGGTCTTCAACAACGTTTTGAACGTCATGGAGCATATGAGATGTTCCAGGAGTTGAAGTTAATATTTCAAGCAAATGCCCGGATTGAGAGATATGAAGTCTCCAATAAGTTCTATAGATGTAAGATGGAGGAGAATAGTTCTGTCAGTGAACACATACTCAAAATGTCTGGGGTATAATAATCACTTGATTCAACTGGGAGTTAATCTTCTTGATGATAGTGTCATTGACAGAATTCTTCAATCACTGCCACCAAGCTACAAGAACTTCGTGATGAACTATAATATGCAAGGGATGGACAAGACTATTCCCGATCTCTTCGCAATGCTAAAGGCTGCGGAGGTAGAAATCAAGAAGGAGCATCAAGTGTTGATGGTCAATAAGACCACCAGTTTTAAGAAAAAAGGCAAAGGGAAGAAGAAGGGGAACTTCAAGAAGAACATCAAACAAGTTGCTGCTCAAGAGAAGAAACCCAAGTCTGGACCTAAGCCTGAGACTGAGTGCTTCTACTCCAAGCAGACTGGACACTGGAAGCGGAACTGCCACAAGTATTTGGCGGATAAGAAGGATGGCAAAGTGAACAAAGGTATATGTGATATACATGTTATTGATGTGTACCTTACTAATGCTTGCAGTAGTACCTGGGTATTTGATACTGGTTCTGTTGCTAATATTTGCAACTCGAAATAGATACTACGGATTAAGCGAAGATTGGCTAAGGACGAGGTGACGATGCACGTGGGAAATGGTTCCAAAGTCGATGTGATCGCGGTCAGCACACTACCTACATCTACCATCGGGATTAGTTTTAGACCTAAATAATTGTTATTTGGTGCCAGCGTTGAGCATGAACATTATATCTGGAGCTTGTTTGATGCGAGACGGTTATTCATTTAAATCAGAGAATAATGGTTGTTCTATTTATATGAGTAATATCTTTTATGGTCATGCACCCTTGAAGAGTGGTCTATTTGTATTGAATCTCGATAGTAGTGATACACATATTCATAATGTTGAAGCCAAAAGATGCAGAGTTGATAATGATAGTGCAACTTATTTGTGGCACTGCCGTTTAGGTCATATCGGTGTAAAGTGCATGAAGAAACTCCATACTGATGGACTTTTGGAATCACTTGATTATGAATCACTTGGTACTTGCGAACCGTGCCTCATGGGCAAGATAACTAAAACGCCGTTCTCCGGAACTATGGAGCGAGCAACTGATTTATTGGAAATCATACATACTGATGTATGTGGTCCAATGAATATGGAGGCTCATGGCGGGTATCATTATTTTCTCACCTTCGCAGATGATTTGAGCAGATATGGGTATATCTACTTGATGAAACACAAGTCTGAAACATTTGAAAAGTTCAAAGAATTTCAGAGTGAAGTGGAAAATCATCGTAACAAGAAAATAAATTTTCTACGATCTGATCGTGGAGGAGAATATTTGAGTTACGAGTTTGGTTTACATTTGAAACAATGCGGAATAGTTTTGCAACTCACGCCACCCGGAACACCACAACGAAATGGTGTGTTCGAACGTCGTAATCGTACTTTACTAGATATGGTGCGATCTATGATGTCTCTTACTGGTTTACCGCTATCGTTTTGGGGTTATGCTATAGAGACGACTGCATTCACGTTAAATAGGGCACCATCAAAATCCATTGAGACGACGCCTTATGAACTGTGGTTTGGCAAGAAACCAAAGTTGTCGTTTCTTAAAGTTTGGGGCTGCGATGCTTATGTGAAGAAACTTCAACCAGATAAGCTCGAACCCAAGTCGGAGAAATGTGTCTTCATAGGATACCCAAAAGAGACTATTGGGTACACCTTCTATCACAGATCCGAGGGCAAGATTTTCGTTGCTAAATTCGGATCCTTTCTAGAGAAGGAGTTTCTCTCGAAAGAAGTGAGTGGGAGGAAAGTAGAACTTGATGAGGTAACTGTACCTGCTCCCTTATTGGAAAGTAGTTCATCACAAGAACCGGTTCCTATTACAACTACACCAATTAGTGAGGAAGCTAATAATATTGATCATGAAACTTCAGATCAAATTTCTGCTAAACCTCGTAGGTCTACCACAGTAAGATCCGCACCAGAGTGGTACGGTAATCCTATTCTGGAAGTCATGTTACTTGACCATGATGAACCTACGAACTATGAGGAAGCGATGATGAGCCCAGATTCCGCAAAATGGCTTGAAGCCATGAAATCTGAGATGGGATCCATGTATGAGAACAAAGTATGGACTTTGGTTGACTTGCCCGATGATCGGCAAGCCATTAAGAATAAATGGATCTTCAAGAAGAAGACTGACGTTGATGGTAATGTAACTGTCTACAAAGCTTGACTTGTTGCAAAAGGTTTTCGACAAGTTCAAGGAGTTGACTACGATGAGACTTTCTCACCTGTAGTGATGCTTAAGTCTGTCCGAATCATGTTAGCAATTGCCGCATTTTATGATTATGAAATTTGGCAAATGGATGTCAAAACTGCATTCCTGAATGGATTTCTGGAAGAAGAGTTGTATATGATGCAACCGAAAGGTTTTGTCGATCCAAAAGGTGCTAACAAAGTGTGCAAGCTCCAGCGGTCCATTTATGGACTGGTGCAAGCATCTTGGAGTTAGAATAAACGCTTTAATAGGTGTGATCAAAGCATATGGTTTTATACGGACTTTTGGAGAAGCCTGTATTTACAAGAAAGTGAGTGGGAGCTCTGTAGCATTTCTGATATTATATGTAGATGACATATTGTTAATTGGAAATGGTATAGAATTTCTGGATAGCATAAAGGGATACTTGAATAAAAGTTTTTCAATGAAAGACCTCGGTGAAGCTGCTTACATATTGGGCATCAAGATCTATAGAGATAGATCAAGACGCTTAATTGGACTTTCACAAAGCACATACCTTGATAAAGTTTTGAAAAAGTTCAAAATGGATCAGGCAAAGAAAGGGTTCTTGCCTGTATTACAAGGTGTGAAGTTGAGTCAGACTCAATGCCCGACCACAGCAGAAGATAGAGAGAAAATGAAAGATGTTCCCTATGCTTCAGCCATAGGCTCTATCATGTATGTAATGCTGTGTACCAGACCTGACGTATGCTTAGCAATAAGCTTGGCAGGAAGGTACCAAAGTA
This sequence comes from Triticum timopheevii, assembly GCA_963921465.1. Lineage (NCBI taxonomy): Eukaryota > Viridiplantae > Streptophyta > Magnoliopsida > Poales > Poaceae > Triticum > Triticum timopheevii. Next base: position 274,588,024 of record OY997266.1, read on the forward strand.
ATCGAGGAGTGGATCACTGGACAGCGGTCAAGAACATCCTGAAATACCTGAAAAGGACTAAGGATATGTTTCTCGTTTATGGAGGTGACAAAGAGCTAGTCGTAAATGGTTACGTCGATGCAAGCTTTGACACTGATCCGGACGATTCTAAATCGCAAACCGGATACGTGTTTTTATTAAATGGTGGAGCTGTAAGTTGGTGCAGTTCTAAACAAAGCGTCGTGGCGGGATCTACATGCGAAGCGGAGTACATAGCTGCTTCGGAAGCAGCAAATGAAGGAGTCTGGATGAAGGAGTTCATTTCCGATCTAGGTGTCATACCTAGTGCATCGGGACCAATGAAGATCTTCTGTGACAATACTGGTGCAATTGCCTTGGCAAAGGAATCCAGATTTCACAAGAGGACCAAGCACATCAAGAGACGCTTCAATTCCATCCGGGACCAAGTCCAGGTGGGAGACATAGAGATTTGCAAGATACATACGGATCTGAATGTTGCAGACCCGTTGACTGAGCCTCTTCCACGAGCAAAACATGATCAGCACCAAGACTCCATGGGTGTTAGAATCATTACTGTGTAATCTAGATTATTGACTCTAGTGCAAGTGGGAGACTGAAGGAAATATGCCCTAGAGGCAATAATAAAGTTATTATTTATTTCCTCATATCATGATAAATTTTATCATTCATGCTAGAATTGTATTACCCGGAAACATGATACATGTGTGAATACATAGACAAACATAACGTCACTAGTATGCCTCTACTTGACTAGCTCATTAATCAAAGATGGTTATGTTTCCTAACCATAGACATGTGTTGTCATTTGATTAACGGGATCACATCATTAGGAGAATGATGTGATTGACTTGACCCATTCCGTTAGCCTAGCACTTGATCGTTTAGTATGTTGCTATTGCTTTCTTCATGACTTATACAAAGTTCCTATAACTATGAGATTATGCAACTCCCGTTTACCGGAGGAACACTTTGTGTGCTACCAAACGTCACAACATAACTGGGTGATTATAAAGGAGCTCTACAGGTGTCTCCAAAGGTATATGTTGAGTTGGCGTATTTAGAGATTAGGATTTGTCACTCCGATTGTCGGAGAGGTATCTCTGGGCCCTCTCGGTAATGCACATCACTATAAGCCTTGCAAGCAATGTGGCCAATGAGTTGGTTACGGAATGATGCATTACGTAACGAGTAAAGAGATTTGTCGGTAATGAGATTGAACTAGGTATTGGATATCGACGATCGAATCTCGGGCAAGTAACATACCAATGACAAAGGGAACAATGTATGTTGTTATGCGGTTTGACCGATAAAGATCTTCGTAGAATATGTAGGAGCCAATATGACCATCCAGGTTCCTCTATTGGTTATTGACCGGAAACAGTTCTAGGTCATGTCTACATAGTTCTCGAACCCGTAGGGTCCGCACGCTTAACGTTACGATGACAGTTTTATGAGTTTATAAGTTTTGATGTACCGAAGGTTGTTCGGAGTCCCGGATGTGATCACGGACATGACGAGGAGTCTCGAAATGGTCGAGACATAAAGATTGATATATTGGACGACTATATTCGGACACAGAAAGTGTTCCGGGTGATTTCAGAGAAAACCAGAGTGCCGGAGGGGTAACCGGAACCCCCCGGGGAAGTATTGGGCCTTAGTGGGCCTGAGGGGAGAGAGAGGGCAGCAGCCCAGGAGGTGGCGCCCCCCCATGGGGAGTCCGAATTGGACTAGGGGAGGGGGGCGTGGCCCCTCTTTCCCTCTCCCTCTCCCTCTCTTTCCTTCCCCCTTCCTCCTTCCTAGTGGGACTAGGAAAGGGGAGTCCTACTCCCACTAGGAGGAGGACTCCCCCCTCCTTGGCGCGCCCCCTAGGGCCGGCCGGCCTCCCCCCTTGCTCCTTTATATACGGGGGCAGGGGGCACCCCATGACACACAAGTTGATCATCGTGATCGTTCCTTAGCCGTGTGCGGTGCCCCCCTCCACCATATTCCACCTCGGTCATATCGTTGCGGTACTTAGGCGAAGCCCTGCTCGGTAGAACATCATCATCGTCACCACGCCGTCGTGCTGACGGAAATCATCCCCGACACCCTACTGGATCGGAGTCCGGGGATCGTCATCGAGCTGAACATGTGCTGAACTCGGAGGTGCCGTACGTTCAGTACTTGGATCGGTCGGATCGTGAAGACGTACGACCACATCAACCGCATTGTCATAATGCTTCCGCTTATGGTCTACGAGGGTACGTGGACAACACTCTCCCCTCTCGTTGCTATGCATCACCATGATCTTGCGTGTGCATAGGAATTTTTTTGAAATTACTACGTTCCCCAACAGGGGGATACATACAAGGCATACAAATGCCGCAAGAATACATCAATACATCATCCATAAGATCAACATCCGACTATGGATGAAACACAAACAGAAGCTCAAACGGCATCCACCCTGCTAGCCCAGGCTGCCGACCTGGAACCTATCCCCTGATCAAAGAAGAAGCAGAAGAAGAACTCCAAAACAAGCAAACATTGCTCTCGCGTCAAGATCATCTCATAACCTGTACCTGCAACTGTTGTTGTAGTAATCTGTGAGCCTCGAGGACTCAGCAATCCCATTACCATGGGTATTAAGACTATCAAAGCTTAATGGGTAAGGAAGGGGTAAAGTGTTGAGGTTGCAGCCGCGACTAAGCAAGTATGGTGGCTAACATATGCAAATAAGAGCGAGAAGAGAGCAAACGGAACGGTCGTGAAGCTAGCAATGATCAAGAGGTGATCTTGAACTCCTACTTATGTCAAACATAACCCAAAACCGTGTTCACTTCTCGGACTCCGCCGAAAAGAGACCATCATGGCTACACACGCGGTTGATGCGTTTTAATTCGAATCTGGTGTCAAGTTATCTACAACCGAACATTAACAAATTCCCATCTACCACATAACCGCGGGCACGGCTCTCGAAAGTTTATACCCTGCAGGGGTGTCCCAACTTAGCCCATCACAAGCTCTCACAGTCAACGAAGGATATTCCTTCTCCCAGGAAGACCCGATCAGTCTCGGAATCCCGGTTTACAAGACATTTTGACAATGGTAAAACAAGACCCACAAAGCCGCCCGATGTGTCGACAAATCCTGATAGGAGCTGCACATATCTCGTTCTCAGGGCACACCAGATAGGTCAGCCTACGAGTAAAACCAGCCCTCGAGTTGCCCCGTGGTGGCCCCGCAGTCTACCCGCTTCGGACCAACACTCGAAGGAGCACTGGCCCGGGGGGGGGGGGGGAGGGGGCTAAAATAAAGATGACCCTTGGGTTGGCCGACCCAAGGGAAGGGTATAGGTGGTGGTGAGGCAAATGGTAAAACCAAGGTTGGGCCTTGCTGAAGGAGTTTTATTCAAAGCGAACTGTCAAGGGGGTCCCATAAATCACTCAACCGCGTAAGGAACGCAAAATGAAGGAACATAACACCGGTATGACGGAAACTAGGGCGGCAAGAGTGTAACAAAACACCAGGCATAAGGCCGAGCCTTCCACCCTTTACCAAGTATATAGATACATTAATTAAGTAAGAGATATTGTGATATCCCAACATAATCCTGTGCATCATGGAGCAATCTTCAACTTCACCTGCAACTAACAACACTATAAGAGAGACTGAGCAAAGCGGTAACATAGCCAAGTAATGGTTTGCTAGGCAGGGTGAAAAGGTTAGAGGCTGACATGGCAATTTGGGGAGGCTTGAAGAGCAAATGATAGGTAGCGCAGCATAGCGATAGAACGAAGCAACTAGCATAGCAATGATAGTAGTGAGATCCAAGGTGACGGTCATCTTGCCTGAAATCCCGCTAGGAAGAAGAACAAGTCCATGAAGAAGATGAAGCCACGAAGACGAACGAATCCTCACGATCACAACGAAACAGGAACTATCGAGAAGAAGCACACAACATGGTAAACACACCACACATATACATGACATGATGCTCAACCAAGTATCATGCATGACAAGGCTACATGAAGCTACTCATGGCAAGAGATGATGCATACAAGAACAACACATCAAGGCAAGTTTAAATGAGGCCGGGAACAACATATAACAATTCCGGTAAGTCCTCATATGCAAGTTCCAAAGTTGGTCCAGGTCTGAATAAACCTTATGTTCAAGTTGTTAAACAGCAAGTTAAGATGCACCAATATGATCTACACAGGATTCTAGTCAAGTTACATATAAAGTTCATTTAATTCGGAGCTATGGCCTAGAAGATATGAGCAAAACAAGTTAAACATGGCATTGATGCAAAAGGCATACAAACATCAAGCAAACACCTCAAAACAAGGATGCAACATGATAATATGAAACTACATGCAATTCTAAGCAAGTTTCATATAGAGCACACTCAAAACGGAGCAATGGTTCAACACATACACATGAAACAAGTTTAAAGGACAAGCTGTCCAAAACAGCAACTAGGCATCTTGCAAGCATCAAAACAATATGCTACAGCACCTCAACATGAAAACAAAAGACATGGACATGATTTATAGATGAAGGATAACAAAACATGAACACTTTGTTATCTCTAGAAAACACTATAACATGCTCAAAGGACATGGCAAGATTGCAAATTATAACAGTTTCAAACTTGGCAGAAATAACATCAGGTTACAATGTTTAGAGCTATCAAACAACATGCTACAGGAACTTATCATGGCAAACAAAGGCATGTAATGCTAATACTAAAGACAAAGAACAAAACTCCCTTACTGAACTAATTCCAAAGATCAACAGAAAAGATGGTAGCATCCATGCAAACATGACAAGTGATATGACAGATTCAGACATGGCAGGAACAACGACAAGTAGGCATGTTGGTGAGCTTGTACGACTCAGCACAGAGCAATACATGGCATGAAAAGGTGACCAACCGTAAGATGACATATCTATGAAGCTAAGAACGGCAAGAGCAAGTTCATATGATGCATGGATCACTAGAAAAACACATGGAAAAACTCAACTTAATGTTAACAGGCTGACAACAACATTATTTAGCAACTTGAGAGCAAGATTACAACAAGCTACAGCCGGCTATAAATGCAACCAAGGGCCTGCATAGATAGATCATTACATGGTTAACAAAACATCCTTAGTGATCATCTCCAAAGTATGCATAGAATGACTTGTAGTAGCAGGTTTACATAGCATCATGATATAGCAGATTTAGACTAGCAAAACAGTAACAACAAGTACCCTACTTCATGAGCTCGATGCACTCACTACAAGACACACAAAAATACATGGATTGCACCTCTATAAATATGGCATGATGTAGCTCAAAACTCATGTAGACATCTATGTCATAGGAGGCACACACAAAATGCAACGAAAAAGACAAAACAGCAAGTTATGATAACAGGCAGCAGTTAACATCATATAGCACTCTTGAAACGATGATTAGGGCATGAAGATGAACACAAACAAGAATTTCACAATGGAACAAAATGAAGAGCATCTCCTGGTGAACATTTTGATATATTACACGCACAAAATGGATCTACATGCAAGAAGTTATGGCACGGCAAACATGGGTACATAATGCAAAAATTACAGGACAGAAGAAATCAACCTCGAGGGGGGGGGGGAAGTCAAGGCGGCGGGGTGGCCGGAATCTCGCCGGCGATGACGGTGACGGTGGCCGGAGTCGAGGGAGAGGTCGGGGAGGCCGGGGAAAGGCGCGGGGGCGGCCCTCCGGCCGGATCTCGCCGGATGCGGCACGGGACGGCGAGGAGCGGCAGCGGGGCGAGGAGCTGGGGCAGCGCAGAGGCGAGGTGAGGCCGGGCGCCGGCGAGGAGGCGGCGGGGCGCGCTCGGGCGGCCGCGGACGGGCTCCATGGCGGAGGAGCGGCGGCGCAGGAGCTCAAGGAGGTGGCGGCGAGGTGCTCCGGCAAGGAGCCGGCCGGCGGCGGGGTCGGCGGGGCACGGCCGAGGCGCGCGGCGCCCGGGCTCGCGGCAGCGGCGGAGGCGGGGCCATGCCGGCGGGTCAAGACGGCCAGCGGCGCGTGGGCGGCGCGGGCGTCGGATCCGGGCCCGGGCGGGCCAGATCTAGGCCCCGCGAGCCTGCGGTGGAGAGGCGCGGAGGAGGGGAGCCGGTGGGGTGATGTGGCGGCACCTGGTTGGCCAGGAGCGGCGGCGGAGGTGACGTGGAGAGCGGGGATTGGTTCGGGTGAGGTGGCCGGTGGACGCGTCCGGCGGAGTTGAACGTGTCCGGCGGTGCGGGGTGGAAGAAGGCTAGGGTTGGACTGCGGGATTTTCGGGGAGAGCACATATATTTATAGGTAGAGGGAGCTAGGAGAGTCCAAATGAGGCACGGTTTTCGCCCACACGATCGTGATCGAATGAACGAGAGCATGGAGGGGTTTGGATGGGCTCATGGGCTGCAAAGAGAAGGGGGTTTCGGGCTACGCGGTTAACCGTTGGAGCATCAAACAACCTCCAAATGGAACGAAACTTGACAGGCGGTCTACCAGTGGTGTACCAAGGCCACTTGGCAAGACTCGGTCCATTCTGAGAATGTTTGACACCCGCTCACAAAAAGAGACAAGAGGGGTTGCGCCGGTGCATGTGGGAGTGGCGGATCACGAAACGGACAACGGGGGGGGGGGGGGGGGGGAAGGTGAAGGAAATATGCCCTAGAGGCAATAATAAAGTTATTATTTATTTCCTTATTTCATGATAAATGTTTATTATTCATGCTAGAATTGTATTAACCGGAAACATAATACGTGTGTGAATACATAGGCAAACATAGTGTCACTAGTATGCCTCTACTTGACTAGCTCGTGAATCAAAGATGGTTAAGTTTCCTAGCCATAGACATGAGTTGTCATTTGATTAACGGGATCACATCATTAGGAGAATGATGTGATTGACTTGACCCATTCCGTTAGCTTAGCACTTGATCGTTTAGTATGTTGCTATTGCTTTCTTCATGACTTATACATGTTCCTACAACTATGAGATTATGCAACTCCCGTTTACCGGAGGAACACTTTGTGTGCTACCAAACGTCACAACGTAACTAGGTGATTATAAAGGAGCTCTACAGGTGTCTCCAAAGGTACATGTTGAGTTGGCGTATTTTGAGATTAGGTTTTGTCACTCCGATTGTCGGAGAGGTATCTCTGGGCCCTCTCGGTAATGCACATCACTATAAGCCTTGCGAGCAATGTAGCTAATGAGTTAGTCACGGAATGATGCATTACATAACGAGTAAAGAGACTTGCCGGTAACGAGATTGAACTAGGTATTGAGATACCGACGATCGAATCTCGGGCAGGTAACATACTGATGACAAAGGGAACAACGTATGTTGTTATGCGGTTTGACCGATAAAAATCTTCGTAGAATATGTAGGAGCCAATATGAGCATCCAGGTTCCGCTATTGGTTATTGACCGGAAACGTGTTTCGGTCGTGTCTACATAGTTCTCGAACCCGTAGGGTCCGCACGCTTAAGGTTTCGATGACATTTTTATTATGAGTTTATGAGTTTTGATGTACCGAAGGAGTTCGGAGTCCCGGATGAGATTGGGGACATGACGAGGAGTCTCGAAATGGTCGAGACGTAAAGATCGATATATTGGACGACTATATTCGGACATCGGAAGGGTTTCGAGTGATTCGGGTATTTTCGGGGGTACCGGGGAGTTACGGGAATATGAGGAAGAAGCAATGGGCCTCATGGGCCAAGTGGTGGAAGAGAGGAGGCAGGGCGCGTGGCCCCCCTAGCCCAAACCGAATTGGACTAGGGGGCCGGCCCCTCTTTCCTCCTTTTCCTCCCTCTCCTTCCTTCTCCTTCTCCTTCCCTTCCTTCCCCTCTCCTATTTGGACTAGGAAAGAGGGGGGAATCCTACTTGGAGAAGGATTGCCCCCCTTGGGCGCGCCTCCTCCCCTTGGCCGGCCCTCTCCTCCTTCCCCCCTTTATATACGGAGGAAGCGGGCACCTCTAGGCACAACAATTCATCTCTTGATCTCTTAGCCGTGTGCGGTGCCCCCCTCCACCATAGTCCTCGATAATATTGTAGCGGTGCTTAGGCGAAGCCCTGCGACGGTAGAACATCAAGATCGTCACCACGCCGTCGTGCTGACGGAACTCTTCCACGACATTCTGCTGGATCGGAGTCCGGGGATCGTCATCGAGCTGAACGTGTGCTAGAACTTGGAGGTGCCGTAGTTTCGGTGCTTGATCGGTCGGGCCGTGAAGACGTACGACTACATCAACCATGTTGTTCTAACGCTTCCGCTTTCGGTCTACGAGGGTACATGGACAACACTCTCCCCTCTCGTTGCTATGCATCACCATGATCTTGCGTGTGCGTAGGAAATTTTTGAAATTACTACGTTCCCAACAAAAGGCCGGATGCAATTTTTGAAAAACATGCGGATGAAATGCAGATGATGAGATGGCAAAGTGCAACATGCAAGCAAATGACATGGCAGTGACGGCGAATAACTGGAAGACACCTGGCGCATCGAATCCGGGGTGTTACAATCCTCAAGTTATTTCCTTTCTCGTTAAAGGGTTATGCTAAGATATGATATAATACTCTTGCTCCTGGTTGTGTGCGTAGTCCCAAGGATATGATTTATTACTTCTCTGAAAAATATTTTCCTGCTCATAAGAAACAAGCTGCCTTATAGGAAATATTTAATTTTGTGCAAATTGAAGAAGAGAATCTCCCTCAAGTTTGGGGGAGTGTGACGCCCCCGATTTGATCGTACACTAATCATGCACGCAAACGTGTACGATCAAGATCAAGGACTCACGGGAAGATATCACAACACAACTCTAAAGTAAAATAAGTCATACAAGCATCATATTACAAGCCAGGGGCCTCGAGGGCTCGAATACAAGTGCTCGAACATAAATGAGTCAGCAGAAGCAACAATATCTGAGTACAGACGTAAGTTAAACAAGTTTACCTTAAGAAGGCTAGCACAAAAGTAGCAAAGATCCAAAAGGCAAGGTCTCCTGCCTGGGACCTCCTAACTGCTCCTCGAAGCCGAACTCTTTGTAGAACCATCCTCGGGATCCTTTGGCTCCTGGACTCCAACGTCTGGTTGCGGCATCCAAGAAGAAGAGGAAAAAAAGGGGGAAAAGAGGGAGCAAAGCAACCGTGAGTACTCATCCAAAGTACTCGCAAGCAAGGATCTACACTACATATGCATGGGTATATGTGTAAAGAGGCAATATCGGTGGACTGAACTGCAGAATGCCAGAATAAGAGGGGGATAGCTAGTCCTATCGAAGACTACGCTTCTGACAGCCTCCGTCTTGCAGCATGTAGAAGAGAGTAGATTGAAGTCCTCCAAGTAGCATCACATAGCATAATCCTACCCGGCGATCCTCCCCTCGTTGCCCTCTGGAAAGCGATCACCGGATTGTCTCTAGAACTTGTCTGGGTGTGTTTTATTAAGTATCCGGTTCTAGTTGTCATAAGGTGAAGGTACAACTCCGGGTCGTCCTTTTATCGAGGGGCACGACTATTCGAATAGATAAACCTCCCTGCAGGGGTGCACCACTAAACCCAACACGCTCGATACCATTTGGCCGGACACACTTTCCTGGGTCATGCCTAGCCTAGGAAGATCAACACGTCGCAGCCCCACCTAGGCATAACAGGGAGGTCAGCACGCCGGTCTAAATCCTATGCACGCAGGGGTCTGGGCCCATCGACCATTGCACACCTGCACGTTGCGTGGGCCATCTGAGAGCAGACCTAGCAACCTCCATTACAAAGGAAGTTGCGTTACGCGGTCCAACCCGACGCACGCCGCTCAGTCGCTGACGTCAAGAAGGCTTCGACTGATACCACGACGTCGAGTGCCCATAACTATTCCGGCGTAGTTGCTTAGTGAGTATAGGCCAGTGGCCAGACTCAGATCAAATACCAAGATCTCATTAAGCGTGTTATTATGAAGTAACCGCGGACGCCGACCAGGGCCAGGCCCACCTCTCGCCTAGGTGGTCTCAACCTGCCCTGTCGCTCCGCCACATAGTAACAGTCAGGGGCCGTCGGGAACCCAGGCCCACCTCTATCGGGATGGAGCCACCTGTCCTTTCAGCCCCCACATCGGAATCACTTCCGGGTACTCAACGAGCCAACCTGACTTTAGTCACCATCTGTATAGTATGTAGGTATGTATTGTATATACCCGTGATCACCTCCTGAGTGATCACGGCCCGATAGTATAGCAACGGAGACTGACAATAATGTATGGCCAATGATGATAAACTAGCATCCTATACTAAGTATGTAGGATTGCGAGTAAGGTATCAACAACTGTAGCAACAATGACAGGCTATGCAACAGAATAGGATCAATCGAAATAGTAATATGCTATACTACTCTAATGCAAGCGGTAGAGAGAAGAATAGGCGATATCTGGTGGTCAGGGGGGGGGGGGCTTGCCTGGTTGCTTTGGCAAGAAGGAGGGGTCGTCAACTCCGTAGTCGAACTGGGGTCGCCGGCAGTCTCGGGGTCTACTGGAAAGAAGTAACGGAGGGGGAACACAATAAATAACAAAGCAATCAAAGCATCACAAAGCGTAACATGGCAATACACGGTGCTAGGTGTGCCCTAACGCTGTAGTAGGTGATACGGACGAAGGGGGGAAACATCCGAGAAAGTATCCCCGGCGTTTCGGGTTTTCGGACAGATGAATAAGAGGTGAAATGTTGTAGGTTCACTATGCTAGTGACGCGTGGCAGATGAACGGGCTGCGTTTCTGGATTCGTCTCGTCGTTCTGAGCAACGTTCATGTACAAAGTTTTTCCATCCGAGGTACGGTTTATTTTATATTAATTTTAAAAGGATTTAATCATTTTCTAGAATTAACAGAATTAATTTAATTTGAAAATGCCATTATGACGTCGACATGACATCAGGGTGACGTCAGCAGTCAACAGTCGGTTGACTTGGTCCAACTGACGCGTGAGTCCAACTGTCATTGACTGAGATTGACTAAAACATATTAATTAGTTTAATTAGTGATTAGTTAATCTAATTAGGATTAATTAATTTATTAATTACTTAATTAATCAATTAATGTTTTTATTTATTTTTATTTTTCATTAAAACGTTCCAGGGGCTAGGCCCCGTTAGGCAGTGGCCCAGAGGGGTTAGCGGGCATGCGGGCGGTGGGCACAGGGTGCGGGCGTCGCCCAAATGCAGGGGCGCGGCAGGGCGTCGATGCGCGGGCGGCCGAAGTCAGCGACGGCCGGTGACGACGGTAGGAGGCGGAGCCGGGGGTGCACTAGGCGAGGTCGTGGCCTCGCGGGGGCGCCGACGCGCGGCAACAGAGGCTGGTGCGGTGCGGCCCGGTGCGAGGCACCGCGGCGCGAGGCGGGGAGTAGCGGGAGCGACGACGCTGCAGGCATCCGGGCAGAGGGGCGCGTGAAGGCGTGGGCGGCTTCGGGGAGCCACGACCAGGGAAGGAGTAGAGCTGAGCAACGGCCCCGGTGAGCTCAGCAGCGGGTAGATGCACGAGCGGGAGCGACAGCAGGGGGGTGTGGGCGCGAGCGCGCGCTGTCAGCCACAGTCGGGCGCGACCAAGCGCGATCCAGGGCGTGCGGGAGCTCGATCATGGACGTGCGCGGGTGCGGGATGGTGTGCGAGCGAGGGGAAGGAGAGGCCGAGGGCCTCACCGTAGTTGTAGGGTATGGGGCAGCGGATGTCGAGGAGGTCGATGGGGACAACGGCGACGTGGAGGAGGCAGTCCGGTGAGGTGGCCGAGGCGGAGGCGCAGCTCCGGGCAGCGGGGAGCGGCGGCGATGGATGACGACGGGCCGTCGGGGGCGATGGGATCAGGTTTGATCCCGATCCAGATCGAGGGGGAGGATAGAGCAAGTGGGGGAGAGTGGTGTACAGTGGGTTAGGGTTTCGGGGTCCAGGGGGATAAGGGAGAGTGGGGTGGGCCGGCATGGGCCAGTGGGCTAGCCTGTCTGCCAGCTGGGCCGGTTGGCCCAGTGGGAGGGTTCCTTTTTATCATTTTTTGCTAGTTTTGTTTTTCTGTTGTTATTCTTTTAGTTTCTAATTTATATTTAGTTTTATAAAATATAAAAATAGTTCATATATTAGTACTATTAGTTATGCTAGTGCCCCATAGTTTAATACTTATAACAATTTAGTTTTAAAATTGTTTATTATTTTAAAAGCATTTAAATAATTGTATTTGCTACCGTTTTATTCATTTTAGAGTATTTAAACATTTTATATAAGTGTGGTTTCTCCACCAGTATTATCCATGATTTATTTGTCACATTGAGAATATTTTAGTTTTGACTTTTCAAAACTTTAATTGTTTGACTTGATTATGAATCAGTTTTTGAACTAACCCGAGATTAACTATAGTAACCGTGATGACATGGCATCATTAGCAGAGGTTCACTGTAGCTTAAGTCTCGGGGCGTCACAATTCTCCTTCACTATAAGAAATCTCGTCCCGAGATTTAAGAGGTAGAGTAAGGGGAAAGATGTGGTTACGAAAATTCTATCGAGTCTTCTCGGTCTTGGTTGCTTTTCTCGAGGAGATCGATCCATCAAGATGAAGTTGTCGTCCTTTCTTTGGGGTCTTCATTGTGCTTACGAAAGAATAAAGGGGGAGCATTCCGGTAGAACGGACCTCTGCAAGGTTGACTATCTGGTAGCTAACATTGGGGAAGGTGGCGGAAAGTAACTCTCAAACTGAAACTTAAGAAAATATCAAGAGCAAAGTAAGAAGGTACAATAAGAATTTTCAAGCAGGTAGGCAATCGTTCGATGCCTAATCAGAAGGTGAAAGGGGTTCAGAGCAACGGGAATAAGTATTGCGTGTGATACCAGAATAGATCAATAGGAAGGTGGCTCACGAAATACATACGAAACCAAATGCAAGGGATAACTTTGAAACAGGTGGTACAGGAGAGTCAAGTTTTGATCCTGTGGAACTGTGGGTTATGGGCCCACCATGTGGTTAAAAGTAGGAAGGGCGTTGACATCTTGCACGGTCATGATAGCAAGACATGTCAGAGGGTAGCCTATTAGTTATGTCAGCAACAATGTTGGTACCAAGGGCGAGGGACGAAGAGAACCATTTTCCTGCTCGTTGAACGAGGCGGGCCATTAGGCAAAGTTCTCGTCCATCGGTGGCTACCGGAATGTCATCAACAATAGTAATAGGGTCTTGCTGACAGAATTATACACCAAGGTGCTTACATAAGCAGGAGAATATTACTGCTTAGATCATATAGATCACAAAAAATGTTAAACCAACCAAAGGAAAGGAAAATATGATTATCAGCTTAAACAGAACAATGGAAAGGAAAATAGGTTTAAACACATATTTCAAGGGTATATCCTTCCCAAGGACAAGCAGGGCATGATATCCATGAGAGGATATAATGTAGAAACTCTTTAGGCAGGGGGGAGAAATTTCATGACATTACCCATTCAGCGGTGTTTGGATAATTGAGCAGGAAAAATTTAGCATTGGGCTTCAAATGTTCTTGTTGAAAATCGGAGTACCATAGACATGCTTCGAGATAGCATTGACATGGTCATCAGGTGAAGATCGGACTTTGGAAACACAAAGGATTCATCGGAAACAACTTATAGGATAAGTCTTACACTTTCCTCATGGAAGAATGGATAGCCTTGCTGAAAAGGATTCTATAAAAATAGGGCCTCCAGCCAGGCATGCTAGGCACGACATCACCTTACTGGGTCACATAAAGACCATTATTATAACTCTTGGAAATATGTTCCAACCACCATATCTGGCCGAGATTCAGATCTGATTGGTGTCAGGATACCTCAAACTCATGATGCTCAAGGAGAAAAGGTGCGACACAAATTGACGAGATGACATCGAAGATTCTCGGGAAATGAACTATTGAAGCGAATTCCAAAACAAGAGTACATCAGTAAACCAACAAGAGGGTGAGGAGGTGGCTGATGGAATCATCGACAATTGATCGAGGTTTCCAAAAAGATGATTTCCACAATTATGTGAACAAGGAGATAATATTGGACATATCGAAGTAGATAACAAAGTATGTTCGAGGAAAACATCCATGAGTAAACATTGATCAAAACGTGCACCTGGAAGGACGGACTAAGTAACCCGATCGATGTTAGAATGGTGATTCAATAACCAATAGACTAACAATCAAGCTATCAACCATTAACTTCAAGCAATAGGGTTGCTAGAAGTACAGAATCCATTAAGCACCATTCACCTATTGGTATCCCAGTTAGAACCAACATGGGGACCAAGGAATAAACGGAGATGGCGAGAAGTGTTATTATATCAAGAGTTCTTAAGAGGTGGTGAAATTCTCATCACATTCTTGACAAAAAGAGATGGTAATACTCCAAGGTAAAACAGAACATGAGCTAGATAGCGAGGAGCTGAAGGTATAACACAAAACATGAACAAGTTTGTGTTGAACGAAAGGCAATAAAGTGGTCGATGATAACACAAATCACCAAGAGCAAAGGGTGGTATTTCTCATCAAGAATTTGATAGATATCTTGGAAGAGCTCACAATGCTGATGATGATCACGACACATTTGTTGAGAGATCTCATGAAGATGTAATCGATCAGCGATGACATCAAGTTAAAGGAATGATGAAGCGAAAGGTTATTGGAACCATGGTACGACGCAAACTCGAAATCAGTTTTGTTGTTCAAGGAGAAATGATATGACAAGGAAGATCGACGTAAGATTAGCTCACCGTCGAAATTTGTGCTCCGAGAAGAACCAGATAGCACAGTTAAATTTAGCACGATAATGATGTAGCTGATAAGGCTAGGAGTATTAAACTCATAAGCAATGAAGATTACTAAGAGTTGTCAAATCACAGTGCGGACTCGATTCACTATTCGGTGTTCTCGGTTGACGACAACCCAAAACTCATGGAGTGACTATGATAGGGAAAGGTATTACTCTGGCACAAATTCATAAGATGTAGTGTGATGGCATGATATCCTCGAGATACCAGGGAGATAATACTCGAGGGCATATCAAATTAAAGGTTGAAGTGGGGTGTATTGATCTATAGAAGACAAGCGCTTTTACTTGTCTGAGAAATGGAATCAAAGGAAGAAATTATGGTCGGAACCACGATTGCAAAGGATCAATTCACAGATCCAGATGATATTTTCAAGGAAGTAGTTATTATTGCAAGAAGCTTCCATGATAGGATCTATATCATGTCCATGGGCACGAACACAAAGGTTCCAGGCCGACTCCCACTTCTTCAATGCATAACCTTCCATTCACCTCTCGTATTTCAAAAATGACATTAGTTCTTGAAAGTTTTACCCGGTGCAATACCAGATAAGTATGACCCGTGAAATCTTTCGGGTTCACACGGATTAGGAAACACATAGGTTCAACCCATCAGGGCATCTTAGGAACATATACCACAAACTTCAATAGTAATTAACACAAGCTCGATAGTAGAGCATGGGTGACAAAAGGAGAGGATACAATTTACCGAATGCATTATGTATCAGGGAAAGATCTTCTCAAGGTTTTTGTATACGAAGGACATTGTCGGATGATATTACAACAAAGGATCCGAAGGTCCATAGCGGAGCTGATGTGAGTATCGGTACACAAGCAGAGGAAGAAATAATGTGAAGGCATTGGATTATAGAAGCAATTGACTAATTCAAAGCTCAATGTAAAGAATCATGATTTCTGATTCAAGGGATCAGAAGCAAACGCTCTAATTAAGGATGGGTAAGTTGAATAGACTTAGGGGGTACAATCGACGACAATTTGATTGGTCGAAAAACAGATAAGGTTCAAAATGATATCTCAGCCGGAAAGATAATTTTAAAAGAATCAACCGATGATTGCGTGCATTCGCACTCATGTTGAATCAATAGGATCAAAATGACGGTGTCAAAGGAGACTAATGAATGTTGCTAGACCTATGGGAAGCAACCATAATGCAAGCAGGCAAGTATATGTAGAGCAATAGTTTTAAAGAGGATTCTCGAATGATCAGATAGAATTTCAAAGTATCATATGAAACATATGAACAACTGGGGATGGATGAATACTCAATAAGTGCGATTAATTATTTGCAAGGGTATTCATGTGGTAAAGAACTGCAAAGCAGTAGGCACAAAGTATTCTCAAAACAATAGAGAGAATTTCGGGGGTATCTTGTAATAAAGATCAACGGGGAATGATTGTATGAATGGAAAGTGTATGCAGTTTTCATAGGGGTTGACCGTGGAAGGAAATCGCAAATGCGATAGCACAAAGACTCGAGAGAACATCGAAGAGTAACTTCAGAATCTTCTAGTGCAGCAGGCGATCATCTGAAATGAGGGGCTCTATGGGAGAAAGTATTTTCGAGAACCTAAAGTTAGTTTTGTTTTTAGCAAAATCATTTAACCTGGATAGAAGAGAGCTCAGAGTCCCAGAGTATAGACGAGGAATAAAAGATCCTAATGTCACCCAATGGCGACGTGGGCCCATGGGCCGCACAGCCATGTTAGTAGAACATATTTCATCGACTAGACTCAACTTCGGCCAAGGAGTGTGGAAGGGGGATTCCTACAGGCAGTCGGCTCTGATACCAACTTGTGACGCCCCCGATTTGATCGTACACTAATCATGCACGCAAACGTGTACGATCAAGATCAAGGACTCACGGGAAGATATCACAACACAACTCTAAAGTAAAATAAGTCATACAAGCATCATATTACAAGCCAGGGGCCTCGAGGGCTCGAATACAAGTGCTCGAACATAAATGAGTCAGCGGAAGCAACAATATCTGAGTACAGATGTAAGTTAAACAAGTTTGCCTTAAGAAGGCTAGCACAAAAGTAGCAACGATCGAAAAGGCAAGGCCTCCTGCCTGGGACCTCCTAACTACTCCTCGGAGCCGAACTCCTTGTAGAACCATCCTTGGGATCCTCTGGCTCCTGGACTCCAACGTCTGGTTGCCTCATCCGAGAAGAAGAGGAAAAAACGGGGAAAGGAGGGAGCAAAGCAACCGTGAGTACTCATCCAAAGTACTCGCATGCAAGGATCTACACTACATATGCATGGGTATATGTGTAAAGAGGCAATATCGGTGGACTAAACTGCAGAATGCCAGAATAAGGGGAGGATAGCTAGTCCTATCAAAGAATACGCTTCTAGCAGCCTCCGTCTTGCAGCATGTAGAAGAGAGTAGATTGAAGTCCTCCAAGGAGCATCGCATAGCATAATCCTACCCGGCGATCCTCCCCTCATCGCCCTGTGGGAAAGCGATCACCGGGTTGTCTCTGGAACTTGTCTGGGTGTGTTTTATTAAGTATCCGGTTCTAGTTGTCATAAGGTCAAGGTACAACTCCGGGTCGTCCTTTTACCGAGGGACACGGCTATTCGAATAGATAAACTTCCCTGCAGGGGTGCACCACATAACCCAACACGCTCGATCCCATTTGGCCGGACACACTTTCCTGGGTCATGCCTGGCCTCGGAAGATCAACACATCGCAGCCCCACCTAGGCACAACAGGGAGGTCACCATGCCGGTCTAAATCCTATGCGCGCAGGGGTCTAGGCCCGTCGCTCATTGCACACCTGCATGTTGCGTGGGCGGTCGGAGAGCAGACCTAGCAACGTCCATTACAAAGGAAGTTGCATTACGCGGTCAAACCCAGCGCGCGCCGCTCAGTCGCTGACATCAAGAAGGCTTTGGCTGATACCACGACGTCGAGTGCCCATAACTGTTCCTGCGTAGTTGGTTAGTGCGTATAGGCCAGTGGCCAGACTCAGATCAAATACCAAGATCTCGTTAAGCATGTTATTATGAAGTAACCGCGGACACCGACCAGGGCTAGGCCCACTTCTCGCCAAGGTGGTGTCACCCTGCCCTGTCGCTTCGCCACATAGTAACAGTCGGGGGCCGTCGCGAACCCAAGCCCACCTGTACCGGGATGGAGCCACCTGTCCTTTCAACCCCCACATCGGAATCACTTGCGGGTACTCAACGAGCCAACCTGACTTTAGTCACCATCTGTATAGTATGTAGGTATGTATTGTATATACCCGTGATCACCTCCCGAATGATCACGGCCCGATAGTATAGCAAGGTAGACTGACAAGAATATAGGGCGAATGATGATAAACTAGCATCCTATACTAAGCATTTAGGATTGCGGGTAAGGTATCAACAATTGTAGCAACAATGAAAGGCTATGCAAGAGAATAGGATCAATCGAAACAGTAACATGCTATACTACTCTAATGCAAGCAGTAGAGAGAAGAATAGGCGATATCTGGTGATCAAGGGGGGGGGGTCTTGCCTGGTTGCTCTGGCAAGAAGGAGGGGTCGTCAACTCCATAGTCGAACTGGGGCCGCCGGCAGTCTCAAGGTCTACCGGAAAGAAGTAACGGAGGGGGAACACAATAAATAAGAAAGCAATCAAAGCATCACAAAGCGTAACATGGCAATATGCGGTGCTAGGTGTGCCCTAACGCTGTAGTAGGTGATACCGACGAAGGGGTGAAACATCCGAGAATGTATACCCGGTGTTTCGCATTTTTGGACAGATGAACTGGAGGTGAAATGTTGTAGGTTCACTATGCTAGGGACGCGTGGCGGACGAACGGGCTGCCTATCTGGATTCATCTCGTCGTTCTGAGCAACTTTCATGTACAAAGTTTTTCCATCCGAGGTACGGTTTATTTTATATTAATTTTAAAAGAAATTAATCATTTTCTAGAATTAACAGAATTAATTAAATTTGAAAATGCCATTATGACGTCGGGATGACATCAGGGTGACATCAACAGTCAATAGTCAGTTGACTTGGTCCAACTGACGCGTGGGTCCCACTGTCATTGACTGAGATTAATTAAAATATATTAATTAGTTTAATTAGTGATTAGTTTAATCTAATCAAGATTAATTAATGTTTTTATTTTTTTATTTTTATTAAAACGTTCCAGGGGCTGGGCCCCGTTAGGCAGTGGCCCAGAGGGGTTAGCGGGCATGCGGGCACTGGGCACAGGGCGCGAGCGTCGCCCGAATGCAGGGGCGCAGCAGGGCGCCGATGTGCGGGCGGCCGAAGTCAGCGACATCCGGTGACGACGACAGGAGGCGGAGCCGGGGGTGCACTAGGCGAGGTCGTGGCCTCGCGGGGGCACCGGCACGCGGCAGTAGAGGCCAGTGCGGTGCGGCCCGGTGCGAGGCACCGCGGCGCGAGGAACCGCGGCGCGAGGCGGGGAATAGCGGGAGCGACGGCGCCGCAGGCAGCCGGGCAGAGGGGCGCGCGAAGGCGCGGGCGGCTTCGGGGAGCCGCTGCCAGGTAAGGAGTAGAGATGAGGAACGACCCCGGTGAGCTCAGCAGCGGGCAGATGCACGTGCGGGAGTGACATCAGGGGGTGTGGGCGCGAGCGCGCGCTGTCGGCCACGGTCGAGCGCGGCCAAGCGCGGTCCAGGGCGTGCGGGAGCTCGACAGTGGACGCGCGCGGGTTCGGGACGGTGTGCGAGCAAGGGGAAGGGGAGGCCGAGGGCCTCACCGTAGTTGTAGGGTACGGGGCAGCGGGTGTCGAGGAGGTCGACGGGGACGACAGCGACGTGGAGGAGGCAGTTCGGTGAGGTGGCCGAGGCGGAGGCGCAGCTCCGGGCAGCGGGGATCGGCGGCGATGGACGGCGACGGTCCGTCGGGGGTGATGGGATCGGGTTCGATCCCGATCCAGATCGAGTGGGAGGATAGAGCGAGTGGGGGAGAGTGGTGAATGGTGGGTTAGTGTTTCGGGGTCCAGGGGGATAAGGGAGAGTGGGGTGGGCCGGCATGGGCCAGTGGGCTGGCCTATCTGCCAGCTGGGCCGGTTGGCCGAGTGGGAGGGTTCCTTTTTATCATTTTTTTGCTAGTTTTGTTTTTCTGTTGTTATTCTTTTAGTTTCTAATTTATATTTAGTTTTATAAAATATAAAAAACAATTCATATATTAGTACTATTAATTATGCTACTGCCCCATAGTTTAATACTTATAACAATTTAGTTTTGAAATTGTTTATTATTTTAAAATCATTTAAATAATTGTATTTGCTACCGTTTTATTTTTTTTTGAAACGGAGGCAAAAGATTTGCCTCATCGATTTGCTACCGTTTTATTCATTTTAGAGTATTTAAACATTTTATAAAAGTGTGGTTTCTCCACCAGTATTATCCATGATTTATTTGTAACATTGAGAATTTTTTAGTTTTGACTTTTGAAAACTTTACTTGTTTGACTTGATTTTGAATTTGAATTTTGAATCGGTTTTTGAACTAACCCGAGATTAACTACAGTAACCGCGATGACGTGGCATCATTAACAGAGGTTCACTGTAGCTTAAGTATCCGGGCGTCATTGGGAGGCTTCTCCAATTACTGAATGCTTTGCCTGATCATCCTATTAAGAAAAATAAAATACTTGATATCTTGTATAATGGACTAACCGATGCTTCTAGGGACTATGTATATAGTTGTGCTGGTTGTTTTTTCAGGCAATGAACTATTGAACAAGTTGAGGAACTATTGAATAATACATTGAAGAATGATAATGATTAGACCCTTCCTGAACCACGACCTAAACCCACTCCGAAGAAGAGGGGTATTTTATTTCTCAGTCCTGAAGATATGCAAGAAGCAAAGAAATGTATGAAAGGAAAAAGGTATTGAAGCTGAAGATGTTAAGAATTTACCACCTATTGAAGAAATACATGGTATTGACACATCACCATAGGTGGTAGAGGTAAATTCTCTTATAAAGTTTGATGAAGGTGATATTGCCTATAATAAATCTCCTAGTCAATGATGGTATGGATTTGACAATTACATCATTAAGCAAGATCATTTCAATGCCAATGTTATGAAACAATTGAAACGAAATGCCTACATGATTGACGCTTGACTGACTTACTATTTAGAATTGTTAATGATGGCAAAGGTGTAGGTAAACGTGCTTCTATGGTCCAAACTGATAGAGACGAGGGTCCCGTTCGTTTGATGAGATGGTGGCTATCGTTTTTGGTGGAGCAGACTTTGACGATCCGACTACGAATGTGCGAGGATGTCGCGCCTTAGCAATCGCTAAACCAACCCTGAGAGGTTATTGACCATGCCGGAGCATGATCAACGTGACCACGAGGGTCTGTTTCCTGCACGTAAACGAAGAACAGGAAAGAAACTAAAATTGCAATCTAGATATTGCGAATATAAGATGAAAGCTTTATTTTATGGAAGTGGGGTTCTGTGATGGTACTTATTGAGCTTGCGTTGGTTTTTCCCTTGAAGAGGAAAGGGTGATGCAGCAAAGTAGAGATAAGTATTTCCCTTAGTTAAGAACCAAGGTATCAATCCAGTAGGAGGTATATGATGTGGCTTGAACCACGTCGGTATTTCCCCAAAGAGGAAGGGATGATGCAGCACAGCTACGGTAGGTATTTCCCTCATTTATCGAACCAGTAGGAGAACCACGCAACACCACGTAAATAGCTCCTGCACACAAAGGAACAATGCTTGCAAACCGACGTAAGAGAGGGGTTGTCAATCCCTCACGAGTAAAAAGATAGGTGAAAGTGCTAGTTATCGACTAGAGGGGGGGGGGGGGGGGTGAATAGGCGATTTTTATGAAAGTCTTCAAAACGTGGAAGTTTTGAAGACAAACAATAGAAATGACCTAATTGATATGCAGCGGAAGATAAACTACAACAAGCAAACCATAGTCAAGTATGCAATAATGTGGAAGTACAAAGACTAATAGCAGCTTAGTATAAGGATCAGGATGGAAGATAGTATGAAGCCAACCAACGATAGTAGTCAAGCAATGAAGTCAAACAGGTACGACAAATAGGCAATGACTTCACGAAGACAAACACTAAGTAAAGGGAGGGAGAGGATAGAACCAGTCACTTGTTGAAGACACGGGATTTGTTGGACCAGTTCCAGTTGCTGTGACAACTGTACGTCTGGTTAGGGAGGCTGAGATTCAACTCAGAAGATCGCGTCTTCACCTTATTCCCCTTGAGCTAAGGACACACAGTCCTCGCCCAATCACTCTAGTAAGTCTTCAAGGTAGACTTCCGAACCTTCACAGACTTCGTTCACTGGCGATCCACAATTACTCTTGGATGCTCAGAAGGCGATGCCTAACCGGCTGGAGGATTCACAGTCCTCAAGTGTAATAAGTCTTCAGGTCACGCAGACAGAAAGACTTTAGTGATGCCTAACACTCTTTGGCTCTGGGTGTCTGGGCTTTGTCCTCGCAAGGATTTCTCTCTCTCAAAGGCTTCGAGGTGGGTTGCTCTCAAACGACAAAAGCCGTGCACTAACTCTGAGAAGCCACCAATTTATGGTGTAGGGGGTGGGCTATTTATAGCCACTAGGCAACCCGACCTGATATGTCCGAAATGACCCTGGGTCATTAAGGAACTGACACGTGTTCCAACGGTCAGATTTCAAACACACACGGCAACTTTACTTGGGCTACAAGCAAAGCTGACTCATCCAGCTCTGGATAAGATTTGCTCTCATTGTCTTCGCTCGAAGACATAGGATTTGGGTTGAGCATCACTTCAGTCATTCTGACTTTGTTCACTTGGACCCCACTTAACAGTACGGTGGTTCCTATGACTCAACAAAGAAGAAAAAGGAAACAACGAAACGACACAGTCTTCGTGCTCCATAGTCTTCACTCAATGTCTTCTCATGTCATAGTCTTCAATATGAATATCTTCACATACCACCATTGTCGTCAATGTCTTCATACATTTTTAGGGGTCATCTCCGGTAGGTAAACCGAATCAATGAGGGACACTACCTGTGTTATCCTGCAATTCTCACAAACGCATTAGTCCCTCAACCAAATTTGTCGTCATTACTCCAAAACCAACTAGGGGTGGCACTAGATGCACTTATAATCTCCCCCTTTTTGGTGATTGATGACAAACTGGTTGAAGTTTTCAACGGGGATAAAGTATGTGAAATTGTAATGGATAGGGTATTGTCTTCATAAGTGGCAAAGGCTCCCGCTAAAGATGTGCATATAAGTAATTTGCTTTTGGAATGCAAATGCACATGGCAGGTTGTACTTGTGGAGATCCTCTTCAACTTATGAAGATAATTCATCATGCATGAAATGATATAACTAAGAGAATGACATGCATAATGAAAAATGGACGTCTGCAGAATGATCTAAGTGCGGAAGTTATCATCGCACATGCGCACTTTATCATCGCATCACAGAAAAGCAAATAAGTAGCAGACGTCCATCGAGTTTAAGTGTTACAACTCAAAGAACCAAATGTATCAAAAGCGAGAGTTGTAAACACTAGGCAAAATATAAAGCAACCGCCCATATGAACCCGCTTGAAGACTATCAAACTCATATGCTTCTCCCCCTTTTGTCAGTAAGGACCAAAAAGGTTTGAAGACATAGAGCATCTACTCATTCCCATGAGGAGTAGGTGAAGCAGCAGGGTTGTCGTTGTTGTTTGGCGGCGCAGACGAACTTGGTGCAGTGTCAATGCGTGCAGAAGTAGGGGGCGGTGAAGTAGCATCGTCTTCATCATCGATCACTTTGGCATTCACCGTTGCCGCGGAGGAAGAATAGTCAGAGTCTTCAAGGGATGGAGTTCGACGTAGGACAGCATTCCGTGGAGGAGTGGAGTCAAACTTGAATCTTTCAGTGAAGCCATCGTCTTGAAGATCTGCTTCAGCACTGAGCAGTGTCAAACTCTTCCATGATCGCCGACAGGTCTTGTGAGTGACAAAAGCATTCTTGGTGGCAAGATTTCGAATGCGATTTACGTCCACCAAGAGGCTTTGCATCTGTCGCTTGAGCCAGAAGTGATGCTTGTCTTGTTTCTGATGCAATGCCACAAGAAGTTCTCGGTCATTTAGGACGCGAGAGCGCTTCTTAGGCCTTTGGGCAATTGTGCTCTCACTAGCTTCAGTTTGCGCACGGTGAGGCAGACGAGTGTTCCCAGCCATTGGATAGACACGAGTTACTGCTTGGACTCCTTCCATGGGTTGAGTGAAGCTTTGGTGATCAGCATTTTGAAGACAAAGAGGCTTCTTGGCAGGCTCAGGGTATATGGCTTCAACTGACATATCAACCTCTGGTAGAAAGATCAGATGATTGCGAGCAGAGGGTTGATAGTTGATAGCAGAGTGTAGCTTGATGAGGCGCATGACCCATGGAGCATAGAATTTCAGGCCAAAAAGGTCAGATCCAGACGCAGCCAGTTGCCGGATGAAGAATTCTTGTGTATTGAAGCTGATGCCATTGAGGATGTAAAAGACCAATGTCTTCATGGCTCCTTCAAGTTTTGCAGCTGATGAATGCCCTTTGATAGGCCATAGAGTTCGCCTGATGATGTGATATATTGTGCGAGGCAGATACTCAAGGTCATCAAAAAGAACTCCTTTGGGTATTCATCGTCAGGTGACAGAGGCTTCATCATGCTCAACATCTGGCTCATGTTGGGCTCTGGCTTATGGAAGATGCTCTCCAGTGCATTGCAGTGGAGTTGACAATCAGGTTCGAATAGCTCTCCGGGAGTGGGTAGGCCTGTAAGCTCAATGACGTCAAGAGCTTTGGCTTCATGATGAACATTTCCTGTCATCCACTCGAGAACCCATGTCTTTGTATCCCTATAGTAGCCGCGAATGTGGAGGGTAGCATAGAATTGAAGAAAAAGTTCCTCATTCCAATGTTCTTTGTCCGTCACAAAGCTGAGCAGACCTGCATCACGAAAGCAGTAAAGTGCTTCTTCTAAGCATGACAGTCCAGTAATGGCTTCAGTGTCGAGGCGCATATGAGGGAAAATGCGCCCTTGATCATACAAAACGCAGGAGTAATAGCTTCGCTGCTGATAGCTCCAGAAATGATCAGATGATATTCTTGGCCTTGAGTAGGGGTTCTTTGCTCTGTTAAAGAAGGTGTTGTGGGCTTTGAAGCCATTTGCATTGAAGGACCCTGTAGAGGTGGCAGTACCTGGGAACCTTGGCAGTCTTGGCTTTGGTTTCTGGACCAGAGGCCTATGCTCAACATGATAATAAAACTGAGGACCAGAGGCATTAGGCGGAGGGACCAGAACGGGCCATTTGACAGTGATTAGCTGACCATAGTTGTATGCTTGCTCAATTGTATGGGGCCTTGGTGGCGGAACAGAAGCAGTGGCAACAACAGAGGCGTCAGGCTGCACAACAGATGCTTCAGGAGCAGTTGCATCATTGGCTTCTGGCATAGTGGTTGGTGCAGGCTCCACATTTGCTTCAGCCATGACTACGTCATTGGCTTCATTTGTGTTGGTGGTGGCAGCCTCAAGATTTTCAACCTCCACTTGATGAGCTGGAGGGTCGGTCACTGGCACGTTCACTTCAGGAACAGCTTCTTCAGTAATGGGGGGAGTAGGAACACATTCTTCGTCTTGTTTGTCATCGGCTGATGCAGCCGGATTGTCTTCAGTAGCTTTGGCTTCAGACACGGAGACATTCATAGTCGGAGTGGCTTCTGGAAACACTTGACGTGCAACAGATTGGTGGTGCACTTCTCCTTATGGAACGCTCGAAAGAGGGACTTGTGGCCTTGGTCCTTTGCGAAGCCTGCGTAATGCTGGCGACGCCTTTGGAGATGGAGTTGGCAGGGCCTCAAAGTCATCCTCGTCTTCTTGCACAGGTGGTGTGACTTGTTGTTGTTGGGGAGTACTCAGGGAGTCTTGTTGTTGTGGGTGATCCGCCCATGATGCATCCTGAGCAATTGGCGTCAGAGGACGACCAATGCTGATGAGTTCGCTGTTCATGAGAACAGGCGATGATACCAAGTTGTGTTCAATCTAAGGAAGAACTTCATCGTCTTCAACATTGTCATTGTGACCAATGTCTTCAGCAGCGGTGGGATCAACTGATGGAATGTCTTCAGCTTCATGAGCCTCTGTGGAAGCAGGCTCATGAACTATCATCCGCCGTTCTTGGTGTTCAGATGCAGGGCGAACCATTGAGATAGGTTCAACAACTAAGGGCTCTGTGGGAGCAGCCCGATCCTTCTTGGTTTTGCGCTTCTTCTTGGAGGGAGCAACATCAGAGGCTTCAGGATTTTTCCTTTTTCTGGCTTCAGCCTCGGCAGTCCTCGTCTTCTTCAGTTCTGAAGTGGTTGACCTGACCTTTGGCTTCGAGCCAGTCATGCTGCTTGGGAAGACTATGCGAGGTTCTTCCTGCCTTGAAGGTGCAGATTGGTCAGTTGATGGCTTCTTCTTCGTTGCAGCCATTCTGGGGTCAATGCCAGGACGACCAAGAGCCTTGCGCTTCTCAGCCTCATTGTAGGCTTGCACACACTTGTCAGCCAGACTCTTCATGCGCTCACGAGAGCCTTTAGCTTCTTCGCTCTTCTTGAGAAAGGCTTCTTTGAGCTTGTGCAGCATGATCTTGAAGTTTTTGACATCTTGCATGCTGAGCTTTGCCACATGCTTCTTGAACTGAGCTTTCTCATAGTCGATCTTGTGCTTCAGTTCAACGATGCGCTGAGCAAGACCTAGCTCAGAAGCAATGGCGCCATTGAAGGAGACGCTGAGGTCAATGGGAAGTTGCAGATCTTCAAAGGTGAGATTTGGGGTGTCAAACCACTCATCAATGAAGTTATGGATGATTGCCACATCGAAGAGAGGCAAATCATTGAAGATCTCTGCTTCTTCCTTGCTCTTGATCAGTAGCTCAAGAGCATCATCTGCAAGATCTTCATCGCTGGACAGATCAATGTGCTCTTCTCGCAGAATGGCAGCAGGAGTCAATGTCTGATCAGTATTTTTGACGATTTTCTTTTTCTTCTCCGTCTTCTTGGAGACACGTGATAGATCTTCAGAATGCACACTGTCTTCAGGAGGTGCAGTGGCCAGTGGCTTCGCACGTGAAGCTTTTGGAGGAGCAGCTGATCTTGAAGCCTTAGCCTTCTTTGGCTTCTGCGGCTTTGGAGTAGGAGCTGGGGCTTCATCAGTGTCAGCATCCTCATCAGAATGATCCACTTTGGCACCTTGGACCGAGATGTGAGTGATGAGGCCATCAAGGTTGTAGAAAGGACCGATGACATTGGGTTCTGCATCACGTGAGCCGTCAACACGGGGAGCAGAGGAACCAGGGTTGAAGTCTAATCCCAATGACTTCTTGTTTCCTTTGGCCGATGCCATTGCGTGCTGGAAGTTGCGCTTGAAGAGATTATCGTCACGACACCAGAGCAAGGACGATGGGTCGGCATTTTCAGGCTGAGGTCCACGGACCATACAAGGATAGAAACCCTATGCAATAGCTTCAGCTCTGTTCTTGGGTGGAAGGCCTCGAAAGAGAATATCACCCCAAGGACTTTTGATAGCATTCTTCTCAGCGTATTCCTGGGTCACGAACTTGTATTTGAACCATTGTTCATCCCAATATCATTGAATCCATTGGATTCGTGTCTTGCGCTAATTATAATCCTCTTCAGGATCCATCTTGTAAAGCTATGAGAGGTCATCAGGCAAATCTCTTGATGTTCCCCCACGATGCTGTCTGCCACCCTTGCTTACTGATTTCTCTGCAGCCATGAACTTCAAACTGAATGGCTTCAACACGTTCAAAGGCTTCAAAGGCTTTCACTTGCTGGACAAACAGGAACTGGCTTCGGGAGAGTTAATGTGATGCTGTAAGAATTCTGCAAACGAATGTAGACTATGAGAACCAAGGGATTCTCCCACGGACATGTACCTGTGACAACATTAGAGATGCGAGGGAAGGGGAAGAGGTCATATGCATTCTCAAAAGATTTTGAAGATAAATCAATTTGAAGACATTGACCTCATGATGCGAAGACATTCACTTATATGTTGAGAGTTGGTTCCAGATTTGTACTAATCCGTGGATAAGTACAAGTGAGGAATCTAACTAGATATGAAGCTTAAGTGAATATACTAGGTAGTATGATATGCAGACAAAATAGATCTAACATTGTATAGGCAGAAACCAATTTTGGTAAATAGGATGAATCTTTGAGGATCAAAAAGATGGTAAAAATAGAGTTGTATTTACCACACGAAGAACTGTTCGATGGGATGAATAGGAGACCGAGCAGTTCAATCCACCGTGCCCTAACTTGGCGATGGAGGACACCTACGATGGCGGCGGAGAGGACGATGTCCGCGGCCGGCGTGAGGACGACGTCGGAGAAGTCGCGGCAGCTAAGCGCTTCATCGCCGGCATCGTCGAGAGCTAGCGGTGGCGCTAGGGTTTTGACGAGGTGGAGAGGTGGAAGAAGGTTTTCTTTCGCAGGGGACATGTATTTATAAGGAAGTGTGCGGCACAGCGCAATTACGCAGGTGCCCCTGGCTGTTCACATCTGAGGGGCACGTGGCAAGCATGCAACATACTGAGAGTTGTCCGACGTTCCCACGCCCGCCAGGTTTGTCGGATGGTCATTCCGGCTTCTCCGGATTTCAAACAATAAGGATGAATTATTTAAAATAGACTTAATGTTTGTCTCTGTGTCTTCTGCTGACAAGGACGCAGAGAAGACATTCAAAATTTTCAATAGAATGCATATGATTTGGACAGATAGAGTTTGAGATAGAAAGCATAGAGAGATTAGGGTCCGATCACATTCACTTAGTTCAAAAGATTCAACTAGGAAGACATAGCTATAAGTGAATGTTGTAGAGGACAGAACACTAGTATGTATATCAGAAAGCAATCAAATCAACATAGTGAAGAAAATCATGAAGATAAGTTGAAACTGAAGACAAACCAAATGCGAAGACATAGCAAAAATAACGCCATGAGTGAAACACTTCAAACAGAGAAATTTGGTGGTGGCGTTACCCACCGTATAGGAAGTATTAGACCCAGACACGGTGCACAATTATCGTGGCGCTCCGAAGTCAAATTCCACGTTAATGTATTCACACTCAGAATGTAAGTCTTCATTGATTGAAGATATACTTTACTTCGTGTGTTGCACATCTAAGTCATCAACATGCATAAGTGTTAGGATGTGTGCCTGATCACATGACATTTGAGGATTCCATCATATTTAGCTCACACCGTAACTTGCAAAACCTTTTCTCATCCAAGGGCTTTGTGAAGATATCTGCCAGTCGCTCTTCAATGTTGATGTGAATGATGTCAATATATTTCTTCATGACATGATCTCTGAGAAAGTGATGACAAATTTCAATGTGCTTTGTCTTCAAGTGCTGGACTGGATTGTTGGCAATCTTAATGGCGCTTTCATTGTCGCAGAAGAGAGGTACTTGTTTCAGATTGATGCCATAGTCCTTGAAAGTTTGCTTCATCCATAGAAGCTGAGCGCAGCAAGATCCAGCAGCAATGTATTCAGATTCAGCAGTTGAGAGTGATACATAGTTATGCTTCTTTGAAGACCAACAGACAAGTGATCGTCCCAGAAAGTGACATGTGCCTGATGTAGACTTGCGATCCACCTTGTCACCAGCATAATCAGCATCCGAGAATCCAACCAGATCAAATTTTGAGCCCTTTGGATTCCATAATCCGAGTGTTGGGGTGTAAGCCAAATATCAAAGAATTCGCTTCACAGCTAAGTGATGCGATTCCTTTGGTGCCGCTTGGAATCGAGCACACATGCAAACACTAAGCATAATATCTGGCCTAGATGCACATAGGTAAAGTAAGAAACCAGTCATGGAGCAGTGTACCTTTTGATCGAACTCTTTACCATTGTCGTCGGGACCCAGATGGTGTTTGGCAGGCATTGGCGTCGTGTAACCTTTGCAATCTTGCATTCCAAACTTCTTTAGACAATCTTTGAGGTATTTTTCCTGAGATATGAAGATGTCATTCCTTTGCTGACGAATTTGAAGACCAAGGAAGAACTTCAGCTCACCCATCATGGACATTTGATATTGCTCTTGCATTATGTATCCAAACTCATTACTATACTTCTGGTTGGTGCAGCCGAAGATAATGTCATCCACATATATTTGGCACACAAACAGTTCACCATCATATGTCTTCGTGAAGAGTGTGGGATCGAGGGATCCAAGTTTGAAGCCTTTGCTCTTCAGGAAGTCTTTGATCGTATCATACCAAGCGTGAGGAGCTTGTTTGAGGCCATACAGTGCTTTGTTTAGCTTGTACACCATATCAGGATGTTTTGGATCTTCAAAGCCAGGTGGTTGAGTGACGTATACTTCTTCTTCAATCTTGCCGTTGAGAAATGCACTCTTCACATCCATTTGATATAGCAAGATGTTGTGGTGGTTAGCATAGGCTAGCAGTATGCGAATAGCTTCAAGCCTAGCCACAGGAGCAAATGTTTCATCGAAGTCAATTCCTTCAACTTGAGTATATCCTTGAGCCACAAGACGTTCTTTGTTTCTGACGACTTGACCATGCTCATCTTGCTTGTTTCGATATATCCATTTTGTGCCAATAATGTTATGCTTGCGAGGGTCAGGACACTTGACAAGTTCCCAAACATTGTTCAGCTTGAACTATTGAAGTTCTTCTTGCATAGCTTGTATCCATTCAGGTTCCATAAAGGCTTCAGCAACTTTCTTGGGTTCTGATATTGACACAAAATAAAAGTGCCCACAAAAATTTGCTAACTGTGTTGCTGTTGAGCGAGTAAGTGGAACAGGTGCATTGATGCTATCAATTATCTTCTCAATTTGTACTTCATTTGCAACTCGAGGATGAACTGGACGAAGACCTTGCTCTTGCTGATCATTGTCATCATTGGGAGGATTGTCTTCAGTCTGAGCATTGTCTTCAGGTTGGTTAGGTGCAGAAATGATAAGTTCCTCTTCAGGCTGTGCTTCAGAAGGCATGATTTCACCAGTTCCCATCAGCTTGATAGATTCATTGGGCGGAGCTTCGTCTAGTGTACTTGGCAGGAGCTCTCTTTGTGAACCATTGGTTTCATCAAATCGCACATCCACAGTTTCGACGATTTTATAGAGATAGAGGTTGAAGACTCTATAAGAGTGCGAGTCCTTTCCGTAACCGAGCATGAAGCCTTCGTGAGCTTTAGGTGCAAATTTTGACTTGTGATGGGGATCCTTGATCCAGCACCTAGCTCCAAATACTCTGAAGTAGCTGACATTTGGCTTCTTGCCAGTAAGGAGCTCACAAGATGTTTTGTTCAGAAGCTTATGGATGTAAACACGGTTGATGACTTGACATGCTGTATCAATAGTTTCAGGCCAGAACTTTCTTGGTGTCTTGTACTCGTCGAGCATTGTTCGAGACATCTCAATGAGGGTTCTGTTCTTGCGCTCTACGATGCCATTTTGCTGAGGTGTGTATGGAGCAGAGAACTCATGAGTGATTCCCATTGTATCCGGATAAAGATCAAGTCTGGTGTTCTTGAACTCAGTGCCGTTGTCACTTCTGATATGCTTGATCTTGACGCCATAATTGTTCATGGCTCGATTGGCGAAGCGTCTGAAGACATCTTGCACTTCAGTCTTGTAGAGAATTGTGTGCACCCATGTATATCTTGAGTAGTCATCAACAATGACGAAGCCATAGAGACAAGCAGTTGTTGTGAGGGTAGAGTGGTGAGTAGGTCCAAATAAGTCCATGTGTAACAGCTCGAAGGGTTGAGATGTCGTCATGATTGTCTTCGAGGGGTGCTTTGCCCTAGTCATCTTTCCAGCTTTGCAGGCACCACACAAATGATCCTACTTGAACTTGACACCCTCGATGCCTATGACATGCTTCTTCTTGGCGAGTGTGTGTAAGTTCCTCATGCCAGCATGCCCCGGCCTCCGATGCCAGAGCCAGCATTCTGAAGCTTTTGCAAGAAGACATACGGCAAGCTGTGGACCTGCTGAGAAATCTACCATGTATAGATCATCTTTCCGATACCCTTCAAAGACTAGAGACTTGTCAGATTCCATTAGTACAAGGCAACGATATTTTTCGAATAGCACAATCATGTTCAAGTCACAAAGCATCGAGACAGACTTTAAGTTGAAACCAAGGGATTCAACAAGCATCACTTTATCCATGTGTTGATCCTTTGAGATTGAAACTCTACCTAGACCCAATACCTTGCTTTTACTAGTGTTAGAAAATGTGATGTGACTCTTGTCTGATGGACGTAAGGTTGAGTGCATGAGAAGACTTCGATCACCAGTCATATGATTAGTGCATCCGCTGTCCATAATCCATTCTGAAGCATGAGGTGTCATACCCTACAGTACAGTTAGGGGGATAGGCTTCACCAAGAGTATTGTGAAGCATAAACATTTGACGGGCAAGAGGATTATTGAAGCTCAGATCAAGATTAGGACTGATAGGATGAATGGCAAACAATTTAGGAACAAAATACATAGTGAGACCATTTGGGCATTTGATCTTGTGCCCTACAAGATGTTTTAGGTCCCCAGCAATAGCATCAGACGCCTTTGATTTTTGGCTGGAGACCCTTCCCTGCAAAACAAAGTTAGTTCTTCTTAACCACCCACATCTTCAGGGGTGGCTTAGAAGCAATGAGTCTAAGTGCATCATCTGAGAACTTCGGCTTTGGAGCCCTAGCAAAATAGCCTTGCAGGAGATGAATGATACTCATATGAATAAGCAGAAAAGTTCTTAGTTCTATGAAAATAGCGGTTTGAAGACACACGCTCATATTCATAAGTCTGAGCATGATTTCCCTGCAAAACATTGGCGTTAGGGTGACTCAGGTGAGTCCTCTATCTGTATGAAGCCTTTGGACCATATGACGCCTTAGGTTTGGGTTTGTCTTCTTCCCAGGTGGTGTCATGATCATATTCACTGGAAGATTCTCAAGACAGCTTTTGGGAACCCAGATCTTCTTCATAGGTGGTCCATTCCTGCAGTTAGTACCAATATACCTGGAAAACACTTCACCATTCTGATTCTTCAACAACTTATAGTTTGCATCAAGGGATTCATCAATGATAATAGGATTAGCACAGGTAAAGCCAGATAAGGTGGATGGATCCACTGAAGGTCCCTTTGCAGCAACCCATGTGGTTTTGGGATACTGCTCAGGCTTCCAGTAGGAACCATCAACATTCATTTTCCTCTCGAACCCAACACCCTCTTTCCTAGGGTTTCGGTTCAGAATCTGCTTTTTGAGGACATCGCAAAGTGTTTGATGTCCTTTCAGACTTTTATACATCCCTGTTTCAAGCAATGTCTTCAACCTAGCATTTTCATCAGCAATAGTAGTCGTATCCTCTGCAGAGGGGTTAGTTACCACATCAGTAGTTGAAGACAATGCAATAGTAGCAGCAGTGGAACATTCAGCAACAGAGGTAGCGTTATCACGGTCAAGGAATTTTAGACATGGTGGTTCAAATCCATCCTGAGCGGGACTGATCTATTGAGCGCGAAGTGACTCATTCTCTTTTTGAAGATCTTCATGAGCCGCTCTCAATTTCTCAAGCTCTTGCTTCCTTTGAAGATAATCATAGGAGAGCTTTTCATTAGTGGTTGAGAGCGTTTCATGACGACTTTCAAGTTCTTGGTACTTAGCATGAAGATTTTTTATGTCTTCAACTAAGGACTGTAAACGTGTCATTTCCGCGTCCAACAGGTCATCGCTTTTGTCTAACAGTTTTTGAGTATGTTCCATAGCTTTTTGTTGTTCAGTTGCAATTTTAGCAAGTGTTTTGTAGCTGGGTTTGGATTCACAATCAGAGTCATCTTCACTTGATGTTTGAAAGTAAGCATCACGTGATTTTACCTTGGCACCATGTGCCATGAAGCAGTAGGTGGGAGCAGGGTCGTCCTTGTCATCAGCTTCAGCGTTGGTGTGGAAGTCATTGTCTTCAGTGTTGAAGATGGACCTTCTTCTCATTGTCCCACTGTGGACACTTAGAATATAGTGTCCAGGTTTCTTGCACTTGTGACGTGTTCTCTTCTTGTAGTCATGAGTGGAAGCTTCATCATTTCTTGAGCTAGATCGTGAAGACTTTCTAAAGCCCTTCTTCTTAGTGAACTTCTTCACAAGCATAGCAAGTTCCTTTCCAATGTCTTCAGGATCATCAGAACTGCAGTCAGATTCTTCTTCAGATGAGGAAACAACTTTTGCCTTCAAAGCACGAATTCGGCCATAGTTGGGACCATAGATATCTCTTTTCTCACAAAGCTGGAACTCATGTGTGTTAAGCCTCTCAAGTATATCAGACGGATCGAGTGTCTTGAAGTCAGGGCATTCTTGTATCATGAGGGCAAGGGTGTCAAAGGAGCTGTCAAGTGATCTTAGTAGTGTTCTGACGATTTCATGCTTGGTAATCTCAGTGGCGCCGAGAGCACGAAGCTCATTTGTGATGTCGGTGAGGCGATCAAATGTGAGCTGGACATTTTCATTGTCGTTTCTCTTGAAGCGGTTGAAGAGGTTGCGAAGAACACTGATCCTTTGATCTCTCTGGGTTGAGACGCCTTCGTTGACCTTGGATAGCCAGTCCCAGACTAGCTTCGACGTTTCCAGAGCACTCGCACGGCCATAATGTCCTTTGGTCAGATGACCACAGATGATGTTCTTGGCAGTAGAGTCCAGTTGAATGAACTTCTTGACATCAGTAGGGGTGACACCTTCATCAGTTTTGGGAACGCCATTCTTGATGACATACCAGAGGTCGACATCAATGGCTTCAAGATGCATGCGCATCTTATTCTTCCAGTAGGGATATTCAGTTCCATCGAACACGGGGCAAGCAGCGGAGACTTTGATTATCCCTGCAGTCGACATAGCTAAAACTCCAGGTGGTTAAACCGAATCACACAGAACAAGGGAGTACCTTGCTCTGATACCAATTGAAAGTGCTAGTTATCGACTAGAGGGGGGGGGGTGAATAGGCGATTTTTATGAAAGTCTTCAAAACATGGAAGTTTCGAAGACAAACAATAGAAATGACCTAATTGATATGCAGCGGAAGATAAACTACAACAAGCAAACCATAGTCAAGTATGCAATAATGTGAAAGTACAAAGACTAATAGCAGCTTAGTAGTAAGGATCAGGATGGAAGATAGTATGAAGCCAACCAACGATAGTAGTCAAGCAATGAAGTCAAACAGGTACGACAAATAGGCAATGACTTCACGAAGACAAACACTAAGTAAAGGGAGGGAGAGGATAGAACCAGTCACTTGTTGAAGACACAGGATTTGTTGGACCAGTTCCAGTTGCTGTGACAACTGTACGTCTGGTTAGGGAGGCTGAGATTCAACTCAGAAGACCGCGTCTTCACCTTATTCCCCTTGAGCTAAGGACACACAGTCCTCGCCCAATCACTCTGGTAAGTCTTCAAGGTAGACTTCCGAACCTTCACAGACTTCGTTCATCGGTGATCCATAATGACTCTTGGATGCTCACGACGCGATGCCTAACCGGCTGGAGGATTCACAGTCCTCAAGTGTAATAAGTCTTCAGGTCACGCAGACAGAAAGACTTCAGTGATGCCTAACACTCTTTGGCTCTGGGTGTTTGGGCTTTGTCCTCGCAAGGATTTCTCTCTCTCAAAGGCTTCGAGGTGGGTTGCTCTCAAACGACAAAAGCCGTGCACTAACTCTGAGCAGCCACCAATTTATGGTGTAGGGGGTGGGCTATTTATAGCCACTAGGCAACCCGACCTGATATGTTCGAAATGACCCTGGGTCCCTAAGGAACTGACACATGTTCCAATGGTCAGATTTCAAACACACACGGCAACCTTACTTGGGCTACAAGCAAAGATGACTCATCCAGCTCTGGATAAGATTTGCTCTCATTGTCTTCGCTCGAAGACATAGGATTTGGGTTGAGCATCACTTCAGTCATTCTGACTTTGTTCACTTGGACCCCACATAATAGTATGGTGGTTCCTATGACTCAACAAAGAAGAAAAAGGAAACAACGAAACGACACAGTCTTCGCGCTCCATAGTCTTCACTCAATGTATTCTCATGTCATATTCTTCAATATGAATATCTTCACATACCACCATTGTCGTCAATGTCTTCATACATTTTTAGGGGTCATCTCCGGTAGGTCAACCGAATCAATGAGGGACACTACCTGTGTTATCCTGCAATTCTCACAAACGCATTAGTCCCTCAACCAAATTTGTCGTCAATACTCCAAAACCAACTAGGGGTGGCACTAGATGCACTTACAATAGGTAAAATTGTAGTGGATTGAATAAATAGATCTCACGGGAACATGAGATAAAATAAATAAATAAAAATTGCAGCAAGGTATTTTTGTGTTTTTGGATTAATAGATCTGAAAATAAAAGCAAATACAAAGAGATCTCGAAAGCATGACAAAGAAGAGACCCGAGGGCCGTAGATTTCACTAGTGGCTTCTCTCGAGAAAAATAACATACGATGGGTAAAAAAATTACTGTTGCGCAATTGATAGAACTTCAAATAATCATGATGATATCCAGGCAATGATCATTATATAGGCATCACGTCCAAGATTAGTAGACCGACTCCTGCCTGCATCTACTACTATTACTCCACACATCGACCACTATCCAGCATGCATCTAGTGTATTAAGTTCATGAAAAAACGGAGTACTGCAATAAGAACGATGACATAATGTAGACAAGATATATTTATGTGGAAACACACCCCATCTTGTTATCCTTAATAGCTACGATACATACGTGCACTACAAAAAAAATACACTTCCGTGATGATACATGTTTGTCACAGCAGGTCACGTTTTCTGTCATGCATGTACATTCATGACGATTTTATGAGAGAATCAAGACAATCATACCTATGCTGTCATAGAAGTGTTCCCTGACATTACCAAAATTATCAACACGGAAGTGTCCACTTCCATGACGATAAATCGCGCGTCACAGAAGTGCTTTCGTCAAGGGTGACCGACATGTGGCGTCCACCGTAATGGAATGTCGTTAAGCTATCGGGTCCGATTTTGGATCCGATAACCCGTTAACATCCCGGACCAATGGTGATTTTCCATGTGTAAAATCATCATTGGCTGGTGGAAACACGTGTCGGCTCACCGTTGGGACAGATGTCATCCACTCATTGGACCGAAGGCGCCTATGATACGTCGACACGTGGCACGGTCCAACAGAGGCCCATTCCTGTGAAAAGGCTAGCCCATTTGACTTGGTCAAAAGGTGGCGGGCTGGCCCACGGAAAGCCTATTAACGGCCTATTCACATATAGCCCATTTATAGCCTGCTAACCTAGGGCCCGTTACGCCCTATCCGAATTAGGCCCAGTAGTGTCATCTGGGCTGTCCAATATGAATCCAACCCATTTTAACTTCTGGCCCATGTATGGCCCATGACGTCTTTCGGCCCATATGAGGCCCTTTGTAACTCTTGGCCCATTAACGGCCCGTGGTGAGACTGGCCCGTAATGAACAGTGTATCACTTTATACCCATTAACAACCCATTATTCCATTGGGCCGTTTCCAGCCCATGTTATCTTTCGGCCTTCTTAGGGCCCATTTATTCTTGGGCTCATTTCCAGCATTCGGTTACTTACGGCCCGTTACTGTCATTTTCTGCTTGTGGGCCAAATTCAGCCCGTTGTTACAGTCGGCCCGTTTGTGGCCCGTTAATACGTTGGGCCGTTTTCATAGTGTCGTCAAATACGGCATATTAATGACGACCCGTTATAGTCGGCCCATGAATGGACGAGTC
This sequence comes from Triticum timopheevii, assembly GCA_963921465.1. Taxonomy (NCBI): domain Eukaryota; kingdom Viridiplantae; phylum Streptophyta; class Magnoliopsida; order Poales; family Poaceae; genus Triticum; species Triticum timopheevii. The sequence continues at coordinate 274,625,737 of OY997266.1, forward strand.
CAACTCTAGCCCGTTTACGGCCATAATGCGGTCTGTTATTGGCCCATGTTTGGCCAATTGATCATAAGGCCCATTGATGATACGACCCGTAGAAGGCCCATTGTGTCTACAGCTCGTAGAAGGCCCATTGTTTCTATGGCTCATAGAAGGCCCATTGTTTCTACAGCCGGTAGTAGGCCCAGTGTCACTACAGTAAATATGTAGCCCATGGTCATTGTGGCCTAGTTTTAAAAAATAGGTTATTGCGGCCACTAGCAAACCGCGGAAAAAGAACTGCACTGACTACAAGCAAACAAATAAACAAGACAACAAGGAAATAAATAAGCAAGCAACTTACGCTAGGCTATCACGGCTATTACACATATTACATCCACTGGGCATCAAAGTTTGCCACCAGTGCAAATATAGGGAACAAAGCAGCATATAATTCGCAGCAAAACAAGTCTAGAACGGAAACCACATCATAAGAGCTCAAGAAACAATATCCTAGGTACCCATAATGCTGGCAAGATTCTTAGCAAGATTATTAACTTTCTCTTGTTTGGCGCTTAAATCCTCCAGCGCTTGCTGTTGCACAAGAAAGTATGCATCTGAATTATGCAGGGACTTCCTCAGTCCTTCGGCTTCTTGCCGCAGCATAGCTGACTGATGTCTTTCAGCTTGTAGCTGAGACTGAAGAAGCCGAAGTTATTCAGGCAACGAGTTCTAAGAGCTTGTGCCAGCGGTACTGGCTAGTAACTCGAACACTACATCAACGCAGGACTTTGGGGTTTTCTCACTGTCTACAAGATCAGTCTTATCACCTTTCTTGGAGACCAACAGGGTTGTCTCACGATCTTGAACCTTATCTGCATTACTTTCTCTACCATTGCATAGTGGGGTGCTCTTCTCCAATATTTTGTTTGCATATGACAAGAGAAACAAACAGACATATCACAGGTTTAGCATGTAGTATACAAAACTCATTTTGGTAATCCGGTTCAGTAGTAAGGTGGACAGGATAACAACATGAAACAAACATATATATATATATATATATATATATATATATATATATATATATATATATATATATATACTATGGTCACTGTATTGTCCATGTCATTCTAGTTTATGTTGCCTAATCAAGATAAAGACACAGTTCAACTCATATATTTTTAAGACACAATAGCATAGAAAGAATATAAGTGTGAGAAACTACATAGCATTGGCAACACTTGTAATGTGCATCACATGAGAACATAACTGTTTATACAACTTAAACTGAAATCAACACAGAGCAAGAAGTTAGAACAACAATCCAGTTAAAGAAATAGGTTTAAAACATACCTGTTGCGCCATTGGAGTTTCAATTGGATCCTTCAAATTCGAAAGTAGTTGGTATGAGTAAATACAGTGATGCAACAACAAAGGAGTATGGACCATAGCTACAGAATCTGACCTGAGAACAGTTGCTCTTCTGCTTTAAACTTAGAGTTTGGATTAGCTGTGGTGGTCTTCATGCCTTGGGCACTGCAGTTGCTTTACAAACTGCTCGTGTGGGGGTACTCTATGATGGACATGGTGCTTTGTCAACTAGAAGTGGGTTACTATCCGCTGGGGTTGCGGTTAGATGGGTTGTAGCTAGTTCTCTGACCAACAGTGTAAGTGTGCAATCTGGAAGAGTCTCGATTATGTGTGGTGGGGCTAGTTTGTGGGCCAGTACAACCATGGGTCTATCTGCATCGACGGGTAGCACTATCTTTTGTGAAGAATGGGTTTTTGCTCCCTTAGATACTGCCATCACCGCCTCCAATTCAAATGGCTAATAAACAAGAAAAGAAATTGAACGTACATACATTGTATGATAGAAAGATGTGGTAATTCACATATATGTTGTCTAACCAAACAGGACAGCATGACACAATTTCACATATATGATGCCTAACTAAACAGGATAACATGACATAGTTTCAGATATATGATGGATAACATAACAAGATATAATGGCATAATTCAACATATGATGAGTATCTAAATATGATGACATGAAAAAACTATATGATGTCTTTCTAAAATAGGTTGGGATGAAATAATTCACATACACGTTGTCTAAGTATACAGGATGGCATGGTATAATTGACATAATTGATTAATATACTAAGCAGCTGGCACTCGCATGTAAGATCTCTAAACTAAGCAGATGAAATTCAATATTGTGCACATGATGTCTAAACTAAGCAATGCAAGACACCATATGCATGATATGAGAAATATAAACATTGCAACTTAGAGCATACACCTCAGGTGGGATATAGGACTGGTCATCTGTCTCTGAATCCTCCTCTGAGGAGCTCCCTGTAACCATCGAGATATATGCTTCAACAGGTACCATTGCCTGCTCTGAAGACCTTGTTTTCACTCCAGATTTTTCCATAACCGGCTCAAATGGCTGATACACATGAAGAGTAGTTCAATATACACAGATTGTCGACAAATGGAATATGTAATGAAAAAAAAGATGGCATGAGATAATTCACAAATATGATGCCTAGCTACATGGCGATGCATAATTCACATATATGATAACTGGCTAAAAAACATGGCATTGCATAATTCCCATATCTGATATAGAAAGCAAACAGGAGGCATTCACACAAAGCATGTCTAATCTAAGCAGATGGTATGGCATTGCAAGACACCATATGCATGATATGAGCAATATAACCTTGCCAAGTTAGAGCATGCACCTCGGGGGGGAGGGGGGAGATACGATTGGTCATCTGTCTCTGAATCGTCCTCTGAGGAGCTATCTGTAACTAGTAAGAAATCTGCATCGACAGGTAGCACTGACTGCTCAGAAGACCCTGTTTTCACTCCAGATATTCCCATGACCGACTCAAATGGCTGATGCACAGGAAGAGTAGATGAATGTATAAACATTGTTGACAAATGGAATACATTATGAAAAAAATATGGCACGATACAATTCACATATACGATGACTGGCTAAATAGGATGGCGTTGCATGATTCATGTATATGATGCCTGGCTAAAGAAGATGGCATTGCATAATTCCCATATACTCCCTCCGTTCCTAAATATTTGTCTTTTTAGAGATTTCAAATGGACTACCACATACGGATGTATATAGACATATTTTAGTGTATAGATTCACTCATTTTGCTTCGTATGTAGTCACTTGTTGAAATCTCTAAAAAGACAAATATTTAGGAATGGTGGGAGTATGATATAGAAACCAAACAGGTGGCATTCACACAAAGCAAATCTAAACTAAGTTGATGACATATAAGATGTATAATGTAAGCAATGCGAGGCGTCATATGCATGATATCACCAACATCAGCATGCCAGGTTAGAGAAAACACCTCAGGTGGTAAACAGGAGTGGTCGGCTCCTTCTGAATCACCATCTGAACAGTTATCTTCCTCTGGAATACAATCTGGAAATGCGGGAGGGGGGGCGCACTTCGCCCACCATGGAGCGGCGTCTGCATGACATTATATTCCCAGGCAACGGTCTTCTCTTTTTCTTTACATGTTCAGTATGATTGTGTACAATACTGACATGCATAATAAAAAAATAGTTAGATTTTGTAAGGCCTAAGGGGTGCATGCAAAAAATCAAGACTGATGGTAGCAAACGAGTGGATGGAACCAAAACTAATGATAGCAGGTAGATTATAGCTTCAGTTTAAAAAGATAGACAAGGATCATCTATTGTTTGTTGCCCACCCAACATGAACCACATAGAAGACCCCAGATGAACCAGATAGTAGACAAATACTATTTGTTGCTGCCTCGATATGAGACCCACAGGCATTTTAAAACTCAAGTTTGAACGATAAAGTAGTAGGTAATAATAACCGATGTATAACATAAGAAAACACGAAAGACTGGGACCTCTCTTCCGGAACTGTGTAGTCCCCAGGTTCATCTGCTCAGTCGATGATGGTAACGCAGTTGGCATGGCTGCCGGCAATGGGGAAGATGATCTGAGGCGGCGAAAGAAAGTCTGCAGGGGGGATCTCTGCTACAATGAACACTTCTGTCGATGGTGCACCTCAGGTGGGGTGGATGACGGCACGGCAGGAGCAGGACATAACACACAGAGTTTTCTTTGACGCCTATCTAAAAATGAAGCAAATCTGTAAGGGCTCCTTAGAATTGGAGGATTCTCTAAATGCAGGGACAGGAAAAACACAGGAATAGGATCGGAATGCATGTGCAAAACAGAACATTTGGAAACGTAGGATTTCAGTCAACCGGGGTGTTTGGTTCACATGAATTGGAAGAACACAGGAATGCAGAAACGTGGTCAAATTAAAGTCAAACCAAGCGAAAATGAAAAAAAATAAGAATCTTATTATGCTAGTAATGCAATTAGTTCTGTTCTTCATTTAATTTGAAAAGGACGTCCAAGTGAATATTAAAATTCCTACATTTTTTCTTTGAAAGAGACACCAAAGGAAAAAATCCTCCAATTTTGCTTTGCTCCACTCCTTCTAACCAAATGCACGAATAGTAGTACCATAGTAGTTCCATAGCAAAGAATCCCTGAGGGATCGACATGAATGCAGAGTAACAAAGTGATGCGACGAGTGTACAACCTATTTGGCATAGCCTTGTGGACATCAACATCATTGGGTTGGACGTGGAGGATGGTGATGCTAGTGTGACTGTCGGAGGTGGGGAAGAAGATCTAAGGCATCTGGAAACGGCGCCGAGGGTACTGCTCCGCTGTGATGGATGGTCGTTGGAGCAGCACCGGTGAGGTGTAAGGCGACGAGGCTGAAGCAGGACAGGACAAACAACGTTAATCTAAAGTGGGACTCTAATATCATCTGCAATAGATGATGTAAAATACATCACCAAAAAAGTGCTAGATGTAAAATGCATCAGCCACGCCACGGCTGCTCCGACAGATGTTGTAAGTACTGTTCACCCTGAACTTAACTAAAGAAACTGAACTTTACAATCGAAACTGAATTTTATTGTCGAAACTGATTGAACTAGTAGCAGAGCATTGCAACAGATGTTTAGGGCATTCGAGCACTAGTAGCAGAGAAGCAGTGATCTAAATCAGCAGACACTTGAGCAGGGAACGCACTAGCAGAGAGCAAGTCATGCAGTAGCACTGCGAGCGAGTGCTAAAGCAGCACCTCCTGTAGCTGCCGGAGGTCGTGCAGCAGCAGCAGCGCGAGCAAGAGCAAGAGCAGAGCAATAGCACGAACTAGAGCAAGAGCGGAGCAGCAGCGCAGCCGACAACAATAGAAGAGAAGAGCAGCAGCACGAACGAAAGCAAGAGCAGTGCAGCAGCGCGACCGACAGCAAGGACAGAGCCGCAACGCGAGCGAGAGCCGGAGCAGTTGTAGCTAGTGCCGGTGTGGAAGTCGCTGCCAAGGAAGCAATGCCAAGGGGAGAGATGTCGTGGATGATGTGGCCGGCGACGGTGCCGTCGATGGAGACCCGCCATGGCTGCTCGGTATCTAGCACCGGTAGCCCCGTGAGATTGAATAAAAGATAAAATGCAGCGGTGAGTGCAGAACCTCCTTGGTGGCACCGAGTTGGCCTCGGCTTCATCGGAGGAATTGGTGAGGGTGTTGCGGTTCCGGTGGGACAGGTCAAGGTGGCGCTATGGGGATGGAGGTGGCGCGATAGACGAGGAGAACATCAGAGCAGATCCTTGGAGGTGGAGGACGGGGCGGCTGATCCGGCGGGATGACGAGATCGACGATGGATCCTCATTCGGTGCGGTGGATGAGGGACGTCGAGCTGTTGCGATGGACGATGTAGTCGGGGAAGAGTCTCCGGCTGGGCGGCGGTCAGGAGGCCGACGGAGGAGCGTGGGGTTTCGCGGGTTTTGGCGATCTCGGTGTACGAATGGGGGGAACGAAGGGGAAGGGAGGGGGAGCCATGGCTTAGGGACACACTTGTCCGAAATGTAGGGTAAGTTACCAGCATACCCCCAACGGTTTTGACACCACGAAGTCGAGCTTCATTTCCGGCTGAGGGGTAGAAGGGGGATTTCGCGTGTCTGGGCTGCAGGACCGATTTCGGATGAGGAGGGAGTTTTCGCGCGTGTCAAAATTTCGGGATAACAAGGTGCGGCGCGGGTTGAAGAGGTGGGTGTTTCAAAGCAGGTGAGACAAAAGATACTGGAGATTGAAAATTTCGGGATAACAAGGTGCGGATTCCTTGTTCGGCAGAACAAACTTAATGTGCAAGAAAACAATTCATACAAGACACAAGAGAGTCATGTCCCCCTTTACCATATTGCTATAGATGCCATTGAAAAAAATACAAGAAAAATGTAAAAAAAAGGGAGAACAAGATTACCCTGTACAGTACCAAATCGATTCGCACTTCCCTCAACAACAACAAAAAATAAATCAATTCCCACCAAAAGAAAGAGTAATGTCCCTTTTTATATGATTACAAATGCCACGATCTCGAATTTCAATTTTTGAATCCATGTTATGTTGAATTCGAATATATCGTTAGGTGACCTTGCGGTTTATAATTGATGTAGTCGTACATTTTGATCTTCCATCATATATGAACATTTTACTCCACCCTGTGAACATATATATTGTCGTCTACCATATGGGCTATATTTGAAACAATTTTCCTTATTTGAATATGATTGTTGTTAAGTTATACAATCATTTAAATATTATCTTGATAACAAAAAACATGCATATAGCAGTAATCATATTTCACTATGAACTACATGTACCATATGATCTCCAATTCAAATATTTGTATCCATTTTATGTTGAATTCAAATCATAGTACACTGGTCTAGGTAGCGAGATGTTTGGGATAATCTAAACCCTGTTTACATATGTATAATTTTTGGCTGAATTGGGACAAGTTTTGGTATAAGCTTCTTGCAAAACTGGAGATTCTCTCAACAAGCCTCGTGGTTCCGAGAGGGAAGGTGTCACCTTTGTGTGCGAAACGACATACACCGCCTCCCCCCTGATTTTCTTTATAGAGGCAACATAGAACTATATGAGTGCCCTATTAAATTTTGGAATTATTCCTGGTTCGTTTGGCCTTTTTATACATTAATTGAGTTTCTGGACTTTTAATGTGCATAATCCAAATTTGAACTGCAGGCACATGCTTCGGTGCACCAAAGTTGGTTAAAAAATTACATGTGTGTCCTTGGTTGAATTTCTAGGTCCCATGGAAGAAATGAGAATGAAATTCAAACATCTGGGCGTCGTGACTCGGCCGAGAACATTGAGAAACTTGGATTTTAAATTCATGTAAATCCAAAACTCTCTTGAGAAACTTGGTGTCATGTCATGGCACTAACATGCTGTGGTAAAAAATTGGGCTGATTTGGAACAAGTTTTAGTATAGGGGCCGTTTGGATTATGCCCACCTCAGCCCGACCAAAACGATGACATGCCAAAATTTCGGCAAAGGAAATAGCCGCCAAGAACTCGCCTACACGCTAATGCGGAATCACAATGGCTGGCCGAAAAGCCAAAAACTTGGCTGCAATCTAGACACTGGCCCAACCTGTGGTCAATAACCAAAATTTTGGAAGGGCAGCTTGGGGCTGCCATCCAAACAGCCCCACAAGCTCCTTGCAAACTGAAGCTTCTCTCAAGAAAGCTCGTGGTTCTAAGAGGGAATGTGCCACCTTTGAGTGCGAAATGATATACGCTGCCCCCCTTGAGTTTTTTTACAAAGGCAACATAGAACTACATGAGTGCTCTGTTAAATTTTGGAATTATTCCGGGTTCGTTTGTCCTTTTTTATGCATTAATTGAGTTTCTGGTCATTTAATGTGCATAATTCAAATTTGAACTACAAGCACATGCTCTCGTGCACCAAAGTTTGTTGAAAAATCACATCTGTGTCCTCGGGTGAATTTCTAGGTCCCATGCAAGAAATGGGAATAAAATTCAAACATCTGGGCATCGTGGCTCGCCCGAGAAGATTGAGAAACTTGGTTTTAAAATTCTTGTAAATCCAAAACACGTCTGAAATCATGAAACTTGGCATGGTGTCATGTCATGGTACTACCATGCTGCGGCAAAATTTTTGGCCAAATAGGAATAAATTTTGGTATAAGCTTCTTGCAAACTGAAGCTTCTCTCAAGAAGGCTCATGGTTCTGAGAGGGAACGAGCCACCTTTGAGTGCGAAACGATATATGCTGCCCCCCTTGAGTTTCTTTACAAAGGCAGCATAGAACTACATGAGTGCCCTGTTAAATTTTGGAATTATTCTGGGTTCGTTTGGCCTTTTTATACATTAATTGAGTTTCTGGTCATTTAATTTTCATAATTCAAATTTGAACTACAAGCACATGCTCCCGTGCACCAAAGTTGGTTGAAAAATCACATCTGTGTCCTCGGGTGAATTTCTAGGTCCCATGCAAGAAATGGGAATAAAATTCAAACATCTGGGCATCGTGGCTCGGCCGAGAACATTGAGAAACTTGATTTTGAAATTCTTGTAAATCCAAAAGACGCCTGAAAATCATGAAACTTGGCATGGTGTCATGTGATGGTAGTACCATGCTGTGGTAAAAAAAATTGGCCGAATAGGAACAAATTTTGGTATAAGCTTCTTGCAAACCGGAGCTTCTCTCAAGAAGGCTCATGGTTCTGAGAGGAATGTGTCACCTTTGTGTGCATAATTCAAATTTGAAATACAAGCACATGCTCCAGTGCACCAAAGTTGGTTGAAAAATCACATGTGTGTCCTCGGGTAAATTTCTAGGTCCCATGCAAGAAATGGGAATGAAATTCCAAAGTCTGGGCGTCGTGGCTGGGCTGGAAACATTGAGAAACTTAGTTTTGTAATTCCTGTAAATCCAAAACACGCTTGAAAATAATGAAACTTGGCTTGGTGCCATGACATGGCACCAACATGCTGTGATAATTTTGCTATCCGATTTGCGAAGGCACACACATTAACAATCAACAAAGTCATTTTGGAACAAGTGTTGTCACGTTACCATCGGAAACACAAGTATTATTGAAACCGTGGGCGTTCTATTTACCATTTACGTGCCGCCACGTGTCCCTTTTTTTATTAGCTAGGAGGCGCCGTGTAGGGTAGCTATTTGAGTACGAGAGGCGTGCGATCAGACCCCTACGCGTGCTTATCAGGAGGAGAGCCCTTTGACCTCCATATGCCGACCACCTCTCTCCCAAGGTCTCCATTAATGGCGCCCGAGCCTCTGTTTTTTAAACTAATCCTTCATTTAATGGCGTGGCTATGTCTCACTCGACTAAGATTTAAGAGAGAAAAAAGAAAATTTGAAAGCACGGATCTTGATGTAAGATCTGACGGACCTATATAGCATCTACTGCGACTTATAGCAAGACTGATGAATATATAAGGACGATGACAGTGGATAATAATTGTCTTACATAATTAGGAAGATAATTAAAAAAGCCACATGCGGCTATGCCCGGAATACACAAGGGCAAAAGAAGAAGGAAGACAACGATCTGGCTCACTGATCTCTACTTTCTTGATGCGTTGCTGCAGGCCGCGGGAACTAGTCTCCGCGGCGAGCCGCGATGAGCTCTTTCATGTCCTCAAGACGCTACTGGAGAGCATCCACAGATTCCTCCACCAGCCTTTGGCGCTCGATGCGGAGCATGTCATTCTTGTCCATAAGTTTCTTGACGATGACGCCGGTCCTCTCCAACAAGGCACTGGTCTCCTCCTACTGGTCTCCACTTCGGACGATCTTCGCCCTCAGCAGGTCGCGCTCGGCCCGGAGCCTCTCATTGCCCTCCCTTAGTTGCCGGATGATGCCGGTAGCCTGTTCAAACGAGGCTTTCATGTCGTCCTGCAATCTCGCCCAGCCAGAGATCTGATCCATCTGGCTATGGACGATCACATCCATGCGTCTGTAAGAGTCGTCGCCTGCCCGCGAGACATTTTCCCAGGATGCCGCGGCGCGGCGGGACATCTCTGCTGCTTCCGCGGCACGGCCGGACCAGTCTGCTGCATCGACAGCGCAGCGGGACCTCCGTGCTGCTTTGGCGGCGTGGCATGACCTCTGTGCTACTACTTCCGCGCGGCGGGACATGTCGGCTGCTTTCGCGGCGAGGCGGTACATCTCTCGTGCTTCTGCTTCCATGCTCGCCTCTCCCTGGTGGTAATATCTCAACCCAACACTCACGCTGGCCATGGCAGACGCAGGGGAAGGATGCTGAATGACTTGTTTGTTTTAGTGGATGAGGAATTGAGGAGGAATGTGCAGTCATCTTGGCATAGTAGTATTTATAACTGAGTACTAATACACTCCTAACTGGGAAGCCGTTTAGGTTATGATCGGTGTGAACAGGTTTGCAATTAAATATAGCGTGGTAGTAGTAGTAATTTGGAATGTGACGAGACGCAAGCTCAAAATTTATTGGCGGTTCTAGTTTCGAAGTGCGACACTATTCCCGGATGGCATAACGTGGGCACGTGTTCTCTGCCGTGGTGTAGCATATGCCATGGTAGTTCCTTTTCTACTGCTGTGTAGTACATGCAATAACTGGCACCATCGGATACATATCTTACGATTATTGGGGCATTCGACAGGAATAGCCGCGTGGTGAGCTATAGACTACTCTTTTTTCGGACGCATTAAACCTATCTCTTGGGACTTCTCGCATGCATCATCTCTAGCTCCCTAGGTCGATGCCACCCACATACACTTGTACTCTGAGTTTAGTACATTATACAGGAAGAGAAGAGGTGCACGCACGCACTCGTCCTCTCTCACACACGCATCTGTTTTTTCTCGAAAAGGAGGATGATGACCCCCGGCCTCTGCATCTGGGAGTCACACACGCATCTGTAGCTACGCATTGTAGTGTTCTCAACCATCCGATTGGTTCTATCATAGGATTCACGTTGCTCCTTGGCCTTGAGATTGAGAAGTTTAAAACGCGGGGGATAAGCTGGAGGCGCGAGGTTTTGGTTATTGTGCGGGCCTCACATGGCACCAACACGACACGAGCTTCGTCTACCTGGTGCGCAGTCTGGTGAGTTGTCCAACACAACTAGGCCCTGCTTGGTATCTGCACCTCGACTTATGCGCGGAGAAATTAGGGTCGGAGGGAGTACTACTAGTAGTAGTACTACTTTGATGTGTCGCGTCAACTCGCACAAGTATGAAACACTTCATGAACAAACAAGCATATACTCCCTCCGTTCCAAAATACTATGTACTTGACTTCCATTTGTCCAAAAATGGATGTACCTGTATACTAAAACATGTCTAGATACATCTATATTTTGACAAATGGAAGGCATGTATTGTGGAACGGAGGAAGTACTTGTCATCAAAATGGATAGAAAGGGACATATCTAGAACTAAAATACATCTACATACATCTCCTTTTATCCATTTTGATGACAAGTAGTACTTCTTACTCAAAGGAACTTTATATCCAACAGACACAAAATATCCATTCGACTGTTGGAAGTTACTGATCTGATGTCAAAGTAATTGGTGCATCCCACCAAAACCCACCATCTCTTAAGCTAAAGTAGACCGAGCTAATCCCTATATTAGCATAAACAGAAGGCACTGCAGAAACATGTAGGACGTGAGCTTGTCAATCTGAATGTCGAGGGACACCAGCTTAGCCCCGGCCAGCAGCTTGGGCGGAACTGTGAAGAAGGTCAGCTTCTGCACGACGACGTCGCAGGGAGCCTTGCTGCTTGTCACCTCCACTTCCACCTTGACGGCGTCGGTTGTGCCTTTGGGCTCCCCCGGCGGGACATTTGCTCACCGCTTGGCCACGTAGTGCGACAGCGGGGACGCCCCAGCTCTGATGCAGATGACCGACACGGCGATAGGCGCACCGATATCGAGCACGCCGCCGACCAAGAAAAACGTGCGGCCGTCCTCCTCCGCAAACAACAGGAGCCATGGCTCCGACAGTGGCACTTGCAGCTAGAGCACCTTGCTGTACTGGATCCTATGCACGGGCATGGGATGCGCGGTGCTCATGTGGTGGTAGAGCACCAGCGGCGGGCCTTCGTAGCCGCAGACGGGCATGGGGCATTTGCAGGGCGCGAGCGGACACATGCTCTGGTGATGGGCGAGCTTGTGGTAAGTGACGTAGAGCCCACAGCCTTCGTGCGGGCACTCCACCCTCACCAACGAAAGGATGGCGTCCACTGTCCTGTTCCGCACGTCGAAGCCACTGCCGCACTCGCACTTCTGGCACTACCGCTGGTTCCCAGGGTTCTCGACGCGGCAGTCTACGCAGGCTAGGTGTCCTCCCTTGCACTGCAAAAATCAATCGAACATCACATCAATCAAGAAACCTGCACCTTGCTTGATCAGCCGAATGGACGAGGTGTATTTGAACCTCATACACTGGAGGCGTCAAGGGGCGGAGGCACAAGGGGCACTGGAGCAAGGTGAGGTCCATCGAGACCATAGAGTGCTCCATCGTCAGGTCCTGTTCCTTCTGCATGATCTCGCCCTCCTCGTGCACAACCATCTCTCGCTTTAGGGCTGGGGCATTACAAAGCTTTACCATCACATATTGATACTACTTCAAGGTGCATTAAATCAACACATGCAAGTATCAAAAGGAAAGTCACGACATGCATGCATGCACTATAATTAATGCATTGGTAAACACAAATTATTGAAATATATCGAGTGCAGTGCTTTGATGTGTCGCATCAACTCGTACAACAACGAGAAGTTTGATTATCCTCTCCCTCGCGGACTTAACTACACCTGCCTTTGTCTGTATGACAGGTTGGCCACCCACCTATTGGGCCCACCTGTCATACACGCAAAGGCAGGAGTGTCCCTCCCTTGCCCATGAGCGTGGTGGTTGGAAGGACTAGGAGAAGCTTTCGCTACACACTCTCCCTCCCGCATGCGGTGGACATGCAGCAGTTCAACCGGTGTCAGATGGCCAGAAGTGCACTATAGTACTCCTCTAGTGCAGTAGTACTCCATCATTGTTCGACTTCCCGAAGAGGCGAAGATCCAAGCGCAGCCCGAACGCTTGTCTGGCAGTTTCATGTGTAGAGTAGTCTAGGATAGCATGTACCGTGCCTGTAAGCTTAAAATCCTTGGGGTTGACTCCATGCTATGAGGCCGTCTCGAAGTTTTTTTAATTAAAATAGTCTTCTGGCCCTACCTGTCATGTGACTGTAGTTTGCACGCTCATCTGGTCAAGACATGAATATATATTTTAATTTGTGGTGGTTAAATGTCAAAGGTTGCAGCAAATATATTGTACACTGCGGGTCTTTCAGCCATGTTTAGAGGCAAGCATGTGGGGCCAGTGCTATGATGTGTCGCGTCAACTCATACAACGAGGAGAAGCTTGATTTTACTACTACACGCCTTCTCCCTCGCCTATGCGCGCGGTTGCTCACAAGCTTATAGTACTACAACAAGCTATCCCTCCCGCTCGTGGTGGACGGACATGCAGCAGCGGATTCGATACTGTAGAAGCAGTAGTAGTAACATCATTGTTCGTCTTCTCAAAGAGGCGAAGAGCCAAGCGCAACCCGAATGTGGCAGTTGCTAACCTTGGAGCACGCATATAGCCAGGCTCTTGCATGAGACAAAATTGCTATGTGAGCCCACTATTGTAGTACGTACTTGCTTGTATAACCTTGTAAACCAGAAAGGAGTATTTGCCTTTCTAGATAATTCAACAAGTGACTAGACTACACCGAGACGGAGTACATATGGAGAAAAAAGAGTGAATCTGCACTATAAATAAATACGTAGTTCGCTCATTTTCCTCTCCGCGGTGCACAATATTGAGTATGCTGACTAGTCTTTTTTTGACACGCATTTACGTTTTTTGACACAGTACAGACGCAAGCGCTAATATACACGCGCATACACTCACCCCTATGAATGCACACACGCACACTCTACCCCTATGAGCACCTCTGAACGACTGAGCCGGCACTATCATCTTGAAATTTACGAAGTCACCATAGGCACCTCCTCGTCAACGAGAACGTCTCCTGGCACGCGATAGACGCGAGTGGCAGTCGCCTCCATAGGTGCTTGAATGCCAAGGAGGGAGAGGGTAGCGGTTCCTGATATGTTGAACGGTCAATGATGCATCCTCAATTACATGCAGAGGGAATTAATTGGAGAAGCAGAATAGAGACAACACCATGTGAATGCAACAGAGTTTGGACTCTCATATAAAGGCACCCCACCAATCCAATCCATCTACTCCTAAGTCTCTGCGCAACACTGGTCACTCCAATCCAAGACCAAGTGACCAGAAGCCATAAGCACCTATGGAGGCGATGGACGCGAGCGACAGTCGGCTGTGCCAAATCATCCAAGGCGTCGGTCTGCGGCCCCGCACCAAGCAGAGTTTCCAGACGGTGCCGGTGACCGCCGGCATCGTAGCCCTCGCCGACGCCGGCTTCGCCTCTCGCATGGACGACATGATGGTCAACTCCATCCGCAAGTTCACCGCTGTCAAGAAGCGCACAGACGACCTTGCCGTACTGCTCCAGCCTGCGTGCCCAGGCTCCTCATTGCCTGCCACCCTCATCGGCCTCCATGGTGACGAACTCTTTCAAGCCCTGGTGGCCCTGCAGGTGCCGGAGGTCGCGACGAAGAATGTGCACCTCGAGGCTGCGCTCGCCGCGCAACGCCTCGCCATGCAAGAAACCGTCGACCTGCACATCCACGTCTACGAGGAAATCATCTACATAGGCCACTACAAGGCAAGTGAGGACAGAAAGATGTTGGCCTTCTTCCAGCAGCTGGAATCTTTGGACGCCATTGTTCAGAAGCACGTCGACCTGGCCATGAAAGCCGCTGCTACTTAGGCGCTAGTCAGTTGGCCGGCACCCTGAGTCAAGGAGGTGGACGTTGTCGATGGACGCATCTCTTCTTCTTGCCTCCTGTAACCAGCACTGCATCGCCTCATGGCCTTAATGTTTTATTATACAGTACTCCCTCCATTCCCAAATACAAGTCTTTCTAGAGATTCCAGCAAGTGACTACATACAGAGCAAAATGAGTGAATCTACACTCTAAAATATGTCTACATACATTCGTAAGTTGTATTCCATTTGAAATAGTATCTAAAAAGGCTTATATTTAGGAACTGAGGGAGTATATGGCATTTTTATTCTAGTCATAACGTTTTCACTGTGAGGCAGGGCCGCAGTTGAGCAAACCCACCCCGCCCACCGGGCGTCGGCAGAGTTTAGAATTAGAAGAGAGAAACGAGGGAGGAGAGCTAGCTGTAGCACGGACGCTGTTGTCAGATGGGACTCGTGTTGATAGAATAGGAGTACTGAGCACTCATACCTCTTTTTTGAGGGAAAAATAACCGTATGTCTAGTACCACTAGTTGGGTGCGTGCGACCTATAGTTGTCATCACTTTAGGTCTCCTTTTCGAACCGCAGCTACACTTCACATTACATATTTTTTTCACACATTTATCCTCCTATATTTACTCCTAGGCTATTTCCACGGGCTCCCTTTCGCCTACATGTGGGACATAGAGCATCTGGGTTGTAGTGCATGCACGACTCGGAGCATATGCCAGGGTACTTTACATTTCAGACCTCACGAATTACATGCAAACCCCCACAAAAGAATAAATAAATGAATGAATTACTACATGAAACCGGATTATTTTCATAGAAACCGGAGCACGTTCATTAAATTTTGGACATGGCACGTTTATAAAAAATGACCGGACCTAAACCAGTCTAAGGGCCTCTTTGATTTTCCCGCAAAAAATGGCCTCTTTGATTCGCAGGATACTGAAAACACAGGAATGGGGAAAGTATGATGGCGATGAACCGACACGAGGAGACCTCTAACTCTGTTAGAGGTTAGAGTTAGATTCTAACCCTGAACTAACCCTGAACTAACTCTAAACCAAAGAGGTGTATGGATGGCAGGGTTAGATTGACAATAAATGCGCTTTCTCAATCATTTGACTAATTTGGACCCTATTTCCTGCCGGATTTGGTGTGGCGGCTCTTGTGGGACCTCCTCCCGCTCACCATTGACATAAACGACCATCTTTACAAATAAAGCATGCAAAACATGATAAATTTTACTTTGTCCATACAAATGAGACATCCCACATAAACATACAAGTCGTCAATCAAGCTTCACAAAAAAAACACTCCATGAAACAAAGCATGACCTAACTCATCACGAAAGTCATTCATGATAGGGAGGGAGCCCGGAGCCCCTCACGCACCGAGGGAGGAGCTCGTCATCGTCGCTCTGAAGGAAGGCTCTGTAGATTCCAAGCCCCGGGAACCCCTCCGACGCTGGCGCTTACGAGTTGAGGTCGACACCGGCATGGGTAGCAGGGCCGCTTGCCGCCAACTGGGAACTTAATCTTTGGGCCTCTAGAAATAATGTAAGCCTGAAACTAAATACCTAGAAAGGTGAACTGAATCTTTGGGCCTCTAGAAATAATGCAAGCCTGAAACTGAAATACCTAGAAAGGTGAACTGAATCTTTGGGCCTCTAGAAATAATGCAAGCCTGAAACTGAAATAACTAGAAAGGTGAACTGAATCTTTGGGCCTCTAGAAAGATTTATTACCTCCTCAAGAAGCATCAAACAATTCCATGCGTGCACCACAAATCTATACCAACTTTGATCAGGATCTACTTTTCCAAATCAGAATTAGCGCTAGAGCGAGCAAGATCAATGATATGGCTGTGAGACAGAAAAGGAATGAACAAACTCACCCCTCTCGCGACCTCCCTGGTAGATGCGCCACCGCCGTGCACGACAGAGGGAGAAAAACGACCGGTGAAGGGGGAGCAGGGCGACCTTCGAAGGCCGGAGGGAGTGGGTGGCCGGAGTAGGGCGGCGGAGGCCAGAAGGAGAGGGTGGCCGGAGGAGAGAGAGGGTGAGCGGCAGAGCGGCACTTGGGCGGGCGCCCCGATAGGGAACAGACAGGAGTCGTGCGAGGGGGGGGGGGAGGGAGCGATCTGGTGCGGGCAGGGGAGATTTTTTTAGTTCTCTTTTAGTGGGCCCGAGGATAACTAACCCAATTAGAACCTCTCCACCGGGCTAATTTTTTTAGCTGGGTTAGAGCAAACTAGCTCAAACTAATGCCTCCTATTTTGATAATTCGAGGCTATTTCAACCCAAACTAGCTCTAACTCAGGGATCCAAACAAAGAGGAGTAGTACTGTACATGCTACAGTCTGGATGGTAGCACATTGTTTTTTTTGGCCATATCACCACATTGTTTTCTGCTGCTGGTTCACTGGGCTACCGTGGTTCGCACTGCTGGTTCACTGGGCTGCCGTGGTTCGCACTCCTCCGACCTCAGTAGTAGTAGTAGTAGTATATACCGCATCATTCTTTGCTCCTTCTTACTACGTACTTCGCCTACATGTGGGAGAGGCAGCATCCGGGTCGACATGTCATGCACCAGATTAGAGTGTGGAACGGAAGGGGGGCATCACCCCGGTCGTAGCGCCAGTAATTTTTTTGAACATCAGTATAATTCATGACAATAGTGAGTAGTCATATCACAAGTCTTTCCAGCAGTAACGCGCCGTCAAATTGCATAGCCCAACCTTTCCAGCAGTAAGTTTGAATTCGCCACTCCCTCATCCTCCTCGCCTCTCTGTCAAATCGCCTACCCAAAAACTGCCACGCGTACTGCCCGGGAAAATCCCTGCCCTCAACTTTTAACTACATGAAAATAGTTCGAGCTTGTTTGTTCTATATAAATACTTATTGTATGTTTATTCACCCGTGGGGTTGTTCAATGAATGGAGGGCTGGGGAGCACAAGTGAACAATACTATTACTACTAGTAATAAGTAGGAGTCATACAGTTAGTCACCTGAAATAGAGAGTTTCTTTTCTTTAATGCCACGTACACAAATTGAAACGCTTGTTGTGGAGAGAAAAAGATAATCACTCCACTATATATGTAGGCAGGGGCCTGAGCGCTTGCTTTACTAGGGTTGCTCTCTTCATTCTCTCATCCTCTCCAAATCTAAACAAGACAGCGATAGCGACATTTTCTCTCTGCTCACCGCTGGTCATAGATCCGACCGGATCCCTTTGTCCGGTGTGTGTAGAGGACTAAAAGGTGCATCGTTCACGCAGTCATCGCCGCCGAGGGAGGAAACCCACAACTGCCGGTGGGGCCCAATCCTCTGCCCGTGTCGTTATCTTCGACACAGCGCCGGCTCGGGAGGTCCTCCAACCCTTCTTCCTCCCTGCCGTATTGTGCGCAGATCGGACCTGCCGCTGCCGACATCCCAATGAACCTCAAGTACAAGTTCTTTGAAAGTGGCCTTGCACTACTGCCCCAGTTCCCAACGTGTCTGCGTGTGCATCTTTTTCTACTTCCATCAGCTCTTCCAAATCCACCTAAATTTTTAGTATTATTAGAGGTAAAGCTACTTCATGCATTCGAATCTAGGACTTGGTTCAAACAACGAATAAAGGGGGGAAAATCATAGCATGAATCTAGGACTTGATTCAAAGAGGAAATAACAGGGGGAAAGTAGTAGAGACTGGGTACCCAACCGGTCTGTTGGTTGAAAAGGGAAATAATGGGAAAACTCAGTACAAACTGGATAAGGAACATATCTATTATTGGTTGAAAAAAGGACAGAAAGTGGCGGCTGGTGGACAAGTCAACAGAGTATGTCCTGGATTAGATTTGCTGCCCTCACATAGTAAAAGGTCTCCAGGATTAGATTTGTTGCCCTCACATAGTAAAAGGTCTGTAGGATTAGATTTGCTGCCCTCACATAGGAAAAGTTCTCCAGGATTAGATTTACTGCCCTCACAGAGCATGAACAAACTCGACATCACCACTTTATGCCTCCTTGTAGGTACATTGTGCTGATGCAACCACTATCGCATGTCCTTATACCAACCTTTTAATGTTGTTAATGTAAGAGCGCATGTAAAATGAAGCGATCACACTGTTACCTTAAGGACATGTCTAACCAGTGTTATTGTTAATCTAATGCCTCCAGTGATATGATGCGATTAAACTGTGTTAACAAATGGTACTCCTGCTATTTTCCCAAGTATGATAAGTAAGTTGCTTCTTTACGCTGCTGAGTGACCTGGTGTCCCCACGGTCCCATTCCCTTAAACCAACTCTTTAGCTGCTGTTGATTTACTGTATCTGGTAAACAAGCAATGCCACCATTAAAGTAATCCCATATTTGACGAATGTCATAGTTGATCGTAATGCTTCCGGTAACATGAAGCATTGCTGACGTTTTAAAATATCTACTGTCCTTGCGTGATTGCCATGAACATAATTAATATGCTTATTTTCATTTCGTGTATGTTTCGTATATTCTTATTGACCAGCAACTGTTTACTTTCTATCTTTTTGTGCAGATAGGGATATCCATTTCACCTGTTGCTATTGTGACCTTTCGGTGAACTGCACAAAACACTTTCTTTTGGAATGAGTGTCTTGTGCCGTTCAACTAAAATGTCACGTGGGCAACATCTCTCAATTTTGGTGGAACTGCACAAAATGGTGATTGGAGTTTCCAAAATCTCCATCAAATTCTGCTGTTAATCTCGTGCAACATTTTATTAGCTTTTGCAAGATGAGCCGTCACTATCACCACAATGGCACTTTATTTTAGTGGAACTGCACAAAAGGATAAGCAAATTATAGTTGCACCTTACATGAGCAGGACAACCAACCTCAATGTTGCTAAATTTTAGTGCAACTACTAGAGAAGAACCTGCCAGCTCACGAGAGCAAGTACTTCTTGCTAGCTGAATGATGCAATCTTTGCTTCATTTCAAGTGAACTGCAGAAAAAGGTGCATGAATTGAATCATGGATTTGAAGGTTGACCTCATTCGAGTGGAGTTGCAGGTTGACCACATCGAGTCGTGGCGGTATAGGGCCCCTCACACCTGTTGCCTCAACTAGTGCCACTATTATAGTAATCATGATATTTCTTATTTGTGCAAACAGGAATACTCTACTACAGATGTTGTGATGGTCAAGAGCATTCGCCAAGTTCTTGGGTTGTATGACACGGCTAGCCAAGATGGATTTAATCCCGATGTTCACTTTATCAAAAGGCTCTAATGGGTTGGTTCTGAATCTTGCAAGCTGGGAAACAATGAGATGTGTAAGCATCTTTGTTGTACTTATTATTTGAATCTTATTTGTTGGTTCTGAATCTTAGAAGCTGGGAAGCAACGAGATGTGTAGGCATCTTTGTTGTACTTATTACTTGAATCTTATTTGTTGGTTCTGAATTTTGCAAGCTGGGAAACACGGCATGATGATGCAGAGGACAACAACCATAACATACTGTCCAAACTTGGTAGAGTGCCCGACGGAGTTGATGGTGAGCTGCAGCCACTGGCCGGACTTGAGGAATTGCTCGCGCTGCTGCATATTCAGGATAAAGGTAAGAGATTAAAAAGTATCAATGAATGGTTTCACGGAGACAGAGATGGTCAGTCAATCGGCCTGTACGTCAATCTCTAGATCGTGTACCACAGGTAGTCGGACTTGTCCCACGAATGGGAAACGACTTGGACAGCGGCTAGAGCTCATTTTGAACTGAAAAGGAGATCGCGGTTGCGCCCGGAAGGAAGAGAAGGGGTTTTCCCGGGGCAGGAGGCCGGCGGTGGTCAGGGGAAGAAGCCGGGCGCTGGGCGGCGCTTGGTAGTTCAGGGATGCAAGGGTCATGTCGGACGAGGTCTCAGAGGCGCTGGCATGCGGGGGGCATGGCGACGGCATCCAACGACGGTGGTTGTGGCAGGGCGCGCCCCGGTGACGGGGCCATGGAGGTTGTGGGAGGTGAAGATGGCGGGGCGTGCACCAGCGATGGGGACCGCGGCAGCTGTGGGAGGTGGTGGCGGTGGCGTGCGCGCCGGCGGCAGGGACCATGGCGCCTGCGGGAGGTGGTAGCGGTGGCGCGCGCGCCGGCGGTAGGGACCATGGCTCCTGTAGGAGGTGGTGGCGGTGGCACGCACGCCTGCGGCAGGGACCTTGGCATGGCCGTGGGAGATGGTGGTGGTGGGATGCGCGCCGGCGGCGAGGGCCGTGGCGGCTGTGGGATGCGGGATGTGGGAGTGGGGACCGGGGGTGGGAGGTGGGGTTAACCGGGGTGGGGACTTTTTTGATCGGCCATCGGGTCCTATAAGAGGCGAAGAGTAACAAAATAATATTTTGTTACTAGTAACAAAATAGCCCTGTCCTATATATATAGGAAAAAATGGGTTGGTACTCCTAAAGTACATACTCCCACGCACCTGGTGCTCGTTTGTTCCCCATGCTATCTAAATAGCTTTTATTTAGATAAAAAACTCTACCTGATTCTGACAAATAAACCGTCTTCCCCCCCCCCCCCCCGCGTCGTCTCCACCGAGGCGACTCGGGGGAAACCCTAAATCGCCGCCGCCGCACCCCTCCTCCCCCCTCCCCTTCCCCTCCTCCGCCGCCAGAGGTGTGCGCCGGCGTGCGCTCGACACCGATGAAGGTGGCGACGGGGGATCTGGCGGCTCCACCTAGCGTGGAGGGCTCGGCAGCCGGGGCGGTGGCCCCTGGCGGAGAGCGTCGAGTGGCCCGGGCGGCGGGTCACTCCGGCCGGAGCTGGTGAGGGCCTCCCTCGGTCTCGCGAGGGACGAGGAGGCGCCGGTCCACGGTCGCTGGTGTGCGGCCTTCCCTGCGCGGTTGCTGTCGCCAGATGCATCTCATCCTTTCCGCCCCGATCTGCTCCTTCCATCGCCGGATCCGGGTCCTCCCGTGCGTCGGCAGCGCGGATCTCGTCGAGTGGGGTTGGTTCCGGGGAAACCCCTGGCCGGCGCAGCCACATCGCAGGCGACGCCCTGGGCGCCGTACCCCTCCCTGTAGGTTGTGGTGAGGATCCTTCTCCCCTCCTTCCGTTCCCTGCTAGGTGAAAGCCTAGGTCCCCTGATTCGGGCGGCGACGACACACCCGTGTCGTGTTTCCTTCTTGGAGGCGCAGTCCGGGGATCGCAGGGGCGGCGAGAGAGTCGGGTTGTGGGTGTGATGCTGGCGGGTGGCAGCTTGGCTCGGCGCTTCACTGCCTTTTCTTCGGTGGCTCATCGTTGTTGCCCTTGTTGTTGCGACTGTGGCCGACAGCTCTAGCCCTTCGGTGTGGCATAACCGCGGACGACGACGGTGCTCGGAATGGTGTGCTCTGAGCTAGCAGGTCTGCTCCTAGTTCTTTCTTCATGCGCAGCTTGGACGTCTTCCTCTGGGTTCTAGGGTGAACCGAGCTGCCGCCTGCCGGTGCGGCATCCTTCGAGCCAGGATGAGAGGGCAGGGGCCCTTTGCAGTGGCAGTTCCATAGGAGTGTCAGTGCTGTCTTCGAGTTTGGCTACGATCACGAAGCTTGCACGGTGGTGCATCCTCTCAAGTCCGTAGCCTGTCCGGTTGGTGTAGGTCGTCCTATAGAGTGTTGGCGGCAGCATGGCGTGTTCTTGCTATCGCTGCTGCCTTTGAGTCTGTTTCGCTTTGCTCCTTGTATCAGCCGCTTGTTTCTCTTCTTGCTTTCCTTGTAAGTTGGTGCTCTAGTAATTCTGGCCGGTTGATGGCTTTGTTAATTCAAAGCCGGGTTCTCCTTGAGCTTTCGTTCTAAAAAAACTCTACCTGAAAAGACAACTGAATCTGTGGTAATTGCTCCTACTTTCCTAGAATTTTTGTGTCGCTAAACCATCTTATCCATCTCTCCTCCCGTCTCATTGGCATCCTGCGGCGGCGGCTCTCGCACGGGTGGGGGACGATGTTGGCCTCCAAGAGAAGCTCTCTCAGCAGCGGCCGCTCGCATGAGGGCATGGCATCGGACCAGCTTCCATGAGGAGAAGCTCACTCGACGCGATCTCCATGAAGCAGGCAGCGGCGTCGGCGCACTGTTCTAGTTTGGCGAGAAAAATGACTCCGACCATCTGATGATGCGAGCGTGGCGGCATATGGAAGATAGCCGGCGGCCGGCGGTGGTGCAACCACATGATTCGTGAGTTCATCCAGGTTTCGAAATTGAGTTTCTTTTCTTCTTTGCAGATCTAGATGGCAGTGGATAAGAATTATGTGCTCTGCTCTACTATGAAGCAAATTATTGGGAAAAGAAGATGAAGTCAAATTTACACGTCTCAGGGATTTCAAAGCTACACCTTAACAACTCTCATCTCAAGTTTTATTTTATTTTAGTGAAGCCACCCCAAGAAAGCAATCACGGGCAACGGAAAGTATTTGGGTCTGTATTTTATTAACCCAAACGTGTATAGATTCCCTTGCTTGTATGTAAAGAGGTGTGATGACAATCTAATACTACTGACCTGATGGTTTTTATATACTACTTGTTTCAAGCAATCTATAAAATATACTCCTCCATTGTGAGCATACTCGTTCTCAACGAAGAAACAAGTTGTACTTCTGTGTGCCTTCATGCAAAAATGAGGTATACACTTCCTACAAGATAATGTAGTCTATGCATGATAAAAAAAATATAAATGTCCTCACACGTGATATGGTATATACTTCATATACTCATTCATAGGAAAGTAGTATATATCATCAGCAGTACGTGGTATATACTCACCCCCCAAAAAAATACTAGGAGTGGTTTATAACCTCTTAGCAAAATGAAGTATATAGCTAGAAAAAAGTAAAATAAAAAAATTAAAATGTGGT